>CM053624.1:236078500-236116187 GCA_028646595.1 Phalanger gymnotis | reverse complement strand
CCTAAGTCACCAATCCACACCCACACAGGTTTCACACCTGACAGAGCCCTGGGCCTGGGGCTTAGCACTTAACAGCTGAAAGTACTTCCACTCAAAAGAAACAAAAGCCATGCTAATAAGACAATTTTGCTTAACAACACAGAAGGGAGGCAGAAAGGAGAGAGAGAGGAGGATAAATGAGGAGAATAAGATGGAGGGAAATACATAGTTGGTGTTCATTACTGTGAAAAAAAATTACAGCCAGTCTCTGATAAAGACCTCATTTTTCAAATCCATAGAAAACTGAGTCAAATTTATAGAAATAAGAGCCATTCTTCAATTGATAAATGCTTAAAGGATATGAACAAGCAGTTTTCAGATAAAGTAATCAAAGCTATATATAGTCATATGAAAAAAATGCTCTGAATCTAGTGTTCTAAATTGATTAGACAAAAACAAATTGGAACAATTCTGAGGTAACACCACACTCCTATCAGATTGTCTAATATGACAGAAAGGGAAAATTAAAACACTAATGCCCTGTTAGTGAAGTTGTATACTGATTCAGCCATTCTGGAGAGCAATTTGAAGCTGTGACCAAAAGGCTATAAAACCATACATACCTTTTGACCAAGCAATAACACTACTAGGTCTGTATCCCAAAGAGATAAAAAACAAAAAGGAAAAGGAAAAATATGTACAAAATTATTTATAGCAGCTCTCTTAGTAGTGGCAAAGAATTGGAAATCGAGGGGATGTCCATCAATTTAGGAATGGCTGAACAAATTGTATATGATTGTAATGGAATACTGTTGTGCTATAAGAAATGATGAGCAGGATGACCTCAGAAAAACCTAGAAAAACTTACATGAAACTGATGTAAAGTGAAATGAGTAGAACCAAGAGAACACTGTACACAGTAAAAGCAATATTGTATGATGATCTACTGTGAATAACTTAGCTTTTATCAGCAATAGAATTATTCAAGATGATTCTGAAGGACTTATAATAAAAGGATCTGGCAATCTCCAGAGAAAGAATTGGTGGAGCCTGAATGCATATTGAAGATACTTTTTCCTTTCTTTATTTCTCTTTTTTTGTCTATGTTTTCTTTCACAGCATGGCTTACATGGAAATGTGTTTTGTGTGACTACACATGCATAATTGTAAAGCCAATAACTAAGTGAAAGATCTTTCCCACCTATTGAATAGGCCTCAGGTGGGGCCAACAAAGGGAGGCCTGACTAGAGACAGGCCCATACCCTTTCACTAACTAGGTGTGAAGCCCCAGGCTTACACTCTTATGCTAGTTAGCAAACTAGTTTGCTAGTTTGCAAGAGGAGTGAAGCCCTCAGGGCCGTAAGGGGAGTTGCTAAGACTAGAGCTAATGGTATGTGCACTGAGGTCTAGTCAATCAGATGACAGCTAGGACTATATAAAAATAGGACTCAGAACTGGGAGCAGCAGAACTGGGAGCAGCTGAGAGTGGAAGGATTCGGAAGCGGACATGAAGAAGACATTGAGGCAGCAGACACAAAGGGAGAGCCAGCATCAAGAGAGACTGCAGAGCAGAGTGCTGAACAAGAGAGTTGCAGAGATCAAGGAACTCGGAGTCAGCAGAGCTGCAGGAGAGAGTGCTGAGCAGAGAGTTAGGATTTGTGTGTGATCTTTTATAGGAAGGCCATAGCATTGGAGGTGTGGGGGTGGGGGCGGGGGATGGCCATAACATGGCTAGGTTCCTTGCTATAATATTTTGTTATAATTTCCTTGTTACTACAGTGAAGTGGGCTTACTGGTTTTGGAATGTTATTGCTACTGTATCAAATTGGTGGCATTGGTCCTTGGATTTGATCCTCTGGAGTCTAAATAAATGTTATACTTCCTCTGCCTTCTACCTAGAGAATTCCTTATACTTAGTGATTCTGAACCACTCAGATATGTCCATGGCCCTCTCTAAGGTCATGAATTTTGCCTTACTACTATAGGTCTATGTCAAATTGCTTGCCTTTTCAATGTGGAGAGGAGGGAAGGGAGGGAAGGAGAGAATTTGGAAAAAAAAGAATGTTAAAAATATTAAATTAGAAAAAGAAAGGAAGGGAGAAAAACTGAAGTTAGTTTGAAAGCATCTGTGAAGGTCAAAAGTTGTTTTTTTTAAAGCTTTGTTAAAAGTATAATTGGATCAAAATCACTCCAAACTGATCTTGGATGCAGTCAGTATAGAATGCCAAAACTCATAAGATGAAGTGATTTTCTATATAAGATAACTTGGAGATACATTTAACTGAATTGATGTCATTGAATACTGCATATACTAGCAATATGTTTTGTTCTATGTTTTAAATCTATAATATATTTATATTATTATCATTTTTCTAAATTTTCTTATATTGTGAATTTTAGGAAACCATAGTATAAGAAATTGGGTTAGAAGGATGATGCAATCATATCATTAGAAAACTAACTCCTCTTTTGATCTGGATGCTGTGAAATTATTAAGTTATTAGGGCTGTTGTCATAATGTTACAACCTATCAAGTTTTTAATTAGATATATTTTGCTTTAAAAGGAAGACTAACATTTACTGTGTGGGAAGAGTATAAAAAAGAGAGGATGGTGAATGAATATTTTTCAAAGGCCTGTTAAATATTTTGTTAACTAATTGTTATTTCAATATGTGTGTGTTTGCGTGTGTGTATATATATAGATATAGATATAGATATATAGATATGAACATATGGAGAGAGAAACTTGTTATATGAGGTAAAATTTCTTGAAACTATAACTTGATATTGTTCTGGGTTTGATATTGGATATGATTGAATTATCTTTAAGCCAATGATCTACCATTCAAGAGAAATGCCATGTGCGGCTCAAAGGGAATGAGATTTGAGAACTGCTATAGGTGAATGTCTGTGCTAGAGAAAGTTAAGAGGACAACCTTGTGGAGGTTATGGTAGGATACTTTTGACTTAATTTCCCCTTTGTGCTATTCTTTTTTTAAACAGGAAATTTTCCCACCTGGTTAGTTCTGAACCTGGCCATGATATACTGTGAATAATGTGGAATCTTGTTGCATAATTGGCTGCTCCAAAATAAAGGTTAACTTTGACTCTGGAATCAGACAGAGCTAAGGGAGTTTTCCTCTGTTATATTTATATCAGGTCAATCTGTGTCCTTGAAGGGATAATCTTGATATTGTTATAACCATATCCTTCTTTTTATACCTATCTATATCTATATATGAATGCTACATTTTATTGTTGCAATATTCAAACATCTCTGAGTTACTATTAATGGGATACAAGTATGAAACACCTTATTGTTTTTAATCTGAATTTGTACTCAACTTGCTATCATCCTAAGCAACTAAGCAAATGAGTTCTTAGGCTTACCATCCCATTGCTAATAGTTATACATTCATGGGTAACATTAGGTCTACATAGTGCCACATTTTTTCTAAATGTTGTGATGATTAGGGATAGATAGAAAGAACAAGTTGCATGTGAGATAAATTTTGTAAACTTTCAGATGAATTGTAGGTAGGTTACTTTGATGTTCTTCCTATATGTCTATTGTTTATAACATTAGTTCCATAAGGTCTGAACTGGTTTTTGCCATATTAAGTAATTTCTGGAATGTCAATCTGATTAGATGTTGTTATGACTTCCTGTCACTAGTAGGCTTTAGCAGGGGAGGCAGAGGTATTGGATAGCCCAGGAGGAGGCAGGAGTTGAGGCAGCAGCAGCCACAACAGCAGGACCATCCCCAACAGCCCACCACCTTCAGCAGGAGCAACAGCAGCAGTGAGTGCCCTTTGCTTGGTTGCCTTCTGCTTGGTTGCCTCAGTAAGGTCTGCTTGTCAAAAAGAACTGGCCCCTATGCATTTTGTAAATATACAGGTCATATATGGGAGGTCTCCAAGACCAAGAGGTAGATTGTTATAAGATAATGGGTTTCCCCCCACTCCCACTCCACAACATGTCCGGCTAGTCTGTGGGTCTTTCCTGGGATATAAATTGGGTCTTCAGACAGAGACTTTCCCTTTTGACAGTGGCACCTCCGGTGGAGGTTTAGGTACTGTGAGCCCAGAAAGCAAGGGTTAAAAGGAGAAAATCTGTCCTCCAGAAGACTGTCACAAGACAGTGCTCATGAATCATAAAAATCTAATTTAAATTGCTTTAATATTTAGTTTAAAAACACACAATACTAGATGAAAAGGCTATAAAATATAACTCCCCTTCCAAATTCAAGATCTAATGGAAATCATGCTGCAGGTCATATAGGATCTACCCCCTAGACCAATCTTTTTATCAGTAAAACACCACTTCAGCCAAGAATCTTGAGCAGCTAAGCCTTAGGTTTATAACCACAATAGCTGCAATAGCCCAAAGAGCCAATCTAAATTCCTACTACTGGGAGGCAGATTTCAGTAGTGGCTAGAGAGAGCCAGACTAGAAGACCTGGGGGTCAAGTCTCTAACCAACAGGTAATACTGCCTCAGATACTGAGTTGGTCACTTTACTCAGTGCCTCAGGTGACTCCAAGACGCTAGGGTTGCAGAACTTTCCCCACTTTTCATTTATCAATATAATCATTACTACAGACCCCCATTTCTGTGCTCCTTCACCCACCCCTCCATATATTGATGAATTAACTCTGCATCCACATAGATTTCTTCAGATAACTCCTATTTCTCCACTTTATTGGAACTGTTTTCCTTTGTGTTTTCACAATTTCATTCTCAAGAGTTTTCTACCCCTCCTGGGTTAACTGGGCACAAAAGCATTTAGCAGTGGTGTCAACTCAAAAATAGAAATGGATCCTGGCTACATGTTGACTTAGAAAACCATGAATTAACATTATTTATGTTGTACTGTATTTTTATTTATTTTGTTAAACATTTCCCAATTATATTTTAATCTGGTTCAGGAAGTACTGGTTCAGAAGTTTTGTCTGCAGCATGCTTCCTGCAAGCATTGAGTTTGACACCTCTGGTCTGGGATCTATCCAACTTCTTCTTCAGAATCTTTTGAAATCTTTCCCAAAATCTTTCGCAAAAGCAAGTCTGACTACCCCCAGCTTTCCTCTCTTTTTCAACCTCTTAGGAGGAAATGGACACTTTCCTGCAATGTTCACATCATTTGCAGCCTAGTAGCCCATTCTTCTCTGCTAGTGAGAATCAGATCCAGTACAGAATTCCTATCTGTTGGTTCCTCCACCTTTTAGAGGTTGAAGTTATCTTCTTAAAAAAGACATTATCTTCTAAAGAAATTTTTAAAAATGAAATTATCCTTACGGTTCTTGTATTTCCTCCCATATGTATTTTCTATTTTTTATTTATTTTGAACAAGGGTGTTCCAATTAGGGTTTCATCTCACCAGGTTTCTGTAATACCTGTGAGTTCAAATTTGTCTACTTGTGTTAGGAACTCTAGTTCATCTTGCCTCCTCTGAAATGAATTACCCAAGGTCCCACAACCAGTTAGTGGAAATAGACTGATTTATCACTAAAATACACCGTGTTCCCTAATTATTTATCTCTTTTGCTATCCTCTCTATCAAAATTCCCATTCCCAAGGTCAATTTCAACTCAATGCCAGAAGGAAAACTATCTGATGGATATACGAATGCTTAATAGCCTCTTAGTTCTCCCAGGGGTAGATATAAAGAAAAGAAAAACACTTGGCTAACTCAAATGAATCTCTAATAGATAGCATTTCAGGCAGTGTAAAAATGAGGTTAAAAAAAATCCTGATAGGATTAAGGGAAATCACTTTGGGGTAAAACGTTTGAGTTAGGTAGACCATTTCTTCTGTGAGTCTGCCCCTTAATCAACTCTTCTAAATTATTCCTGATCTGGCCAGGACTGAGGTTTTACTTTTAAAACTGTATTCTCTTCCCTTTTTTGAAAATTGGGAGCTGTAAATCATAAACTTACTGAAAATTTAACTCTGGCAATCAACAAGTTTCTCTTAAACCTAAATATATATATATATACTTTTACAGGCTTTTTATTTTGTCTTCTAAGTTGCTGGTGAAATATACTATTTTGGGTCCTGAAAACAACATGTGATGTAAAGCTGCAATTCTGATACATTGGTAGGTTTTGTGAATATCATTTTCCAAAGAATGTGTGAATTCACTTAACAAGCTACTGTGGAAGTATCCAAAGATCTCATCTAACTTATTTCAAGATGAAAGTGGGTAGCAAAGGAGGGGATGTAGAGGGTGGATTAAGATTAAGGAACAGTTGTCAAAAATTTAATGTGCTTCCTTCCATTAAGAGTTCTTTCTAAAAATAAACTTATAAATGTGTCTATTATACTGTAATGTATTTTATGGATAGTCATATATTTTTATTGCATGTGCCTCCTATTCTCAAATACATTTCTCCTGCTTGTGAAGACTTGCCCCATACATGTGCAGGACCCCTGGTACCCTTCTCTACCAAGGTCCATTCTTGGCAAGAGGCTGATACCTTCAGGATGTCAGAGAATCCAGAAAAGATATATTCTCAATTTCTCCCAATACAAGTTATTCTTTGTCCATAGCATTTGTTAATAGAATTTCCCCAGAAAATCAATTTTTAAAAATGGTAATTAGAAATATATACAGTGACCAAATAATGTAAATGAAAAAAAACACTAAAAAGAAACTAAATATTGTACAATTATAATGACATCATAAAAGAGATGAGGAAAATCACCTTTCTTACATTAGAGAACTGAGAGTCTGGTTTTCAAATGTTTCATTTGCTGTCAGAAGTAGTCACTCTGTGGGTTAATTTTGCTTAGCTGTTTTCCTTTGTGAAGCCTCAGTGTCAATGTGGGGAGCATGTGGTTATATATACAGAAATGACTGGTAGAAAACCATGTAACACCAATAAAAAGAAAATTAATGGTAGCTAGGCTCTCTATCAGGATCAGGATCAGGTTTAGTCAGGTAGTAAACAAATATCTATTAAGCATATTAAATGCCATAAACCGTACTAAACATTGGGGAAACAAAGAAAGGTGAAAAGTCCCTGCCTTCAAGAAAGCTTACATTTTAATGAGGATGTCAATATGTAAATAACTAGGTAAACACAAGATATATGTATGTGTATAAATACATAAATAAAATATATATATACACACACACATATATATATACATACATATATGTATATATGAAAAGTTATCTGAAAGGGGAAGGCACTAGCATGTAGGAAGAGAAGGCCACCTGCAGAAGGTGGAATTTATTCTGAGTCTTTAAGGAAACCAGGAAACTAAGAGGAAATGGGGCAACAGAATTAAATTATAAGTTTAGAAAAGGCTTTTTGTGAGTTATCCTGGAAACCTAGAAAGGATTACTGGTCAGATACTGATTAGATTAGATGACCCCTGATGTCCCTACCAATTCCAAGTTTCTGTGATTATGTAACCATAAAATTCTCACAGTCTCACACCAAGTTGGTCTGCCTTTTGAAAAGTTATATAATATTAAAAACAAGAATCCAACGATATGTTGTTTACAAGAAATGCATTTTAATGAGCTAGAATAGAATTATTTTCCTTCTGCTGATGCAAAAAAAAGCAAAGTTAGCAATCATGATCTCAGGCAAATTTAAAGTTGAAATTGATTTAGCTAAAAGAAATAAACAAAGAAACTACATTATGATAAAAAGGTACCATAGAAAATGAAGTAATATCAGTACTAAACCTATATGCACCAAATACTATAGCATCTGAATTTTTAAAGGAAAAGCTAAAGGAATTACAGATAGAAATAAAGAGCAAAACTACAATGGGTGGTAGACTTCAATCTTCCCCCTTCAGAACTAGATAAATCTAAATTATATACCAATTTCACTAATGAATATGGATGCAAAAATTCTATATAAAATACTATCCAGGAGACTACAACAATATATCACAAAGATTATACATTGTGGCCAAGTGGGATTTATATCAAGAATGCAAGGATGGCTTAACATAAAGAAATCTATTACCATATTAATTATATCAATAACAAAAGTGAAAAAGTCACATGATTATAACAATATATGTAGAAAAAGCTTTTGACAACATACAATACTCATTCCAATTAAAAAATACTTGAAAGCATGCCTATCAATAGATTTTATCTTAAAATGATAAGAAGCATCAACTTAAAACCATCTGCTAGCATTATTTACAATGGGGACAAGATAGAAGCTTTTACAATAAGATCAAGAGTGAAACAAGGATGCCTATTATCACTAATATTATTCAATATTTTGTTAGAACTCCTGGGGCAGCTAGGTGGTACAGTCAATAGAGCACCAGCCCTGGAGTCAGGAGGACCTGAGTTCAAATCTGGCCTCAGACACTTGACATGTACTAGCTGTGTGACCTTAGGCAAGTCACTTAACCCCAATTGCCTTGCCTTACCCCTCCAAAAAAATGGGAGAAAAAAGAAATCCTAGTAATAACAATAAGAGAAGAAAAAGAAATTGAAGGAATTAGAGTGGGCAATGAGGTAATAAAACTATTTCTCTTTGTGGACAGTATGATGATATACTCAGAAAATCCTAGCAATTCAATTGAAAAGTTAGTTGAAACAATAATTTTAGAAAAGTAGCAGGATATAAAATAAACCTGCATAAATCATCAGCATTTCGTCTATATATCACCAACAAAACCCTGCCAGAAGAGAAAGTAAGAGATATCCCATTTAAAATAACTATGTGCTGTATAAAACACCTGGGAGTATACCTGCCAAGACAACCTCAGGAACATTAGCATACTTATAAAACACTTTTTATACAAACAAAGTAAAGTTTAAATAATTGGAGAAATATTATTTGTTCATGCATGGGCAAGGTCATTATAATAAAAATGGCAATTCTACCTAATATGCTTATTCAATGCCATCCCAATTAAACTACCCAAAAATTATTTTATTGAGCTAGAAAAAAATAATAATAAAATTCATTTGGAAGAACAAAAGTTGAAGAATATCGAAGGAACTAATGAAAAAAAATGTAAAAGAAGGAAGTTTAGCAGTACCTGATCTTAAACTGTATTATGAGGCAGTAATTACCAAAACTCTCTGGTACTGGCTAAGAAATAGAAAGGTGGATCACTGGAACAAAGTAGATGTACAATACACAGTAAATTATTATAGTAATATTGTGTTTGACAAATGTAAAGATCTAAGCTTTGGGAATAAGCATATGCTTTTGCTAAAAAATTATGGGGAAAACTGGAAAGCAGTCTGGCAGAAGACTAAAGATAAAGACAAATATATTATACCATTTACCAAGATAAGATCAAAATGGATACATGACCTAGATATAAAGGGAGATATAAGAAAACTAGAAAACCATGGAACACATTACACACCAGATTTATGGACAGAAGAAGAACTTATGAACAAACAAGAGACAGAGAACATTGTGAGATGTAAAATGGATATTTTTTATTATATTAAATTTAAAAAGTTATGCATAAACAAAACCAATGTAGCCAAGATTAGAAGGAAAGCAAAAGCTAGCAAAAAAATTTACAGATAGTATCTTGGATAAAGGTCTCATATCTCAAAAATATCAATATGTAGAGAACTTTGTCAAATTTATAAGAATATGAATCATTCCCCAATTGATAAATAGTAAAAGCATATGAACAGTTTTTTGATTTAAAAAAATTAAAAATATATGTATATATTATATATAAAATATACAAATATATAGTCATATAAAATGCTCTAAATCATTATTGATTAGAGAAATGCAAATTAAAATTAAAACAGCTTCGAGACAACATCTTGTATCTGTCTGATTGTCCAAAATGATAGATGAGAAAAATGACAAATGTTGGAGGGGATGTGGAAAAATTGAGACATGAATACACTGTTGGTGGAACTGTGAACTGATCCAACCATTTTAGAGAGCAATCTGGAATCATGCCCAAAGAGTTATTAAACTACCGATATCCTTTGACTTAGCAATACCACTATTAGGTCTGTTTCCCAATGTTATCAGGGAAAAAGGAAAAGAACTTCTGTTTTAAAATATTTATAGCAGCTCTCTTTGTGGTGGCAAAGACCTGGAAATTGCAGGGATGCCTATCAGTTGGGGACTGGCTAAACAAGTTGTAGTGTATGATTATGATGGAATACTGCTGTGCTATAAGAAATGAGGAGCTGGTTGATTTTTAGAAAAACATGGAAAGACTTGCATGAAATAATGAAAAGTTAAGTGAGCAGAACCAAGAGAATGTTGTATACAGTGACAGCAATATTGTTCAAAGAATAATTGTGAACAACTAAAGCTATTCTGAGTACTATAAATACTCTAATCAACTAGAAAGGACCTATGAAAGAAGATGCTATCCACCTCCAGAGAAAGAATCAATAAACAGAAGTACACATAATAAGGTTTTACATATTTTATAAATCTGTGTCAAATGTTGGGGTGGGAAGGGAGGGAGGGAGACAGTTCAGAACTTTAAAATGCACAGAAAATTAAAAAAAATTTAAAAGAAAAGATATATAATAATTGAAAAATTACATATTTTTACAAAGGTTTTGTTTTTATTTATTGGTGCAAGTGGGGCAGGAGAGACAATTTGTTAATTGAAAAAACAATTTTTAAAATGATTGAAGTTATATCACTAGTACATTAAATTTTACTTTTCTTAAAAAATATTTCTTTTGTTTTGAAGGGGGAAGGCAGAGCAATTGGGGTTAAGTGACTTGCCCAAGGTCACAACAGCTAGTGTGTTAACTATCTAAGGTCACATTTGAACTCAGGTCCTCCTGATTCCAGGGCCAGTGTTCTACTCCCTGCACCATCTAGCTGCCCCTTAAAAAATTATTTCTTGACCTCACAGTATTATCTTATATTGCCAATCTCCTTCTTATCAGTTGCAAAGCCTCCAATTATTCACATAGGCTTCCAAGCACATTATACCTTCCAGATATATTTTCTCACCTTTTTTTTAACTCTTCAAAGCCCATATTTATTTTTTTTTCTGTGTTGCTTCCCTCAGTTCTCTTCTCACTTTCACTATTATTTTCTGCTTACTGTAGCTTCCTAGTTGTTCCCCCTGCTTTCAGTCTACACCTCTCTAACCTCAAAAGGTCAGACCATGTCTCAGAAAGGAAGGAAACAAGTGTTTTACCATTGAGGAAACAGACAGATAGAGGTTAAGTGACTTGCTCAGAGTTAGTTAAGTTTCTAAAGCTGGATTTGAACTCAGATCTTCCTGATTCCAGGTCTGGTGCTCTATCCACTGTACCACCTAGCTGCCTCTAGTTGGTACAGCTGTTCCTCTAGTTGGCACAGCTGTTCTTCTAGCTGCCCCAGGCTTTCCTGGAAGCCTTCAGTGACCTACTTTTGCCTTTGAATGCACACTACCAAGCCTGGCATTTAAGGCCCTCTATAGGCTGTCTTCAGCTTAGCAGTGGTTGACATTAGCCAATTGATCAACCTACATTTATTAAATGCCTGCTATAAAGTTGACAGTGCTAGACACCGGGAACAAAAGACAAGAGTAAAACAGACTCTACCCTCAAGGAGCTCACATTCTATCAGGAGGCAACATATTTATAAATAAATGCATATAAAACAAATACAACATGATTTTTTTTTTGGTATGGGAAGGGAGATCAGAAAAGACTCAATAAAGAAGGTGTCACGTGAGTAGAGTTTTGAAGGAAAGGGATTCATTGGAGTTTGTTGGGTAGCAGAATGATGTGGTAAAAATAACACTTTAGGAAAGTCTCTGGCACCTTTGTGGAGAATGGATTAAGGAGATGAGAAAGGAGCAATACTTATTAAAACTCTGCATCATATACTGGGATAGTTTTTCCTAATGCTTTGACAAAAAGGTGGTGAATTAAATCTGGCTTCACTGACAGCAACAGGACCCCCTCCTGTACCCTTTCCTGCCAGGCTGCCGAAGGAGGTGCTAGGGGTCTGGTACCAGGAGGCAGAGGAACTGCTGCCACAGCCGCGGCCATGGAGGGTGAGATGCTCAAGACCTCGTAAGTAGGCAACCTTTCCCACAATGTGATAGAAGCTCTAGTTCTCCAGCTGTTTTGCGAGATTATGCAGAAACTGCAAGATGACTGTGGATACAGTTGGAAATGATTCTTACTGTTTTGTGGAATTTTATGAGCACTGTCATGTAGCTGCATAACTAGCTGCTGTGGATGAACAGAAGATAATGGGCAAGAAGCTCAAAGTGAATTGGGCAACAACCTCCCAGCAGTCCCAAGAAAGATACAAGAAGTAGTACTATTGTCAGCACACTGCATTCACAAAGTCTTAGTTCACTTGAACATGGATTTACATAAAGTAAATGGTGTAATAATTGGACACCTTTTGAGAAAAAATGTCAAATACTCTAACTATTGCTAGGCAAGGTCTTTTCCATGTCTCTGTTGGTGATCTCAGTCCAGAAATTACAATTGAATATATAAAAGCAGCTTTTGCACCATTTGGAAGAACGTTAGATGCTTAAGCTGTGAAAGACATGGCAATAGGGAAGTCAAAAGAATTAGGCTTTGTTTACTTCTTCAACAAATAGGATACAGAAAATGCCACACAGCAGATGGACAGTGGCTTAGAGGAAGACAAATAAGAACAAACTGGGCAACATGAAAACTTCGAATTCCAACAAGTCACATGTGAGTCATTTGACCAAATTTGACTAAACAACTGTCTCATGATGCTATAATTAATCAATCCAGTTCAAGCAATTGCACTTCAGGACTAACAGAGCAACTAAAGTGCCAGACCTTTTCACCATTTGGAAAGATAATGGAAATTTGAGTCTCCCCAGACAAAGGATACTCATTTGCATGGTTCAATTCCCATGAAAGTGGTGAAAGTGTGGTTTTTTTTTTTTCAGTTAATGGGACTACAATTGAAGGACATGTGAAATGATATTGGGGCAAAGAAACTCTGGTTCAACATTTGCAGAGTGGTATTTAAGGGACCGCAATGGTGAATGTGACCTCTTCAACTGACTTATGCTCACACAGGGGATTTTAAAATGTTCTGACAAACATAACAGTCAGATACAAATTGGATATCCACAGGCTTATGGTCAGTGGGGTTAGTGGTATGGAAATGCCCAACAAATTAGCTAGTACCTGCCTAGTGGTTGGCAAGAATCTGCATACAAAAGGTGTGGATAAGCATGGAATCAATAGGGACTTAATGAGACACCACCTCCTCCTCTACCATCACTAGGACTAGGTACCAGGGATGGATGCAAATTATGGAGTACAGCCACTTAAAGGGCAGAATGGAAGCCCATTGCCCAATCAACCTGGATAGCCAGTTTAGATATCCAGGTTATAAGACTCATTGAGAATGGACTATGGAATCTGATACCTGTGCTTGAAGCTACAATGACTATAGTAAAGTCTTTGTATACTTAAAGATTTGTCAAATCAGTCTGTGCAAATGTCAGATAAAATATATTTAAAAGAAATTCATTTTTTAATCATGAAATTACCTGTCACTTACATTGTTTTAATAAGAAATAAGATGCTGGATTTTTGCTAATTTATGCTTTCATTACTGTTTTTGATAATGTTTCTCAGATCTTTGAAACAAAATAAATGCAGGTATTGCTGCCACTTTTTGCCCTGAAGTGGCAGGAATGCAAGCCCATCCACTGTGTTGCCTGGAAAAATGGAGTCCCCTGACACAAGATGGGACAAGCTGGGTGCCCAGGAGCAACTGAGCAGCCTGGGCCATGCAAGTGCAGAGAAAGCCCATTCTCCTTCTGAGTATCCTTGCCATGCTTGGGCTAAGAAAACCTCCTATTGGTAACAATTAGATGGTCTACAAGTGAATAATTTTGTTTCAATTCCAAATCTAAAGCAAAAGATAGATCTGAAGCAGGTCCAGTCTACAATAGAAGAGGAGAGAAACAGAAAGACCAAATAGTAGGCCATTGCAACAATAGGATGAAGGTGCTGAGGGTATGATGAAATAAATGGTGGCCACGTGAAAAGACATGTATCATGTATCTCTCACAACTAAGGGTAGAAGACATACTTTTGTCCAAACAAAAAAGAGGCAATTACAGAGAATAAATAGATAACTTTGACTAATTGAAACTGAAAGTTTTCTGCAGACACAACGTTAATGTATTTAGAATAGGAAGGGAAGAGATTAAATAGGAAAAAAAATCTTTGTATCAAATTCCCCCAATAAAGATTTAGTATCTAAGATATATACACAATTAGTGAATATATTTAAGACTAATATCCATTCCTCAATAGATTAAAAAGTCAAAAGAAATGAATAAATCATTCTCAAAAGAACTATTGAGAATTCACAACCATATGAAAGAATACTCCATTTCACCAGTACTAAGAGAAATACAAATCAAAGCAGTCCTAGAATTCAACCTTGCACCCTGAAAATTGGCAAAAAAGACAAAAAAGGCAAAGGTCAATGCTGAAAGGGTTATGGAAGGATAGGCACACTAATAAATAAATAGTGGTTTGTAAAATGTAGTAGTGAATAGGTCTGGGAAAGCTGTGAAATGGTACTTTGACTGCTCCTGAGTCTATTTCGCTAGATCATCTTCAGTATCATGCCCCCAAGTGTAGATATTTTCCAAAGCTCTGTCTTGGGCTTTCTTTACTTCTCAATGACCTCATCATGTGTTTAATTTATTATCTTTATCCATGTGATTCCCAAATCCACATATTCTATTCCAGTTCAATATCTCCAGTTGCCCTATTTCAACCTGGATTGTCTGTAGGCATTTCCAATTCAACAGGTCCCAAACTGAACTCATTATTTTTCCTCCCAAGCACACTCATCTTCAGAGCTTCTTAATGTTTGTCCAGGACACCATCAACCTTCCAGCCATTGTACGATAATGAAGATAAAGATGATGATTATGGTAACAATGATAACTAAAACATATATGATACTTTGAAGGCTCCCCAAAATTGATTATCCTTGCCCTCCATCAAAACTCTCAATCCCTCTGTTGTAAATTGCATGCATTAGTTTGCTTTACTCTAATATCTAGCTGAGAAAGTAAAGCTAAGTTACTATGGTAGCTTTTCCAGATATACTTACATATTAAAAGAAGCCACTTATTAATAGAAATGACTCCCTAATTGGTAGAATGTACACAATGTGGCAAAGAAAAACTAAGGACTTAAGGCAGTATGAGGAAAAGCATTCTCCATGTTAAAATAAAATCACCATACAAATTAAATATTCTGCTGACAGGAAGACCAACTTTGTCCACACCCAACTTTCACCTGTTCATAATGCTCAATAATGACTTCCTCATCGTTCTCTCCCCTAACTCTGCCCTAACCAAAAGAATGGAGTGTGATTCTTGGCACACCACTTTTGAAGGATTACTGACCCCTAGTCTAACTTGACCCATAGATTATGAAATTCATCAATTCATTCAACAAATATTTACTAAGTATTTGCCATGTATGAGTCACTTTGCTGTTAAATGACTCTAATCATCTGAGAAGGAAACTGATTTTAACTGTTTTTCCAGTTGGATCATCATTTTAAAAAAATCATCATTTTTAAAAAAAGTCACTATATGTGACTTTGTTTCTTGTTTGCCATAGCATCATTTCATATTTAAAATAGGTACAATCACAGGAAGCTTGATCTTCTAAACTGGGCACCCATCTATTGCCTAGATAACTTTCTGACTTTCTGTTCTGAATTTTTAGCATATCCTCATAAATAGAGATAGGCTCCACCTGAATAAGCTCTCTCCTGCCTCTTAATGTTTGGGTAGAATTCAATTCAGTTCCCTCCACCCCAATTCAATACTTAAGTATCAACTGCATATGTCATCGAGCATAGAGAGATGTAACAAGGCATTATCCCTGAATCCTAGTGTACAGAGCATAAGAAACAAGAATCTTTCTGTCCTCTACCCTTATCAGATCTAATGTAGAATATTTGGTCCAGTTTGGAACACTGCATTATAGGTATTATTATCAATCGACAGGACAAAAACATGCATTTCTATAACAGTAAAATTAAAAAAATGCACATGAAGTGCACATCTGCCAATTTCTCCATTTCTGTTAAGGACACTGACATTGACAAGCTGGAATGTATTAAGGGGAAGGTAATCAGGATGGGCAACAAATGTCCCTTCAGAACCTGAATATCTTAAAAGGGTAGTAAGGAAGTTAAATAAATAAAAATATCAAAAGAAAACACCAAGGAAAATAAGAAAAACCAAGTTCCTAGGAGTTGGATGGCACAATTTTCAGGGTTTGAATGGGGTTAAAAGAAGAATACACTAGCTTAAACAGGAGGAGGGGGCAGAAATTGCTATTTCTCATAATTAGGATGCATGAGAAGATTATGCAAACATGAAGGAAGCAGTGGGATAGTGGGCACCAGATGAACCTGCTCACTCATCCAAAATGAACAAAGGAAGGTTGAAAATACACAAATAGATTGGTGAAGAAATGCTTAAAACTCAATAGGGAAACAAGTGGAAGTAGGGACTAGAGAGTTATAAGGTAGAATGATACTGGGGAGGGATTCTAAAAAGGGTCTTAGATTACTTTTTAGATAGTTGGGGAAATGGTTGAACAAGTTCTGGTGTATGAATGTAATGGAGTGTTATAAGAAATGACAAAAGAGGTGATCTCAGAAAATCCTAGGTAGTATGAATGAAGTGACCACAACTAGGAGAATAATATCTACAAAAATAGTATCTACAAAAAATATCTACAAAAGCAACAATGTAGTAAACAAAAACCACTCTGAAAGGCTTAAAAACTGATCAAAGCAATGACCAACTATGTCTCCAAAGGACCTATAAAAAACTTATTATTCTACTCTCTTTTTAAAAATTTATTTTCAATTGACAGGACAAAAACATGCATTTCTATAACAGTAAAATTAAAAAATGCACATGAAGTGCACATCTGCCATGTACAACTTATTATTTCCTAAAATATGCAACAAAGCTATGATGTAAATTTCTTTTTTTTTTTAACCTCTCCCTGCTCTGCCCTAGATATGTCTACCACTGGATACAAATACATATATGTAAAATTATTCTACATATACTTTTACTTATCAGTTCTCTCTCTGGATGCAGATAGCATCTTTCTTCATATATCTTTTATTTTTAATTTGTGTACTTATAAGTCAAAATTTCTTAGTTGGTCAAAGTCATTCTTAAAATAATATTGCTGTTATTATATACAATGTTCTTTTGGTTCTGCTCATTTCATTCTTCATCATTTCATGCAAGTCTTTCCATGTTTTTCTAAGATCATTGAGCTCATCTTTTCTTATAGCACAGTAGTATTCCATGACAATCACGCACCACAACTTGTTCAGCCGTTCCACAATTGATAGCAATCCCTCCAATTTCCAGTTCTTTGCCACCACAAAGAGAGCTGCTGTAAATATTCCATTCACATTCAAAGTGATAATTACTATGTGTGGATATCCCTCCGTCTTATTTTTACTCACTATTTTCTTTCTCAGTGTCTCTTTTTAAACCTATCTCTGTTACCTCATCTTCCCTCCCCACCCTCAAGCTCCCCACTTCACTCACCCCTCCAAGAGTCCCCCCATCCCCTGCCCCGACTTCCCCAATGTCAATTCACACGCCCCTCCAAAAGTCTCTCCCTCTCCCTGTCCCTCAGTTTTCTCACCTCTCTACATGTTCAGAAGATTTCTACACTCTTCTAGATGAGAGGTGATAGATACAAGATACAGAGACATATATTTTTGGACATGGTCATTGTATGACTTCATTTTGTTTGACTACACTTATTTGTTATAAGGGTTCTCCCCTTCCGCTTTTTTCTCCAGCTAATTGGGAAAAGGCTTGGATGAAGAGGGGTTAGTAATAGTGATGCCTTTCCAAAGAGGGGCAATTAAAACATTTTTCAATGTATAGGAGAGAACAGAAGGCAATTCAAAGAGGCATAGACAAGACAGGCAGTTTTGAAAGTATCATGAAGAATTTATCAAATATATACATATGTGTATATATGCATATATAATATTACAAGAGCAAGTTGTTTGAAATGAAGATTCATGTTTTATACAGAATCCTCTTTTTGTGTTTTGTTGTATATTTAGAAATGCTTTTTTTGTGTGTTTAAATTCAGGATAAAAATAAATAAGCAAATAAACACATATGTACATACATAGGGAGAACAAGAGCTTCATATATGTGGAAGAAAAAGTATTACATTGGTTCTACTTGGCCCCAAGGACAGGACCAAGGCCAAGAGAGAAGAGTGGTAGGGAAGCAGATTTTGTACCAATATAAGAAAAAAACATTCTAACAATTGTCCAGTGGAATGAGCTGCTTTAGATGATAGTGAGTTCCCCATCACTAAAGATTTTTAAATAAAGGAACTACTGAATAGACCAGGAAAAGAGCCCACTCAGCGGAAATTTATTTTTAAATGTTCAACTGTACAGCATAATCATGGTATTCCATGGAAAATAAATCCACCCCTCAAATGAAGAAGAGAAGATAGGAATTTGATTTAATAATGATACCCACTAGAAAAAGGAGCTTTAAAATTTTCAGATCCCTCCCTACAAAATGCTTATGGCCTTGAGAGAATGTAGTACATTACCATGAATTCCAAAGAGACTAACATTCCTTCAGTCTCTTAACTTAAAAATTAGGTACGACAGTTCTCACTTTATGTAAATTTGCATTGCACAAATTTGATTTTCCAAGGGCAGGTAGGTAAGTAGAGCATGATCTCAAGCAGGGTTGGACTCCTGCTCAAGCTCCTGCCAATTGGTGGCAACTTGGTTGAAGCTCCCAGCCAGGGGTCCTCTGCTCCAGGCACTGAAACCACAGAAACTGCTTCGACTTCAGGTCCCAAAGCACTGAAGATGCTTCAGGGGCCACAGAACCATAGAGGGGGCAGGGCCACCCAGAACCAGGAGGGGAGGGAGATATCTGCAGAGCAGTCCACTAACATCAAGATAGAACTATGTCAGCCCTTGCCTATAGAGAATTTTCCTCAATTTGCTGTAAACAATATTTTCTCTTTATTCTCTTTTCCCCCTAGTCTTTAAAATACTGATTTGAAACTGGTTCTCCAGAGGCAGTCTACCTTTACAAGTCTACCTTTACCTGAACATACCCTTTTACAAGTCAGCAATGGGTGACCCATGAAAATAGGAAAATGAATTGTAGGAGGTCAGACTACCCACCCCTATTTTTTTTAAATTTCCCCACTTAGCTCCCAACCCCAGTCCAATGTTCTAGTGTCAAAGTCAGGCCTTCTTTTTTAACTGGTTCTCACTATGTTTTTGTTGTTTCCTCAGTTTAATTGAAACCATCTCAAGGGCAGGCAGTGTCTTTAGTCCTGTGATAATATCTATCAGTGTGCATAAAGTAGATGTTTATGAACTGCTTGCTCCCAATGTTCCAAAGGATTAGATTATGGAGTTTAGGTGTATGGACACAAGGAATAGACATACAAGTGTCTGTTGAACTCCAGGTACCATAAATTGTTTAACCATTGCTCCAGCAATGGGCACTAGCCTTGTTTCTAATTCTTTGCTACTGCAAAAAGTTCTGCTGTAAGTGCTTTGATGGATGTAGAAGTTTTCAATGATAATTTTATGAGGGAGAAAGAAAATTCTACAGTAAAATATAAACAAAAATAGCCTAGGATGGATAGGCTCAGCTAGATTACAATCTGCATCCTTGTGGAGTATGCCCACATTAATAAAATCAAGGACTTATTGTAGTATCCCATGATCCAAGCAGAAAGTGGTCCTTGATCAGAAGTGAGCTTTGCCTGAAAAAATGTGTGCAAATTTAAAATAAAAAAATATACAATCTTTGAGTAAGAAGGCTTCTTGAGGATCATCTTGTTCAAAACTTACCCAAACCATCAATCTACTCTACAGAATCCTTGACAGAAGGTCATCTTATTAGTTCCTTTACCAATGATATGGCATAGTATTAACAGAAGACTCTGCCCTCTAACTGATTAATGTAACATACTATACCAAAATCATCAGGAGAAGGCTGATAACATTAATAATTATGTGATGAGGGTTTCACTTCTGGCAAAGGCTACAGAATGGTTGCTTTCCTGATCAGCAGAAGCCAGAATGAAAATGGAAACTATGAAGTAGAAGGGAAGGCAAAATATATTTAAGTGTAAGACAATGACCTTTCAGCCAGGAGGAATTCAGATTTCTCTCTTCATCAACATATGCATACATGCAGATGCAAGTAGTTACTGAGAAATTTAGACTATAAATAGATACCAGTAATATCTAGCTATACTTTTTTCTAACCACTATTCCTTCAGGCCACTGTAATGAATCATTTGAGAAAACTAACTCAAAATGAGAGTGGCCAAGTTCCTTGTTGAAGGGTGAATGTGGTTTGAAATTCAGTCCAATTAGGAGGAAAATGAAGTTGCCTTTTTAAAAAAATATTTATTTATTCTTAACATTAAAAAAATAATTTTGAGTTCCAAGTTTTCTCTTCCTCTCCTCCCCCACCCATTGAGAAGGCAAACAATATGATATCAATTATATATGTCTACCTTTTATTTTTAAAAGAAAAGTTTATGAGGCGGCTCAGTGAGTAGAGCACTGGCCCCAGAGTCAGGAGGACCTGAGTTCAAATCTGGCCTCAGACACTTGACACATGTACTAGTTGTGTGACCTTGGGCAAATCGCTTAACCCCAATTGCCCTGCCAAAAAGCAAAAGAAAAGAAAAGTTTATGTTATAAATTTCCTGAAGCTGCTAAAAAATTTTGAATACACAAAGGAAATCTAACAGAGGAACTGTTGCTGGAAGTACAAGGGCCAGAATACTTCTCTGCTCTACTCTTTCTTCTGTATTCAGCAACAGTTTTCAATGGACTGGGTTCAGTGCTGAGGAGCTCTGACCTCTAAATAGGCAGATTGGGCCCTTTGTCCTCACACTCATTAGCTCACTAACAAACCACAACCCCAATATCCTGGAAATAATATTAATTATAGTGATAATTACAGTTTGAAAGTCTAAGAAGTTCCCCAAATAAGAAACAAAAAGGTACTTAATGTACAAACATACATAGGGCATGAGTATTCTATCACAAAGAAAAATGCTGAACATACGAAGAGTCATAGTATACACTCTAATAGAATGATTTAAACAGGATTCAGATAACTATAGTTATAATCAGTTGGAAGTTAAGGCGTATCAGATCATACAACCAGTTGAAATGTTGCTAAGGAAGCCTTTCAAAGCCATTTTACATTTCCTCCCACTTTGACCAGTTTGTGCTTCCTACCTGCTGTTGAAAGAGCTAAGCTAATTCAGTTCTCTTTCTGTCAGCTCCTCCAAACTTCCCCTGCACAAACTTCCCCTTCCTTCAACCAGTGCTGTCATTTAGCTCCTATTTACTGATGGGACCTATGGATATTCTGAATTCACCAGATCCTCAGGACATTTCCCTCTCAGGGCTATTGAAATATTATGGTTAACTTAGAAAATCCCAGAGAATCAGCAAAGAAACTAGTCGGAACAATCATTTAAATAAAGAACCCTCTCAGGGTTCTTCTTTGCCTAAGATCAGGGAAGAAAAAACATAGAAAAGAGAAAGACAACCAGGAGCCTCTTTAGTGTGAAACTGCCTGGCTGAATCTATGTCTCTTGTTGGGGAGCAGTGAAAAGGTGACCATAATATCAGAGCAGAAAAAAATCATTCTTCTCCATCCCTCAAAGAAATCACACCTTACCACCAGGACAGTCATATCCAAGAGAGGGTCAATCAGAAACTGTTTCTTGTTTTATCAGAAGTGACACTCTGCCTCCCTGCTTCTGTCACAGGGCAATAAGGAAGACCAAGGGATCACTCACAGACCATATTACATTAAAATACCAAGTATTTTTGCCTGTGGGTCATTCATGTAAATGAAAGCAGCCCCAAATCTCCCATAATGTTTAATAGAACCAGGCAGAGGATATCAGTACTTATTCTATACTACCTATCAGGAAGTGCAATTTCTGAAGAGCATGTTCCATGGCCTTGTTTCATACATGTTGTAGATGTTATTGGCAGAGCCATTTATTGACCTCTTTAGAAACATAAAGGTATTCTTTATACTCAGAGATGATGATAATTATAATTATAAATCAAATCTTTTTACTGTTAATTCTAAGGGGAAATACAAAGTCTTCACATTTTATTGTTATCACTATGGTATTAGTAATTATATTCACAGTCTTCATATCTGGGGATGGCAAAGGACAAATTCCCAACTTAAACATTTTCCTGGTTCTGTTTGCTTCACTGTGCATTGATTCATACTCTTATGCTTTTCTTTATCCTTCCTGCTCATAATTTCTTACAGTGTAGCAATTCTATTACATTCATGTAACACAATTGGTTTACCCATTCCTCAGTCAGTGTGCTCTTTCTATTCTCAATTCATCCCTACTGCTCCCATTATTTCCTTTTATATTCCAGACAGTTTGTTCCTCAAAATGAATCTTTTTGTGTCTAGGTCTATCAGAAATCTACTTGAAAGTTTGTTTGCTTTAATCCTAAATCTTTAATTAATTTACAGTAGCCAATGTTCCAAGTATACTATATTACCATCATCCAAGCACGTCAAATAAATATCCCCTCAATTATTTTTCATTTTTAAGGAACATTTTGTAATTGTATTTTCATATATTGAATGTGTATTTGTAGCTTAACTCTTAGAGATTTTATGTATCTTGAAATTATATTAATTCCTCCTAGAATTTATTATTGCTGTATAAAAACATTACTGATCTCTGGGAAATTATTTTCTATTCTGCTATTTAAAAACATATTGAGGCAGAGCAAAGATAGTGGAATAAAGTCAGGGACTTACCTGAGTTCTCCCCCAAACCCCTCCAGATACTTTTTTAAAATGACTTTAAACAAATTCTAGAGCAGCAGAACCCATAAAAAGAGTGAAACAAATTTCTAGCCCCAGACAACTTGGAAAGTTGGTAGAAAAGATCTGTTGCACCAAGGCGAGAGAGGAGCACAGTCTAATGTAGGCAATGCCAGCACAGACCAGGCCCCAGAAAACCCAGAGCAGGCCTTCCAGTGACTGAATCACTGGAAGCAGTGGTGGTTTCCAGACCTCTCAGCCCATGGATGCTAAAGAAAACTTAGAAGGTCAGAAGGAAAGGTCTCTTTCATCTGGGAGAGAGTGGAGTACAGTCCAGTGTAGGCTGTATCAACACAGCCCCAGCACCAGGAAACCAGAGTAGGCCTTAGGAGCCACTGAATCAGCAGCAGCAACAGCAGCAGCAGCAGCTGCTGCTGCTGCTGCTGCTTCTGGAGTTCTCAGCCCATGGTTGAATAACTGGTCTGAAGGAGATTACAGCACTCCTTTTGCTAGCACTAACATAGGGCTTTATTGCTTTGACCGTACTTGGATACAGGTCACAGTCCTGGGTGGCAGTCTTAGGGTAAGAAGGAGCACTAGCAAAGCAGAACTTGAAGCTGCAGTGAAGGGGGGATACTCCACACAGTTTCAGGGAAGAAAAGAGTGCTTGTGGTCACTCACAGACCAGAGCACAAGCCAGGAGAGTAGTAAATGCACCTCTCCTTAGATCATATCACCTTGGAAGAACTGAAAACTTGCAGGTCCCTAGAAGTATCACTGAAAACAGCTGCACAAAACCCCTGAAGTTTGGCATGGTGTGCCCTCTACCCTGGAAGCACAGCCTTACTGCGACAAAGAGTTAAAAGTCAGGTAATAGGTTGGGAACCTGAGCAAACAATGGGAAAAAAAACTCTCTGACTATAGAAAGTTATTATTGTGACAAGGAAGATCAAAACACATACTCAGAAAAATACAATAAAGTCAAAGCTCCTACATCCAAAGCCTCCACGGAAAGTATGAATCTGTCCCAAGCTATGGAAGAACTTAAAATGGATTTTGAAAATCAAGTAAGAGAGATAGAGTAAAATTGGGAAGAGAAACAAGAGAGATGCAAGAAAATCATGAAAAATCAGTCAACAGTCTGGTAAAGGAAACACAAAATAATACTGAAGAAAATAACACCTTAAAAAACAAGCTAGGCCACGTGGTAAAAGAGGTCCGAAAAGCCAATGATGAGAATAATGCCTTAAAAAGCAGAATTGGCCAAATGGAAAATGAAGTCAAAAACCTCACTGAAAAAAATAATTTCTTAAAAATTAGAATTGAACAAATAGAAGCAAATGACTTTATGAGAAATCAAGAAAAAAATAAAACAACCAAAAGAATGAAAAAATAGAAATCAATGCCAAATATCTCATTGGAAAAACCACTGACCTGGAAAATAAATCCAGGAGAGATAATTTAAAAATTATTGAACTACCAGAAAGCCATTATCAAAAAAAGAGCCTAGACATTATCTTTCAATAAGTTATCAAGGAAAACTGCCCTGATATTCTAGAACCAGAAGGTAAAATAGAAATTGAAAGAATCCACTGATCACTCTCTGAAAGAGATCCCTAAATGAAAACTGCCAGGAATTTTATAGCCAAATTCCAGAGTTTCCAAGTCAAGGAGAAAATATTGCAAGCAGCCAGAAAGAAACAATTGAAATATCATGGATACATAGTCAGGATAAAACAAGATTTAGCAGCTTCTACAATAAAGAAATGGGTAGCTTATAATGTGATATTCTGGAGGGCAAAGGAGCTAGGATTACAACCAAGAATTACCTACCCAGCAAAACTGAGTATAATCATTTTTGGGGGGAATGAATATTGAATGAGAAAGAAGACTTTTAAGTATTTTTCATGAAAAAAAAAACAGGACTAAATAGAAAATTTGACTATTCTGAAGGACCTATGATGAAAAATGCTATCCCTCCCCCAAAAGCTGATAATGTCTAAATACATTAAAGAATACTTTTTAACTATCATTTTCTTGAGTTTTTTGTCTATTTTTCACAACATGACTATTATGGAGTGTTTTGCATGACTACATATGTATAACCCACATTGAATTGCCTGCCTTGTCAATGAAGGGGAGTGGGGAGGAAGGATGGGAGAGAATTTGGAACTCAAAGTTTTAAAAGCAAATGTTAAAAATAATTTTGTCTCACTGTTTTCACTAGCATTTCTAGAATTATCACAAATGACATTGGGGGAAAATCATTTTGCTTTACTCTTGCAGTTATTGAAAAAGTCACTACTGTTTCCTCAGGCAAGCAGGATATTTTAATTGTGCCCTTCCAGAAATTATTTCATTGTCTTTATTGTTTAGTAACTAACTATGGGGGCTTTTTTTATTTTAGCAAGGAAGTTCATTTTCACTACTTCCATTTGACATTAAAAACCAGCTATAGCAATAAGACAAGAAAAAAATTATCATCACTTTTTTTGCAGATTATATTTAAGAAACACTTGAAAGTCAGCTAAAAATTGGAAAACTATGGAAGCTTCAGACCTTCAGGTAGAAGAAGAAAATGTGAGATTCCCATGGCAGGCAGGCGGGAGTAGATTACAGGTAGTTGCCAATAGAAGAATCTTTAAAGGTTATCTGGCCCAATGTTCTCATTTTGCAGTTGATCAAATTGAGGCTCATAAAAGTACATTACTTACCCAAAGGTCAAATGGGTAAGAAGATACATAGGTAGTAAATAGCAGAGCTAGGTTTTCTGAGTCCAAATCTAACACATTTCCCACTATGATATGCTGCTTGAACAGAAGACTTCTGCTCTTCCAAATATACTTAAGATGGCCTATTCCAACTATCTGAGAGTTATGTTGTTTCCTCTTTCCTTATACATTTATGCCACACAATTGGAAATGTCAATGGACCCACCAGAAATTTCACTCTCTTATCATAACTTTAGAAAATCTATGTCACCTCCAAAACATGATTAGGAATTGGAGGAAGATAATAAGAATGGAAGTGACTTTGGAGGTTACCTAGTCCAATCTCTCATTTTACTATGTGACTCGGATGATGGTCAAGTGATGTGTTCAGGGTCCCACATGTAGTAAGAAGCAGTGCCAGGACTCAAACTCAGCACCCATCTGACTATAAATCCATCATTCTTCTGATCCTAAACTCAGCATTCTTTCTGCTCTCCTAAGTAGGTTCTATTATATGTAAAGATCTCTGTAAAACATAAAATACTATAAAAATGCATGCTATATGCCAATCTATTGTAAGAAGGAAGGAAATAAGCATTTAGTAAGTGTCTACTATGTGCCAGGCGTTGTGCTTTACAAATATTGTCTCGTTTGGGCCTTACAATAATGTAATGTACTGGCTCTTATTATCCCTTTTTTACAGATGAAGAAACTGAGGCAGAGAGAGGTTAAGTGACTTATCAGAAGTCACATTGCTAGTAAGGACTTGAAATTAGACCTTCTTCACTTCAGATACACTGCTTTATCCCCTGTGGTAAACACCCTTCATTCCCTTTTTCCTCTCTACCCTTCTCCTTAACTTGTCCTGGCCTAAGAAGTTCCTAAATCTGTTTCCTCTTTTTTGTATTTTCAATATTTTGCAGTTCCTGACACATAGTAGGTATTTAATAAAGTTATTTCATGACTATTGACTGACCAACTCTGACTTTTTCCACCCTGAAGGCAGGATGAGGGAGGAGAGAATGAAGAGATCAGATGATGGCAATGCCGTTGGTGTCTAGAACAGTTGAAATGACTTTACCTCACCTGCCCAGGTTCTTTATCCACCCCAGGCCTTGGGGAACCTGTGGTAGTAGTGGATCAATCCCCTTTTCATCCTAGTTTCCTAGGTAGTACCAATTGGCTTCAGAAGTTGTGGCAGATTCTGTACTTTATGTTTATATTATTGTCCCTCTTACAAGCAATCCCAGTGTTTAAATCACTAAGGTAAGTATGCCATAGCAAGAGCAGACCCATTTAGATGCCTTCTCCCTAACTGTCCCTTCCACAGACAAAGCAACCCTCCTCCTTACCGCAAACCCTGGTTCTAGCAACCACTTTGCATCTACAGTTCTTAGTTACTTAATTTCTTCTTCTTCTTCTTTTTTCTTCTTCTTCCTCTTCTTCTTCTTCTTCTTCTTCTTCTTCTTCTTCTTCTCCTTCCTTCCTTTCTTTCTTCTCCTTTCTTCCCTTTCCTCTTTTCCTCCTCATCTACCAATCCAAAAATTAGAGTCCATAAACATCTATTGTCCGTGTGATAGGTATAGTACTAAACTTTGGGGATACAAACAAAGGCATAAGACAACCTCTGCTCTTGAGGATACTACAATCTAATGAGGGAAGACAACACACAAAAAGAAGCTGAAAAGAGGGGAAGATACCTAGTGTGAGGTGATAAGGAAGTCATTCTGGGAGAGGAAACTATCTGAGGATATATGAGTTGCAGAGCTGATTTCATCTTTCATAACGATGAGCTTCTGGAGATCATGAAGTCCAGGAGATCAGTCAGGTGTGAAATAATGTGTTCAATGCCCTGAGTGCCATCTTTAAATGGTGGAGGACCTTTTCAATGTACACCCTCCATTCTCTCCAATAAGAAGGAGGAAGGGACCTTAGTGGCAGGGAGTACTGAGAAGATGTTAATTTCAGAGTTGATGTCATATTGTGGAATGATGAGTTTCTGGAGATCATGAAGTCCAGGAGAGCAGCTAGGTGAAAAATATATGTAAAGGGAGGCCAGGGAACTGATGACTACTTCATCACCTTCCTGGACTTTAGTAAAACACATATATGAGTGTGTGTGAGCTATGTATGTATAAGTGTACAAAATTTAGATATTCCATTTCCATACTGGGAGTTCCCCACACTTATGAAATCACAAGTCAGATCCGGATCATCCCTACTCTCTACCCCTGGGAATATGATATATTGATAAAGATTTTGCCAAGAGTCACTGACAGATTCTGACTTGCTCAGAATCAGTATTAAAACCCAAATGTTCTTAAACCCAAGGACATCTCCTCTATATACAATGATACAATGATATCTCTCTTAGAGGCATAGAGACAGGGAGTGTACAACTATACATAGACACTTTAGCATGTGTGTGTAATGGTGTACGTACATGTTATAGAAACATACACACAGAAACACATATATATTCTACACTTAAGTTTTACAATGCCTCGTCTTGGTATAGATGTGACCAAAGGGGTGTGTGTTTGTGTGTGAGTGACAGTACACATTATATTCTTACATAAATTTGCATAGGCATGTGCATATGTGATGTCTGCTTTGTGTGTATATTTATGTATACAAATACTTACTAGAATGTACCAATGTGGGTGTGGGTGTTGATGTGGGTGTGTACAACACGTAACTATGTAGGTAAGTATATATGATGTGTGATATTAGAGAAGAAAAGTAATCTAGATTATAAAGGTATCAGGAATTAAGCTAATCCATATTCCTACTTCCTCATCTTTATAAAAAAAATTAATACCCATGCTTTACAAATTATTCTCAAAAATTGAGAAAAAACCCTACCAGAACCCTTTAATGAGACAAATATAGTCCTAATATCTAAACCAGTGAAAGATAAAACAGAGAAATAAAACCACAGACTTATATCACTTATGAATATTGACTCAAAAATTTAAAACAAAATCCCCAAGAAAATTACTGTGCTTTATCCAAGAAATCATTCATTATGATCAATTGAAATTCATTCCAGGGGTACAAGGATGATTCAGCAGTAGGAAAACAATCAACATAATCATATGAAAACTCCAAACATTCAAAACCACATTATCATCTCAGTAGATGCAGAAAAAATTTTTGACAAAGAACAACCCACTTTTATGCTAAAACTTTACAAAGCATAGGCATAGTGGTTTTTTTTAAAGAAAAAAAATGTATATAGTAAAAAGCAGCTCTCTAAAACCAAAAGTAAGCATCATATGCAATGGGGATACACTAGCACCTTTTCCAATTAATATGGCAGAGAAGCAAGGATGCCCACTCCCCACACTATTATTTCTTCTAATACTGGAAATATTAGCAATAGCAAAAGATAAGAGAATTAAAGGAATAAAAATAGGTAAAAAGAAGATAAAACTAAATGGGTGCTGGTGATAAGATGCTTTACTTGGAAAACCAATGGAATGAGCAAAGATATTAATTTGAGACAATTAATAGTTTCAGCAAAGTTGGAGACTAAAAAAATCGTCCCCAAATCAACAGCACTTCTATATAATAATAACAAAATACAACAAGCAGTAATACAAATAACTACAAAAACTCCAAATAACTACAAAATGGATAAGATATCTGAAGATAAACCTTCCAAAACACAGAAAAGACTTGTATTGATTCAATCACAAAACATTCCTTTAAGAATTAAAGAACAACCTAAATAGCTGGAGGAATATTTAGTGCTCATGGTAAGCCATGTCAATACAATAAAAATAATTTTGCTACCAAAATTAATTTATACTTTTAATACTATACTAACAAAATTGTCAAGAGGATATTTATAGAACTTGATAAAATAAGAACAAAATTCATATCTTTTTGACTCAAAGTTACATGCTCTTTCTACTGTACCACCTATTAGGTAGAGGCTATTATTATTCCCATTTTACAGATGAGGAAACTGAGGCTCAAGGAGGATAAGTCATTCGCCAGTGTCACATGGCTACCAAGTGTCTAAGGTAGGACTTGAACTCAGTGTTCTTGACTTTATGTCCAGCATTCTGTTTGCTTCACCACCTAACTGCATCAGTTTGTCAGTAATGCAAAAATGAGAAACCCATTTCCACTCATTTTAATGCAGAAAATTATGGAGTGATCTGAAACTCAATAAAAGTCCTTTTCACCCAAACAAGAAACTTAAAGAGCTATTCAATAATTGGCATTTACTGAAAGTAGAAAACATTAGCGGGCAGGTGGTAAGCAGTAAACAGACTGAGTCAGTTTGTTGCCAAAGGTGAGGGAGAATGTGAAGATGAAAGTAGAGATTAGTAGAGAACTGTTTAAAGAGTGAACCTTCACAGGATTGTCCATTTCTCAAGTGGATTCCCAAATCGTTGCATTGGTTTTAAAGGAGGACCATCCAGGTTCTTTGCTTTATTTATTTATTTTGTTTAAAATTTATGGAATAAAACAAGCATTTCCATAATATAGTACAATAAAAAAGATAATTGCGCATGAAACTGCAAATCCACTATGTACAACTTGCTATCCTTTTAAATATACAACAAAACTATAGTGTAAATTTCCTTCCTCACCTTTTTCTTTTCTCTACCCCCCCCCCAAAGATAGCTACCATTAGACACAAATAGGTATATGTGTAAAATTATTCTATACATATTTCTATTTAGCAGTTCTTTCTCTGGTTGCAGATAGTGTCTTTCTTCATATGTCCTTTATAGTTAATTTAGGTATTTATAATAATCAAAATGACTTATTCACTCAAAGTCATACTTAAAACAATATTGCTGTTACTGCATATAATGTTTTTCTGGTTCTGTTCATTTCATTCTTTATTATTTTGTGAAAATCTTTCAATGCCTTTGGATCATAGAGCTCGTCATTTCTTATAGTACAGTAGTATAGTTATTCCTTCTTCATTGTGACTTTTCCCGTTGCAGTTTTGATATATTGTGGGTTGACATAAGAAATTAAATAGGAATTTTGGGGGAGTTTTGCAGAAGCCACAGACAATACTTGAAGGCCAGCAGATAACACAGAAAAAGTTTAGAAGTTCAGAAATGCACAAAATGTATGTATAGTATTGTATAATATCAACATATTTTATCTTTAAATGCCATAATTCAGACTTCTTCTCTGGTACAAAAGGAGGGCCAAAAAATTTATGCATATTTTTCAGATTGTGGGGGTGCTGCACCTCTAGTGCCTAAGATATGGAAAGGAGAATTGTATTCCATCACAATTATATACCACAACTTGTTTAGCCATTCCTCAATTGATGGGCATCCCTGCAATTTCCAGTTCTTTTCTACCACAAAGAGAGTTGCTACAAACATTTTAGAATATATAAGTTCTTTTTCTTTTTCCTTAATTATCTTTAGAAATAGTAGTGATATTTCTAGGTCAAAGGGTATAAGCACTTTAATAACTCTTTAGTCATAATTCCTAATTGCTCTACATTCACAATCCAACAATGAATTAGTGTCCCAATTTTTCCACATCCCTTCCAACATTTGTCACTTTCCTCTTCAATAATTTTAACCAATCTAATACGTGTAACATGATATCTCAAAGTTGTTTTAATTCGCATTTCTCTAATCAATTCATATGACTATAAATTGTTTTGATTTCCTCATTGGAAAACTGCCTGTTCATATCCTTTGACCATTCATCAACTCATCTAGCTTCTTTCAAAGTCAATTGGAGCACTTTTGCTTATAACCTCACAGACAATGAAAAAATCTCTGGTTCTTGAACCTTTCAAACTAGTCAGGTCTGCCCTTGAATCCCATCTCCCATTTTTGGAAGTACCTTTGTACCAGGCATCCCCCATGTCTGGAACACACTCCTTCTTTACCTCTGCCTCCTCAAGGGAAAAGTCTGGATGTTTTAGAACAAAATTTTGGGTCAGTTTGTTTAGACCTACTGGGAAAATTTGTGAGAGAACTCATGGGCTTTATCATTACAACTGACAGAAAATGTTACATGAATTGTGTTTAAGCATTAAGCAAGTAATGACAGCTGTTTATAACTACGAGAATACCAGATCCCTAGTGTATTTCTTTCTGACTGTTTTTCTATTAGGTCTACGGATATCATTAAAGTCTACTGATAAAAATAGCTGATTAGGAAGAGATAACAGAAGGCAGAAAAGACTTCATGTATGAAAAGACTTCAGCCCCAGAACAGCAGCTAAACACCTCTATTTATAAGGAGGAAGTGAAAGGACTTTCACTGCTAATCTATAAAAACATGTCTATACACAAAATTTGGTTTAGGAAGTAACAATATGGTTGTTTGCATGTGTATATTACATGCAAGCTATACATATTAGTCATGATCTCCTATAAACTATATTTTGAGATGGAAAATACTTCTTGATCTGAAAATAAGGAAGAAAGAAGCAGTCTTTGCAAGCAATCCAAAGAAAAGTTAAATAACATTCTTGTTTCCCTTCACCTACTTTTATAGAGAACTGTGCTCCACCTTCAGTAAATATTCTACTTCTTTTTTAAATCAATTGTCATTGGCATCAGTATTAGTTTGAAGAATAACTTTTTTAAAAAACAGTCTTTCCTATATTTTGTGTTCCAAAATAATAAATCAGTTATTACATAAACAAACTAAATAGTTGAAGTTTTACCCATTTAAAAGAAACATGATATCCTCTCCCCCTTTTTTCTTAGAGTTTTACCCCATGCATCAACTTAAATATACTCTTGCATTCATGAAGATGTCTCAGCTAATTGAAATTTCCTTTCCAAAATGGACAACCATCTCTTCCCCCCAACAATCCCTGAACAAGGATCATTCCCCCCCTCCTGTACCTTTGCATTCACAAAAGCCTTTACTTATCAGCCCACTTGCTCTTCTTTACAGTGTGACAGGAGCTTTGGCTAGGTAGGGGAAGGAGAGAAGAAATGATCACATCAAGTGGAGTGATGCAGCCGCAGCACAGGAGTGCCACAGGAGCAGTGAAAGTCAAAACAACATTGTTGTAGAGTGACAATGTCAGAATTGTCTTTGCTGGGGAGAGTGCCATTGGGGCCCACCCACCCTGCTCCATGAAAGATGAGCTAACATGAGATGAGCTAACATGAAGTAGTCAGAGGTCTCTTTGCTAGCCACAGGACTGCTTAGATTGAGAAAAGAGCTGGCTTTAAGAACTGCTGTCTTCTTTCAAGCTCATTGGGATCTTTCCCACAGTCCATTTCCTATTCTGTGTCTGGGCTTTTGGTTTCTTTATCTAAAGACTGGCCCCAAAGGAAGCATGAGTTGAGTGTCAAGGAGTCACTCCTTTGCCTGTTCAGAGGGGGCATTTCCCTGTTAAGGGGAAATAACAATCTCAACCTTGTTTTCTAGAATTCCTGAGTTCGAATAAATGCTATGTACTCTTTGGATACTACTGATTTAGGGGATTTGATTCCCTTTCCTTTCCTATGGATAAGAGATACATTCTTAACCCAACAAGAGATAGAGGCAATTACAAAAGATAGATAACTCTTATTACTTGAAACTGAAAAGTTTTTGTACAGACAAAATTAATGCATACTGGATTAAAAAGAAGTGGTCAAATAAGAAAAAGCTTTGCATCAAATTTCTGATAAGGGTTTCATCTGCAATATACACAAATAATTATTATACTTGACATATTAATTATTATTGATCATATCAATGATAGATTATAATTATATCACAACTGATGATATAAAAATTATTTATGAAATTTCAACATATAAGTATTTAACATATATTTAATATATGCATGTAAATTAATTGTTTATATATCTTGGATACCAAACCCTTATATATATATATGTGTGTGTATGTATATATAGAAAAATATATAACATATTTATAAATATGTCATATATGACTAATAGCCATTCCCCAATAGATAAATGGTCAAAGGATACAAACAGGTGTCAAAAGAATGCAAAGTATTCACAACCACATAAAAGAATAGTCCAAATCACTAATAATAAAAGACATACAAATCAAAACAACCCTAAGGTTGTACCTCATACCCTGCAAATTGGAGAAAATTACAAAAGCATTATCAAAATGGCAACAGCCAATATTGGAGGGGTTGTGGAAGGATAGGTATATTAGCATATTGTCAGTGAAATTGTGAAGTGGTACAACCATTTTGGAAAGTGATTAGGAATCATGCAAATAAAGTGACTAAAAGAGCCATACACTATGAACCAGAGACTCTAAGAAAGCCATCCATAAGAAGAAAGTCCTCATATACTCCAAAATATTTATAGCAGCACTTTTTGTGATAACTAAGATTTGGAAACAAAGTAAATGTTCATTAGTTGGGGAATGGCCAAACAAGTTATGGTTTATGAAAGTAATGGAATATTATTCTATAAGAAAAGACATATGTGATGAATGCACAGAAGCATGGAAAGATTCATATGAGCACAGTGAAGTAAGCAGAGAAAAGAAAACAAGATACATAGTCACTACAGCAATATAAATGGAAAGAACAGCTACACACCAACAAATTAAAAGTAAATGCAACAAAATTATAAAGATCTAATATGATTCAAATGAACAGAGCATGAGAAGGTATCCAAAACCCACCTTTCTGTGGAGGGGGAAGTCCAGGGATGTCACACATTGCATATGTTTTTGGTCTTTTTCAAAATATTGATCAGTTGTGCTGGCTTTTTTTCTCTCTTAAAAATACTATTTATCATATGAGATGACTCTCTGGGAAGGGAAGGAGTGGGATACATGAAGTACTGTGGTGATATAAGAAAAACAAAATATTGGTAAAATATTATATTACAAAAGGGACAGAGAGTTGATGGATAAAATTCCTAAACCACTGATATTATGTGTTAATGTAACTGTAAGGCATGTACCTCCCACCCTCTAGTAAGATAACTCCTTCCTTAATATAAAGAAGCACCTAAGTTTCATAGATACACCCACTGGTTACCTACTGGCATAAGTTTCATATAGATAAACCTAAGGAGCCCCAAGGCACTGTCTGAGCTCACACAGTATGTGTACCCCAAATAACACTTTAATCCCTCTTCTTACACATAACACACTCTTCTAAAAATTGTGTAAAAAAACCATGGTTTTGTCTATTGGCCAGTCAGTCTTAGCCAGAGCAGACCAGCCAGCTTAGTCAATAAGTGCTAGTAGAATGGGGGAGCCCACCTGACCCTGTCCAAGGGGAGCCATGATCCAGGAGTCTCAGTGGGGTAATCTTGTACCTCTGTAAGCATGGACAGCTTTTGACAGCTCCCAGCAATCTTACCCAATACCATCCTGGGCTTTAGGCATTTACACCTGCCTTTAAATAAACATTGTGATTTGTGCATTGCTCCTGGCTGGATCCAAGTTATTCATGTCACCTTTATGTCAAGATCCACAAATGGAAAGATTCTGGAATTTCTTCAGCACTTTTACCTAGGGAGATGCATGTGCACAAGCACCAAAGTGCACATGGGACTCCTCATGGCCAGATCCTTTTATGCTGAACAGATTCAGGTAGGTGGTTAGCAAAACCTCACACTCTCTTCTTACCCCCTCTTCTCAAAATCCTCATTTTTCAAATCAGATACCACTTCCTCTGTGAAGCCTTTACCCATTTCCCTAGTTATTAATGTTATCCATCTCTTCAAATTACCTTTTATTTCTCTACATTTTACATGTAGAACATAAGCTCCTTGAGGGCAGAGACTTTTTTTTTGTCTTTCTATCCCCAGAACCTAGCACAATGCCTTACCCATGGTATATGCTTAATAAATTTTTTTAAATTGAATTGAACTGAACATTTTCGGAATCCTCAATGTGAATATTCCAATTAGACAAATATTTTGAGTATGGATTGTAGCCAGCCACAATTATGCTTCCTCCTGGACTCTGCCTAAACTCATCATCTGTTTGCTCCTTTGTGTATTATGTTGTCCCACTCTGTAATATTCTATACCCTTTTTTTAAATCTAAGTTCTACATTTCATTTAAGTTTCCACATGACTTACTTTGTTTGAATATATTTTTGATGCCACCTAAATAAAATATATATACCAGATTATTATTAGGTATACTATTAGTAGTATTAGATATATTATTATTTCTGCTAAAGGGCAGTGATATGTCTTATTTCTCCTTCTAGCCCTGGTCTACTCTTGAAGAAAAGACATTAAGCAACTATTTCACACTAACGTGTAAATGACTTTGGTTTTTTAAAAAAGTTCCCGTATACACTAAAATATCCTTAACAACACTTTGTGGTAATAAAGAATTGGAAACAATGTTAATTAACAATCAAGGAATAGCTAAGCAAATTATGGTACATGAATATCATGAATGTAAATGAGTAATATGTTCTGTAAGAAGCAATGAATATTATAAAACTGAGAAGTGTGGAAAGACTATGAACTGATGCAAAGTAAAACAAGTCATGTCAAAAAGGCAACATATGTGACTAAAACAATGTAAATGGAAAGAACAACCATCACAAAATAATAAAAAATGAACCTTGCAAAATTGTAAAAAACAAATTCAGAAAGAGAGATGTTGGAAGATGCCTTTCCCAATTTCTTTGCAGAAGTGAGAGGTCCATGAGTGTAGAGCATTTCATATATTTTCAAATTTTCGTTAATGCATTGGTCATTTTTCATGATTTTTTTCTCTTCATCTTTTTTCTTCTTTAGTTTTTTTTCTGTTATATGAGATAGCTCTGTGAGAGGAAGAGAGGGAGTGTTACAGAGGGAAATATAGGCAATGTATAAAGAAAATATATATTTTTTAAAAGTATGAATGACCTTCAGATTAATTAACTTAGTCTACCCTGCATTTACTGCTCTGCTTTGTTTGAACTCCATGGAGAATGATGGCCTCCTGATCCTTCTTGGAATTCCCCCTCCTTTTGTGTGTTGTCTCTCCTCATCAGATTACAAGCTCCTAGAGGGAATGGACTGTCTTTTTATTAATTGTGTCTCCAGGACTTAGCCCAGTACCTGACACATAGTAGATCTTTAATAGATGTTTATTGGATTGATTTGGATTAATTCCCTACTTCATAGATTAGGTACATAGTAAATATTTCTGGATAACACTGATGAAGAAAGAAGCTGACCCCCCTCCCACCTGATGTTCAGTCCCTGAAATCCCTACTCTCTAAGGATTTCTTGTCACTAAGAATGAAGTGCCTACCCCATTCCTACTCTTTAGCTGGCTTACATCTTACTGTATATTGTTTTCTTGGCTTTGTTTGCTTTATTCTGCATCACTGTGCCCTGTACACAGAACAACTAGTAACCCTCTTCTAACCCAGTGCAAAATACTTTTCCTGGAATTACCTCCAAAAGCTTTCATCAGCCATATCTGAAAGAGATATAGAAGATGAGGAGATAAGAATATCCTATTAATAGTATATCAGCACCTTGGTTTCTTTTATTTATTTTTGTTTTGGTCTTGTCTTGTGACTGTCTTGGTGTGGTAAGTACTTCTTTCAAAGCAGAATTCTTCCATGATGTATAGTCATAGATAGTTGCTTGGAGTCCTCTGAGTTGTTAGGAACAGACCTAATGCTAATACCCTAGTAGTTCAAGTTTGATTTTGGGATGAAATAAGATGCATGTAAGTCACTGAACAATTAACAAAATAAGTTTTATTAAACCTCATTTAGCATGGCAAGGATATTCAACAAGGAAAATGCAGAGGGAAAAGTGTGCTAAGCCCTCTCTTAACACTAGTACCATGATAGTTCAAGTTTGATTCCAGAATGAAAGAAGACTCTTTTAAGTCATTGAAAAATTAACATAAGATTCACTTAGTCCAAAAATAGTAAAAATACACAAAAAAGATACAATAATCCTTAGCTTCTAAATGTGTGCCTTGGTCCTATGTCCATTCAGAAATGTGTTTGGGTATCAGGGCATCAGGGTATGATGACTCAAGGAGTCTTCAGAATAGGATCCCTGCCCTGGCATCCTGAATTACTGAGCTGTGGCATCCACCAGAACTCTCAACCCACAAAGAGCAAAGACATCAGAGAAGGTTAGTGGGAAAAGCTGCGTGACTGAGTTTGTGGTTCGGCCACTGCCCCTGGGGCAGCAGAGGTGGGG
>CM053624.1:236035751-236078000 GCA_028646595.1 Phalanger gymnotis | reverse complement strand
GACAATGTGAAATATCTCATTGGAAAAACCACTGACCTGGAAAATAGATCCAAGAGAGAGAATTTAAAAATTATTGGACTACCAGAATAAGATCCCTGACTCCATGCTGGTGGGTTTTTTTAATGCCCTTAGGTGACTAGGAAACCGTGTGAAGGAAGACAGGAGCTAATCATTTTCCAAGATCTGATTGATTTCCTAATCCCTGCTGGTAAGGGGGAAGTTGGGAACCCTGATAGATATTGGTTGTATCACAGTGATTAAATGACTTGCTCAATAACTAATATGTATAGGAATTAGGTCACAGAATTTATATACATACATACAAACATACAAATATATATGTGTGTATGTATGTGTGTACACACACATACATACACACACATATCTTAGAGGCAAGATTTAAATCCACATCTTCCCGACTTTAATGATGGCACTCTATCCACTGTGCCAATTTCTTTCTCTAAAGCTGAATGTTGAACTTAATAGGAACTGAGGAAGGTTGAGTAGCTAGTGGAGGAATGTCCAACAGACATTTATTTGAGTATTTACATCAACGGAACCCAGATCTCATTGAAGTGCATATGCCCTACATCAGTACAAATAATGATGCACCCATGCTTTCTCATTCTGTAAAATTCTTTGTTCATGTTCTTCAATAAGTTCTCTGGAAAGGATCTGCTGTCTTTTAATTTTTGAAACTTTCTCATGATACAAAATCAAACCAATAAATAGATTCAGGCTAAAAGACGCTCCTGGATCTCAATGCTAAGAATCCAAATGTCAAAGAAAAACAAAAAAAAATGAGAGCAAAGCTCAGTGATAGGCCAAACCTCAGTAAGAATTCCATAGTTGCAGGCCAGACACAACCCCACAAAATACTGATAGAGTATAAGAAAATCAAGCAAAACCAGCAACGCACCCAGATGAAAGAGATTCACCATGGCTGGTGTTGTGCATCCCATGATATTAGTTTGGTTTTGGATAGCCAGGCATCTGAACGAGTGGGCTCTTTCATAAAGCCTACTAGCATTGTGTCTTGTTTCTTTTCAATGCATGGTCTAACCTGCTGTGTGGATTAGAACCCAGCCTGGCTATTGATATCAACTGCACCACTGGTATGAACTCGTTCCTTTTTTCCACGTCAAATGGCATGACAAGTTATCCAATGAGAAGGGTTGGGAATATAATCACTCCACAAGCAGTAAAAATGGACTCCTCCCAACACAGCTAAATAAGAATTAGTCATGAGTTGAGCCTGATGCCAAAGGCAGGAGGTGGTGCACTGGGGGTTGGGCAAGTGGATGTTTATCATTTTTTTTCTTTGCCAAAAGAAACCCAAGACACTGAGAACTGAGAAATAGTTGAAAGCATCTAGCAGTGGCAGTAGGATCAAAAGAAAATAAATTGTGATGACACATCAAGGACGCAAACAATGAATACAGCTTCCTGCTCACCACAGGAACAGAGCATCTTTAGGATCTAGAAGCTACTGCTGCTCACTACAGGAAAGTTGAAATTTGCTGTCTTTGTGGAAGAGAAAGGCCTGCACAGGGTAAGCAAAGCTTTCCACTGGGGGTCCCCCATCTCTGTAATGTTCTTTGCTTCACAGAATCCTTCATTTCTTTCAAAACATGGCCTTGATGCCATCTCCTCCTTACATAAGGATTTCCCTGTTCTCCACAGTTGTTAGTCTCTCTCAATCTCCTGAAAATCCTATATATTACTTTGTGTATCTGTGTTCGTATAAAATATCCTTCTAGAATATGTTTTCTGAGGGTAGGGACTGTTTTTTTTCCTTTCTCCCTCCACTGCTTTGCATACACTACACACAACATTTTTTGTTGCTGAAATGAATTGCCAACCAGTTTATCTGACCAGCCCATTATATCCCCAAATTATTGTACCTATTGAAAAAACTCTACCATGTACAACCTCATTAATAAGGACCCACCTCCACTCATGACTTAGCGATCAGACTGGTACACAGCCAGGATGCATATTAGAAATATATGGACCATGTAAAATTCTCATTTGAAACATTAATTTCTATCTCTTTGCCTCCCTCACACATACCCCTAGACAGTGGAGTGTAATGGAAAGAGCAGTGAGTTTGAAGACAGGAGACCTAGTTTCAAATCCCACATTTCTGCTAGAATTCAGGCATCTCTCAGTGTTATTCTAATTTTTTTCATTTTAATTTGATGTTTGGCTTATTAGATTTGTGACAGTGGGAAATGACTTCTCTTCCTTGGATTTCTACTTCCCTCACATGTGAAATGAAGAGTTTGGACTGGATAATCTCTAAGGTCCTCTTCCAATTCTAAATCTATGACCCTAAGACTAGATCAGCCAAGCTACATGCATTTAGGTCCTAGGGATATGAAACTAAGAGTCAGAGTCTCTACCCTCAAGGAACTTATGTTCTATTAGGAAAGACAACATGCACATACACAAAACAGACATAAGGTAACCTGGGGGTGGGGAAGGGAGAGTTTAGGTGTAGAGGAAAATACAAAAAAAAATCTTATGTAGAAAGAGGCTCCTAAACTGAATCTTGAAAGAAACCAGGGATTTCAAGAGGCAGAGATGGGGAGTAAATGTAATCAGACATGAAGGAGAACTAATTCAAAGGCAAGAGATGGAGTATCATGTGTCTAGAACTGCAAACAGGCCAGTATCTGTGGAGGGGAGCAATATGTAAGACTAGGAAGATGGGACAGATCTAGGCTCTGGAAAGTTTTAAATGACAAACAGGAGCTTATATTCACTCCTAAAGATAATAGGAAGCCATAGTTTATTGAGTGTTCATATCTATATCCACAGATGTATCTATATACATAGATATACTTCTGCCTTTCTCAGCCAAACAACTTGAAAAAAGCTGTCTACACTTGGTGTCTCCACTTTCTCTCCTCCAAATCTCTTCTAAATCTATCATTGTCTACCTCTTCACTCAAATTCCGAAGCTAACAATGATCTCTTAAGTCCTAAATCTAATATCCTTTTCACAGTTCTCATCATTCTTGACTTCTCTTCAACATGTGACACTGCTGACCGTGGGACTCCTCCTGAATGTCCTCTCTTCTCTAGGTTTTTTGTATACACACACACACACATGGAGAGAGAGAGAGAAAGACAGAGAGAGAGAGAGAGAGAGAGAGAGAGAGAGAGAGAGAGAGAGCGCTAAATAACGCAGTAGAGAGAGCATTGGGCCTGGAGTCGGAAAGACTTGAGTTCAAATTTAACCTCAGACACTTGTACTAACTATGTAACCCAGGGCAAGTCACTCAGCCCTGATTGCCTCCAACAATAAATAAATAAACAAACAAACAAATGAATGAATGAATGAAATGGGGATACTAATAGTACCTACCTCCTAGGCTTGTTGGGAGGGTAGAATGAAGTAATTTTTATAGAATATGCTTAGCACAGTGTTCATTGTAGGCACATAATAAATGTTTGAGATAGGCAAATCAATTCATAGGTGTCACTATGCCACCTGGCTGCCCCTAGTATCCCAATTTTATAGTTAAGAAAATAAGGCTGAAAGGAGTTAAGTGCTTTGCCCAGGGTCAAATAGATAGTTAAGTGTCTTAGGCCAGATTTGAACTCAAGTCTTCCTGACATTGTACCATTTAGCTGCCAATGAGATATCTAGTTCAAAATGTTCACTAGGAAGTTGGTGATGTGAGACTGAACTTCGTGAGAGATGCCTAAGCTATACGTATCTAGAGATAGGCAGATATCAACTGGAATCATCTGCAAAGAGATGTTAATTGAACATATGGGAACTCATGATATAACCAAGTGAAAGAATATAAAGATAAAACAGAAGAAGGCCCAAGTGAGAGGCTTGTGGGACATATACTCAATTAGTAGGTATGACATAGTTGATGATGATTCCTCAACAGAAACTTAGGAGTGGAGCAAAAGTTAGGAAAAGCAGGAAAGAATAGTGTCATGAAAACCCAAAGAGGGGAGAATATTCAGGAAGAGTGCCATGGTCAACAGGGTCAAAAATGTTGAAAAGAGGTCAAGAATTATAATTTTGAAAAGGACATTAGATTTAGGACTTAAGAGATTATTGATAACTTTGGAAGCTGGTAGTAGAGGTAAAGACATAAAGAGATAGTAAGCTAGATAGTGATGGATTTAGGAGAGATGGAGGAGAGGAAGGGAAGACACCAAGTGTAGAAAGTTTTTTGTTCAAGTTGTTTGGCTGAGAAAGGAAGAAGAGAAATAAAATGATAGCTAACCAGGATGGTGGGATGTAGTGGAGGCTTTTTGGAGATTGAAGAGACTTAGGTATATTTGTAAATATCAGGGAAAGAATCAATAGATAGGGAAAGATGTGAAATTAGAGAGAAGGGGTCATGATAGTGATGATAGTCTTCTGGGAAAAATGGGAAAGGATGGGATAATGTATCCATGTAGAGGATTCGCCCCTGGCAAGGAGAAGAACCTCTTCTTTACCAGAAAATGGAGGAAAGGAGGAAATATTGGAAGATGATGTCAAGGGATTTTGAGATGAAAGGAAAGGGCTGTGAAATAAGAGGGTGTGTTGCAAAATGAGGAGGAGGAGAGAAGAAAGCTTTAGGCAAATGGTTTGTATTTTCTCAATAAAACATGAGGTGAGAACCTAAACTGAGAGGGTAAGCAGAGGCAATGCTGTGGCAGTTTGAGAAGAGAAGAGAGGTTTGGAATAGTTGTTGTGGAGAGTCAATTAAAGAAAAATAAAAGAATTGTCTTGCTTTAGTGAAGGCCTAATTGAGATTAGAAAACAAATTGATAGGTGAACCATTCAACAGAGTTGTGTGACTATCCAGATTTTTTTCAGTAGCATATGAAGAGAAGCAAAGGAAGGAGATGATAGAAGAAATCCATGATTAGGTTTTACTAAATGTGAATAGCAATAGCATATGGAAATGAAGAATTTAGGAGGACAGTCTACTGTAGAGTTGAGGGTTAAAATTGGAAAGGGAGGAGACTGTAGCCAGAGCAGAGCAGAGACTGGCAAAGTATTGAAGGGTGGAAGGATTAGAAGTTATGATTGGGTCAAAAATAGATTATAAAGACTTGTGGCTGATGGCAATATGTGTGACCAGTTTTGTGTATTAAGGTGTAATAGATCGTGTTAGCTGAGTACATTGAGGAACACAAAAGCTAGGTTATTTGAAGGAACATCAACATATATGTTCTTCTAATTTCTAATGCCTTCTAATTTGATGGCAGAAGTTGGAGTCAAGAGGGGCAGAGTGGCTCAGATGTTGAAAGTCATTGAGAAAGTAGAGAGAATGTCTTCAAGGAAAAGGATCACAGCCACAAAGATCTAAATTAATCAATTTGGATAGAATGAGCCTCAAAAGCTACTGAATGCTGTCAGAAGAAGGAGAGTTTGGATGACACATCAGGGAGCAAAGGAATATTCTGATTCTGTCTCCAAGACCAGTGAGTTGGAGATTATAAGAGAAAACATAACTAGTCCTGGAAAGGATGGGCAGAGATGAATTGTTATCTGAGGGTATCAAGTCTCAATGAGAGCAAGAAGATGAAAGGAGTATAAGAGAAAAAGGTCTAAAATGAAGAGATATTTGCAAATTAATTATTGGGTAGGTATTCCTGAGGACACAGTGGGAGGGATGTAAAGAAATAGAATGAGATGTTATAGGGATAGGATTGAGGTGGATGGGGATGAGACATGAGGCAGCAAGGGTTGGGGATGGAGAGTTTGATCTTTGGCAGTTATAGATTCATAATATATGAGTTAAGAGGTGAAAGGGTGTGGAAGTTTGCTAATCATATGGCAATGAGCCCAGGAAGAATATCAGTGAATGGGAGGAGCTCTGCTGATGAAGGCAGATAAATACAATGTACAAGATCTGATTGCCAGTCTCTCCTGTTTCTTGGGGCGGGGGGAGCGGGGCTGTGCTTATTCACAGTAGCAGTAAAATAAGTAGCCTAGTGTTCTGGGAATGGGAGCAATGCATCAGAGGTAATTTCGCAATTCCTTTCAGCTTTAAATCCTATTACATATATTTTTTATTTCTTCTACTAATTTTTTCCTGTAGATTTTGCTTTAGCAGCAATATGTCTCTGTTGTGTCATTTTTCAGCCATATCCAGCTCTTTGTGACCCCATTTGGAGTTTTCTTGGCAAAGATACTGGAGCGGTTTACTATTTCCTTCTCCAGATCATTTTACAGATGAGGAAACTGAGGCAAACAGAGTAAAGTGACTTTCCCAAGGTCACAAGCTGCTAAGTGTTTGAGGCCAGATTTGAACTCAGAAAAACTGGTTTTTCTAATTCCAGGCCTGGCACTCTATCTACTGGCAAAACCCAGCTTCCCAGTACATCTCTCAAGGAAGGCAATACAAGTTAAAGTAGCATGTATTGAACTTCAAGTCAGCAGTTGTATTCTACTAGTTTTCTCATCTGTCAAATGTAGACCCTGGAGCAGATTATGTTTAAGAGACCTTCCCAGATGAACATTTTGTGAATTCGTGAATTCTAGGCAGAAGAAAAGGAAACAAGCAGAAAAAAGACCTTAATAGTCCAGCTAGGAATGCTACTTCACAAAACATGGAATCTCAAGATTTAGAGGGGCCACAGTGAACATTTAGCCCAAGAAATCTCACTGGAATCCCCTTTCTAACCTTTTAGACAAGTGGCCCCTGGCTACGACAAGATGTCATAGAAGATAGAGATTTAGCCTTGAGGTCAAGAAGATCTGGGTTCAAGTTCTGCCACTGACATATGCTAGCTATTATGACCACAGGCAAGTCATTTAATCTCTTAGTATCCCTAAGCAACTCGCTAAGAGTATAAGTTGCAGACAAGTTGTAGATCTTACTCTGTGGAAGGAGTTCCCCACACCAGTGACATCATAGGTTGATACACCCAGGTAAAGTGAAGTATTACTTTTATCATCATCAGGAAGTTTCCCTTTTTAAATTTCTCACAGCACATCGCCTAGACCATTCTTTTGTGTTTATCTCATTTTTGGATTCAAGAAGACTCGTCTTCCTGAATTCAAATCTGGCCTCAGACACCTGCTAGATGTGTGACCCTGCCAGCCACTTAACCCTGTTTCCCTCAGTTCCTCATCTGTAAAATGAGTTGGAGATGAAAATGGCAAACTATTCCAGTGTCTTTGCCAAGAAAACCCAAAATGGGGTCATGAAGATTCAGATATAATTGAAAATGGCTGAACATTTTCCCACATATGCTCATTTTAATGTATACTTGTCCTTACAATTAAATTATAAGTCACTTGAAAGCAGAGTCCATGCTGTTTTTATTTTTGCATCTCCAGGGCCTAACACAGTGCCTTGCACATAGTGTTGACAGAGATTGGAGGAATGTTTCAGCAGAGAGATGCATGGCTGGTTAGGGGAAGAACAGGAGGAGCAAGAGGAGGAACCCTGACCAGGTTAGGCCAGTGAAAATTCCCATTATTGTTTCTTTTTCTTTTTCAAAATAAGGCTTATGATGACTTTTGTTTTTTATGTCATAGTCATTTCCAGATATGCTCCCCTACTCCTGAACCAAAGGACCTTTCTTATAATAAGGAAAAAGTTGAACAAAAGTGGCTGCATTTAATAGCATATAGAACATTCTGCACCTGAGGTCCCTACTATGAGGAAGGGCCATGATAGTTTCTTACTAACTTTCAAAGAAGGCTTTGTTCTTCCCTATTTATCTCTCATTTCCCATAACATCTCAGTGTGTATAAGTGGAGGAGATGAGGAGCTTAGAGTCCTGGATTCCAACCTTGTGCTGGGGAGAGAGCAAATTTGTGAGTAGAGCTATGCAAATATTTAGATTTTTCCTTGGAAGGTTTGGGGTGTGGATGGGGGGGAGGATGGCAGAGCTCTGTATCTTTCCTTTTTTCCTTTCCCCCAAGGAAGGCTGTTATTAGGATTTAGTCCCAACCTTAAAAGGAAGTCAGAAATTGTGCTCTACAATATTAGTCAATCTTTACTCCTGCCCTCCTCATGAGATTTCAACCAGTTTTGTGCCCAAAGAATAATTTGTTATCAAATAATAATAACTTTCAGTTTTGCAAAAAAGTTTATATACATCATCTCATTAGAGTATCATAGTAACCCTGAGGGAAGATACTAGAGTATTATCTTTATTTTACAGATGAGGAAATTGAAGTTCACAGAGATTAATTGACTTGTCCACGGTCACACAAGTAATAAATGTCAGAGGTGGGATCTGAACCCAGCTCTTCCTGAACTCCAGGTCCATACTACCCTTCACACCACACTACGCTATCTTTCTAATTAGAAGATATTCGGAATGATTTTCTTAACATAATGACAAATGAATTGTTGAAAAAGTTTAAACTGGTAAGTACTACAGAATACAAATGAATTGTATACCAAGTATATCTAATAACAAAAAAAATTAGTAATATCAAAATATTATTCATGATGGTGAAAAATAAATGTATATTGTCAAAGATATCTCTTTGCTCTGTTTTAATATAAAGGATACTGCCGAAGAGCTTTTATTAATCTTATTAAAAGTTACTTTAGAAGAAAGTGTAGAGGAAAGTTGTATGACAATGGAGCAAATGTGAAAGTCGAGCACAAGGATATTTGGCTGTTAGCTTATCTTCCCTCCAAATCCATCTTTCTCCCATTCCTTAGTACAGTTGTGGGCACCACCATCCTTCCAATCACCCAGGTTCAAAACCTTTGTGTCATTCTTAACTCTTTCCCTGCCCCCCCATCTCACATGTGCAATCAGTTGCCAAATCTTGTCATTTCTACCTCCACGACAACCTTCCACATGTCTCCTCCTCTCCACTCACACAGACTACTCTAGTTCAGACCATCATCATTTCTTGCCTAGACTATTTCAGTGGCTTTTCAATTGGTCTCCTTAATTTATCTTTCCTTATACCAATCCATCCAAAATGACCTTCCTAAAAACTCAAGTCTGATCATGCCAACTCCCTACTCAATAAACTCCAGTGTCTCCCTGTTACCCCTAGGCTAAAACAAAAACTTCCTTGTTTGGAATTTAAACCTCTTCAGCTTACAGTCTCCTAGGGGGAGGTGAAGAATAGAACATATACAGAAATAAATATAAAATCATTTGAGGAGAGGGAACATTTATAGCTCAGGGAAAGAGAGAGGCTTCAGTAGGAAGAAATAGTTAGAATAATAGTAACAATAACTAGCATTTATAAAGGGTTTACTTTGTGTCAAGCACTGTGCTAAGCTCTCTACAGGTATCTCATTTGATTCTCACAATAACGCTAATGAGGTAGGTGCTATTATTATCTCTATTTTTCAGTTGAGGAAACTGAGGCAGAAAGGGGTTAAGTGACATGCCCAAGGAAGTGGTGCCTGATCAGAGTCATGAAGGAAACTAGGTTCTCTAACAGGCAGAAATAGGAAGAGTGACATCCAGGCATGGTTGAACAGAGACATACAGGGAGAAAAGTTATGCCCAGCGGAATGGAGTAGGAGGGAAATACAATAGATTATAATATAGGTAGTGTCCACTATAAAAGAGGAAGTGTGGCATAGTCACTATAATGCTGAACTTAGAGTCTGGAATACTAGATATAAATTCCACCTCAGACATTGTGTGATCCTAGACAATCATTTAATATCTTTGGGCTTCAATTTCCTCATCTGTAGAATTAGGGCATTGGATTTGATGACCTCCAAAATAGTTTCAGGCTTTATAATCTATGATCCTAAAATCCTATAATACATTTCCTATAAAGTCTTATAAATGTATCACCAGACAGTAGTGGAAAATTAAAAAAAAATTGATAGCACTAGGTCTCAAGGAATGTGGTTGCATTGTTTGAATTCATATTGCATATTTCTGTTGGGATGGAGCCAATGACCATATTTACATAATTACAATTTCAAATAATGCAAACTTCAATACATGTTACCACTTGAGGGGATTTGTTATTCATACTTACCAGGACCAAGCTGTTCATGTAAAATCATGAACTTAGAGGAACATATGAACTGTTTATATTGTCTATCAAAAAAGCTTTTTCAATGACATAGACATTATCTTCTGAATTGCTTGGAATCTCTGATTTTCAGATGTGTTAGCTAAGAGTAAATTATTCTTCCCAACAACCCTGTGAGGGAGAAAGTGCCACAATGCCATTGTAAGGATAAGGAAACTGAAGTTCACAGGGTTAAATGCCCTGCCCATGATATGTCACAGTTTTCACAGGCCAGAGGCAGGATTTAACTCAGGGGAAATGACTTCTAATTCACCCTTCTTTTCAATGTTCCATACTATACTGCTCTTCGAAAATCAAAAGGGATTAAGTCATGATCTCAATCAAAGTTTGTATCACAGAATCTCCGAATCAGAAAATAATTTAAAGGGCATTCCAACTCAGAACACCAACCTGACTCACTACATTCCAACAAGTGGCTATCCAATCTCTGCTTGAATCTCTCCAGGGATAGGAAACTCACTGTTCAACATGTACAAAATTAAGCTTATCATGGTTCCACCCCCCCTCCACCCCAAATACACTCTTCCAAACTTTCCTACTTCTGATGAGAGCACAACCATTTTACTAGTCACTCAGAATCATTATGCTTGGGTATTATCCTTGATTTATCACTCTAATCTCATATATACAATCAATTGCTAGTCTTGTTCCTAACTACCCAATTGAAATACTGGCCTCCCAATTGGTCTCCCTGCCTCAAATCTCTTCCCTCTCATCTATCCTCCATATAGCTGACAAAATGATTTTCCTAAAGCTTAAGTGTCACTATGTCAGTGCCCTACTCAATAAACTCCAATGGCTCCCTATTGCCTTCATGATCAATATAAAGTCCTCTGCTTACCTTTATAGGCCTTCACAACCTGTCTCCAATCTTCCTTTCCAACTTTATTACATATTACTCCCCTTTCTGTATTCTAAAGTCCAGACAAATTGGACATTTTGCTGTTCCACAATATGACACTCTATCTCCCATCTCCTTGCTTTTTTACTGGCTGTTTCCCATGACTGGAATTAATTCCTACTTTTTTTCACCTCTTAGAACCTCATATTTCCTTCAAAACTCTTCATAAATTATGCATTGTACTTAGTTGTTCCTGATCCCCCCAAATCTTACCTCTCCCCTCAAAAATTCCCCTGCATTTGTTTCTAAAAATTATTTACATACATAGTGTTCCTTATTATTTCTCCTGATAGAATTAAAGCTCCTTAAGGATAGAGACTGTTTCATTTTTGTCTTTATGTTCCCAGAACCTAGCACAATGCCTGGTGCATAGTAGACACTGAATAAACAATTATTGATTGATTGGTTCTTGAAGCAGTACGTTCGGATAGATCTGATTTTTAGGGAAATTTTTCTTTTTATCAACTCAAAATTTCCTTTCCAGAAACTTATCATTACTCCCATTTTTTTCTTGAAGAAAAACATAAAAATCTAACTTATCTTCATTATGATAATTCTTCAATGAGGTAGATATAGTGATCAGGTTCATGAATGGTGCCAGAGAGCATATGTGCTTTCTGAGCTTCTCTTGTCCATGCTAAACATTTCCAGTTCCTCCAACCTGATTCTCACATTGTATACTCTCCAGTCACATCATATTATGACTTACCTTCTCTGAATCATTCATAAAGTCTCTAACCACGAGCTCATTCTGTCATGTGTGTCACTTCTAAACTCTAGGGCTCAGATCGTCTTACAATGGGAAACAGCTTGGTAGTAACATAGAGGGCCTGAATATTGCTTGAAAGATAGGTTGGAGCCAGACTGTGAAGGATTCAACCCAATAGAATCTATAATAAGAAGTCCTTGTATCTGGAAGTATAGCTTTATAAATAACATGACAGAAAAAGGAAACTTAGGTTATTCTTAAGTCATTCCTTTTTTTAAGTAGCCCAGCCCAGTGATTGGGAGAGCCCTAGTTCAGAAGTTATGTTGAATGATTTAGGCATACATTGTTGATACTCAAATGATTAATAAGTGAGATCAATGTGAAAATTATAAGTTCTTTTAAAATGTCAGATATTATAACTACCATCCAATTCAACAAATACTTATTGAATAACTGTTATATGCAAAGCACAGTCACAGAATCATAAATTTAGAACTGAAAGGAACCTTAGAAATTCAATCTCAACAAACAGTCATCTAGTATAGTTTCTAGTTATTTTACAAGGAAGTGCCAACAAATAAGCCAGAGGGTAAACAAGGCCTCTAGGTAAGTATGAAATACAGGGCTAATGTCACCAAAGGTCCTTTAAGGAAAAACATTGAAATTATTATCCTGTTTCAGGTTAACAGAATGCAGGGTACACAAGTAGCCTTCTAATACTTAAGGCAGGAATTCTGTTCCTGTTTGCTTTAGGGAATGCTAAATTGTAGCTTTTTAGGCCAAAAGCTGGAAGACCACATTGAAAAAAATTATGTTTTGTGCCACATAATATAAAAATTATAGTGTAAACCTAGATTCTGCTCATTGCTACATTCATGTGAACTGGGGTCTAAATCTTGGGGGGTATTTTGGATAATAACTTGATCTGTCTGTCTTATATGCCCTCACCCAGATTGATAATGGGAACTTTGAAAGGCATTCAGATATAAACTTTCGGTTGCCTATGGTATTAATCTGATCTGGGTAAACATTGGATTAAGAACATATTTAGTCTTAGAGAATCTATCTCAGTCACATTTTGGAGTATATAAAAGCCCTTCTTCTCCTTCTTTCCCAGAGTGGCTTGAGAAAGCTTCCAGTATCTGCAGGACTCATGGCTCCAGTATAAACAGGGAATTAAGCCTTTGATATAGACAGTTTTGCCATTGCTGCTCGCAAATTGCTCTTGCTTTTGCCATGAGTTCCTTTGCTCCTCATTTGCGTGAAGGTTTAAGTTTGCCTGGTCTCTGGCACCATTCACGGACTTGTTCATTATTGTCTCCATGGTTTCCTAGATAATCCCTCTTTCCTCATGGTCATTAACCCTTAGTAGCAGGTGTAGAATAAATGAGAAAAATGTATCTCCCTTTCCCCTTTTTTGTTGAGGTGGGGGATTTATGGGTGTGGAACATTGCATATACTGTTAGACTATTGTGTGGGTTAATTTCGCTGTATTGCTTCCCCAACACTTTATGTCTGTCAGTGTCTCTGTCTCTGTCAGTCCCCCCTTCATTCCCCACCCCACTTAGCTGAGTAGGGAAGGGGATATTTATTTGGAAATGAAAGTTATATAAATATATGTGTGCATAACATCAATAAATTTTTAATTTGGAAAAGTGCCGAAGAGATTGGAATAGATGAACTCAAAGATTCTTTTCCAGATTTCATGTGCTAGTTATTTGATGTTAAAATAAAGTCAATGAGTTTCTCCTATGAACAGCACAGCCCCAAGAGTGCTACAAATCGATTAAGCAGAGATCTCTAACTGAAGCCTCCAGCTAGCTAGCCATGGCTGGTGAAAGTCCTTCAGATTTCTTCTACATCATACTAATGGAGCCCACACAGAGATACTGTGGGAGGGAGAGGCTATTGACTCCTACTCTGAGCACTCAGTAGGGGAGTAGTTGGAATTGCAATGGATGGTGAAGACAAAAGTAGTGTCTTAATTTATCTTGTGTTTGATTGGGAGAGAAAAAGAAAAATTTGTTTTGAAACTGGGTAGGGAAGTGGGAGTGGGGAAGGTTAAGTAAGCCCTCATTCTCACCAACTTCACCCTACCACTTCCCCTGCCCAGTACACAGAGGCTGAATACAAGTGGTGATACACAGTATGGGTTGAAAAAAATAGAACAATTGTGCACTTGATTAGATGGCAAAAAAAGAATGAGGTGAGGAAACTCAAGGCTTTCTGAACTTTTTGGTCATGGTGATTCACCTGCCTATGTTTTAATTTTAAGAAATAAGCACTTGTTTTGTATTTGATCATCTTAAAGACTTACTGGAAATTTTGGTGATCCTTGTGAGCCCTGAGAAGCTGTAACTTGTCCAGGGCATGACAAATATGAGTCAGAAGGCGGGACTTGAACCCAGGTCTTCCTGACTTGGAGGCCAACAACACCAAGATGCTTCTCTTGCCCCTAGAAGTCCCATATCTTCCACCTAGCATTTAAAGACTTCTACAATCAGGATATTAGTTACTTTTCTTGTCTTTCTTCATATTCTTTTCCTTCATGCAATCTCCTCTCCAGGCAAACTGGTATTCTAGTTGTTCAGCAAACAAAACATTCCATTTCTTGCCTCAGTGGTTTATATAAGTTGTCACCCTTGCCTAGCATGCATTACCTCTTTACCTCGTACTCCTAGAATCACTATCTGCTTTCAAAGCACAGTTCAGAGATCACAGCCTACGCAAAGCATTTTTGGTGCTCCCAGCTATTGATGTTTACTTAATTGAAATGAAGGATCAAACTTTATATTTGTATTTCTCCAGGATCTAGCAAAATGTAGATATTTAATAAATGCTGAAAGTTACATGAGGGGGTGGTGGAATTAAGATGGCAGAGAAAATACAGTGACTCCCATGAGCTCTCCCCCAAACCCTTTGAAGTACCTTTAAATAATGACAAATTATTTGAGCAGCAGAACCCATAATAGGATAGGGTGAAATAATTTTCCAACCAAGGACAAATTAGAAGGTCAGCAGGAAAGGCTTTGCACCTGGGTGAGAGTGGAGCACAGTCCATCACAGGTCTTGCCAGCATAACCCAGGACCAGCAAACAAGAAACAGGCCTTGGGAGCCACTGAATAACATCAGCAGCTGCTGCTTCCAGAGTACTTAGTCCACAGAGGGTAAGGTGTCAAACAACTGATCAGAAGGAGATTACAGGAGCCTTTTAGCTGGCACTGGGAGCAGGACTCTGTTGCTTTGCCTATATTCAGATCTGGGTTGCAGTCCTGGGTGCCAGTCCCCGGGTAAGGAAGTGTATTAGTACACCAGGTTTTGCAGCTGCAATGGAGCATGGACACTCATCACAGTGCCAGGGGAGAAAAGAGTACTTGTGGTCACTCACAGACGAGAGCATAGGCCAGAAGAGTAGTAAACACACTTCTCCTCAGATCATACCACCTTGGAAGAACTGAAAACTTATAGGTCCCTAGAAGTATCTGTAAATTAAACAGTTGCACAAAATCTCTGAAGTTTGAGACAGTGTACCCTCCACCCTGGAAGCAAAGCCCTACTTTAACAAAGAGTTAAAAGTCAAGAAATAGACTGGAAAAATGAGCCAACAACAGAAAAAGTTACCATGATAGAAAGTTACTGTGGTGACAAGGAAGATCAAAGCACAAACTCGGAAGAAGATAACAAAGTCAAAATTCCAATATCCAAAGCCTCCAAGATAATTATGAATGGGTCTCAGGCCATGGAATAGCTCAAAATAGATTTTGAAAATCAAGCAAGAGACATAAAGGTAAAATTGGGAAGAGAAGTGAGAGTGATGCATGAAATTATGAAAAGGGAGTCAACAGCTTGGTAAAGGAGACACAAAAAATAATCAAGAAAATAACACCTTAAAACACAGAATAGACCAAATGGTAAAAGTACAAAACCACAAGAACAAAAAAATAGATGATGATGTGAAATATCTCATTGGAAAAACAACTGAAATAGAAAATAAATCCAGGAGAGATAATTTAAAAGTTATTTTACTACCTGAAAGCCATGATCAAAAAATGATCCTGGACATCATCTTTCAAAAAATTGTCAAGGAAAATTGCCATGATATTGTAGAACCAGAGGGTAAGACAGAAGTTGAAAGAATCTACTACTTACTTCCTGAAAGAGATCTCTAAACGAAAACTCCCAGGAATATTATAGCCAAATTCCAGAATTTGCAAACAGCCAGTAACAAACAATTTGAGTATCATAGAGCCACAGTCAGGATAACACGAGATTTAGTAGCTTCTATGTTCAAGGATTAAGGGGCCTGGAATATGATATTCTGGAGTGCAAAGGAGCTAGGATTACAACCAAGAATCACTTGCTCAGCAAGTATAGTATTTCAGGAGAAAAAAAAATGGATGTTCAGTGAGATAGAGGACTTTCAAGTCTTCTTGATGAAAACAACAGAAATGAATAGAAAATGTGACTTTCAAATATGACTCAAGAAGCATAAAAAGCTAGACAGCAAAGGGAAATCATAAAGGACTTAATAAGGTTAAAGTGTTTGCATTCCAACATGAGAAGATGATACTTGAAACTCATAAGAACTTTCTCATTATTAGAGCAGTTAGGAGTATACATAGAGGGCACAGGTCTGAGTTGAATATGAAGGGAAGATATCTAAAAAAAATTAAGGGGAGAGAGAAGAAATGTGCTGGGAGAAAAAGAAAGGGAGAGGTAGAATGGGATAAATTATCTGTCACAAAAGAGGCAAAAAAAGTTTTTTACAGTGGAGGGGAAGAGGGAGGACCTTATTCTCATCAGAATTGGCTCAAAGGGAATAACACTCACTCAATTGGGTATAGAAATCTTTCTTGCTCTACAGGAAAGTAGGAGGAGAAGGAGATAAGGAAAAAGGTGCTGGGGTGATAGAAGAGAGGGCATATTGGGGAGGGAGTAGTAAAAAGCAAGACCCTTTTGAGGAGGGACAGGGTAAAAGGAGAGAGAACAGAATAAACAGGGGTGAAATAAAATGGAGAGAAATACAGTTAGCAATAGTAACTGTGAAAAAAGTTTCAAAGCAAGTTTCTCTGATAAAGGCCTCACTTCTCAAACATAGAGAACTGAGTCAAATTTATAAAAGTAAGAACTATTCCCGAATTGATAAATGATCAAAAGATACAAACAGTTTTCAGATGAAGTAATCAGTTATTGATAGCCATATGAAAAGATGTTATAATTCACTCTTGATTGGAGAAAGGCAAATTAAAACAATGCTGAGGTACTACCTCATACCTATTAGATAGGCTAATAGGACAGAAAAGGAAAGAGAAATGTTGGAGGAGCTGTGGGAAAAATGAGACATTAATGTACTGTTAGCGGAGTTGTGAACTGATTCAGCCATTTGGTAGAGTAATTTGGAACTATGCCCAAAGCACTATAAAACCATGCATACCCTTTGATCTAGCAATAGCACTACTAGGTCTATATACCAAAAGAGATAAAAACAAAAAGGAAAATGACCTGTATATACAAAAATATTTATAGCAGCTCTTCTCTGGCAGCAAAGAATTGCAAATTAAGGGGGTGCCCATAATTGAGGAATGGCTGAACAAGTTGTGTTATGTGATTACAATGGAATACTATCGTACTATAAGAAAAGATGAGCAAGATACTCTCAGAAAAACTTGGAAAGACTTACAGGAGCTGATGCAAAGTGCAATGTATTGTGTACAAAGTAACAGCAATACTGAAAGACGGTCAGCTGTGAATAACTTAGCTACTCTCAGAAATACAGTGATCCAAGACAACTGTGAAAGACTTATGATGAAAAATGCTATCCCTAGAGAAAGAAATGATGGTGTCTGAATACAGATTGAGACATACTTTGTTTTTACTTTATTTTTCTTGAGCTTTTTTTGTCTTTGTTTTCTTTCACAATACGACTAATATGGAAATGTTTTGCAGTACTAGACATGTATAACCTATATTGAATTCCTTGCCTTCTCAATGAGGGGGGGTTAGGGTGGGGAGAGAAGAAGAGAGAATTTGAAACTTGAAGTTTTAAAAAATGAGTGTTAAAAAATTGATTTTACATGTAATTGGGGGAAAATAAAATACTTAATAAATTCTGACTGAGTAAAAATGAATGCAAAGAGAAGACTGATTTCTACGACTCTCTTTGTAAGAAAACCCTAACAAATAATTCATATTTAAGAGACATGGAAATAATTTTAATGTTTATTATGTAAATAAAACAACTAGATGGGTCTATCCACCAATAGGTCACTGGAACTGGAATTAAGAGGACCTGAGTTCAAATCCAGCCTCAGATACTTACTATCTATGTGATCCTGAACAAGTTACTTAACCTCTTTGTCTAGAAGGTGGTTTTGTGGATAGAGCACTGGTCTAGAGACAGGAAGACCTGAGTTCCAATTTGACTTCAGACACTTACTAGCTGTGTGACTGTGGGCAAGTCACCTAACCTATGCTTGCCTTAATCCACTGGAGAAGGAAATGTAGCCACTCCAGTAGCTTTGCCAAGAAAACCACCTGGACTGTTGGTCCATCAAGTCATGAAGAGTAGGACATGACTCAACCACCACATACACACACACACACACACACACACACACACACACAACATGAGCCCAGCCACAGCCTACTGAGCAGCTGCCAAAGTCAGAATGATAGAGACTGCTGTTTCAGGGCCTCAGAGAGAAGCAAGTTTATTAAAAAATTTGCCTTCAACAAATATGGAAATACCAAGCAAGATTTAGTTGGAAGCAAAGCAAGGCAGTATAAGTGTATAGAGCTAAGCTTTCTGAAGTCGCTCCAGCGAAGAGGGAGGGCAGGAAGCCTTTGTTGGGGCTCTCACTTTAGCAGTAGTCTAAAGAGCCTTCTAAGTTTATGGAGGACATCGAAATCTGCAAAAGAAAAGAGCAGTTTAAGAAAACTCCATAGAACTAAAAGCCAAATGACATTCCTTTTGCCATCCCAGTTCTCATCCAAAATCTCAAAAGTTCTACAAAGAACTAGCTTTCATTTAATTCAAACAACCTCTTCTCATTGCTTGTCAGGAGCTAGTCAATCTTCTTTCAAAGGATCTAGAAACATCAACTTCGTTAAATCTACGGACTGTTTATACCAAGACTCCCCCCGCCCTTTCTGAATCCCTCCTCATACTTGGGCTTTCCTACTGATTATCACCAATTCATCTTGTATATATCTTATTTGTGCAAAGTTGTTTGAATATTGTCTCCCTCATTAGACCGTGAACTCCTTCAGGGCAGAGCTTTTTGCATTTTGGCGGGGGAAGGAAGTAATCTCAGCGCTTAGCACCGTGCTTGACAAAGTAGGTGCTTGTTGACCAGCCAGAGCAGTTCATAATCAAATGGTACAGGGCACGCCACTGCTCTGAAGTTTTCCTCTCCTCGCCACCCCCTCCTGTACAATAAGAGAACTCATGTTTCTAACAGAACACAGCGTCTCTAATTGTAGGTCTTGACCTGGGGCAGCTCTGCGTCCCTCAGTTGAATAGGGGTTCCTCTGTGGGCTATCGATCTTTATGGATCCCCTCATCCCCATTATGAACTTTTCCACTGGTCATTGGGGGAAAACGGACAGAACCAAGAATGCTGATTTAGAAAGGCTGGGGGATAGCTCCACCTAGTTCTTTTCTTCTCGGCTTCACAAATAGTGTAGGCTCTACTTACAGATCCCTTTCCAAGATTTTGTGAGGAGCACAGAGTCTATCCGCGCACTTTCCACAGCTATGGAAGGAAGAGGTAAGGGAGGGAAAAATGGTTCTTGGAAAGCCTAGTATTTCTGCAGACTTGAAGTGGAGAGGCCGTGGGGCAGACGGTGCAAGGAAATTTTCGGTGAGGAAGTTAGTCTACCAAAGTAAAAGCGCTGCAATTTATAGTTTTATAGCGCTGTCTGTCGGGCTGAAATTTATAGTTGTAGAGCGCTGTCTGTCGGGCATGGAGAAGGTACTAGTAATCAGAAGTTACTAGAGCACCGTCACGAAGTCTTTCTGAAAGGCTGCATTTGAACCCAGGTCTTTTTGAAAAAGGGTTTTCTATCCATTATGCCCCACAACCTCTAAAAATCATCCGTCACACGGAATAGGTTCCTAACATATTTATGAAATGGAATCGTATATATTTCTATTTTGGCTGCTCTCGATTCTGAACACCCCTGACCTCTAGCCACGAGAGCAACCTGCGTGCATACCACGGTACCTACATTTTACTGTGGGTAGAGGGCTGGGCCTGAAGTCCGGGAAACCTTTGTTCAAATCTGCCTTGAGACACAAACTATGTGACGGTGGGTAGATCACTTAACTTCCGTCAGTTTGTTTTCTTATCTGTAAAACGGAGATAACTGCACCTACCTCCCAGGGTTTTTGTGAGAAACAAATGAGATAGTTGTAAAGCGTTTTGCAAATCTTAAAGAGCTAAATAAATGGTAGTTATTATCCTTAACTTTGGTGGTCCTAGGGAAGGGAAAAAGCAGTGTCAGTCTTAACCAAAGAAGCTGCAGACACATTTACTATTTTTAATTTTTTTTTTTTATTTTGGCCTCACCTGGAGGATACTAATCTACATCGTGGATTTCAGTCCTCCCTTCACCACCTCGCGCAGATATGTAACCACGAGGTGGTGTCCCTGTTCCTCAGCTAGGTCCACGGGGAGGCGACCCAGGGAGTCCTTGACGTCCAACCGTGCTCCTGCCCGGTGAAGCAGCATCAGAGTGTCCAGGAAGCCCTCCCGGGCAGCGTCGTGGACTGGTAGAGTGAGGGTTGTCGGGTCTGGGGTGTTGGGGTCCGCTCCGTGCTGCAGCAGGAGCTCTGCCACGCGCACACTGCCCATCATCATGACCTAGAGGACAAATGGCAGGGTTGGACACATTAACAAAGCAGCTTGGGAAAATTCCAATGATAAAGCGCAAGATGTGAGGTTTAAGTTCAATTTATTTTTGTATCCCCAGTAACTAGCACTGTCTTACGTACAAAAAGATGCTTTAGAAAAAAAAAATTAAGTCGAACTTAATTTAAAGATGCGGTAAGGCTCAGCAAGCTGAGAAAGTTGGGAGAAGTCAGTACTACAATAACAGAATGGGCAAAGAGGAAGTGAATTTAGCCATAGCTGTATGCATTCATTTTTGCAGTACATTAGACTAACTAATAGACCTGGAAACGTAGTTGCCTGAGGCGTTGTTTACAGCTCAGAACAAAGACACCAGTTGATTTTAATTTTGCTTTGACAACACTCTGAGTTGCCCAGTAGATGAGATGGTATGGTTTAATTCCAATTAACCTTACGGAAGAGAGTACAATTCGGTAAGATCAAAGGACCATGAAAGTGGCAAAAAATTGCTGCCAGGATCTCACCACACAGATCAGACTATTGGGTCCTTGAGGAATATAGACTTTTATGTAAATTGAATTAAATTCAGTTTAAAAATTAGTGAAAAGATCCACTGATTTGTAGTCAGAGAATCTGCATTTGAATCCAGGCTCAGCTACTTACTATATATATGTTCAAAGGTAATTCAAGTTACTTTCCAGGGCTGAAGTTTTCTGATTCTAGAGGATGTCTAAGTCCTTAAGTGAAACTCTTTATCCCAAGGATGTTCGGCAATCCAGCCACTCAAAATGCTCTTAGGCTATGAAATTGATAAATGAGGCTAGAGCATATACAAGACTATTTGAAGAAATTTATTTTCTGATTGTCAAATAAATACATTATCGTATTATCTGGAATTTTACTGTATTGTACTGATATGTAGGCAACTCCATTTAATTGGCTTTAATTATTTTTTCAAAGAAAAATTAAAATTGTCATGGCTCAGATGTGAAGGTCTGTAGTTGTCAAATTCTAATGTGGAACTTTCAAATAAAAATATAATGTCCCAGTAGTGATTTTATACATTTGTATATATTTGTACAAGCAGCACATGGTTTGGAAAACAAGGTGGCTATTATAATGGAGGGTGGATATTAAAACTAGCATTTTAAAAGTCTGAAATGCTAAAATTGAATTAATTTTTCATAAATAACATAGGCTAAAAGATGAATTTGGGGGTTTTGCTATATTTATGCAGAAGATGGCTGTTCAAGTTGTGAGCTCTGCCACAGCTCATACCTTTAGTCCTGGTGGTATCTGATTTTAAGAAAGAAAATTCTGAAACTTAAAAAGAAACCTAGTTTAATTTAGCTTTTATTATTTAACCAGTTCGGCTTATCCCAGGAATACATCTGGAATACATTCATGGATAGCAGAAATGATTATGACGCAGTATGACTTGTAAACTTAAAAATAATTTCCAAAGGGAAGTGCTTTGAGTTATGGCAACATCAAGGGAATAAATAAATAGCCACCTGAGGTGATAAATTTAAGGACAATACTCATGGATTTTAGTTTGATGAGTTCATTTACAAACCAGTTTAGTGGCTTTTAAACTTCAGCACTCATACATAGCTCACAAAACTAACAACAAACGACAAAAAAAAAAAAATTAAAAGATTTCAGGACTTGGAATTGGACCAGATCTTAGAGACCATCAAATTCAACATCCTTATTACTTTAATTTGCCTAAGTAAATACCAATTAAATCCCAAATGGCTTACAAAGTACACTAAAGGAGTTGAATATTCACTGCAAATAGTAGTAAAGCTGTTGAAAGTATTCCTTTAAGTATGCATTGGAAATAGCAAAGTTAATTGAGCATTTTCATTTAAATTTTCTTCAACAATCCTAGGTGGTTATCCAGGGGGACCAAATTAGATATTCGAGGGAAAAAATGCTATGTTGCAATTACCATCATTGTATCACCTCTCATTAAACTCTACATAAAATATTGGATGTCATAATTCAGTTCACCTCATAAATAAGAAAGAAACAATGCAATATTTGTAGGAAATGTTTTTTGAAAACCTCGAAGTGTTTAAAAATAACTCAAAAGATATTTGCTTTCGCTAATTGTTTCTGACATTGTAGATAGCAGCCAATCCTAACCTGCCCAATCTCTTGTCTGAATCCAAAAAGCTAACCACGAGAATAGTACCCAGGTTCTGGGTTCTCTCCACTTTTTAAAAAGGCCATTTAAATATAGTCTTTTTGAAGATCGTATTTTAATTCATTATTTCAAAACATAAACCTAGCTGTTTTTTGTCCTTCCCTTCCCTTTTTTTCAAAAGCAATTTTTCAAAGTTCTCAAATTTTTTTTCTAAAAGAAACACGCCATTTTGTTTCACTGACATACTTAAAATATTAAAATACATACACATTTTAAAATCCAGCATTTACCAGGACAATAATTTATAAATGGGAATTAACAAACATAAAGTACTTTTGTAGACAACAGTTTCTATCTTAAAGGTGAAGCATTTATTACTTTGAGGTCACATTTTGAAAAGGAACGAATATAACCATAGCATTTTATTTGCCCCTCCCCCAATATCTGATTATTCATCCACCTCGAAACCAAAATATATTCACTCCCCACCCCACTCCTTAGACCCACAATAAGCTAGGCATTGTTAATTTTCTCCACGATGAACTACATTTTTATGTTCTGTAGATATTGTGGAGTCAGGAAAAAGAACTTTCATTTGTGAGTGGAATCTTTGGTTTTTCGTTTTTGTTCTCTGTTTTCTTGGGCAGAGGTCGAAATAATTTCACACGAAATTAGTAAACTATGAACTAGAATAATCCCGGGATCCTGAAAGGGTAACAATTTATCTCTTTCGGGAGATAGTAGTGGAAGCAATTAAATGCTTTTGTAGACTGGACATAACTTTAATTGTACACGCAGGCACCCCCCCCACACACACACAATTATTACTTTGCAGGTCACATTTTTAAAAAGAAAGTATTTTCTCTGCCCCTCGCCAGTATCTGATCACTTACCAGTCATCCATCTTGCAACTAAAGTATCTTCATCCTGTCCCACCACACCTCAGATCCACAATAAATTAGGATAAGATAACTTTTATATTTATCATTGTTAATTTTCTCCCCTATGAACTGTATTTTCAAAAGCTGTAGATGGAAAAGATGGCTCATTTGTATACATATGCACGAATTATTCCAACCATTTCATCATCCGGAATCCTTAACTATGTAGTTCATTATATAGAAACATACACCACTCAATAGCGAATGCATTTTTTAAAAATTACCGTTAGTTTTAACTCCCCCCCCCCCCGCAGAATAATCTGAATCAATATTTCATTCTTTAAAGTCTACGATGAATTCCCTTTTATAGGGAGCTCAGTAAAACTCCTTCCCCCCTTTCCTCCTCGCTCCCTTCCACCACCCCCATTCTCGAAACACTTCCTTTTCTCTCTACCTGAATGGCGCTGCGACCGAAACGGTTCACGACATTGGGGTCAGTGCCTGATTCAAGAAGCTCCCTTACTATCTCAGTCCAACCTCTAGCAGCAGCTTCTGTTAGGCTCTCTACAGACAGATTCATACTTTTCTCTGGACTGTGCCTTCTGTGCATCCTGGCTTCTTTGCAGTACACTGCACCCTCACAACTCCGTCCGAATTAAATACCGCCCGATTTTTCTCTCCCTCCAATTCTCCCTCCTCCCCACCCCCGTTAACTCCCCAACCCCTCCTTCCTTCTTAACAGCCCCTTCTGATTTGAGAAACACAGCAACTCTTTCACCATTACTTTTTCTGGACCTCCGCTCCTAAAGGGGGGAGGGGCAGACCGGGCCTAGGCGGAGCGAAGCAGGGAGGAGGGAGGGGGGTGAGTCAGGATTGGGAGGGTGGAGATGGGGAAATTTGCTCAAAATGTAGGACTTTGTTACTTAGGTCACTAACTTTTCTTAAGTACTGGGTTTATATAGACAGCTTAGGAAATCTCACTCTTCAACCTCTTTCTATTCTAAGGGTAAAATCCTACCTTGACGACTAACTATAGAGGAACTTGGCAATGAGCAGGGTGAGTGGACCGCGTGACGGGAAGTGAGAAGCATAAACAGAATAACCGTTCCCCTTCGACACCCCCCTTCTCCATTGCTTTCTATACAGAAAAATGCTTGGGCTCTGTGACTGGAACAGAACCTAATACCAATTGAGCACAGCTCATAGACAGTTATAACTGAATGGAGATAGTTCAGGTTCTCTATGTACTGCTATATCAGTTTTTTTTTTTTTACTTCGGCAGCACCCATTTTCCAATTAAATGGGAATGCAATGTGATGTACTGACCACAGCTTTGATTTTGGAGTCAGAAGCCATGGATTTGAATCCTGGCTCTGCTACTTAATAATTGTGAGTTTAACTTTTCTAAGCATCAGTGCCCCCACCTGAAAGATGAGGCTTTATGGTCCTTTTCCCAGCACTAAATCTTATGACCCTGTACAGACTTGAGGACACGATATACATATAAACAGGCACATACACATACATGTGTACACACACGCAGATATCTGGAAGGAACTGGGGCTATTTAACTTCATGAAAAAATTTAAGAGGCACATAACAATCTTCAAGTTTTTGAGAAGTTCTTATGTGGGAGATGGATTAGACTTTATTTGCCTGAACCCAGAGGGCAGAACTGCAAGCAGTGTGTCAAAAGAAGGTCCAGAGAATCAGTTTTAAATTTGATATAAGCAAAAACTTCATAATATTCAGTGCTGTCCCAAAGTGAAATAAGTTGCCTTGGGAGTTAGGGGATCCCCTCAGTATTTATTTTTCATTCATCAAGTATTCGTTAAGATTACTATGGTAGGCATTGAGGAACACAAAGATTTTTTTAATGTGCTGGTCCTCAAAGAGCTTACACATTTCTGGAGAGAGACATTATAGATGTATAGAGATAAATCAATATAAATACATAAAAATAAATACAGAGTAATTTCAGAGAGGGCACTAACAAATAGTGGGGGTATCTGTAAACATATCGCATAGGAGGTGGCATGTATATACTTCCCTCTCCTCCTTGGCAAAGAGAGTGTAGCGTACCCTAAGCAAATAAGTATTATTAGAATTGGATGTTCATGGAAAACCAGGTGAGAGGATAGAAATGCTGTACAAATGTATTATTATTCCACCTGCAGGGGAATTGCAGTTACCCTGGAAAGCATCCCTAGGTAACAACTATGATTGCATTTGTGTTCAGTCTAGAGTGAAACAGAGCTCATAAAGTAAGACAGGAACTATTCTTGGGATAGGGTGGAGCATGAAAAATAGAGATGGAAAGAAGAAATTATCACAGGACCTTAGTGGCCAATCCATGCATGAAAGGAATCCTCACTATAACATACCAAGATAATTATCTTACTGTCTTTGCTTGAAGACCTCTAAGGAGGAAACTTCCACTGCTTAAGAATGTTCAATGCACCTTTGAACAACTCTATTAGGAAATTTTCCTTTCCATCAAGCTTTATTTTTCTCTTTTGGACTTTTACTCCTAGTTTTACCCTGTGGGGCAAAAGAAATCAAGTCTAATTCTTTCTTTAAGTAAGACTTAATCTTTCAATTGATCTTCATATGTCACAGACTCATGTCCCTTCACCATCCTGGCTGTTTTCCTCTGGGCATTTTCCAAGTTTGAACACAATACTAGAAATGAGGTCTGAAGAGGGCAGAATATAGTGGAACCACTAGCTCCCTACTGCTGGTAGGTACGCCCTTCTTAATGCTGCTCAAGACTGCATTAGCCTTTTTTTGGTGGTGGGCGGGGGAATGCCACACCCTGGTTGCTGATTCAGATGGAGCCTGCTGATTGCTAGCTATTACTCCTAATGTTGTGTCATCTGCAAATTTGATAAGCATGCCATCTATATACTTTTATCCAAACTATTGATAAAAATGCAAACAGTAGAGGACCAAGTACAAATACATAGACATGACTCTATTAGAGAACTCCTGCCATCCTAATATTGTATCTTTAACAACTACTCTCCAATGGGATCTGAATCCATATGTTTGTGTTATTGTATAATGCATAACTTTCCATGTTATCCAAATGGTATGAGATACTTTATTAAAAGTGTTGCCAACACTAATTCATTGTTGGTGGAATTGTGAATTGATCCAATCATTTTGGAGAGCAATCTGAAATTATGCCCAAAGTGTTATTAAACTATCTATACACTTTGATCCAGCAATACCACTACTTGGTCTGCTTCTGAAGGTAATTAGAGGAAAAGAAAAAGAACCTATATGTCCTAAAATGTTTATAGCATCTCTCTTTGTGGTGGCAAAGAACTGGAAGTTGCAGGGATGCCCATCAATTGAGGAGTGGCTGAACAAGTTGTGGTATATGATTGTGATGGAATACTTCTGTGCTATAAGAAATGATGAGCTCAATGATTTTAGAAAAACACAGAAAGACTTGCACAAAATAATGAAGAACAAAATGAGTAGAACCAAGAGAACATTATATGTAGTAACAGCAATGATATTTTAAGAATGACTTTGAACAGATAAGTAATTTTGACTATTATAAATATCCAAATTCTATAAAAGACATATGAAGAAAGATGCTATCTGCATCCAGAGAAAGAACTGATAAACAGATGTGTAGAATAATTTTACATATATATCTATTTGTACCTAATGATAGCCATGGTGGGAGGGAGAAAAAAGAAATTTACATGATAATATTGTTATATATTTGAAAAGAATAGCAAGTTGTGCATAGTAGATTTTCAGTTTCATGTACAATTGTCTTTTTTGTTATACTATGTTATGGAAATAAGTGCTTGTTTTATTCCATAAATTAAAAACAAAATTTGATTATGAAAAAAGTTTTGTTAAAATTCTAAGCAAACCATATTCACTGCAATCCCCTCTATCTACTAGTTTAGTGATCCTGTTAGAAATGTAGATGAGGTTAGACAGGCACAACCTATTCTAAATGGAGTCATGTTTGGCTCTTTGCAAACACTGCATCTATTTCTAGTTGTTCATCAACCATCTCTTTAATGATCCTTTCTAGAATGAGGCAGCTAGATGGCACAATGGATGAAGCACTGGATCCTGAGCTGGGAAGACCTGAATTCAAATGTAGCCTCAGTTACTTACTAGCTATGTGACCCTGGGTAAGTAACAACCTCTCAGCTTCAGTTTCCTCATTCGTAAAATGGGATATTTATAATAATAGCACCTACCAACCAGGGCTGTTATGAGGCTAAAATGCAATAATATTTGTAAAGCACTCTCTAAACCTTAAAGCTCTCTATGAATGTTAGCTATTAGTCATCTTCCCAAGAATCAAAGCCAAAGTCACTAGTCTCACAGAGTTGATAGACTCTGTTCTATTCTCATCCTTTTTGGAAAATTAGGATATTTTTTATTTAGGATATTTAGGATATTAGGATCCAATTATGTGGGACTACTAATTTTCTATAATTTTTCAAATATTAGTGACAGTGGTTCAACAATCATTTCTGACAGTTCTTTTATGACCAGAAGATGTGGATGCTCTCTCACTCCTTACTTTCTAACTCCTCACTCACTTAGTTTCTCACTTACTCTCTTACTAACTCCTTGGGTATCAATTCCATGTTAGTCATTTTTGTTCTGTTATTTCTAGTGTAAAGGTCAGAGAAAACAAAAACAAAATAAGGGTCAAGTATTTCTATTATATAAGATACTATCCCTTCCTTGATTTTCCATCTTCTAATAGAGGTTTTTTGAAATCTTATTCTTAGATTCCTTCATCGGTCTAAGGTCATTATGAGCTTTTTAAAAGCATTCATGATAATCTTTTTATAAGACTGTGCCATGCTCTTATATTCATCTTTTGTTACTTGGCCTTCCATAATTTGTACATTTCTCTTTTTAATCTAAGTAAGCTAGTAAGTTGACTGTTAATCACACTGGTCTCCTTGGACAGATACCATTTTTCTTCTAACTTGTAATTGTTTCCCTTGTGCCTTCAGAATTTCATTCTTGAGGTGACTTTCCTTATGTAATCTCTGGCATCATGCCCATTTTTCCTATAAACCTTTTGAAATATGCCTTATCAAAATCCAGGGTACATGTTTACTATGCTTAGATTCCTTTACTTGTCTATTGATTCTAGAATGGAGTGGTCATTCCCCCCACCTCAGACTTCAATCATTTCCACCCTAGCAACCAATTCCTCCCTCTCAATGAGAATCAGATGCAGAATAAAATTTTCCCTTGTTAGTTTCTCCATATTTTGCAATTTGAAACTGCCACTACAGCAAATCAAGAAACTATTAACTGTTCTACTTTTAGTGGAGAGAGCTCCAGCAGACATCTAGGTAAAGACTCCATGCTTACCATATTATACCTGTGTGCAGGCTTTTCCAGCCTTCTTATTTATTCTTTCTACATAAGTGAGATGTTGCATATTCCAATGACAAAATCACTTCTATTTATCCCTCATTTGTCCTTCAGTCAAATTTTCTTCATTATGCTTTGTCCTCCATTGTGTACCACATTAAAGGGAGAAGGGAATTTTATGGTATAAAGATAGGATATCTGAAAAGAGGCACAGGCCTATGAAATGTTGTTTCTTTTTTACGGTAAGGTGAAAATATCCTCCACCATATGTCTCTAGGAGTTGTGGGCCTGGGAAACGGATTTCAGGATAAGAAGGAAATCTTTTAGCCTTCTAACTTCCCTTTATTCTCTCTTCATTCTGCCTTCCCTTAATAACTCCCCCACCCCTTTTCCTTGTCTTTTGTACATATTAATTTCTTTGGACTGGAAAAACTAAAACTCTGTATATATTCAAACTTAAGGAGAAACTATATATTGATAAAACAGTACAGGATAGCGGGAAGACCAATGGTTTGATAGTTACAGAAGTTTACTGCTAAACCTTAACTATCACAGAATTTCCAAGTTGGAAAGGATGTTAGACACTATTTAATTCAACTCATACCTGAGCAACAATCCCCTCTACAAAGTTAAGGAAAAGTAGTAATCAAGAGTTTTGTATAAAGGTATATAGTTGAAGGGAAACCCATTATATTCCAAGGTACTCAATTACACTTTTGGATAAATGTAATTGTTTGGAAGTTTTCCGTTATATCAGTCCTTAATCTGCCATTATTTAAGTTCCACCCATTGCTCTTAGTTCTATCCTCTGTGGCCAAGAAGAGAATAAATTTATTCATTCTTCTACAACAATCCTTGTAATGCTCGAAGGCAGGAATCACATCCTTCCTTAAGTTATTTGGGAAGCTACTTAAGAATTTCTTAACTATCTAAGGTATTTCTGGCGAAAAGTGGGATAAAGGAGGTCCATTCTGTTGCTAGTTACCCATTTGAGCTCAATAGGAAAGAAATTTGAAATTAATTTCCAAAGACTTTTGAAGCACAGATTATACCACATGTAGCCTATGGGGGTGGTCACCCCTCTTTCTGTTACTGACTCATTTCCTTAATAATTCTCATCCTGCATTCTAAGTCAATCAAGAGATATGTTCTCTTATTTCCTAAAAAATTACAAGTATATTAGTCAATTAGCTCAGAGTTGCCACACTATACATAAATTGGGGAAACATTTTTCCCCATATGCTTTTGTTCCCCCTTCCCTCCGCTCCATCTCCTCCTAAATCCTTGGTTTCATTTGGTTTGTTGTTTAGCTGTTTTCAGTCATGTTCTACTCTTTGTGACCCTATTTGGGGTTTTCTTGGTAGAGATACTAGAGTGTTTTGCCATTTTCTTCTCCAACTTATTTTACAGATAAGGAAACTGAGGCAAACAAGGGTAAGTGACTTGCTCAGGGTCACACAGCTAGTAAGTGTCTGAAGGCCACATTTGAACTCATCCACTGTGCCACCTTGCTGCCCCTCTTGATAGACTTAAACTATTTATGATAGCAGCAAATAATAAAACAAATGCATAGTAACAATGTAGCACAATGAATAAAGTATATAACCAGAATTACCCTGTGTTCTTTGTGAACAAGAGGAAGAAACTTTGAATAGAATAACTCTCACCAACGCTTTTTAAACTCTTCATTGAAAAGTTAAGAAGCACAGTTCTCAGGAAGGTGTTCCATCTCTAAAGAATGCTCTTCCAGATTTCTTTTTCAGAGGATAAGGGTTAAATTAAGTTATCCCAAAATGTCCCTTCAGACACTTTTCTCCTTGAGTGTTACCTGCTTCATTCTCTCAGAAAGGAACTTCTTGGTCCCTTCTCTGTGTGCCCCACATAGATCTCCTTTGTCCTTGACAGTTAATTCTCTCCAAATAACAGTTAGATTGTGTATTTAACGATGTTGTGCTCCTGATGATGGTATTAGAGAAGCATTTATTATATTACCAACAAAATAGCACTTAAGAAAACCCAGAACTGTTCATAATGTTGAACAATTTGATCACAACTTTCCTCCTTGATCATTTGCTGCCAGCTGAGAAATACTTCTAGAAAAAGATAGTGATATCAAAATGCAGTTATATAAATACAGGTTTAGGAAATGTCATCGAAAACCTCCAGGGCTGAATTAGATTTAATTATTGAAAAGAGATTTACTTTTAGACTTGAAGTATAGTTCATGGAACTCAAAAGAATAGCTTATTTTAAATAGATGTCATTGATGAAAAGATATATCTTTATATTAAAAAGAATCCTAGTTGTTCAAATATTGCTTATCTTTGAGGCTTTCTTATGTCTAGCAATGCTTGATACAAGGAAGGTGGTTTGGGGGAGGGAATAGTATCTGAATATAAATATGCATTTATTACACTTAACATACACATGCCACAGCCAATGAAGAATTGTTCACCAGCCTAGAGAGCATCTGTTAATGATGTACAAAGTGCATTTTCAATTTCCTTCTTAGTGTCATATCACAAATATTCCCTTTGATAAATGATAAAACAAGAGTAGGGTCCCATTTTATCTTTCAGTCATGTTAAATATGTCTATTACAAGGCTCCCCATGATTCTTCTCCCTCCAGAGCCACCACTTTTCATCAGAATAATGTTTAAAGGTTGTTGGTTGTAGTTTCCACTTATAAAATTTCTTCTTCCACTGTTGCCATTTACTTACTATATAATTGTGGAAAAGCCAATTAACTTTTCTTGGTCTCGGTTTTTTCTGCTCTAAAAATGTGAAGAAAATGATACTACCTATCTTTATTTACCAAGGTTATCGTGAGAGTAAATAGAGGTACACCTCAATTTATAAAATATATGTTTGTTCCTGAAATCTGTGTTAAATTTAATTTTAATATACATGAAAAATACTACCTAAAATAATGCTACAGTAAATTTTGTTAAGAGATAAAGCATTTTCCAAAGTTTCCATTTTTGTATATTAGATTTTCTTAGAATGAGGTATATATGTGTGTCTCTGTATAATATTTGAATCCTTTGAGATCTAGAGAGGAAAAGACAAAGATAGCTTTAATAATTGGCAAGTTTTCCTTATATCAAGACAGAATCTTCCTCTGTGTCATTTGCATTCATTATTCTTGGTTCTGCTCTCTGGGGCTAAGCAGAATAAGTCTGATCCTTCTTCCGCATGAAAGACCATCAAATACTTGAAGAGAGCTGTCATGACTCTTAAACGCATCCTCTTCTCCATGCTAATCCCTTCCAGTTCCTTCAAATGATCTTCACATGGCATGATTTCAAAGTTGTTCACTGTACAGTTGTTCTCTTGATAGAAGGATGATGTTCTCTAGGTTATCAATGCTTTTCCTAAAATACTGTGTCCAGAGTTGAATGAAATTTTCCAGATATGATCTTACCAGGGCAGAACATAGTAGAACTACAACTTGGTAGAAATCACACTATGGTGAAATAATGCTGGGGTGCAGGTAAGACCATGCCAACATTTTCTGTCCTCTATCAGGAGTTCTAAGAACAGTTTCTACTACATGAGTATCACATAATTTCAAGTTACTTTCTTTGAGTAGCATAAGAATGCAGGTTTTTTTTTAACCTGCCACATTAGCTACTAGGCTCATATTGAGCTTAAAGTGACTAAAAACTTGAGATTTTTTTGAGATGCATGGCTATAGCCATATTTCTTCCATTCTGTACTTATGGAGTTGACTTTTTTTGGATACAAGAGTTAATTTTTAAATTTGCCCCTGTTAAATTTTATCTTGTTATAATTGGCTCAAAATTCTACCTGTCAAGATCTTTTTGGGATCCTGACTTTTTCATCTAATGGGTTGGCTGTCAATGATGGCTTTGTGTCATATAAGAATCTTATAAGAATGTCATCTGTATCTTCAACCAAATATTTGATAATAATGATCAGCTGCACAGGTGCTCCACTGGGGTCCTTCACACATGATGAGAAATCCAAAGATTTTCCTTTGGATGTAGACATTGAACTAGTTCCAAATTCATCTAAATTTATCTTAATTTTGTTTACATGTCTCTATCATGAGATTTTGTCAAAAGCTTTGCAAATAAAAGTAAAGTATAGCTTCAGCATTGAATGAATGAATGAAAAAATTTGCTAAATGCTTATAATGTTCTAGGCATTGTGATAATCACTGAAGATACAAATAAATCAGAGATTAAAATCCCTACTTTTAAGAGGTTCACATTCTAATATAAAGATGCAACATGTATAGGACAGTTGTGGCTAGGGAAGGATATTTTATTTGGCCAATCAATTGACTGCTGAGCTAGGTACTCTCTTAATATCAGCCCCATGCAGGGTATTAACTTCACGTCAATCATTTTTCTTCTGTTCTTTCCGGTCAAAGATAATTCTCCTTGAGAGGAACACACACACACACACACACACCCAAAGTAAGACTTGAACAGCCCTGTCTCTTACCATCATCTCATCCATTCTCTTCTTTGAACCTCTTCTTTTCTCTTAAAAGCTTAAAATCCTTTTTTCTTGTCATTAAGTTTCTTAAACAGCCTATCCTCAGCTCATTCTGAGCATTAGCACTTCTGATACAATTCTTACAGCATTCTTACTGTATTACTTACTTCATGCACACATACAATTCTTGCTTTTAATGTTATCTTCCTTTATCTACCTTGTTTCCCTCTTATGTACATGTTTTTTTAAAAAATCTAAGTTATTTAATTAGTTCTCTTTATATCCATATTAGTTTTAAAAAACAATGTTCTCTCATGTAGCGTAATCAAATAAGTGTATTGGCTCTGGCTTCAGAAATAAAAGTACAAATACCAACCCTGAGGCTTGCTACTTGTGCAATCTTGAAAAAATTCCTTACATTCTGAGAGCCTCATATGTAAAATGAGGGCTTTGTATCAGATGGCCTCTGAGGACCCTTCTGGCTTTAGAGCTAAGATTCTGTTGATCTTCTCTACAATTTTTTTCATCCTTATGTCCTTAATTCATTATTGAGAAATTCCTATTCTTTTGTGATATGACTTCTAGAGAATTTTAGTCCATGGCATTTTACCTATACTTTTTTTGAACTCTTTGAAATCTGATGTTCTAAATATTAGAATGCATGTAAGACCATGCCAAGATTTTTTGTCCTCTATAAAGATGTCTAAGAACAGTTTCTAATACACAAGTATCCCATCATTTCAAGTTCAATAACCAGTGTCATTGTTAGATCTAGAATATTATTTCTAATGGTCACTCATTTCCTGTACCTTTTTAAAAAAAGTGAAATTACTTTTTTTGCAAAGAGGAAAAAGAGAAGGAAAGAGGGGGAAAGAAAGAGAAGGAGAGGGAGAGGGAGGGGAAGAGGGAGAGGGGCATTTTACGGGCTAAGTTTCCAAGTTTAATGCTGAAGAAGCTGTTTCATCTTAGGCACATTATCAGTTATCAGACTATGCAGTATAAGTAAAGTGTCACATTAATTTTTAAATTTGGTTGCAAGTGGATGTTCTGAACAGCAAGGTCTTCAGAAGGCTGTGTTAAATCCCACCTAATTAGCACAGTGGAATTGTGTTAAACAAATCTTCTGGTGACTTACCATGCTAAGGGCTGGGGATTAAAAAAAAAAGTGAAACAAATAAAAGTTCTTGTTCTCAAGGATCTTATAACAGGGCAGACAACATGCACATAAATAAGCATATAAAAAAGTCTAATCAGTGTAGGTACAAGATAACCTTAGAGGGAAAGGCACTAGCAGGAAGCAGAACAGGGAGGAGTGCAATAAGAAAGACTTCCCACAGAAGAAGATGGTATTTGAGTTAAATCTTGAAGGAAACTTTGAATTTCAAGAAGTGAGACAGAGAAAGCATTCCAGAGATGATGGACAGTTAGTTAAAAGGCACAGAGATGTGAGATGGAGCCTAATGTGTGAGGAACAGTAAGAAGGCCTGCATGGCTGGATCACAAAATGATTTGGGGTGGAGTAACCTGTAAAAACACTGGAAAGATAGCAAATTTCAGGTTGTAAAGAAATTTGAACATCAACTAGAAGAGAGAAAACTTTGATTTGAGAATTCAGAGTCACTGGAGTTTATTGAGTAGGGCAGTGACATGGTCATACATATGCTTTATTTTTTCACATTTATGTATTTTACTTTTAATTTATGGAACAAAACAAGTATTTTTATAATGTAGTATAATTAAAAAGATATTTGCATATTAAACTGTAAATCTATTATGTACAACTTGCTATTCCTTTTAAATATATAAAAGTTATCAGGTAAATTTCTTTTTTTTTATTTTTTCTTGCCTCCCCACTTTCCTGCCTTAGAGATAGCTACCATTAGACACAAATAGATATATATCTAAAATTGGAAAACTATTAACATAATTGATTATATCAATAATAAAAAATTTTTAAAACATGTGGTTATATCAATAGATGCAGAAAAAGCTTTTGATAAAGTACAACACTCATTTTTATTAAAAATACTTGAAAGTATTGGAATGAATGGATTTTTCCTTAAATTGATAAAAAAAAATTAATTAAAACCATAAGCAAGCCTTATTTATAGTGGAGATAAGCTAGAAGCCTTCCTAGTAAGATCAGGTGCGAAACAAAGATGCTCACTGTCACCAATATTATTCAGTAATGTATTGGAAAATCCTAGCAATAGCAATAAGAGAAGAAAAAGAAATAGAAGGAATCAGAATAGGCAATGAGGTAATAAAACTATCTCTTTTGCAGATGATTTGATTATAAACTTGGAAAATCCCAAAGACTCAAGTAAAGAATTAGCTGAAACAATAATTTTATTAAGGATAGAAAGTATATATATATGTATATATATATATGTATACATACATATATATATACACACATATAAGGATATATAGCAGGATAGAAAGTAAATTCACATAAATCATCAGCATTCCTATACATTAGAAACAAAAAATAGTAAAATATACTCTATTTAAAAGAACTCTAGACAGTATAAAATTCCTGGGAGTACACTTGCCAAAACGAACCCAGGAATCATGTAAACAAAATCACAAAAAATTTATTCAAATAAAATCAGATTTAAATAATTGGAAAAATATTACTTGTTCAGGGATAAGCAGGGCCAATATAATAAAAAAAATGACAATTTTACCTAAACTAATTTATATAGTCAATGCCATCCCAATTAAATTACCAAAAAAACGATTGTATTGAATTATAAAAAATAATAACAAATTCATTTAGAAGAACAAAAAGTCAAGAATATGAGAGAAATTAATGAAAAATGTAAAGGAGAGAGGTTTAGCAGTACTAGATCTTAAACTGTATTATAAGGCAGTAATTATCAAAACTATCTGGTACTGGCTAAGAAGTAGAAAAATAGATCAATGAAACAGAGTAGATACACAATTTACAGGGGCAAATAAATACAGTAACCATGTATTTGACAAGTGTAAAGACTTAAGATTTTGGGACAACAATTCATACCTATGTTTTAGGAAAATTACTTTGGCAGCTATATGGAGCATATATTGGAGGGGAGAGTGACATAAAGGAGGGGCAACAATTTGAAAGCTATTGCAATATTCTAGGCAAGAGGTGATAAGAGCCAGAACTAGGATGGCGCTCTCTGAGTGGAGAGCAGAAAGAATGGGATATATTGCAGATATATTGCAAAGAAAGATAGGACAAGACCTGGTAAACAATTATAAACTTGAGGGAAGAGTTGAGAGTTTGAAGATGACACTAAAGTTGTTGACCTAGTTAACTAGGAGGATGACTGTGCCCTTGACAGTGATAGGGAAGTTTAGAAGGGTGTGTTTCTGGGAATAATGGTGAGTTTTGTTTTGGACATATTGAATTTGAGATATGTATGAGACAATCTCTTCAAAATGTTCATGAGGCAGCTAGTGATGTAAAGTCTCTTAGGAGAGAGATTAGGTCTGGATATATAAATCTGGGAATCATCTATATAAAGATGATAACTGAGCCTTTAGGAAAGAATTTAGAAAGATAAAAGTTTATAGCACAGATCCTTGGGGGACATCCATAGTTAGTAGTGTAATACAGATGAATATCCAGCAAAAGAGACTGACAGGTTGCAACTAGACAGGTATCAGGAGAACTAAGTGAGAGCATTGTCAGAAAAACACAGAGGGGAGGGTATTCAGCAGAATCCAGTGTCAAATGCAGCAGAGATCAAGAAGGATGAAGACTGGGAAGATGACATTAGATTTAGCGATGAAGGATCACTGTTAATTTGGAGAGACAATAGACAAGATCTAGTGAGGTGTTTTTTTTTTTTTTTTTTTTGCATGGGAGGAGATTTGGTCTGGTTTATAGGCAACAAGAAAGGAACCAATAGAGACAGATTGAGGACTAAAGGCATAATGATAATAGCCAACAATTATATAGTGCTTTGAAAAATTTATTAAGTGCTTTATACAGAGAATCCCCAGAGTCTTAGTGCATTTTAAAAGTCTTAATAGCTTAAAACCGTACTAAGACTTTTGGACACCTATAAATAATTTCATTTGAACCTCACAATAACCCTATGAAACAGATTTTAAAGGTATTATCGGCTCACTTTATTGTTGAAGAAACTGAGTCTTGGAGAGGTAAAAAGGCTATTACTAGCAGCAGAATTTAAATTCAAGGGTTCTCCTAATTCCTAGTCTAATACTTGATCCACCATACTATGGTGACTCTTATTTGCCTTCTCTCCATACAGTATCAGTGTTTCCCTTGATCTTCCTAGACAAAACATAATATGTATGGGCACTACTACTACACACAGACCCAAAGGTAAACAGCTTTAGCCTCGAGGGATATTATTGAGTACAATAACATTTCATTTTCTTTTCTAGTAGATAGGAAGGAGAGGAAATTCGCCCCCCCCTTAATCTATTCAAATCTCTTCTGATCTTTAACATCTTTCCTTCTGATCTTTAACACCTTCCCTCTATTAAAATAGGAAAGGTTCTGATTCATTTAAATTTGTTGAATGGTTATAATTGAGTGTTCATTAGTTTCAGTTCAGATGTTATCCCAATTTAAATAATTTGTTTCTATGAAAGCATAGCTGTTAAAATAGCCAAAGGCATTATCAAGCAAGCAGATGGAGAAATTATTTGGTAGCAGAACAAAGAAGCAGTATAATAAGGTAGAAAAAGTGCTGAATTTGGACTCAGAGAACCTAGATTTGAATCTGGATCCTGACACTTATTGTCTATATGTCATTGGGCAAGTCTCTTAGCTTGAGTTTCTTCATCTTTAGATATGGACATTGGACTAAATGATCTCAAATACCCTTGCAGTTCTAAATCTATGACCTTTAAAGCCCCACTGTTTGGAGCTCATTGGTAAAGATGACTTTTCTTTGAGGGTGACTGAGGAGGTGTGTTGGCAATCAAAATGGGCTCTTAGCACTAAGTTCAACCAAGTGCCCTTGAAGAGTTTGACCTTTATTTCCTTGATTAGATTGTGAGTCCTTGGTGACCTCCTTGCTTCAGGGGAGGGCCTAGTTTACATGGGTTTGAGTGGTATGTCTGGGACATCAGAGGCTTTTAGACCACGTGGGTTTAAGTCGCCTCTTTGTGACAATTTCAGGTCACGTGGGGGAGTCACATGTGTAACTCACCCCTGACCCTGAAAAAGATATACAACCAGGGGTTGGCCTTCTCTTTTTCAGAGCTCTTACCCACAGCCATGGTGGCACGAGTGACTCTGGGCCAGCCCTTGTTACGAGCTCCCGGGCCGAACGTAGATGTTGGTAAATATGAATTGTATTTGGTCTGTCTGTTGATGTTTGTAATTTGTTTGTATTTGCTCTGAAGTTCAGGGTGCTGGCTTTTTCACCTGAACTAAGTGAATTGCATTTGTATGCTGAATTAAAGTAAGCTTGTTAACCCCTTAATGTTGCTTTCCTTAGTAAAGCAGATCAAAAGAACCTGGGCTTTGGCAGCATTCTTGTTGTTGGGCTTGTGTTGGTCTTTCACCCCCACAATAGCTGCTAGCCAAATTGTTGAAACAGGAGGATAAAGGACAGAAGGAATGGCTTAATTATTGTGTAATAGTTTAGATTTCTATACCTACAGCTTTATATTATTATTATTATTGGAGTAGCTAATGATGACTGAGGAAATACTGTACTCCTTATCATTAAAGGTATGTTTATTGTGCTCTATTTATGTAGGGACAAGACCTGTAATTATAAATGGGGTATACCCAGATGAGGAAATTCCCTCTACCAATGCAGGTCAGTACCTATCAATTATATAGTTATAGAAAGTTGCCTCAGTACTGCTAAGATTAAGTGACTTGCACAGGGTCACATAGCTTGTAGGTGTCAAAGATTTGGACTCAGATCTTGACTTCCAGGTCATCTCTCTATCCACTATGCCACACCAAGTCTGCTTTTTCTACTTACTAACATAAGAAAATGGACAGTATATTTTGGAAACCCTTTTTATAACAAAGATTAATAAAAACAATTTATTGAGAAATTTATGGTTAATTGGAAAATTCAATCAATGTTTACTATCATAGTCCCTGACTTGTTGTAGGTGCCTAATAAGGTCATGTGGAATTATCAAATGAATAAATGAGGCATCTACCTATAATCCAGGCTCTTAATCTTTTGTGTGCATATCTTCAACCATACTATACCTTTAGAAGTTCTTAGAATAACATTTTTAAATGCATCAAATAAAATGCATAGGAAGGAAGGAGGCAAATGTTTATTAAGCACTCGTTATGTGTTAGGCACTCTGCTAAGTGCTTTCCAAATATTATCTCACTTGATCCTCACTATAAAATGTGAGGTAGATGCTATTTTACAGTTGAGGAAACCGAGGAAGAGAGATGTTAAGTGATTTGTTTAGGGTCACACAGCTAATAAGTGTCTATGAGGCCAGATATGAATTCAGGTCTTGTGACTCCAGGCCCGGTTCTCTATCCACTGTGCAACCTAGCCATCTCTATTAGGATTACAAAAGAAACCAAAGGGTAGTAAAAATAAAGCTTTTTCCCCATCCAAATTTACCATCCCACCCCTGAAATCTATCCCATAATTTCTAATTCTTTTTGCACATTTTAGAACAAATAGTCTAAAAATCAAGTTATCAATTAGAGTTACATGAAATATTAATCTTTAATTGGATTCCATCAATTTTTATAAAATTCCATTTTAGATGATAAAATATCATAAATAGATGGGATCTCGAAGCCATCTAGTAATGGCCTTTAAATTTGTATGTATATGAGGAAACTGAAGTTCATTGAGGTTATGTCACTTACATAAGATCAAATGATGTCAAATGGCAGAAATAGGACTTTAACCCAAGACAAGCCAAAGAGCTACAGTGGGAATTAAATTATTTGAGCCAATGAATAATTTTGATAGCTTTTCATTTTGTGACAGCAGTGGTCATGAGAACATGCTTCTATTGACAATAAACTAACTCAGAACATCTAACTTTGACAAGGCAAAACTTAACTGGATTAAGCCCAGGGAGATTGACTCGCCAAGGTCACACTGGTGGTAAGTCTCAGGTGAGATTTGAAACCAGCTTCTCTGACTTCAGCGCCAATGCTCTTCCCACTTTGTTACAGTTACCTTTAATAGCAACCTAGAATCACAGAAGAACATTTAAGGGATTAGCATTCTGAGTTCTAGTCAGAAGTTATACTCAGAATAATTCTATACAACTAAAGGAAACAATGTAATTAATGTAATGTAAACAATGTAAATTAATGTTTAATTTTAAAGTATTACACAGTAGTTTTCCATTAAAATGTAATTGTTAGATATCACTTTTTATATTTGTTCTAAAAATAAATTTGAATTCCTATGTGATTAAAAACGAGTCTAATTTCACAACCAGCTTTGATTGTATTGCTAATCTAGGCATTAACAAGCTACTACATTTGTGGTAAAGGTATAGGGCCAAGATGACTTATTTCATGGGAATGACAATTTTCTTTGTTATGCTTTTATCTCTTAGGGCCTCATGGGTGTTTTCACTTTGTGTTTTTGTTGTCCAATCCCCTATTCTAGTACCCTAACTCAGACCCACTCATCCCATGATCCAGCATTATTGACTTTCTCTTGCCTACCCTGCCTCCAAATCAAAACAAAATTTGCCCATGTAACTAATCTCAGCTAGGCACTAGGAAGAAATCAATGTGATCATTCACACTAAGCTATTAGCAACTGATAAGCTAACTGTCCTAAGTACATTTGTAGTTTTTAAACTCTTAAAAATCTATTACTATTAGTTATACTGGACAGGGATTAGTACCCACTTCTGACAGTTGGGTTACTGTGCTAATCAAAGCTCTGTCCCCTACTTTAGATCTCCTTAGTTCTACCCAATCATTTTACAGATGGGGAAATTGAGATAATGCAGATATTGTCTTTTATAAAATACTATATAAATGTCAGATGGTATTGTTTCTATGGTTAGGCTAAACACATCAGTTATTGGCAAAGGGGAAACTGAAACAAGGTAAGCTGTGACTTTTAAAATTTGAGCCATAAGCAGAATACAAAAACCACGAGTATGCTTTGCCTAATCATTTCATGAGGGTAAAAAATGTGCATTAATCACAGAATGTTAGAGCTGGACGAGACTTTAAGATTCTCATTTTAAAGATGAGGGAACAAAACCTAAGAGGGGTGAAACAAGTTCACACAGCAAGCAAATGACAAAGTGAATATTCCCATCCAAGCTTTGTGATTCCACACTAACCTACCTTCCAAATATTTACTCTGAAAAGAAAATGCTAATTTAAATAGGTTTCTTTGAAAAACTAAAAAGCAAAAAATAAAAAAAAAACAAACACAACTTGAAACACCCAGAATATACACTTCAAGTGCATAAGTTGTGTATTTGTTTTGTTTTTTCACATATTCATAGTAAACAAATTTTTATAACACAATCAACAGAATAAGAAAGGTTATTAAGTTATGGAAGTGACTGCTTTCTTAGTGACTCTGTTTCTTTAAAAAGTAGTGAAATGAAAAGTCTATTGAATAAGTGCTGAGTCAGATCATCACGCAGCCAAAAAGAATCACGACGCAAGAAAATGGTGGCACTGAAAGGAGGCAAAACATAAGTATATTTTTAGAATAGATCAACTAAATGAGATATTGTCACAGAATGATCAAGACTACAAATCACAAGAAATATTAGCCTTGTACTTTGGAAGGACTGTGTATTTTCATTGTTTTTCAAAACTGCAAATTATCCTTTAGTTTACATTATATTAATTTGTTCTTTCTCTGTCAGTGTGTTGCAGAAATACACAAGACTAATCAGTTTTCTCTTAGTATTAGATTCTACTGAGGTCTCAT
>CM053624.1:235986925-236035651 GCA_028646595.1 Phalanger gymnotis | reverse complement strand
TCTCTCTCTCTCTCTCTCTCTCTCTCTCTCTCTCTCTCTCTCTCTCTCTCTCCCCCCTCCCCCTTCCCCTTCTCTCTCATAAGGTACTATTTTCTAATCAAAATGACAGGTCCATACATGTCCTATCTGGAAATTCACTTATTCTGTAAAACAGAAAATGGATATTCATACACCAGGTTTTGCCTTTTCTCTCCTTTGTTTGTTAGTTTGATCTAGAATCCAATCTTCCTGATTGAGATGAGTGAACACATAATTATAAAAGTTATCCTTTGAGCAAAAAAACGGTTTCCTCCACTATCACAGAGGCCTTCCCCTGCCACTATATGTCTCTGATATTATTATTAATATTTTACACTATAAACATGATACACTTTGAAACAAAAAGGAAATAAAAACAAAATTACATCATCTCCATTTTTATTGTTCCTTTATATTCTCATAATTAAAAGTATAATCAAGACAGAAGAAACTTATCCCCTTGAATAGACAGTGATGGTGAAGATAAGAAATTTTATTGAAACTACTTTTACTTTCATAAAAGAATGACTCCATTTATATTCCCCTACAGATCTATAACTTATTTAGAAGAGGTTCTTTTCAGTCCTCTTCATGTATGACTTAACTCTGAACCTCTACATTTAACTCTGCATTTCCAGAGCATTCATTTAAAACGTTTCCCCAGAGCTAAAAATGAATTTTTTTTGTGGTTAGGAGATGGGAGAGAAGATGGCAGGAGTGGGGATGGGGGTGGGGAACAGAGAAGGATGGTGAAGGAGAACACATTATCCAAGCCTTTACAAAAACCAAAATCAAAAACAGAGGTTATTACGATGAAGATGAGCAAGAATAAAGTGATATTTTCAAACAAAAATAAATTCATTATTTTCTACATAAATATAGAAAAACATTTTAACATATTTTAACACAGCCCTGACAATATGAATTATTTTTACTGTAATTTGTAAGCCAGAACAATAACTAAAAAACTAGTCCAAACAAATTCAACAATTTTCATGCAAGCTAAGTAGTTTATTATTAGTAAAAGGCATTTTTGTACTTTACAGCCCACAGAGTTTTTAAAGTTTTCGTATTTATATTCTTTTAAATAGTAACAATCATCTCTAGCACAGGAAGGGACTTTGCAAATCATAACATCTAAATCTTTCATTTTATATATTTGGTCCTCTGAGGTTGTCACTGCCCTATGTAACACAAACTTGCAAGATGTAGAAGCCAGACTCGAATTCAGCTCTTCTGATTCCAAGTCCAAAGATCTTTACATACTCTCATTAAAAAGTGTTTTTACTTTGGGGATTTTAATACAAAGCTTAATGAAAATGAATATATCATAATTGAAGTTGTCATCTAAATGCAGATAACATATAATGGCTCAAGTAGACTATTAGCGGTGACAATTTTCTTTCTTAATAAAAATGTTGAATTTTTTGGCTTTTATATCATTAATTTTCAAATAACTCTCTTCTCCTGTTCCCCAGAGAGCCAGCCCCTTGTATAAAATAATTTTTAAAGGGAAAAAAGAAAATTCAGCAAAATCAGTCAACATATTAAGCACCTCTGACAACACATGTAAAGTTCAACATTCATAGTTCCCCATCTCTAGCCATTTATTGGGAGCAATGGATTTAAGACTTTTCTTAAAGATGTGTCTTGTCTCCCTCACAAGGTAAAGGTAGTTGATGTATGTTCTTATTTTCACACTTTTATCTAGAGAAAACTTTTTTATATGGGAAAAGAAAATAATGAAAAAAAATCTATATCACAGGAAACAAGCAATAGCTTGTTGTCACCTTTTATTAGAGGATCAGCCCTTCTTCCATTTCCAGCTCTCCTTTTTCAAAATCACAGAAAGGAAAGGAAAAGCAGGAGAATGATGGAAATGCACCTGCTGTAATTTCAGAGACCTAGCCAGATCTGAAGATAAAAATTGCCCCAAACGAGGTTCAGAATCCATTGTCTTCTCCTCATCTTTTCCTGCAAAGGTCATTAGAGAGCTAATTGTTTCATACACATACAGTCATATACCTATATACATGTGTGTATGTGTGTTAGGGGCGGGGTATAGATACACATACTTTGAACATCCAAAACCAGGGCGACAGCCCTTAGTGCGAAATTAAGAGAGTAAGGCGGCCATAGGAGAGAGAAACTAACGTAAACGGGAGTTAAGAAGGGTTCGAAGTTGGAGAATGTACAATCACAGCTAACTCTTTCAGTTGACAGCTGTAGTCTCAGGGCTTAGAGAGCCTGAGGAAGGCTCTGGGTGTGCGTTTCTATGTGTTAAGCAGTGGGTGGTGGGGAGGAGAGAGACTGGTGGAGTCAGCTACTGAAGAACTGATCACGTTGTAAGAAAGGAGTGGTACAAAAAGTGGAACAAGAGAGGTAAAGAGTCTCCGGCATTTTTTTCCATGATGTACAGGTAGGGAATTCTCCTAACTGGGAGCTCACATCGCCCAGCGTTTTCGGCGCTCCTGGATCAGGGGGTAGATGGGGGATGATGTTCCAGACCGGTAGGTCCAAGCGGTTGCTAGGGATTTGGGCGGAAGAAGAGAGAGAGTAAATTGAGTAGATCCTTTAAAAAAAAAAGTGATGATTCACAGAGACCTGAAGAGGGAGTAAACAGTTGCAATTCTGGAAGCCTCGCTGTCTTTCCAGGCCTCTGAGGATGAAGTTTAAACTTAATTACAAAAAACAAACAAAAAACCAGCTTTACAATGGCCTAATCTTTCACTTATCACTAGGAAATTTGGGGTCCTACCTCTGGATTAAGAAGAAATCTGTGTCTAAATGTACCTATGTCAGGCTTCTACGATTTCCTGGGTATGAGAACTCCCTCTGGAGAGCTCGACTGGTCATAAAGAAGTGACGCCTTCACGTTCAAGCTACTTGTAAGGGTGACGTGCATGTATGTATGTATATATATCTATATACATATCTATATAGATATATAGATATGTATACACACACACATATATACATATACTTACATATATATATATACCCTAGATTTATTCTTTCAGCATTTTGAGTCTTTTCCCTTTCCCTTCCCCCTTACTCTTTACTCCTTCTAAGTAGATATGTAGGCTTATTTGTTATACAGATTACTTTCATCAATTTAATTTTTTTTTAAATGTAGTGCTTAGTCAACCCTGCACAATAGACTATAAAACATACCATTAGAGATTGAATTGCTTCTTCTAAAGGATCACTGATTTAGGATTAGAAGGAACTTTAAAGATCATCTAGTTCAACTCCCTCTGGGGAACTGAAGGCAGAGAGTGGTGAAGGAATTTGTTCAAGGTCACACAAGCAAAACTTTGATTTGAGCCAAAATCCACTAATTCTCAATTTGGGTATTTTCCCCATGGTATCACAATGCTCCAGGGTCTGAACGGGTGCATGGCAAGTGATTTGGAAAATGTATCAATTCCTCTAGAGAAATACAACACATTTAAAATCTTATCCTGGGGGGAGTGGAGAAAGGAAGTGGGAGTGTTAAATTAAATAAAACTTTTACTAAGCTTTTACTGAGTGCCAGAAACTGTGCTAACTGCAAGAAATAGAAAGGCAGGCAAAAGCAAAGACAGTCCTTGCCCTCAGGGAGTTTATATTCTAATGGGGGAAGAATACATAAAAGAAAAGGGGGCTACTTCTGAGCAAGCCTAACTTACTAACTAAGCGGTGATTTAAGCACTGTGGACAATGACTCTGGTCTATACTTAATGATCATAGTGTACTCATACAATTATCCGTCACCACAAGGCATTTCACAGTCATATATTACCAATTCATAAAATATGTTTTATATTTATAAAGCTAGATTCTGTCATGTTCACCCTGAGATGTACTATGTAAAAAAACTGTGTACTCAAAATGGCATGAATTTATATATTTCTAAATTCTGAGCCTTATATTGATAATGACTGTATTGTGTACCCTTCACGTAAAATGCAATAATTACTAATTGTATTTTTTTGTAAGGAAAATAATATATACACTTATAAAAGCTACTATTATCATATATGTATCTCTCAAAAATATGACACATAAAACTTATCCTTGAAAAAAAAATCTCAGAATCATGATTACTTGACTTTTAAAATGCATGTAGCATTCCTAACATTTTCATGAATACATTTACATTTGTATGCTTAAGATATAAAGCATATCTAAACTAGTGTTTTATGTGAAATACACATCTGTGTATGTAATGCTCATTAGTATTTATACCTATGTAATTTAATCATAGAATTAAATTTAATACTGTGTTCAGCACTGTATTTTAGTTGTTGCTTTTACAAAAATAGCTTTTACAAATCTACTTGAGATGTCATAGGAGAAATGGGGTCTTTAATGTAGACATTAAAGTATGTATATCTATTTACATCTTCCTATCTACCTTCAGTAAAGGCCTACTGTAATGCCTTATCTCTGCTGTGGAGGACCCTTAGTTGAAGACCTTATCCTACAAACAGTGTTGGTAAATGGTCAGTCCTAGTACACTTGAAATATTTTAGTACAGCCTTGGCAATGAGCTGTCTGTTCCATCTCAAGCATTCTACCTAAATGCAATAAATTTATCATCAGGTTTTCTTCAGAGTGATGATTTTTTTCAGTCAAAGGATCTCATGAAAACTAAATGGCAGAGAGGTTATGATCTTCATCAGTGGAGAAACTATCTACACCTAGAGAAATACAGATTCTTACGTTACAGAAGTGTGTATCTCTCTGCGTATGTATACATGTGAGAATTTTCCATATATGAAACCCTGGCTACAACCAATAAAACATAGTTTATAATTTATATATTTGCTGAAAGTCCAAAAAAAAATCTTCTGCATACTTTTAAATGAAGACATTATTGTACTGTCTTAAAACAAATTTTAAACACAAATGCTTTACCAAGAGAATCCATACACATATTTTACATATCTAAAATATCTAACTGTTGTAATATATAACATAGTCTGTTCATATATATACAATATTATCAAAGGCAACATGGTGTGGTGGATAGAGAGGAGGCTTTGGACAATAAAGGGTTTGGATTCAAGTACTACATTTGACACATACAGGCTGTATGACTCTGGATAAGTCACTTAATAACCTCTCAGTGCTCCAGAAAACTCTCTGAACTTCTCTGAGTAGCGGAGAAGATTCTGACTTGTCAGGGAGGCACTGCCTTACCAGGAACTACCAACATGGATGAAATCACAGGTCCAATTCTTATTCTACATCATGTTATTCCCATTAGCAGCCTAGTCTCTTATGTGGAGTTATTTGACCATCAATAGGTTATAATTGGCAGTGCATTAATTTAAAATTATGCATGAATAAAATACCATATCTATAATCTACATATGCAGAAATAAAATTATATTGTTTTTAAGTTATGCATGCAATAACGGATAACTGTGTATTTTCATATACAGATTTACAACTAGAAAGAGGAAGTAGGACCTCTCAGTTGTTAAACAAAGAAGCCAAGCACTAGAATGATGCACATTTTGCTCTCATTCCCCCTTTTCTTATATTCATTCTGGTTTCAACCTATTCCAAAGGGTAAATTTATCTCACATATCAAATGATTTTACATATAGACATGTATGCTAATTAGTTGTGAGGATCTCACTTTTTTGCTCAAGATTCAAAACCTTATGATTCAAAATGTTTGTATGTCAAGAACTTCAACTTTATTTTCCACAAGAAAAAAAAGATCACAATAAATTTTTATATGAAATAAAGCGAACACTAAATTCGAATTTGCCTCTTGCTCTTAGAGTTTTTTTTTAATGGGGAAGGATAGCTACCACATGGGAAGTCACTCAAATAATAGGCCTCATTACTGGGTTGACATCATTGTTTTTAGCTTCATAATCAAAGACAGGTTAAGGAGCTTTCCTATCCTGATTAAAATTTCTTTTCCAAATGAGTTTCTAAATGAGCTGTATTACCCTCGATAGCGAACATGTTGCCTTCAACATGTGGACTAAATGGGCCTAGTACATATTTATTCCTTACTCTGTAGTTTTGTAATCTGACTGGTTACGGGAGATCGTCAAATTAAGATGGTCAATTGCCCTTCCTTATTTATAACGTAGGGACAGGCACAAAGCATGAGATCCCAATAAAACATAAGATCGAGAATACCACTGAAAACAGACTGATTAAAACAAAATCATTCCTGAGAGCAAGTTGGCTCTTGCTGGTTGACAACTGATGTGTACAGTTTTAGGGGGGGAAAAGTTCTTCGAGGTTTGTCTCACTTGGGCAGTCGGGGTTACGGGGAAGTTAAATCTTTTGGGTGCCCTCGCTCCCATTTCCCTCCAAAACTTCTAGAATAGGGGAGGGGGAAATGCTAGTAAAAGGCGCCACCTCGAAAGAATGAAGTTGAGATTCTAACAAATTTTCATGGCTAACAACAACAACAAACTCAGAAAACCACGAGGGGACTAAATACACCGTCACTAAATGGGGCCAGACTCCCACTCATTCTTGGGCATTCGGAAGTACCAGATCACTAAGATAGCACAGAATTCCCTAATGAGGAGCTGAGATAACTCCCATGGGAATAGCCTGGTTGAGGGAGGGGGGGGAGGGATACCTGCTCTGGGCAGAACAAGGCTTTGTATATCCTGAGAAAAGGCACTCAGATTAAAAAAAAAAAAAGATACGAGGATATAAAAAGCATCAAGGGGGTGGAAGTGGGACTTCTTTTCTGTCTGTAGGTCTCCAGCCTTTGTTCAATTTCGTACTAAGGATAAGTTATTTGTCAATCAGACGAACCCACAAACACTTTTCTTTTTCATCGCTTCTCTCCAGGGCTTTTGCCTACCTGGTCTTCCACGATCACGTTTCCTCCTCACTATCAGCAGCACTTGGAAGGGTAACGCTTGATTGCTGCTGGCTGATGCCAGGCACAGCGCCTGCACTATCTTTGCCACGAAAGTCCTGATGCGGTGGGGTCGACAAGCTCTGCCCACGCGGATGGTGACTCTAACCCTTCGAATCATTCTCTTGTCCGGGTTTAGAGGCCCAGCACCTCGGTTCCTCTGCGCTAACCCTTGCAGCACTACAGACTCTTTCTATACACACACAGAGACACGCGCGCACGCACACAGGAGCAAGGCTCGGTGCAACGCTGAAGGAGAGGGGCGGGGAACCTCTAGATCGTCCCGTTGCTCAAGGCTCAAGATCCGCTTTGCTTGCTCGGGTTAATTTGGACAGTAGGCAAGATAAAGTTAAGGGCACGGGTGGGTGGGGACGAGAGTTGGGAGATGGGGGTGGGGACCTGGGGGTGGAAAGAAGACTTAGGGGCCGTTTCATCCCCCACCAGCAGACTGGCTGTTCGTTAGCTTCCTCTCCCTCCCCCTTTCCCCTGCCCCCTTCCCCCCCCCACCTTCCTCATCTCCTCCTTCTCACACCTCCCATTCCCCCCCTTCCCGCTTCTATCCTTCCCCCTCCCCCCTTTTAGTTCCGCCAGTCACAGCTAACCCCCCCGCCCCTTCCTGCCGTTTTCTCCGCCCATCTCACGTCGTACCCCTACTGTCTTGCCAGCCCTGCCCCCCATCTCTCCTTCCTTTCACCCCTCCTGGAGGGTCGCTAATTTCTCTTTCTTACTTACAACTAAAAAAAAAAAAAGGCTTCGCTAAGATTGTATTCATCGACCAATCAGGAGCTAGAGGTCAAGTTTGAAATAAACGGCTGCACAAACACTGATATTTCCTAGGCGCGGAGTAGGGCAGTGGTGGGGGAATGGAACAAATAAATAAACAGCTAATTTCACCTGAGCGGGGGGCGGCACCAAAATCTGGGCGCAGTAAATCGTGGCTTGTGTGCTGGCTCCGGCGGGCACAATGAGAAAGCGTCAGCAGCTGCCGAGAAGCGGAATCTAAAGACTGATGAGGAGGACAAACACTAGGTAGGCAAAGTCGAAACCCGAGGCGTGTCTGTGTCTGTGTGCCTTTTCCCCCTTCCTCCACGCAATCCCTTTCTCCCCTCCCCCTCTCCATCACCCACGATTCTCCTCTCCTCCAGTGCTCTTCATCCCCCTTCTGACTGCAGCTCCTAAAAGCCTCCCTCGTCCGTAGATGTCCGATATCATTCTGTGTAGCTCCTCTGCTCCTTTAGCAGACACCAAAGGAGGTGTCCCCAAGCCAGTTTTTATTTTCGATTTTAAACATATAGATCCACACAGAGAGGAGTATCAGGACCCGTCTGTCATCCCTTCCTCCTATCCTCTTTCCAGGGTCCTTTTTGTCTACGTCTCTTTGCCTCTCCTTTCCTACAAGAATTGGAACCGGAAAAGCAGGAGTGGGGGTGGGGAAATCCACAGGGTGAAGTCAGGACACTAAGGCTCCCTTAACAGCTGGGTCTTGGGAGGCCCAACCGGGTATTTCCTCCGACCAGAGGTCGTGTAGTGAGATCACTTTCTTCGGGGTCTCAGTCCTAATTCAAATTCCGAATATCTGGTGGCCCCGCCTTAGGGCAGTCATCTAGCGTCTGTCTGTCTGTCTGTCTGTCTGTCTGTCTCTCTCTCTCTCTCTCTCTCACTCTCTCTCTCTCTCTCTCTCTCTCTCTCTCTCTCTCTCTCTCTCTCTCACACACACACACACACACACACACACACACACACACACACACACACACACAGTCCTACCGCCGGCCCCCACGCGGATTCGCTGGAAATGAGAAATGTAGACCCCATACAGACTTCAGTTAGAGATGTAGCACTAGGAGTCTATCCCACATCTTCTCCGGGCTAGCGTCAACTACATTGCCTTTTGTCGAATTGGGACTTGGGTCTGTCTGGGTCCCGGTATTAGACCAGATCTTCTCAGAAAATCTTTCTGGTGGCAAGGAAATACTCTATAGATATTTTTGAGACAAGGCCAAGCACTCTGAAAAAAAGGAGAGGTTTTCAATGTAGGTTATTTACTCTCTCCTCTCTCTCTCTCTCTCTCTCTCTCTCTCTCTCTCTCTCTCTCTCTCTCTTCTCTCTCTCTCTCTCTCTCTCCCTCCCTCCCTCTCTCTCCCTCTCCCCCCCTCTGTCTCTGTCTCTCTGTCTCTCTCTCTCTTTCCCCCCCACCGCCCCCTCCCCAATTTTGTATGGTTAAATACGATAGTTTCTAAGGTGTCTTCTGTAATTCCGGCACTTGTACACACCACCCACACCCACACTAAATCACCTGTTGGGAGTGTGTCCTAAATCTAGGATCACAGATTTAGAGCTCTAAGGGACCTCAGAAGTAGAGTACAACTTCCTTATTTGACAGATAAGGGTGCTGAGGCCCAGAGAGGTTAAGCAATTTATTGGCAATCAAACATATATAAAGCGAGAGAGTTGGGATTGGCACGCAGGCCATTCAGACCCTTCAGACTCCAAATTCAGAACTCTTTTCATTGTACCAGGAATCTGTAAAATTTCAAATTGATACCCTGTAGCTGCAAGAAAACCCCCTTCAAACCGCACCCCCCTCCACCAAACAGGTATACTCACACGCACACATATTGTTCAGACTTAGAACTGTAGTATCTTTTCCACAGGTCTGATCAACAGATGATATTTACAGATTCCTGGCAACACAGAACCTGACTTTATATGTGTTGTTTTAAATGGACGCTGAGTATTAATTTAGAAATTAGTTAATTTAGTTTAGATTTTTTTTAGAAATTTTTTAGAAATTAGTTAATTTAGAAATTGTTAATGGTGGTGCAAAATACCGGTCATGTTCCCTTATACTGACTCCATCTCTAATTCATCTTTCACATGGCATCTATCTATCTATATATATATATACATATATATATATATATATGTATGTATTTTATGCGCAGAACTTTGGCTATGTTCCTCTTCTTCTCAGAGAACCTTAATGTCTACTCAGTAAATTTCAAGCTACTTAGTTTTGAATTCAAGGTCTTTCCCTCAAATCACCTCACTTTTCCTTTCTTATTGTATACCATTCCCCTCTACCTATGTCATGGTCTAGCCAAATGGGATTATTTATTATCTCATGCATATCATGGACTACCCCACAAGTGTGCTTTTGGTCAGTGCTGTTCCCTACACTTAGAATACTGTCTTGCCCCCAGTCTCATCTATCTGTCTCTTGAAATCCTGTGGATACCAGCTCAAATGTCATATACTCTATTGTGACCATTTCCAATCCCCTCAAGGTTTTGATGCTTCACCCTGGAATAGCACTTGGTTTATGATATATATATATATATATATATATATATATATATATATATATATATTTCTTAGCTATACTTTTAAATCCTCCAATATCTTCCCCAGAAAAGAACAGCTACGGCCATACAGGGATACAAAAAATTTTCAATTACAAAGTGAAACTAAAAAAAATTTTAAACAGCCAATTACCATATGGTCAGGATATTGAATATTTCAAATAGCTTTTTCCTTCATAATCTGAACTCTCATATTATGATACCAATATTGTGTTCATTTGGTGAAATAGGGCTTATCCATGTAAGACCCTGTTAGTTCTAACTTTTGGAGCTTTCTGAAAAGTTAAAAAAAGAGGAGGCACACCATAGGACTATAGGTTGTTTTACTGGATGGGGAAATAACAGTACTTATGAATTCAGAGAAATATCTACCCCTACCTTCTTTAGGGCACTGTTGTAAGGAGAAAGATGATAATAGGCATTTTATTCTTAATTCTCTGAATGATGAATTGCACCTTTTTGAAATTTTTTTCCTGCCATCCTGCACCTGACCCCACTGTCAGTTGGTGTATGCTAGGGAATTCCAGCTAATTTAAATAACCACTTACAACAAAAATAATAGGAAGATGCCTCTGTAGGAAAAGCAAGTGTATACTACATTCCAGAGAAAAACTGAAATGCCTTTAGATTAATCAACTAATCTATCAATTAGAAAATATGAAGTCCTTGCTGTGCACCAGGGACTGTGCCCCTAGATCCTGAGAATGCCAAGAGAAAACTTAAATAGGCATTGACTTAATGGAGCTTACATTCTATTAGGAGAAAGCAAGCACAAAATATATACAACAAGATTTTTGGTGAAGAATCCAAGTACTTGGAGGGGTGTGTAATCAGGAAAGGTCTCATGTAGGAGATGGCACTTTAACTGAATCTTGAAACAGTTGAGGGATTCTAAGAGGTGGATATGGAGATGAAGTGCACTTTGGGCATAAGAAACAAGATGCAAAGATACAGAGAGGAGGGAGGTGCAGTGTTATATATGAGAAGCAGCAGGTGGTTAGGTTGTTAGAAATTCGAAGAAGAGTAAAAGGAAAAATCCGTAATAAGCCTGGAAGTGTAGGCAGGAGCCTGATTGATAAGAGTTGGAAAGGATATTAGAGGCTATTTAGTTCATTTTACAGATGAGGAAGCTGAGGCACAAATAAATTAAGGTACTTGTTCAAGGTCCTATGGATAGTAAGTAGCGGGGCTGGGATTTGAACCCAGGGCTTCCAACTCCAAACCTGTTTTTTCTGGTACATTATACTTCTGCTCAGAAGACTTCTGTTAGAACTGGGAGGCAATCCAACACCTCCAAAGGAAACAAGGGTTTTCATCTTATCCTAGAAACAATAGAAAACTACTCTAACTTTTTGTATAAGGTACACAAGCTTTTCATATAAAATATGATCAGGTATGTGCTCTAGGAATAGAATTGTTGATGATGTGGGGAGATACTTGGGGCAGGAAAGTCTCATTAAGTGACCAGGTGAAGAAGGGTTGAGGATCTGAAGTAGGGGATAACTAACAGTATGAATGGAGAGAAGAGATACTGTGAAGGTTACATCATTAAGATTTGAGTATCGATTGGATTTGGGGAGGTGAATGAACATGAAGAATGGAGAATGATTTCAAGTTTGCAAATCTGGATGACTGGTACTCTTTTAATTTTTTTTTTAACATTTAATAGTATTTTATTTTTCCAATTGCATGTAAAGATAGTTTTCAACATTCATTTTTGCAAGATTTTGAGTTGCAAATTTTTCTCCTTCCCTCCCTTCCCTCCCCCTTCCCCAAGACAGCAAATAATCTTATATAGATTATACATGTACAATCATGTTAAACATATTACTACATGAGTAAAGATGAATCAGAACAAAAGAGAAAAACCACGAGAAAGAAAAAAAAACAAAATACAAAAAAATGAAAATAATATGCTTCAATCTGCATTCAGACTCCATAGTTCTTTCTCTGGATGTGGTTAGCATTTTCCCTCATGAGTCTTTTGGAATTGTCTTAGATCATTTTATTGCTGAGAAGACAAAGTCTATCATAGCTGATCATCACACAATGCTGCTATTACTGTGTACAATGTTCTAGTTCTGCTCACTTCACTTAGCATCAGTTCATGTAAGTCTTTCCAGGTTTTTCTGAAGTCCTCCTGCTCATTATTTCTCACAGAACAATAATATTCCTTTACGTTTGTATACCTCAACTTGTTCAGCCATTCCATAATTTATGGGCATCCCTTAAGTTTCCAGCTCTTTGCCACCATAAAAAGAGCTGCTATAAATATTTTTGCACATGTAGGTCCTTCTCACTTTTTTGTCATCTCTTTAGGATATAGACCTAGTAGTGATATTGCTGGATCAAAGAGGGTGCACATTTTTATAGCTCTTTGGGCATGCTTTCCAGAATGGTTGAATCAGTTCCCAACTCCACCATTAGTGTTCCAATTTTCCCACATCTTCTTCAACATTTATTATTTTCCTTTTATGTCATATTAATCAGTCTGATAGGTGTGAGATGGTACCTCAGTTGTTTTAATTTGCATTTCTCTAATCAATAGTGATTTAGAGTATTTTTTTCATATGACTATAGATAGCTTTAATTTTTCATCTGAAAACTGCCTGTTCATTTCCTTTGACCATTTAGATGATCAGTACTCTTGACTGGGATTGTGGTACTCTTGACAGATATAGGAAGTTAGGTAGAGGGGTGGATTTTGGGGAAAAATGAGTCCTGATTTGAATTGTTGAGTTTGAGGTGCCTATGGGATATTAAGTTGGATTTCAACAGATAGTATATTTGTGGGATAGTGGCATTATCTATACCACTACTCCCCTTATTATCATGGATAACTCACAGTAAACTCTAAAAATTATTTGGTATTTTTAGGAGAGGATGTTTCTATGATATTATTGATCCCATTTCTTCTCTTCTTGCCTTCTTTTGTGATCTGTCCCAAACACAGAATTCAACAAATATTAAGTACCTACTAGTCAGAGTGTACTGTGCTAAATACAAAGAGAAATAAAATCCCTGACCACAAGGAATATATCCCAAAAATACAGAGGGAAGACAGCGCTCCTCTTTGTCCCATTCAAGACTACTGGAAGACATAATTTTAATTCGTGGCTGAATCTCAGGCTTACAGTATTTTACAGTTAGTTTATATATCCGGTACATTTTTGTATTTAAGATATGTGCATAAAAGTGGGGGCAGTTAGGTAATGTTGTTTTATCATCAAATGATTCTTCATAGGGTCATAGATTTAGATCTGTGTGGGAGCCCTCAGTGCTCATCTAACAAACCTCTCATTTCAGAGACAAGAAAACTGAGGCCTGAGTTGGGGATGTGGCTTGTAGAAGCAGGATCTTAACTTCCATCCTCTGACTACAAATTTAGGGCTCTTTTATATAATTTATTCCTTATAAATGGTGGGAAAAAGTATTATGTGAAACCACTTTGTATCCCCCGTATCAAGTTCTCTACAGCATGTATACATAACTTTTTGTAAACCTTAAAGTGTCATCATCATCATCATCATCATCATCATCATCATCATCATCATCACCATAATCATCTTCCTGACCAGCTGGTATGTTTGAGAATTGAGCAAACTATTATTACTGTTATGGTCAGACTATTATCAGTTGAGAGACAGCTGTTATATTAGAAAATCTTCTGGACTTGGAGATAGGAGGTCTGGAGTTGATTTTCCATTCCAACACTTCCCCCCTTCCAAATATGTTCTACTTCTGATATGTACTGGTAGTATGGCCTTGTGCAAGTCACTTATCCTCTAAGTGTTCTAGGCCATTCTCTATGACTATAAGTTACAATGCTGACATGCATTGGCGGAAGGGGTTTTCTTATTTGGGAATTCCCTATGTTAATGAAATCACAGGGCCAGTCCCTATACCTACTCCATTTAGTATTTAGTAACCATGTGATGACATGCAAGTTGCTTAACTTATCTGAGGCTCAGTTTCCTTATCTCAGTATGAGGAGAAGACTTTATGGTATATGTTCCATAGGGCTATTATGATGATCAAATAATGTATGAAAAATCACTTTGAAAATTTTAGAGTGTTAGACAAATGTCAAATCTCTTTATTTTTCAGATTATTTGGTCATGATGAACAATCACAATACATCAAACTCTCAAACTAGCCTAGATAAGGGAGGGAATGATAATACAAAAAAATAATAATTCCTAAATTACTTCTATTTGGTTTTGTAACACAGCCAGAGAGATATACGAATGTACAGCTTTTCCTTTGTTGACAACAATCCTTCCAAACTCAAGTTTATAAAAAGGCTGGATGAAACTAGGAGTATGAATAATTAAAACTAATATTTATATGTCATTTTTACATTTTCAAGATTCTTTCTATACTTTATATCATTTGAGCCTCACAACCACACTATAAAATAGATACCATAGGTGTCATTACCCCCATTTTACAGGTGAAGAAACTGAAAGTAACTGACTTTCCTATAGTGACACAGGTAATAAACCTCAGAGGCTAGATTCAAACCAAGGTCGTTCTGATTTCAGTGCACTTTGTACTGTCATGCTTCTCATGGAAGGGGATGAATTTTAGATGACACATCACAAATACACAGCCAATATGTTATACCCATCTATTGTTAAGATTAGACAATCTTGTTTGTCTGGAATCCAGACACACCTTCTGTATCAAAATCAGCATCTAACAAAACCTCAGTCCCTAACAATGGTTTAACAGATGTATTCAGAAGAACCCAGCTGTTTAATTGATTGTTGGTATATGGCTAAAGACTCTGAGGGAACCTAGAGACAATTTGGTCCAATCCTTTTGTTTTATAGATAAAAAACTTTGGCCTAGGGAACTGAAGGGGAGTTTGCAAAGCCAAAAGACTCACTAGTGGCTGAATTGAAATTTGAAACCAGGTTGCCAAGTCCTAGTCAGTACTTCTTTACTATCTTCATATTTGGTTCAGCTTTTTTGCAGGGATCGCAGGGCATATTTATTTCTTCTGATTCTGCTCTTGTAATATTCTGGCTTTGAAAAACAATGCCAACAAGCTATATTAAGATTATTAAACAATTGAATATGTAATTTAGGATTTGTTATTTCAATAAATCAACTAATTAAGGCCTCTTTCAGCTATTTCCTAGCACATTTCTAAATACATATTTATTACAAAGTGTTAATTATAGCCTTGTAATTGAAGATTAACTAAAAGCATACAATCTGAGAATTATTCTTGTACCTCATATACTTCAAAGTAGTTCACATAATAATCTTCTAATTACTTTTGCTATTATCCCGTTAATATCACCTGTAGCAAAGTAAGTTTTCCTTCATTAAATAATGGGAATAACTGTGTCACTTCCTTCTCCAGCTCATTTTACAGAGAAGCTGAGACAAACAAGGTTAAGTGATTTGTCCAGTGTCACACAACTTGTAAATATCTGAGGAAGGATTTGAACTCATGAAGAAGAGCCTTCCTTACTGGTTCTAAGCCCAGTGTTCTACCCACTGCATCATCTAGCTGCCCTATGTCAGTTTATACATATATGTATATGCATATACACACACACACATATGTATGTATGTATACATAAAAATGTGAGAATTATATACATACATACATATTGTGCATCTGGGAAAGTATCATAATCCTCTCTCCATTAGAAAGGAGTAACAATGCAATTCTACAAAAATGTTAATAACTACTTAATGTACTGTGCTAAATAACACACATAATTTCCATAGGGCTAGATCCCTGAACTCACGGAGATTACAGCCTATTATAGCCTAATGGAGGAAGATAAATATGCAATACCAAATAATAATTAGTATTTTATGTGTGTTAAGCAGTTGTAAAGGAGTCACTGATAAAATCTGAGAGTGAATAACCTGATAACAAAGTATATTGAATCTTCTGAATCAACTTGATGGAATTTTAGGTTGATGACCACTGGATGAAGGCAACTGATGAAAAGAACATCCATGTCCTTTATGGCTTACATAAAAAGCAAGATGGTCTTACCTTAACTGAGCTTTGAAGGAAGGACTCAATTGTTAAGGACTTTTGCCATGACTGAAGTAAGTGTGTGTGGGAAATTTCTCCTCTCTTTCCTTTCAGCAGTGGCATCCTATACCCAGCTTGATAGGGAAATTCAAGCACATTGCTTCCTGAATTCTAAACTTCTATGTCCAAGTTAGAGTTCTTAAATGTGAGGGTTCCAGGCATGGGATCTTCTCTATAGAGAGGAGGTTTTCTTTTGATGTATCATAATCATTTGAGGTAGAAAGAGATAGTTCCCAATGTTCTGATCCTGAGGCCTACTTAAAGCTCAAAGCCACTGAGGAATTCTATGGAGTGAGAAGCTGAAGGTGATAGAGACTACAGCAAAGAAGTGATGTAGTGTCCAGTGCAGTGGCATCTTTCAATATCCAATAGAGTTTGCTTCTCCACTTGTGCACCCTGGCCACATGTGTTCCCTATGGGTTCCTCTTCACTTATGAGCTCTATTTGTATCCACTATTCCTTTTCATGCTGGGTGTATTTATGGAATAGTGTGCCCCAAGTTTATGGTGGGGGGTCTTTTGTTGCTACCTTTTAAAAACTATGCCATTTCGTAAATTCCTTTGTTTTAGGCTAATAGTATCCTTTGGTTGACTATTAAAAGGTAAAATTATTGGCGGGGACTTGTTAGCTATAGTTTTAGGAATACTGTGGACCCACAGAGTACCTTGAATCTAAGGTAGTTGTCTCCTGGTTCCTAAGGATAGTTGTCTCCTGGAAAAACCCAACCTGTGAGCATAAATTGGGAGGAGACACCACCTATAGATGTAAAAAAGTGCAATGTGGTTCAGGAACAGGGAAGAGGAGGTTGTTACTGTCAAGATATTAGGAGACACCTGGCTTTCCAGAGCTAAGGACCAGCAAGCAAGCTGTACCTTGAGCTTGGCATAACGACAGTCCTTTGCACTCACCCTCTGGCAAAATCACATAATTACTGTATTGCTTTGACCAGCACTAGCTGTACTCCGAGCTCAGACAAGCACCTGGCGAGTACCCATGTTCTGGTCATGAAGCCCTGCTATGAATTGAACATGTCTCATTGTTGCTGTTACTCCCTCGTTATCAGGGCTACAGCTCACGGCATAGCCATTGGTGTAAGTATTGAGATCTTCCCCCACTGCCTTGTGTCCCCTCACTAGGGGTAGGGTCCCAGCACATGTGTATAGATCCTCTCCTTGCTTGTAAGCCATTCCCCTCACTCTGAAATTAAACTTCATTTTGGTTCCTGACTCTCCTGTCTCTAGTCTGCTCTGTTCCTTCCAGCCATCCACAGGTTAGAGGCCGGTTCAGTTTGGTTGACATTAACTACTTATGGGATAGATCAGGGTAGGCTTGGAGGAAGAGGTGCATTTGAATTGATCTTTAAAGACCATGTACTTCAAAAGGAAAAGTTGTTGAAGGTGGGGGAGGGTCATCATGGTAGAGACAGAAAATATTGGATTTCGCTTCTGTTGCTTACTACCTATAAAAACCTTAGGCAAGTTACTTAACCTCCCTCATCCTCAATTACATTATCTATAAAATGACAGGCTTGGACTAAATGGCCTCTGTCATCCCTTTCATCTCTACATATATGACATTTTGTGTATAGCGAACAATTCACAATGTTCTCCTTGTTACTACTATATTTTAACAGGCAAAACTGGGCTATGAAGCTGAGAATGCACTTATCTGTGAAAATTTATGCTAATAAATTAAAGATGGTACAGTGAGTCAAGTAATAGCGGGGTCTGAGATAATTCCTAAGACTTGGGGCACATGACTCATAATATTTCAGAATTCTCATCAGCATGAACATATGGAGACAAATATGCATTGAATTTATTATTGTTGAAATCTCAGCCTCTGTCCCACAAACACCATTCTTAGCTACGGTTTTCAAGAGGGAAGAAATATTACAGTTTGTAGAAACAGCATGGTGCAGGAAATATAACACTGTTAAATCAGAAATTATAATTTAGTTCTAGCTCCACCATTTACCAGCTGTGGGACCTTAGACATGTCATTCCCCTCTCTGGGAAGAGGCCAGCTCACATGTAAAGAATAATTTGCCTCTTTTTATTTTACAGCTATTCCTACATTACTTAATGAATAGAAAAAAAATTTTGTTTTCAGTAAAGGGATTAATATGTTCTAGATACTGAAATTTCTAAGAAACTTTTTTCTCTCTTTTGAAAGTAGCAATAACATTTGTATATCAAATTTTACATCAACATTTAAAAAATCTTGAAAACTGAGTTTCCTCAACTTTAAAGTGAGGGAGCTGGATTATGCTACCTCTAAAATCACTTCCACCTCTGAGCAATTCCATATCTGTATGATTCACCCCTGAGGCTTATTAATGGTAACACCACTCTCTCTCATTCCTTTCCTGCTCTTATTCTCTGCCTGTCTTAGTCGCTCTCTCCCAGTTACAGCTGCTAAGTGGAAGAGTATCCAGACTCTTTATGTGCCCAGCTTTTCCTGCTATCAACCAAGTTGCTTCTGTAAGACTGGGGAACTCAGGGACTAAAGAAAATGATCTTTGAAGCCAGTCAAGGAGTTACAGTATCAAAGATATTTGGGCCTGCTGGAAGGTTGTGCTAATTCCACAAGAGGTATTTACAGAGTATTATAAGAAGCTTCTAAGACTCCATGAAATAATCAGATTTGTAATATAATGCCCACTTCAACTAAACACTGAATTTTCAGTGCTTACCTTCTGAAGATCGCTTATTCAGCTTGATCTGCATGGGGAGAATGTATAAAGGCAAGAAAACCCTTCCTCTCTACCTTCATTTTTACTTACTAGGCTTAACTAATGTTTACACAATCTCTGGAGCTCAAGAAGGTTATATTTTGAAATGAACAAAACAAAAGGAGACCCCCTTATGACTCTTTTTTTTTCCTCCTGAGGACTCGGATTGTGTATTTAATATGGCTGATGTATCACCTTAAGAAGAAAACATTTAATCACACATACACATTTAAAGCATTCTCCTTCTAGTTTATACTGTGGCAAGAATTCTCAAAAGGAAACAGTTCCAATAAATGTGAAACTTAAAAAGTCCAACATGATCACCATGGAAGAAAATTATACTTTATGATAAAAAATGTACTTTTATTTCACTATTTTTCCTTTTTAAAATAAAGTTAAATGGGAAGTCTCAAATCTTTGTCAAATAATGATGTTTTAGAAGGTGAGAACTGCAACTTGCAAATCGTTTCAGAATTTGCTTCTATGTATTTAACGGAAGACATGAAACTGAAGTCCTGGCTCTGCCACCAATTAGCTCTATGATCGTGGACAAGTCACTAAATTTTCCTGAACCTCATTTTCCTCATCTTTAAAATAAGAGGGTTGAATTATATAACCTCTAATGGCTCTTCAAGATCTAAGTTCTATGACCTATGAAATAGAATTAGAATAAACTGTGTTACAGTTAGTAATTATATGTATTACAGGTCCCCAAAACTGACTTTTTCTTCAAAAGCCATCCTCCCTCTCAGGCCCTGCCCCTTTATACAAACTACTATTGCTACTAAAATCTTTCATTCAGGAGACACTCTACTAGGTTTATGAAAACTAAATGATATTATGTGATCTCGTAAAATAATAAAATTCGGGGGAGAGAGAGAGAGAGAGTGAGAGAGAGAGAGAGAGTGTTTGTGTGCATGCATGTGTGGGCATGAATGCACACACTTAAATGCTTGGGTGCATGAAATGAACCTGGATGAATTTGGCCCTTGTGCTTTGGGGAGTGATTGAGTCAATTAAATAGGCTGATAAAAAACAAAATCATGAAAATTGTGGTAAATTTCATACCTCCCAACCACCTTGAAACATCTTTTTACATTTTCCAAAGAGAGGTAGATGGATATACTGATAGACAGATGATTGATATAAGATAACTAACATGGTTATCTGTTTCTTTCAAGATAGCCAATATAATTATCTATATCTTTCAAGAAAGGCCTTGGGCTCCTGCCCTGCTCTGCTACTAAGCTACGTGAGCAAGTCATTTAACTTCTGAGGCCTCTATTTCCTGATCAAATAAGGGAGGTAGACTAGATTTCTAAAGGTTCCTTATACTTTCAACATTCTAAGATTGAAAAAGAAACCTGAATTTCAATTTCCAACATTTACTAGCTGAACAAATACTGAACCTCTAGGGAAATGGAATTTGCTGACTCTACATAAATAAGAGCCTAAATAAAATCATTTATGATCATAAACTTCTCAAGGCTTTTCAAAATTGTGTTTCTGTAATTCCTTTTGAAATGCTGTGAACTAACTAGCAATTAATTTATTATAATTTATTTCACTTTTAGTATTGAAATAAATTTTAATGAAAATTAAGAGGTTATAAATTTCTTCAGGGCAGGGTTTATGTCTTTGTATATCCTTGGGTCTTATACATAGTATTACTTAATATTTGTTGAATTAAATTTGAATTAAAATATGAAATTGAAGCCTACTCTGGAGCAATTATATTGTTTTAATATCCATAAGCTCTAAAATTGGCTTCATATTGCAGTAACAGAAATTTGAAGAAACACATTAAGCCAATATAAAATTCTACAAAATTCTTGGCTCAAAAAGTCAGTCTAACATCCTTCCAAATAGTACATGTGTAGTGAAATAAATCAAAGAAGTATTTATTTCACGTCTTACTATTTGGATTGAAATCAGACTGGGCTTGTGAACCATAAACTTTTTAGATCTAGTGACCCATTTAAAACACACACACACACACACACACACACACACACACACACTCACGCTCCCTCATTTTGGCTTAGGTAGTGGTTGGTCAACGAGAGTACCTTAAGAATGAAAGCAAATCTAAACCAAACTCATCGTAATATATACAGAGTGTCCCAAAAGTCTAGGGGTAGTTTTAAGCCTTGAGATTAAACCCTGCATTATAATTTGAATGAACTACATTGAACCAGACTCTCCTCTTTGTTTAAACTATTCTATAGATGTCTGCTAAATATATTGGAATTACTCTTACAGGTTATTAATATATTACTGAATCAGTGAATAGTCCCTGAACTATTTTTCTAAAACTTTTTAGTCTTGGTAAGGTAAGTTTGACTTAAATAAAACCGCCATAGCTCAATACTATTGTGTTATTGAAGTAATTTCCTTTTGGTTTTACTTTCAATTTCAGCTACTCATTAGAAATAACTATAAGAAAGTTTTACTGGCCTATAAATGAAATAATTTGTGCAGAAACTTGAATTTATTTCATATGCACCCTACAAAAAAGTTCTTTTACTCAGCATCATGCAACTACTAAATAATAATTAATAATTATTTCTTTGGATTTGCAAAATGTGCTTTTCTCCCATAGCCTTGTGAGCTGGGTAGTATATCTTCCCTAATTTAGGATTGGAGACTTGTTTTAGGATTACATCTGTACAGGGAACTCCTGGGTAAGGAAATTCTCCCTATCAATGCAGGTCAGGGCCTTGTTTATCTTTTATAGCTTTAGATGGTTGCCTGGAATACTAAGACTAAGAGAATGAAAGAGTGTGGGAAGAAGGGGGAGAGATGGAACGAGGGAGGAAGGGAGGTAGGGCAAAGGGAGAGGGGGCCGAGAGAGAGAGAGAGAGAGAGAGAGAGAGAGAGAGAGAGAGAGAGAGAGAGAGAGAGACGGAGGGAAGGAGAGACAGAGAGAGAAAGAGAGACGGAGAGACAGAGAATTATAACTATTAGGTCTTTAAAATGTCTTCTATCCAAGCTAATGAAAGTACAGAAAAATTTGGGTAAGAAAATCTGCTCAAGACTTAATAAACATTTTTAGAGTGAAGTGGATATTTAATAACACTGTGGTGATAAACAACAATAGAGAATAAAGCAGATTGTGGCCCGTAAAATTCATTGAGTCTCCTAATCCTATATTTGCCAAGTGTTCCACCAACAGATCAGTGGGAGAAAATAGACTTCACATTTTATTTAAATTTCTTATTCTTTATACTCTTTTCGTCTGATTCATTCTGAATGTTTTTCCTCCATTTAAACATATTATGTACAATGCTTTGAGAGCTTAGAAGTGAAATAGATTTATTATTTAGATAAATATTTTAATGAGTCATTGCATTTTTACTTGTCAGATCATTTTTCTAAATCATGTTGCCTAGTTACTTGCCAGTATATTTGTTTTTTTAAAAAAAAAAACAAAATCTGAATTTTCACAAAAATTAACACAGTTCTAAATGTGCAGATATTTTGAAATATATATTTGGTATGGTGCAGTTTCAAATCTTCACACTTCTTTAGTCGAAGGTGAATTCACATTCATTTACTTTGTACTCAATTGTCTACAGTATGGGATTTACTTTGTGTGTTAAGTCTTGTTATTAAGACGAGAATTATCAGTGGTTATGTTTCTGAATCAATCTACAATGTACATTTAAATCTAGAAGCGATGCATTATGGCTTATGTATTAGAAGGTAAATTATCATATTACAAGCTATTACAAGTCATTCAAGAGCTATAACATTTTCAACAGCTTTTAAACTCATTTCAATCCATCTGCAAACGTATAGGAAAATTTTTGTTTCTCCTAAGAAACCCAAGAACTGAATTCTGTGATAATTTTATTGAATAAATTCATCAGTGCCCTAAACCACATTTACAATATTTAAATAGTCATTTAAATACATCCCCCGAGACAAGCCCACAGAGAAAGTAGTTTTTAAAACAACAGATGAATAGGTTAGGATTACAGAGTAGATCTGTGATGTCCCTGGCTTAGGGAGCTCTCCAGTGAGGAAGCTCCTTCTACCTATTCAGATTAGCACCTTCCCTGCAACTGAGGGAAACAACTCTCTTTGTCTTAAAGAGTTGCTTAGAGCCCTAAGAGATTAAGTCTAATTAGCCCGGGGTCACAAAAGCCAGTTTGGGTCTTGAATTCAGACTTTGGCTTCCGGGTGGGTTTGAAAGAATTGTAAAGAGATCCATTATCTCAGTTTAAACTAGTAAACAGGTTGTAATTGATGTTGTTCTAATAGAAACCTCCCAGGATGTGGCACTGAATTCCTTGATATCTAATCACTATTGTAAAATTAACATGCATGTTTTAGGCATGAGTTTGTTCAGTTTACATGGTCCTATGGCACTTTTCCAATACAGTTAGGCTAGGTTTCAAAGAATCTCTTTAAAAACACTTCCTTAACTCTCACATTTTTTTTTTTCACTTTGCTCTTTCATCCTGGCTAGAACCTTTGAGGTGATATGGACCTTCAGGGACCCAAAACACACTAATAGTGGCCAAAACATTTCAGAGAGCCATCTATCATTGGAACTCTTGGTTTTTAAAGTTTATGGGCAAATCTGTGACTTCCAATCCTCCCTTCCCTTCTGCTTCAAGCCAGATTGAATAAATCTGACCCCCACAAAGTGAGCACATCAGTTCTATTTGCATCTTTGGCTCCCTTGCAACATTCAGTAGTATATCTTTCTCCCATAATAAAATCTACCTGCATCATTAAAACTGTCTCCTTACCCCCACTTTGTTTGTACCAATATTACCAGTGTTCTAGGCCACTCCAGTTAAATCGGTGAGAATTCCTACACTACTGCCAATCCCTTCACTCGAATGAAAGTTTTTCTAACTGGTTCCTCCACCAGGGATACCTATGGATGAAGCAGTACTCCATAGAGCACCATTCCTTCACCTTCAGAGAAAAAAAGTCCTCTACCCACCACCTCACTAACTTCCCACCACAAATCACCTATTTACAAGTCTCACATTTCCAATTTTTTCTACCCTGTTTCTATCTCCTCAGATGGGAAATCCTGACCAAAAAGTTGCTTCTCCATTTCTACTCAGCTCCTGTTTTTACTGTAAACTGAGAAAATCAAGGAAACAGTTGAGGGTGTAGCTAGAATATGAATACACCTTCTTTCTTCTGGGGGAGTTTTGGCTGGGTGGGTCTCTGTACTAGAAACTTGTCATCCCATCTGAGAAGGTGCATAAGGGAGTATGTTCAAAGCTGCCCTCTGCCACCTTCCAGGAATGCTTTTCTCGATCTGTTTGGAGCTGCTGTGGAGGCCAAGGGGAAAAGGGTAAGAAGTCCCCAGGGTGGACCAGTTTCATCATTGCTTTCAATCCCCTGTAACTGCTCGAAGGTATAAAGTGACTTGGTGGTGTCCCTGCTGCTGGGCTAGGTGCAAGGGGAGGCGGCCCAGAGAGTCTTCAATGTCCAATCGTGCTCCTGCACGATGAAGCAAGATCAGAGTGTCCAGGAAACCCTCCCGGGCTGCGTCATGGACTGGTAGGGTGAGGGTGGTGGGGTCAGGGATGTTGGGATCTGCTCCGTGCTTCAGTAGGAGCTCTGCCACTCCAGCATTACCCATCATCATGACCTAGAAGATAATTGGAGAGTAGTCAATGAGTTGACATGAATGCCTAACTTATGCCATTGGAGATATATGTATACATACACAATTACAAATTTGCTATTTGCCTGGAAATTTTTCATACGTTAATTTTTCATAGTAGTGAGTGAGAAAGGAATTATACACATGTCTATTTTATGTGAATCCACATATAAAAATAAGTTAAAATAAATTTCTCAGCTGTCAACTTTACATATCATTTCCCACCCCACCCCCCATTTCAAATAATGGTAAACTAGTAGAGTAACCTTTTTCAGAAAATGATGTAAGTTTTAGGAAAATACAAACTACTAGTTTTCTTACAATTATAAAATTTTATAAAACAAAATTTGACCATTTTAACTATGTGTTTAAACTAAATTTCAAATTGGAAAAAATCTAAAAGATACATGTATAAAAGATAAAGTATATGTATAACATGTTTATACATGTTATATGTATATATATGTGTCCAAAGAGTAAAATAAGCATTTTTGCCCTGTAAAAAAGTGTCATTTACTTATTTTAAAAGAAAGTTGGAGTTTTAGCAGTAAAATCCTTTAGACTACCAGCAACGTTCCCCATACACATCCATATAAAGATTGAGTAATTCCAATTTTTAAACAGAAATATTTTTAAAGTGACATAGAATAAACTTATAAAATGAACTTTCCAAATGGAGAATATTAATTTTTTCCTTTGGAAACAAATATGCTTAAGTAGTTGACAAGAACTTGAGTTGGAGCATACACATATGTATGTATATATGTGGATGAGCTGTATGTAATACCGATATCAATCTCAAGGTAGCATAATTTTCTTTTCCCGATTCTCCGACATATAACATACCCGTATATATATATAAATCCTTATAACATTTTAAGATTTTAGAGAACGAATCAAAGTATTTCTGTTGCCCTTCTGTTATATGTATGTTATAAAATACATATGAATGGAATGAATTTTTTTTAAATCGGTAGCTTTAAATCAGTATAGTATAGTAAAAGGCAATAATGAAACGGACTACTTTCTTTGACTCCAAGTATTGAGGAGGGGGACTCATGAAATTGTTCCTCTATAGACAAAATGTTTTCACAGGGAAATGACGAAGAAGTCGGGACGGTTTTTTTTTTTTAAGTTATTGAAATAAGCTTTCTTGGAAGATGCTTTCTATTTCGATACCCTTTTAAAGTCTGGGAGTATTAATGAATAATGAGTATAATACGCATACAGTACTTTCATTACAAGGCGTGACCTATATTTAGAATCTTTTAAAATGTAATGTGTCTGAAAACATACCAATTGCTCAAATAAGCATGAAGTCTCCCCAACCCTCCCTGCTGTATGTAATACCGATATCAATCTTAAGGTAGCATAATTTTCTTTTCCCGATTCTCTGACATATAACATACCCATATATAAATATATCATTTACCTTTTTTTTTAAATTCAAAAATAGCATTAGTTATTGTGTGTGTGTGTGTTTGTGTGTGTGTGTGTGTGTGTGTGTGTGTGTGTGTGTATGAAGTAGAAATACGTGCATACCTTCTGAATTGCGGAACTTTTCGTTTACTTTCCAGCCTGTATGCGTTATCAGTAAAAGTCAATAAACAGGAAAAAAAAAAAAGGCCCAAAGTAAATCCACAAAGAGCTTTCAGAATGGGAGAAGGGAAGACGACAGACATCTTGGACATTTTAAAAACTATTTTTAAAGAATCGTGTGGTGCATTATGTTATTATCCAGCTATTTAAAAAAAATTCATTTCTTTTAATAACGCGTTTCACCGAATCTCACACGCAAAGCACCAGTACCTGCTGGGGAAATGTTGCAGCGCCCGACTTCTCTGCCCCACGTACCGCCTATTTCACGTAACCAGCCCAAGGCCAAGCTCCTGCTACTCTCCCGCCCTCTACCGACCATCCAGTACGGCCCCAGGTACCTGGATGGGCCGCCTTCCAAAGCGATTGACTCCGTTGGGATCTGCTCCCGCTGCCAGGAGCTCCTGCAAACGTTCTACTTGCCCTCGGGCAGCGACACTTGTCAGGTCGAGATAGTTGCCGAGGCGAAAACTCCTTTCCTCTTCTGATTTTTCTGTCATTTCAGTACCCGTGAATGCCTCTACTGGATATTTCAAGGCTCACTCTGTGTACTTCTCTTTCCTCCTTCCCTTCACTCCAGGGCCTTTGCTCCTTCTTGGAGAAGGTCGCTTCACTTCTTCTTTCTGTCTTCTTGCGCTGAGTCTCGAAGCTAATAGCTGGGCTTTCAGCCACCCCCTAAACCCCCTTTCCAGTTCAGTGACCCGTGGTTTCGCAGTCCAGAGTACTAGTTAGTCCCAGCTTTCCACCCTCATGAGGACTCTAGAGTGAATCTATTAAGAGAAAGTTTTCATCGCCTCTGCTAATGAAAGGGGTTGCAGTACTCTGGAGAACCTGGGCAGCGCCAAAGCAAAAACCTTTCCCACCTCTGCCTAGTTGCGGTAAAGGGAATACGCGTCTGAGAGACTGAAATTATTTGTTCTCTCCAGCTGGGACTGTGTTGGACTCTCCCCACCCCTCCATGGTTCCACCTCCGCTCCAGGCTAGCGCTGAACTTGTTCTAACTTGCCTGCCTTTTCACCAGCCAGCCGATGACATCATGGCAGACAATCAGGAGCTACCACACTCCATTGAGAAGGGGAGGGCTGGTGCAGATACTGAGGCGCATGCGCTGCAAATCTAGTCAGGTGGACCACTCGGACCCTAGAAGAGATTGCCGCTTCGTACTCCCCGGAACATTCCACCCAAAGTTCGTAGTCCAAATGCAAGGCAGGAACCTAAAAGACTTAGGAAATACTTGCAGAAACACCTCCCCTTCCTCTTCCCCCATCTTCAAGTAGTCATATTTGCTCCCTTCTTTCTTATGGGAAAACAGCAGGCCAGCTCAAATGCCTTTGTTATCTATGTCTCAATGCTAGTAGCTTTTACTCTTAAACCCAATTCCTGGGATTCGCTCCGCTGGCGCCACTCAGTGGTTTAAATGACCGATTTTTCCGCTGAAGGTTTAGTGAGATATTTACAATAGACATTTAAATAATTCCTCCTTTCCGAGAGAGAGTTCTCCCTTTTGTAGAAGACCAGTTAGTGACAGTTCTGCACCTGTCGTTCTGAGCAAACCCTCTTCAGGAAGGACTTTGCATTTTAGAGGCTTTCCTGAAACCAAGTCTTGCATCAAGTGAAGAAGCTTTCTTACTTGGGCGTGTCTGGCAGCCAGAAACACTGAAAAATCTTGAGTATCCTGTTTTGTATGTGTATGTGTGTTTTTACTTTGAAGTACCGATAGAACTAGGTGGATGTAATGCATTAGAAAAAAGAAAATGCAGCGTAAGAGGAAAATATATTTTTATGAAAAGAAATTTTGGCCCATATGATTTCAATATGTTTACTCAATGTTTCCTTGTTTCCACTTTCACCTATTTAAACCCACCATCTTGGCAAGCAATTAAATTTTTATTGTCAAGGCAATTTATGCAATTATAATTAAACATATAGTCATAAAAATAAAACAGGGTGTGGTGCTGTCACGAAACAGCTGAGCAGTCATTCATTTTCTGTGAGTATAAAGGCCAAATGTTTGGTAGGACTTTTTTTTTTTTGGAACCAAAATATATGGCAGCCATCTCCCAGTTCCAAGCTCATTAGGTTTAGTGTTAAATAAATGTATGCCTTACCTAAAAGATTTCTTTTGAAATGCTGTCTGTGCAGGTAGGATAGGAAGATAATGATAGGTTATGTCTACCTGGGATCAAATTTTATTTTTCTGAGGAAATATAATGGTGAATATACTTATGGGTGGGCTGTCTGAAGAGTTTGGCTTGTAATGACAATGTAGTTAAGTGTACTGAAGAGGACGATTTCTTCAGTGTTGACTGAGAAGATTTAAAAGGCAAGTCGATCACTTTCATGAGATTAAGACATAGGAACTGGGTATTTGTCAGAATTTCTTTCTTGTAATTCACATGAATGTGAACTACTTATGATTTTCTCTCCATAAAATGAAAGGATTGGACCAGATGACCTCTGAAACACTTTCTAGTGCTATATCTATAATCTTTCTTTTACTCTCTTCTTTGCTGTTTCCTTTTTCTCTTGAGGAAACCAGGAATTTAAAGCTGCTGATATAAAATTTGCTGCTAGGACTATTAAAGCTGCTATGTCCTCATAACTGGCTTTTTAACCTAGGCCTTAATTTTCTATGGACCATGCAAACAATATAAAAAGAGCTGGGAATAAATGATCTGGGTTTAATTGTTACAACATATTTTCCTCATGTAGGGACACCAGTGTAAAATTTTTGCTTGAAAAGCAAGTTTGACAGTGCAAAGGGGGTAAGAAAAGCTGGGTTCTTTGACTAGTTTTGTCTAGCTGTATGACCTTGGGCAAGTTATAGTTGTTAGGGCTCTATGCCTATTTTCTTGCCTTCTTCATGGAGTTATTGTGAGGACCAGGTAAGACAATGAATATGAAATCATTTTATGTAAACGAAAAAGCTCTGTGTAAGTGTGAACTATTATTCTAGAAAATGTTTGGGAGAAATGAGGACTATGAGGTCAAATTTGGTGAGCAAGAAAAAGACAGGCAAAGACAGCAATATGGTTGAGATATTTCTAAGAGGTAGCATGTCAGAGTGAGAAGACCATTAAATTTGAAGTTAGGGAAACTGAATTTTGAAGCCTGCCTCTGGTACTTTCTGTTTGTGTGAACTTGGGCAAATAATTTCAACTCTCTGAAAATCAGGTGTCTCATTTGTAAAACAAGGGATTAGGGACTAGAGTATTTTAAGGGCCCTTCCAGCTTTAAATTATTGGGAAAGCCTGCTCAGGGCAGAATTGGCACCACAAACGCTTGATAATAGTACCACGGACAGCAACTCCATTCGCATCTTCTCAAGGTGGTCTTACATGCAACTCAGTATCTGCTCTGCAGACCTTAAGGGAAGGATGTGTAACTTCATTTACTTTTTCTTCATACTCATCTATATGGGAGTCAAGTGTACACTCATAATTTCTGTTTGTAAAATCATCTTGCCTTTTTTGACTCCTAATAACTGATTTGTCAAATGTAATCTTTTAATGACTAGGTTAATAGTGATTGAATTCAGCAACAGCATCTTTGCAAGAGAGGGTAGTATGTATATAATCTACAATACGTAACAGATTTATTATCTCTCATTATTTCTTTGTATTTGTGTTTCCTTTCCCTCTCTTCTGTCTCTCTTGAAATTCCAACATTTAGTCCAGATTATTCTCTATAGCTGACATATTAATGCCTCTTTCAGCAACCCAACTCTTTTGGTCCATTTCCCCTTAATGCAGTGGATATCATCTTTGGCTACTGTGTTTTATTGCTGTGGGGTCACTAGAATATTTTTGAAGTGATTAGTACTAAATATTATGCTCTAACAATATAAGGTAAAACTTAAAAAAAAACCCTACATAGCTTAATCCCAAGCATTAGTTACACTTTGCTATTCTGCTCATATTAATGACTGAATTAGTAACACTGATTGTTAGTCCAATTTTAGATTTGGAACAGAAAGAAATATCATGACCAAAGTAATACAATGCCAGTGCAAAGATTAAACCTGATTATTCTGACTACAAATCTGGGAACCTCTTATGTATTCCTTAGTTTCTCCTCACTTTCTTTTCTTGGGGGGAGAGGTGAGGGGAGTTGGAAAAGGAAAGAGGGTGATAAACAGAGGTTAGTGTTATGAGAAAATTTACAATAAAGTTAACAAAATTTATTTAATGGTATACCTCATAGTATATGGCAAAACTATAAATGCTAAACATTTCACCTGGGTGAATGCAATTAACATTATTTTTACATAGGCAACATTTCTAGCATTAGCTATGGGGGAGGGGAAGTGGAGCATGTTGTTACTTGGAGTCACCGCTAAGTAGCACACTCTTTACCCACTCTCCCCTCCTGCCTCCCACTCAGTCTCTTTCTTCAAAGAGAGATTCATAACTATTATGGAAATCTTTGGGTGATAGGTGCATGCATTTCCAAGTCCTGAAAGTCTGGATCATTTTAAACACCCTCCTTCACTGAAAGATGACTGGATATAATAAGTGGGCCTTATTATGTAGGCAAGACAGAGGTAGCTAGGTGGCTCTGTGCATAGAGCACAGGGCCTGGAGTCAGGAAGAACTGAGTTCAAATGTGACCTCAAACATTAATACTAATACAAAAACAAAACCTGAATGATTTTTTATCATAAAATGTGTATCTTCTAAATGTACTTCAAAAGTTTTTTATAACTAGAAAACTCCACATATTCTTTTGTCATAGTACATCTCCAATCATGTCTTCTAGAAGTCCCAATTTGGTCCTCATAGTACATTGACCCTGTAAGCAAACTTCAATTTGAATAGCTGCTTGTTATAAATAGATGCACATGTTTCTACACACATATGCGAACATGTACATAGATGTACACATACTTGAATCACCTTTGCATGTATTTAGCGTAATCAAAATAACTGAAAGATTTGATTGGTTTGATTTTCCATGGCCAAGGTTCTACAATCTCAAAACTTTGTGTCTAGTTTATAGTGGATTGACCAACCAAAAATTTCAAACATTTCTATACATTCCAGTCTACCTCTACTGTCGACCTATATCTAACATGTCAGGTTTCAAGATATGATCTGATACTTTGATGGATATGTGATCTTAATTGATTTGAGTATTCCCTTAAATTTTTTTAGATTATAAAATTATAGAGTCAGCTAGGTGGTGTAGTGTAGAGGGCTTGGAATCAAGAAGACCTGAGTTTAAATCCAGCCTCAGATACTTCCAAGCTATGTGACCCTGGGCAATTCACTTCACCTCTCTTTCCTCAGTTTCTTCATCTGTAAAATGGGGATAATAAAAGCATCTGCCTCCCAGGGTTATTATGAGGATCAAGGAAGAATTGTAAAGTACTTAGCACAATGCCCATCACACAGAGTGCTATATAAATGTTAGCTATTGCTAGAACTCACTAGACTATCCCATCCTGTGTTAAACTTGTTCATGTTCTCCTATACATCATTCTCATGGGGTTCACCTATCTGAATTCTAGTGGAGTTCATGATCTATCAAAGCGTCTTCTATCACTGCCACTATTTAATCTTTTTCAATTGTACATTTCTGTGATAATAGCTTTTATACCACTTCTCCTGTACAATTCCTAGGTGGTAATATACTGTAGCTTTTTTTTTTTTACTTAGCATGCATGCATCCATTAATCTTTTGGTGATCTGAAACTTAAATTCTCTGGACACTGTGCTTCTGAACTTTACAGCCATAAGATATTATTAGAAGACTAGTGTTACACATGTGGATCTTTAAGGGAAAAGATTAAGGTCATTAAAAGAAGTGAATAATTTCCAATTATTCAGATGTTCTCACATATTCAGTTAGGGATTTGCAGACTGTCTCTTAAGTAGTAACCATATCTTAATATGTTAACATGATACTTAGATTTTAAATACGATAGTAGAATAATCTTAGAAAAAAACTGCATAAAGCCAAATAATACTTGGGCCTTTGGGCAGCCGCAAATATGGTTAGTGTCTAATGCTATATTTTTCGTTACTTAAGCAGATATAAGTAGGAGATAAAGACATAAAAGAGGGTATATTAGACTCAATTCATCCTCCAGGAATAGAATAAGTAACATAATTTGATATAAGAAACTACATTTATAACCATGATTGGTTATACTATACCGGATGTGATAATAACAATAGTTAGCATGTATATAGAATTTTGTTTTACCAAATGATTTGTAAATATCATCTCATTTTATCCTGATAGCAACTCAGGTAGTTGATGCTATGTCAGGAAACTGAGGCAAATAGAGGATAAGTGATTTGCCCAAGGTCACACAGCTACTAAATATCTGAGGCAGGATTTGAACTCAGACCTTCCTGACTCCACGTCCAGCACTCTTATAACTGTGCCACCTGGAGAGAAACTTCTTTATATAATGCCAGGAGTATCTATGTCTTAGCTTCTTGATATTCTGGAGTATCTTTTTGCTTTTTCTTTCTGATTTTTCCTCAGTCTTCCTTATTTGACTTTTAAAGTCTTTTTAAAGTTCTTCCAAGAACTCTTGCTGTGCTTGGGACAATGTGATGTTTCTCACTGAAGAAGGAGTTGCTTTTTTTAAAGCTACATTATTTTCCTCTGAATATGAACCTAGATATTCTCTGTCCCCATAGTGACCATGTACAGTTGTGTTCTTTCTCCTTTGCTTTCTCATATCCATCCATCTATCTATCTATCTATCTATCTATCTATCTATCTATCTATCTATCTATCTATCTATCTATCTATCTATCTATCTGTCTGTCTCTTTATAGAAGCCATTAGTGTAATCCAGTTTTAGTCCTGAGGTATGGGGAATGATGCCCCCAAACTCAGGTCCTTCTTACGGTTATTTTCTGAGAATTGTCTTGGGGCCCATCCTTGGGGTCCCCTCTCTACTTCCAAATCACAGCTACGGCCCCCAGCCACACTGCTGCACAAATGATCTTGCTCCCAGAGGTTCCTCTGGTGGTTGCAAACTACAGCTGTCCTCTCTGCCTGGGCACTGAAACCAGGGACTTTATTCTCCTGCAAGTGCCCACAGTCAACAGCATCCCTGCCCCTCACTACTCCACTCACCAGGTGTGTGCTAGCCTCTTCTTCCTGCAGCCACAGCCTGGGATGTGACTGTATTTGGTGTCTCTCAACAGAGGAAGGTACTTCAATCTTTTCGTACTCAGTCATCAGACCCCCACACTGTCTTCGAGATGAGAAGTTTCTAAGGCTGAAGTTGCCTCTCAACCCAGCTGCCCCCAGGGCCTGTTGTTTGTTGATTCTGCAGAGTCTACCTGGAAGTATTTACACTTCATTCAGGCCAAACCTCCAGCCCCGGAGGTCCAGTCTTTCCTGAGATCTTCTTAAATATTCTTAGGACAACTGCTTTACCCCCTGTTTATTTCTGCTGCTCTGAGGCAATGCAATGTCGTGTGTGTGTGTGTGTGTGTGTGTGTGTGTGTGTGTGTGTGTGTGTGTGTGTGTAGGAAATTTGGAGAGCTGAAAGTTTTCCGACCCACTCTGCCATCTTCCCAGAATCCTCTGAAAGTTGGTTTTTAAAGAGGCATTTTTTTCTGTTTTTCATGTGCATAGAAACTGAATGGAATTAATGTTCTTTCTGTGGCTTCTGCATCATCACTGTTTTGATCTCTTTTTTTCTCCTCTGGTGAGAAATATACTTTGAGAAATTTTACCTCCATTTCAAGGGTGGGGGAAACAGGGACGGAATGAGAAAGAAAGACAGAAAGACAGAAAGGTGAGAGGGAGGGAGGGAGGCAGAGAGAGAGAGAGAGAGAGAGAGAGAGAGAGAGAGAGAGAGAGAGAGAGAGAGAGAGAGAGAGAGAAATAGATTGAAAGTGAGAGAGATAGTAAAGATGAGAGGCAGAGACAGAATCACAGAGGACAGAAAGACAGACAGTGAGAGAGAGAAGGAGAAAGAGAGTAGGGAAGATATAAGGAGAGAGAAAAAGAAAAGGGAGAGAGAAAAAATAGGGAGAGAAAAGGAAAGGAGGAGGGAGAGGGAGAGAGAAACAGAAAAGAAACTGAGAGATCTATGAGCCAACAATGATGTTTCCCAAAAAAGAAAGCCAGAGGGGATTTTAATATTTTTAGAGCAAATTAACGAGATAATAACAAGAAGTAAGCAGCCAAGTTTAAAATAGCCAGGTGCCCCTCCCTGTGTGAGGAAGACAAAAAACAAACACTGTAGAAACAACAGACCTTACATTTGAACTATAGGTGAATCCACCTTGAATCTTAAGGCCTCACATTCTTTCCTGGTGCCCAAGTAGGACACACCCAAACTTCCCACTGCAGAGGTGGGGCTAGATTCATGTCTGTATAAAGCTTGTTGTCATGGAGATGAGTAAAGAGCCTTTTTGGACAATAATCAACCTATAACTAATTTCCTAACCTAAGTAAAATAAATACCCAAAAAGGCCTGTATGTATAGACATTTCACAGTACTTTAAAATGAGAAACTCCAGAATAACACTGTAATTGTTTTTATATGTCCTTTTGCATGTAGATAGATATATTTTTCATCAGGGTAATTCTTCTAGTACCTTAGCTACTGTAAACCAGAGAACAATATTGGGGGACTTAGAAGAGAAAAATTTTACATAGTTATTTCTTCTCTCCCATCCCCAGCCCCATTGCATAGTACTCCATCCCATACAACAAGGGCAATTGAGGGAGGGATTACTACAAACTGGAGCAGGAACTGGAGCATGGAGTAGCACTTCAGTTTCGCTGGAGGTAATGGGGTGTGTATTAGATAGAGTGCCGGCCACAAAGTCTGGAAGGCCTGGGTTCCAATCTCACCTCTGATCATCACTAGCTGTGTGACCCCGAGCAAATCACCTAATCCCTCTATCTATAAAATAGGGATAATAGGAGCACAAACCAACCAGGCTTTCTCAACCTGGGTGATTCTTGGCCATGGCTTTCTATAAATCCTCCACAGAGAATCTCTCAAATATGCTGGATACTTTTCTCAAATTATTTTCACTGTTATCACTGATGTTCAACCAATAGACTATCTTTTTTTTGGTCAAGTTAGCAACTACTATTATGTGCCAGGCACTATGATATGAGCTGAGTATACAAATAAAGGTGAAAACAATTAACATATCCTTTATAATAATAATACTTAAATATTGGATGGGTTTGATTCTGGCAGAATGGGAGAACTCTCAATGTTGGGACTCATTCCATGATTCATCCATGATTTAGTAGAGAAGTTCTAAAGAGTTGCTTGGGTTACAGAGGTGTTAAATGATGGGCTTAGGGTCACATAACTAATAAATGTCTGAGGCAGGATGTGAACCTAGATCTTGCTGGTTATAAGATTCAAATTTTATCCAATATATTGCACTTCCTTAACATAATATATATTTGCAAATCTCCATGCATAATTTTATTTGACAATATATTTTACCCTACTTCTTTTATACAAATCATCGTTGGCACTGTGCTCTTGCCTATTTATACCCATCATATATTTTGCCATGATTATTTGCATTGCTCAAACAGTTGTGAATGCTGGATGCATTTTGAGCAGTAGTCAACTATATTTCTTAGTTTACTTTTAAAGATTTTTATAAAGTCATTTTCCTAAAGTGTTCTATTCAGTCAAATCAACAAGCATTTATTAAGCGTCTGCTATGGGCCAGGCCCTGTGCTAAGCATTGGGGATAAAAAGAAAGGTAACAACAGTCTCTTCTCTCAAGGAGCTCATAGTTTGAAGGTGGAAACAACATACAAACAATATACACACACATACACATAGATGTATAGCTACACAGACCTATAAGTTATATATAACTACATTATATATCTAATTACATGTTATATATAGTATATAAAATATGTAGATCTATATACATATATCTGTGTGTATATATGTGCATATATACACACAGTATATATATATATAAACCAACTATATATACACATATATAGTTTGTACATAGTTGTTTGTGTTATCTCTCCCATCAGATTATGAGCTCTTTAAGATCAGAGACTGTAGACATAGATGTCTCTATATACACGTATGTATATAAATCTCTCTACATATGTATATGGAGATGTATGTATTTCTCTAGAGATTTGTATAGATCTCTTTCAGAGGGAAGGCCCTAATATTAAGAAGAAATTTAACAAGAAATTATCAAGTGCCTACTATAACAAGGCACATGCATATAAAAGTAAACAGACAAACAGTCCCTGCCATTAAGAAGCTTACATTCTCCTGGGTTTTAGAAGACAGTCTTTGTCAGGAGGGTAAGAAGTAATTAACTTCTAATGTAATGGGATATATTTAAATCATTCCACTTAATATTTCCATATATGCCATTTTCTCTCCTCTGACTTACCATTTTAGTTCAGGCCTTCATCACCTCACACCCGGATTCTTACAGCAGCCTGCTGGTTGGTCTTCTTGCCTCGGGTCTCTCTTTAGTAGTCATTCCTCCACTTAGCTGTTAAATTGGTCTTCCAAAAGGAAAAATCTGACCATGTTATCTCCCCTCACCAGCCTCCACCATTCAAAAAATTCCAGTCCCTTCCAATTACCTCTAATATAAAAATCCTCCATTTAGCATTCAAAGCCTTTCATTACTTCATTATCTGCCACTCTCTCTTCCTTTTTCCAGTTTTCTTATATTTTACTCTCCCTGTCATTCCCCCCTCCCCACATATTTTTTGATCAAGTGACACCGACCTCTTTATTGTTTCATTAACAAAATAGTCCATCTTGTTTGTTTTAATATAATTTCTTTTATTTTAAATAAAATTTTAAGTTTTGTTTTCTGTTTCTCATATCATCACAATATCCTATATATCCTTCCCTTGCCTCCTCCCAGGGAACCATCCTAAATGACAAATAGTATTTTTAGAGAAAAAAAAAAGTTCAACACAATGATTGATACATTAAAAAATTACAAAACCATGTGCAGCATGTAGTATCTATAGACTTCCCACTCCCATGAAAGGGGAAGTTGGGGGTGTCTTCTCATATCTCTTCGAGTCCCTAAGTCCCACTTGATCTTTATAATTTTGTTATATTTATTTTTGATTTTTTGGTGTGTCACTGTTATTTACATTGTTGTAGTTACTATATATATTATGTATATATTGTTTTCTTGGCTCTGCTTACTTAACTCATCATCAGTTTATATGGATTTTCCTATGCTTCTTTGTATTTATCACATATGACATTTCTTATAGCATAATAACGTTCCATTACATTCATGTACCACAATTTGTTTAGCCATTCCTTAATTGAGGGGCATCTACTTTTTTTTTTTTCCGGTTCTTAGCTCTCAAAAAATTGCTGCTGTAAATATTTTAGCATTATATGGGTACAGTCCTCTTATGCCTTATACCTAAAGGTATAAGCCCAGTAATGGAGTCTCTGGTCCAAAGGATATTTTCACCACTTTATTTGCATAATTTCAAATACTTTAAAAAACATCTGTACCATTTCATAGCTTCAGCAACAATGTATTAGTGTGCCTGTCTTTCCACCAATTCCTCCAAACTGATTGCTCCTATTTTGGGAATCTTTTTTTTTTCTAATTTACAGGGTGTAAGGTGAAACCTCAGGGTGATTTTGATGTGCTTTCTTTAATTATTAGTGATTTGGATCATTTTTATGTGGTTGTGAATACTTAGCAGTTCTTTTGGCAACTGTTCATGTCAATTTGCAATTGAGAGATGATGTATGTGTGTGTGTGTGTGTGTGTGTGTGTGTGTGTGTGTGTGTGTGTGTGTTTAGAGAGGGGGTGGGGGAGAGAGAGAGTTAGTTAGTTAGTTAGTTAGTTTATACCAGGGGTGGGGAACCTGCAGCCTCAGGCCACATGTGGCCTCTAGGTCCGCAAGTATGGCCCTTTGACTGAGTCTGCATTTTATAGAACAAATCCTTTTATTAAGGGGATGGTTCTGTGAAGTTTGGATTCAGTCAAAGGGCCACACTTGAGGACCTAGAGGGCCACATGTGGCCTAGAGGCTCCAGGTTCCCCACTTATGCATATTTTGGATATTGAATCCTCATGGAAGAAAATGGATGCAAAGATTTTTTTTAATTGCCTTTATCTGCTATTTGGTTAAGAATATATCTCTTAGAGATGTGAGACATATAAGATCTATTTATCCTCTAAATTACAATATGATCTTTAATATTAAGGTCATGTGTCCACTTAGAATGTATTGTGGAGTATGGTATAAGATCTAAGTCTAAGCCTAGTTAGGCTGCTTTTCAGTTTTCCAAGAATTTTTATCAGATAGGTAGTTTTTCCATAGATAGTATATGTTTTTTCACTTTATCAAACACTGAGTTATTGAATTCTATTGTTTATGAATCTCATCTAAACTGTTCCATTTACCTTTCTATTCTTTTGCCAATGCCAGGTGATTTTGATGACTGCTGCTTTATAATAAAGGCCTGAAAGTCCTATACCCCCTTCATCCATCTTTTCATCATGTCCTTTGATATTCTTTATCTTTCATTTTTCCAGATAAATTCTGTTATTATTTTTATCAAGTTCTGTAAAATATCCTCTTGGTAATTTGTTATAGCATTAAAAGTATAAATTAGTTGTTAGTATTGTCATTTTAATTATATTGCCATTGCCTAGCCATGAACACTGAATATTGCTCTAGTATGTAAGTTCTTTATTTCTTTAAAAAGGACATTGTAACTGTACCTATAGAAGTCTTTTGCATACTTTCAGAGGTTAATTCCCAGATATTTTGTGCATTTTGTCATTATTTGAAATGGGATTTCCCTTTCTATTATTGCTTCTTGAATTTTATTTTTATTATTAGAAATGCTATTGATTTTTGAGCATTTATCTTATAGCCTGCAAATTTGCTGAAGCTGTCCATTGTCTCAATGAATATCTTTGCTGATTCCCTGGGGTTTTCCAAGTAAACCATCGTATCAGCAAACAGGCATCATTTTATGTCTTCTTTAGATATCTTTATTGCTTTATTGTCTTATTGATATTGCTAGCATTTCCAGAACTATATCAAGTAATAATAGGGAGAGTGCATGTCCTTTATTCATTCCCATATTTATTACAAAAAGATTCTAGTGAATCGCTAGTGGATATAATGCTTGATTTTGACTTTAGGCAGATATTTTTTAGGTCATTTTAAGAAGCTCTCTCTGTGTCTACACATTGTAAGGTTGTTAGAATAAAAGAGTCTTGTAGTTTGTTAGACTTTTTTTTTTCGAGGGGGGAAGGCAAGGTAATTGGCATTAAGCAACTTGCCAAAGTCACACAGCTAGTAAATGTGTCAAGTGTCTGAGGCCAGATTTGAACTCAGGTCCTCCAGACTCCAGGGTCAGTGCTCTACTCACTGTGCCACCTAGCTGCCCCTGTTAGACTTTTTCTGCATTTATTGAGATGTTTATTTGGTTTTGAAGTTTTAGTTTTTAATATGATTAATCATATTGATTGTTTTCCTAATGTTGAACCATCCTTCCATCTCTGGTATAAATATCAATAATGAATGATTTCTTGGATACATTGCTCTAGTAAGTTTGATAGAATTTTGTTTAAAATTTTTGAAGTCAATGTTCACTCATGATATTGGTCTATACTTTTCTTTCTGTGTTTTATCTTTCTCTGATTTAAGTATTAACACCATTTTTGTCTCCTAATAGGAGTCTAGTAGGAGTGTTTTTTTTCTCAGTTTTTGAAAATAATTTGCAAAGCATGGTTACTAGCTGTTCTTTAAAACTTTAATAGAATTCTCCTATGAATTGATCAGGATCGTAAGGTGTTTTCCCCTTTAATAATTTCTTTACAATTAGACTTATTTCTTTTTCTGGGTTTGGGTTATTTAAGATCTCCATCTGGTTTTCTAAAAGCTTATGTATTTTAAATTTTGAAGGCATTCCTCTATTTATTTTGTATTCTTAGATATGTTAGCATATAATTGTGTACACTATGTTCTGATTATTCTTTTTATTTCTCCTAGATTTGCTTTGATTACACCTTGCTTATTTGCTCTTCTATTGATTTGATTTTCTGTTCTCTTCTTCTTAAACAGATTTGTTAAGAATTTATCAATTTTATTAGTCTTTTCTTTTTTCTTAGATTTATTTTTCATGTATTTATTTATTAACATTCATTTTAAAAAATTTTGAGTTTCAAATTCTCGCACGACCACCAGCGCTTCACTCATCCATTGAAAAGACAAGCAATGTGATAGTAATCATACATGTAAAGTCACACAAAACATATTTCCATATTAGTCATGTTGACAAAAAAAACCCCAAGAAAAATGACAAAAGTGAAAAAAATATGCTTCATTTGGCAGAGTTAATTGTTTCCCTCAGCATTTTTCATCTTGGGTTCTTTGGAATTATCTTGAATCATTTTATTAATCAGAGTAGCTAAGTCTTTCACAGTTGATCATTATTATAATAGTGCTGTTAACTATGTACAATATTCTGGTTCTGCTCATTTCCCTTTGCATCAGTTCATGTAAATTTTCCTAGGTTTTTCTGAAACCATCTCATTTGTCATTTTTCATAGCACAGTAGTATTGGATTACAATCATATGCCACAACTAGTTCAGCCATTCCCCAATCAATTTCCAATTGTTTGCTACCACAAAAAGAGCTTCTATAAATATTTTTGTACATATGAATCCTTTTTTTTCTTTATCTCTTTGGAATACAAAGTTAATAGTGGCATTGCTAGGTCAAGTACATATTTTATAGCCCTTAGGACATAATTCCAAATTGTTCTCCAGAATGGTTGGACCAGTTCACAACACTAACATTAGTCTACCTATTTTTCCATATCCCCGCCAACATTTGTTATTTTCCTTTTCCATCATGTTAGCCAATCTGATAGGTATGAGGTGGTATCTAGGACTTGTTTCCATTTGTGTTTCACTAATTGATAGTGTTTTAGAACATTTTTTCATCTGGCTATTGAAAGCTTTGATTTCTTCTTCTGAAAACTGCCTGTTCATATCCTTTGATCACTTACCAATTCATGAATTTTTTTAAATAGATTTGGCTCAGTCCTCTATGTATTTGAAAAATGAGGTGTTTATCAGAGAAACTTGCTGTAAAATTTTGTTTCCCAGATTCCTGTTTTACTTCTAATTTTGTCGGCACTGGTTTTGTTTGTGCAAAACATTTTAAATTTCATGTAATCTGTGATAGAATACTATTGTATTGTAAGAAATGATGAGCTGGTTAATTTTAGAAAAACATGGAAAGACTTGCATGAAATAATGAAAAGTGAATTGAGTAGAACCAGGATAATGTTGTATATGGTAACAGTAATATTCCTCCTAGAATAATTGTGAATGACCAAGATATTCTGATTGTTATAAATACTCATATCAACTACAAAGGACCTCTGTGAGAAGATGCTATTCTGCTCCAGAAAAAGAAGTGATAAACAGAAGTATACATAGTACAGTTTTTCATATATTTATAAATCTCTGTCAAATTATGGCCTTCTCTAGTGTGGGATGGGAAAGGAGGGAGGGAAGCAATTTGGAATTTAAAATGTAACAAAAAATAAATTTTAAAAATTTCATGTAATCAGATTATTCATTTTACTTCCCATGATCCTCTCCATCTCTTGTTTGGTCATAAACTCTTCTGTTATCTATAGATCTGACAGGTAAAATTTTCCATGTTACCCTAATTTACTTTTGAAATAATTTTTGTATATCTAAATAATTTACTCATTTTGATCTTATCTTGTTATATGGTGTGAGATATTATTCTATGCCTAGTTTCTGCCAAATTGTGTTTCAGTTTTATCAGTAATTTTTGTCAAATGGTGAGTTCTTACCCCAAATCTTGGATATTTGTCTTTATCAGACACTAAATTAGCGTGGTCATTTACTGCTGTATATTGTGTACCTAATCTATTCCACTGATCCACCACTCTCTTTCTTAGCAGTACCAGATTATTCTGATGATTACCACTTTGTAATATAGTTTGAATTCTGGTACTGTTAAACTGCTTTCCTTCTCTTTATTTTTCATTGATATCCTTGATATTCTTGACCTTTTGTTCTTCCAGATGAATTGTTATTATTTTTTCTAGCTCTATAAAATAATTTTTTTGCTAGTTCAATTGGTATTGCACTGTATGTAACACCAATCACCGCAGCATATCTGAGGACCACTGCTGTGATCAACTTCAGGGGGTCCAATGGCTGTATTTATTCATATATCTCATAACATAATATCCTTAAGCAAGGTATGTCATTTAACATTCATATATCTCATGTCACTCAGTATGTCATATGGCACATAGCATGTATTATTACATTCAATAGCATTCCCCAAAATACTTGTTTATAGGGGGTCCCAGGTAAGTTCTTCCTTAGTGCAACACATCCTTAAGGGGTAGCTGACAATACCACACCACCCACCCCTAGGTGGCAATAAGAATAATCTCCTTAATCATTACTAAGCATCCAAGTAAAGTTTTCTTTCATCTTGACTCTAGGTTGACTTCTAAGTCCCATAGCTCTTTCTCTGTAGGCTGACTGCTCCCAGCTCTTGCCTGGATTCACATGTAGGCAGCTCTCAGCTCCTGCACCAAATCTCAGATTACAGGGACTGCTCCACTCCAAATTCCTGCCCAACAGCTTCTTTTCTGGGAAAACAAAGCTTAACAGGGCAGCAACATACACCACCAATACCATTATCTCCATTCACCTCCAACTTCCAGATGCTCAGTGTTATCAGCTCAGTTCACTTTAACAGGTCTCAAAAGGGGCTTAAGTTAAGCCTCCTTCCCACGGGCAGGTCTCTGCCCTACAGCTCCACTCACCTTCAAAGTTTGGAGGCTCCTTCAGCAAGTCTCTGCCATCAAAGGTCTCCTCTGTGCTCTCAGAGGTTTCTTCTCTGCTCTAGAGGTCTCCTCCCAGCTCTTTTAGGTCTCTTGCAAGCTCTTTTAGGTTTCCTCTCAGCTCAATGCTCACAGCTCATTCTTCTTCTCTGTCTCTTCTCTTCATTCTTGTCTTCTCAATGCTTGCAGCTCTTTCTCAATGCTGGCTCTCTCTGTGTCCCTTCTCAACACTGGCAGCTCTCTTGATGTCTTCTCTTCCCCACTCTCACAGTATCTGCTTCTCTCACACTCTGGACTCTCATATACAGTCCTAGCCAGCATCTGAGTGGCTAGAACTCAGGTCTCTGAATGGCTGAATTCATGCACATCTGATTATCTAGAACTCAGGTCTCTGATTGGCTGAGTTCTTGCATATCTGATTGGCTAGAATTCAATACACATACAAGTCTCTGATTGGCTAAAGCTCAACACACATTCAGTCCAGCAAAAATCCCACTTTACTTGCCATTACACTTTAGTGTACTCAATTGGTATGACATTTATTGTTTTGGTTTGCCCTACTTATGAACAACAAATATTTCTCCAATTGTTTTGATCTCTCTTTGTGCAAAAAGTATTTGGAATTGTGTTTATATAGTCCCTTGGTATGTAGTCCCATGGTAGGTAGAGTCTGAAATATTTTATATTATCTACAGTTATTTTAAATCGAATTTCCCTTTATATCTCTTCCTGCTGGGTCTTGTTGGTAGTATATAGAACTGCTGATGATTTATGTGATTTATTTCATATCCTACAATTTTGTTAGTTAATTGTTTCATCTAACTTTTTAGTTGATTCTCTAGGGTTCTCTAAATATACCATCACATCATCTGCAAAAGGTGACAGTTTTGTTTTCTCATTGTTTATCCTTTTTTCTTCAATATCCTTCTCTTGTGTTATTGCTATTTCTAGCTCTTTTAGTACAGTATTGAATAATAATGGTGATAATAAGACATCGTTGCCTCACCCCTGATCTTATTGGGAAGACTTCTAACTTATTCCCATTACAGATAATGCTTTCTCCTGGTTTTAGATAGATACTACTTATCATTTTAAGAAAGGTTCCATTTATTCCTATACTTTCTAGTATTTTTAATAGAAATGTGTGTCGTATTTTGTCGAAAGCTTTTTCTGCATCTATTGATATTATCATATGATTTAAAAAATTTATATGGTCAATTCTAATAGTTTTCCCAATATTGAACTATCCCTGCACTCCTGATATTTATCCCACTTGGTCATCATGTATAATCTCTGTTTTTGCTCTCCCTGGTTTACATATTAAAAGCCTATTTGTGCCATAAAAGGAATTTGGTAGTTTATATTGTATTGGAATTAATTGTCCCTTAAATGTTGGGTAGAATTCGCTTATAAATCCATCTAGTCCTGGGGATTTTTTTTCCCTCATGAACTGCATTTATGACTTGTTCAATTTCTTTTTCTTTGATATGGTTATTTAAGTACTCTATTTCCTCTTCTGTTTCTCTGAGCCATTTATATCTTTGTAAATATTCATCCATTTTCATTTAGATGATCGTTTTACTGGCATATAATTGGACCAAATAGTTCTCAATAATTGCATTAATTTCACCTTCATTGCTAGTATATTTGACCTTCTAATTTTTGATACTGAAAAATTTGGTTTCCTTTTTAAAAATCAAATTAACAATGGTTTATGTATTTTATTTTATTTTCATTAAGCCAGCTTCTAGTTTTATAAATTAGTTTAATTTTTTAAATCTTTCAGTTTTGGTCATCTCTCTGATTTTCAGGACTTCCATTTTAGTGTTTAATCAGGGATTTAAAATTTTTTCCTAGTTCTTTTTAGTTTCTTGCCCAATTCATTGATCTATTCTTTCTCTCTTTTATTGATGTACACATTTAGACATACAAAGTTTGCTATAATATTGCTTTGGCTGCATCCCACAAATTTTGGTATGCTGTCTCATTTAATGAAATTATTTATTGTTTCTATGACTTGCTCTTAGACCAAGTCATTCTTTAGGATTGTATTAGTTTCCACTTAATTTTAAATATATGCTTTCTCTATTGAATGCAATTTTTATTATATTATTATCTGAAAAGGATGAACCTAATATTTTTTTCTTTTCTGCATTTGTGAGGTTTTTATGGTCATTTTCTTTTTGTAAAGGTGCCATGTAAAGCTGAGAAAAAGGTATAACCTTTTTTATTCCCATTCAGTTTTTTTCTACAGAGGTCTATCATATTTATCTTCTCTAAAATTCTGTTCATTTCCTTAACTTCTTTCTTATTTATTTTATGGTTAGATTTATCTAACTCTGAGAGGAGAAAGCTGAAGTCCCTCATTGTAGTTTTACTGTTTATTTCCTCCTGTAACTCTTTTAACATTTCTTTTAAGAATTTCAATGCTTGGCATTTGATGCATATATGTTTAGTAGTCTTATTACTTCATAGTTTTTTGTGTCTGTTAGCAAGATGTAGCTTTCATGCTTGTCTCTTTTAATTCATTCTACTTTTGCTTTTTTTTTTTTGCCTGAGATCATGCTGGCTACCCCTCCTTTTTTAAAAAACTTCAGTTGAAGCATAATGAATTCTGCTTCAGCCCTTTATTTTAACTCTCAGAATGCTTTTCTTTTTCATGTATGATTCTTTGCAACAACCTGTTGTTAGATTCTGCTTTCTAATACATTCTGCCACTTATTTCTGTTTTAAGGGTGAGTTTATCCCATTGAAATTCAGTTATGGTTACTAAATATGAATTTTCCTTCATCATATTTTCTTTTGTTTAGCTTTCTCTTTTAATCCTATTTCACTTCAAAAGTCTGGGTTTTTTTTTGTTAATTTGTTCTGCTCTTTATTACCCCTCTCCTTTTTCTTTAATTCCCTTCCCTCTTCTACTTTCCTGTTGGGTAAGATAGATTTCTATACTCAACTGAGTGTGTATATATATTTTCCCCTCTTTGAACCAGTTCAGATCAGAATAAGACTCAAGTGTTGCCCAGCAATCTCTCCCCACCCCCCTTTCCCCTTCCATTTGTAACAACAGTGTTGCTAGCAGCATCTGTGGCTGTGTAAGACCAAGACCAAGAGCACACAGAAGGGCTGCCAGCATAGGTTCTCTGATCTGCTTTTCCAAGGGAAGCAACTTTAAGGGGTTAACAATCTCAGTTTAATTAAACATATATATGTATATATACGTATACATACATACATACATGTATATATACATACATATATATGCATACACATATGTACATACATATATGTAGGTACACATGCACATATGTGTATATATACATATGTACACATACATACATACACATATACATACATATATGTATGTATATGTATATACACACACACACACACACACACACATATATATATCTATGTGTGTGTATGTGTGTGTGTGTGTGTGTGTACCATTCACTTAGTTCAGGGGGAAAAGATCAGCCCCCTGAACTTCAGGGCAAACACAAACAGAAATTACAAACATCAACAGACAGACCTTGTCTGATTCAAATCGCAATCCATAGTTACCAGAGAAGCACCAATGTCTATCTGTTTGGGTTATCAAAGCTAGGGTGGTGTGGGTTTAACGGCTTGCCCAGAAGTCTTGCCACTCTTTTAGTGAGTGTACCCTCCAAAGTCAAACGCTACCCTTCCAGGATATATACCGTGTTCAGCATTTAGGGTGTGGGAAAGTGACTTTATCACTAGTAGTAGTATCACAATGTATACATTGTTTCCAGTCAATGGCTCCAGATTGTCTTAGGGCTGAGAAACACTCCAAGGCAAAAAAGATCCCACTTTACCTGCCCCATTCAAATCAAGGCCAGACTCATTAAAGGCACTTGATGGTAAAAAAAAATCCTGCCCCGATTACCATTACACCATTGTAAAAAGCATTTCTGTGCATACTTCTTTTATGTGTGATAATTTCCCCATTTTCCTTTCCCTTCCTCCTTCTCCCAGTGCATCCTTCTTTCTCATCCATCCATCTTTTTTTAATATTATCCCAATATAATTGACAAACTCCCATATCTTCTGTGTCGAGTCCTCTGTGTAGAGTCCTTTTAACTGCCTCAATAATGATATAGCTCTTAGGAGATACATTTATCATCTGCTCATATAGGAATGTAAACAGTTTTGTTTACAACTAGTTTTATTATTTAATACATAATAAATTTATTATTGAATCCTTATTGAAGGATTATTCAATCCTTATTGAATCCTTTACCATTTCTCTTTCATATTTACCTTTTTATTTTTCTCTTTTTTCTTGTGTTTAAATCTTATAATTTATATACATCTCTGGTATTTTCATCAGGAATTCTTGAAAGATTTCTATTCCATTGAATTTCCATTTCTTGCCCTTTCTGTCTCACCACCTCCCACCAAAAGATTATATTCAATTTTGCTGGGTAGGCTATTCTTGGTTGTAATGTTGCCTCCTTTGCTTTCTGAAATATATTCCAAGCTCTCTGCTCCTTTAACATTACAGCTGCTAAATCCTATGTCATCTTGACTGTATCTCAGTGGTATTTGGTTAGTTTCATTCTGGCTGCTTGAAATGTTTTCTTTTTGAGCTGGCATCTCCCAAATTTTCAAATAATATTCCTGGGAGTTTTCTTTTGGGAAGCTCTTTCAAAAAGTGATTGCTGGATTCTTCTAATTTCTACTTACCCCTTGGCTTGAGGATATCAGAGCAATTTTCTTTACATTTCTTTGAAATATGAGATTTAGCCTCTTTTTTTTCATCGTGGTTTACAGGTTGTCCAATAATCCTTAAATTACTTCTTCTCAATTGATTTTCTAGGTAATTTGTTTTTCTGATTGGATATTTCACATTTTCTTCTATTTTTCACTTTTGATTTTGTTTTATTGTTTCTTGATCTGTCATGGAGTTATTAGCTTCCACTTGCACAATTTTAAGTTTTAAGGAATTATTTTCCTTATTGAGGTTTGGTACCTCTTTTCCCATTTGGCCAATTCTGTTTTTTAAGGAGTTATTTTAATCAGAGAAATTGTGTATCTATTTTAATTTTAAAAGTTCTCTTTTTTAAAGTGTTATTTTTATTAACCTCTTTAAAAAAGTTGTTGTTTTTTCATAATTTTCTTGCATCACTCTCATTTCTTTTTAAAAATTTTTTTAATTTATTTAGTTTTCAGCATTGATTTTCACAAGAATTTGAATTACAAATTTTCTCCCCATTTCTACCCTCTCTCCCACTCCAAGATGGCATATATCCTGGTTGCCCTGTTCCCCAGTCAGCCCTCCCTTCTGTCACCCCACTCCCCTCCCATCTCTTTTCCCCTTCCTTTCTTGTAGGGCAAGATAAATTTCTACACCCCATTGCCTATGTATCTTATTTTCTAGTTGCATGCAAAAACTTTTTTTTTTGAACATCTTTTTTTGAAACTTTGAGTTCCAAATTCTCTTCTCTTCCCTTCCCACCCACCCTTCCTAAGAAGGCAAGCAATTCAACATAGACCACATGCATATCATTATGTAAAACCCTTCCACAATACTCGTGTTGTG
>CM053624.1:235950125-235986425 GCA_028646595.1 Phalanger gymnotis | reverse complement strand
AGGTAGTATTTTCTTCAGTGGTCTTTTGGACCTCCTTTTCCATTTGGCTAATTCTGCCTTTCAAGGCATTCTTCTCCTCATTGGCATTTTGGAGCTCTTTTGCCATTTGAGTTAGTCTATTTTTTAAGGTGTTGTTTTCTTCAGTATATTTTTGGGTCTCCTTTAGCAAGTCATTGACTTTTTCTGAAGCAGCCCCACCTCTGCTGTCCCCCAGGGCGTTGGCTGAACCCCAAACTCCCTGTCCCCAGCAGCTTTTCCCACTAACCTTCTCTGTTGTCTTTGGTGTTTGTGGGTTGAGAAGTCTGGTAACTGCCACAGATCACTGATTCAGAGCACTAGGGCCTGCTCCGCCCAGCTCCTTGTCTGGTTGGTCCCCTCTGCCCATGCTGGGCTCTGCTCTGCTCTGCTCCCAGCTCCGTGTGGGATAGACCTTACCCTGAGACCGTCCAGGCTGTCCTGGGCTGGAACCCTGCTTCCCTCTGCTATTTCGTGGGTTCTGCAGTTCTAGAATTGGTTCAGAGCTATTTTTATAAGTTTTTGGAGGGACTTGGCGGGGAGCTTACGCTAGTCCCTGCTTTCCAGCCGCCATCTTGGCTCCTCCTCCCACTCTCATTTCTTTTCCTAATTTCCCCCTTCCATTCTTATTTGATTAAAAAATTTTTTTTTACATTTTTCAGGAATTTTTTTAAAGTTTGTGTAGAGTTTGCAGTTTTTAATTTTAGGCTTTGCTTGATGTTATTTTGATATTGCTGTCTTCTTCTGAATTTGTGTATTGATTTTTCCTGTCAGTATAGTAGCTTTTAATGGTCAGATTCTTTTCTTGTTGTTGCTTGCTTGCTAATTTTTTTCCCAGCCTATTTCTTGACTTTGACCTTTATGTTAACATTGGGGTCTGTTCACCCTGGTGGAGGAAGAGAAGAGGAGAGGATAGTCCCAAGCTTTAGGCCTTTTTGCACTGTTATTTTCAGAGCTAGTTTTAGAGGTTTGAAAGTTTTTGGTACTTCCAAAGTGCTGATCCAGGGAGAAGTGTAGTCAAACTCTGCTGGTTTGTGCTCTGGTCCTTACCCAAGAATGATTCCTTGTCCTTTTTACCCTCAAGTATTGCTTCTACTCAGGGCCCCTGTTCTTTTGTGACTGAAAATGCTACTTTTCTTCAGGGCTTCTGCTCCCTTGTGACTGAAAGCATTCCTCTACATTCTGAAACTGTGACCCAGATATGGGTGTGGTCAATAGAGTTGCCAGACAGTGCCCTGTCCTGTGCTTCATGCTACAGCAGGGGTCTCTGTAACTTCCTCCTGAAAAGCTGCCCAATCCACTCACTGTCTTTCATCTGAGAGCTATCAAAGTTGTTGCTGCTGCTGTCACCACTGCCTCCAAGGCTCACAGAAGGTGCTGTTGACATGTATGCTCCTGGTCAGTTCCAACCCCAGTGTTATAGACTTCTATTTCCAACCCACTAAGTTGTCTTGGACTGGAAAAATGACTCACCTCAACTTTTTGTTTGTTCTGCTGATCAAGAATTTGATTTGATGCATTGTTTGAAAGTGTTTTGGAGGGGAATGTTGGGAGACTTAAGTTGTAGTGCTTCCTCTACTCTACCACCTTGGCTTTGCCTCAGAAGTCCCCTATTAGTTTTTTTAAGCTAACTTTTAATTTTATTTATCATTTCTGAGGTTTTGTTTCAAATTTACCTTTTTCTTCTCTAATTTTTACTATCTTCTCAGTTTATTTTTTTAATTTATAAATTTTTTAAATTTAATTTATTTTCTTTTTCTATTTTGTCAATGCATGTTTCTGAATTGATTTATTGAAATTGACCACCATGTATCTTGGAGTTTGCAGTCTTGAGGTTTTTTTTTTGTTTGTTTCTTTGTTTTGGAGGTTATCTGTGAATTCTTTCAATTGGAATTTCATTTTCCATGTTTAGAAGTTTTGGGCAGTTCTCTTCTATTATTTCTTTCATTATATTGTTATGTATTTTTGTCCTATTATGTTCTTCTGGGAGACCTATGATCCTCAGTTTAGCTCAATGCATCTTGTCTTCAAGATCAGCATGTTTTACTTACATAGAAAGCATATTTTCTTCCAATGTCATTTTTTTTTGCTTTTCTTCTTTTAGAGTGCCCTTTACTTCTGTGTTTTTGCATTCCCAATCCATTATTCTTTCTTAGGTTTCTTTAGTGAGACCTGCCATTACAGATTCTACTCATTTTTTTCCTATGCAGGGAATAAATTCTGCTTTCATAATTTTCATTTCTTTTTCAAACCACACAGGAGCAGTGTGTTGTGGTTCCATGTTCTCAAATAATACCAGGTTGTCTCTCTCGTCTAGCATTGGAACATTTTGATATATTTTTTTAATATTTATTCAAAGATGCTTGAACTCATTTACCAGATCAGGAGGCTCTATGTATGTATGTATGTATGTATTTATTATCACACCCCCCCCATTTATCTATCTGTTTATGTTCAAGTTATTCAAGATTTCTTCTTAAAATCTTTGGTACTTTTAGTCTCTCTTCCCCTCCTCCCTCCTTATTGTCCTTATCACTTACTTCCTGATTGTGGTTTCCTTAGGGGCTGGATCTCAAAGTGTCTTAGACTCCTCCCACACTGGCCAGTTCATGGTTCTACTGCCTAGTTCAACAGAATTTTGGCTGGTTAGAACTGGCCCCAGCTGGGTGCTGTCCTCTCTCCCTCGTGTTTGGTGAAGTGCTGCACAACTCTACACACCCATGGTGTACTGCCCTAGTAAGCTGTCCCATTCCATCACTTGTTCAGTCTGTTTTCCCCCAAGCATCAGCAGTTCAGCACTTTGTCCAGCTAGTGCTTCTGAGTTGCAGTCCCTGCTGACAGGCTTTTTCTCCTGAAGGGTTATGGATGTTAATCCCTGAGCAAGTTTCCACAGCCTGGAGCTGGGGTCTCCATGACCCTGGAAAGAAGGAACAGGCACTGAGTGAGCTCAGAGTCAGTAAACATCAGTTCCTGTTTTTTTTTTAATCTTCTTTTGGATTCTGGGTGTTCTAGATGGTTTGGAGAGTCTTGAGTGGTTATGGCAATCAGCCATTTTTTTTTTGACCCATCTTGATGTGTTTTTACTGACAGTGGAAATCTCTCCCACTTTGTTGCCATTTTGTGACTTTCTTTATGTACAAACTGCAGTCCCACTTTCTACAAGGTTTCCCTTAACTCCCTTAATGCTAATGCCTTGCTTCTATTGATTATCAACAATTTATTCTGTATATATTTTGTTTGTGCATATTTGTTTGTATGTGTTTTTCCCAGTAGACCACAAGCTTCTTGAAATCAAGGACAGTGTTGTGCCTCTCTTTGTATTCCCAGCACTTCTTTGTATTCCCGGGGTCTGTCACATCATAAGCATTTAAATGTTTATCAACTTAATAAGTCTCATTGGACTACATCTTATTTTCTAAGCCCCATCAATATCATTCAGTGATATAGAAAATTATCTTACTAACCCAGTCACTAGCTTGCATTGTGAGATATTCATTTGTAATTGGCAGGTCTGTACAATCTCAAGGAAATATATTTTACTGAGAGAGAAGCATCACAGGAAGAAAATAAACAGTTGTGGAAGCCAATATGGTATCTTGAGAAAATCATCTCCTATTCTATTATGCCTTTAACTTCTCTCAGTTTTTATCATTATACGTATCTTATGATATATATATATGTACATATATATATATATATCTTTCATACTGATTTCCATAATAAATTTCCACATAATTCAGAGAGAACATCTGAAGGGCTGAGAAAAAGCATATTACTGGGGTCATGTTACTGGATTTACTTGTATACACTGAAAATTTTATAAAATTATGAAAATCTGTTCATTTAGTTTGTATAGTTATGGGAAGAAATATTTACATCAATAGCTATAAACTTGCTTAGTTTAAGTCAGATACTTAGCTCAAGTTGCCTTACATGTTTAGGAAGTATATGTATATATACTAGTAGAATTCTATTTAAATATCTTTTGTTTTGTCTTTTTATTATCAGTTTCTATTACATTGCCTTGTATGAAGTAGGCATGTAATAAATAATTGTTGCAGAGTCAAATCTAATCATCAAAATTGAGATTTTCAAAAGAAATTTGGAACTAAATAGCATTTTCTCATTTCTACTTTTTATAACATTTAGGCTTATTTCATGTCCTTTAAAATATGTTTCATTAATTGATTTTTGTGTAAGGAAGAAGGAAAAAGGAAAAAAGAACAAATCTGTGAGAAAAAAAAATGCTTGGTGGACATGGTTACTTTTTATTCAAATGCCACAGTCTTATAAATGAAGTATAAACTAGAAATAAGGTGTTGGGTATTTAGTGAAAGTTATATAAACTTTAATCTTTCTTTATAAAATTTTAAGATTGGGGCAGATGATTTCTAAGCTTGTTTCCTTTTTCAAAATATTTTATTATTTTTAACAAAGTCTACAGGGGGACACACAACATGCTACAATTGTTAGAAGTAAGAGCTCGCCACCTAGAGGAAAGATTCAGATTTCTATTTTTTCAGACATTTTATCATATTAAAAAAAAGGCAGTAGTGATACATTTAAAAAAACAATTTAGCATCACTGTATGTGTATTTTGATCTAGTTATTGAAATAAACATCTTTATGTACCTTTGCATGAAGTGAACTAACTTTTTAAAATAGGTGCACAAAAATAATTACTTCTTTAAACAAGCATTTATTAGGTACCTACTGTGTGCTTGGAACTGTGCTAGATACAGAGGATATAAACCAAAAAAAACCCAGTACCTTTTCTTAAGGATCTTATTTTCTTCTGGGAGTATGGATGGAGATAGGGACCAGATTCCCTTTTCTAATTCAGGTTGGCATCTTCCCTGTACTTTATAGTCTTAAAAACTATAAATTGTTCTTACAGCATTGGGAGATTAAGTGACTTGTCCACAGTTCAAATGTTCTTGGCTTAAAGGAAAGTGCTTTAACCACTATGCTAAGTTCCAGATTTAAAAAAAAAAGGCATAATTTGATGATGGGAAAGAGAGAGAGCTGGGGAGGGGAGGGAGGAGAGAACAGTAATAATTAGATGAAGAAAGGCTTTTAATAAGAGGTGGCAGTTGTGTTAAGTATTATTTCGTTTCCTCCAACTTCTCTTGGCACAGTAGTATGTATACATATGTGTGTGTATGTATATAGGTGTGTTTATATATGTACATATATATATACACACATATATAGAAAGCCATCAACAAATACTTGTTGAATAAATTTATTTTTGAATTGATATTAGCACAGTTTTCTGTGATATTTTGAAGGGGACTGATACTGATTTCTCTCATGATCAATCAATTAGGAAAAAAATCCTTTGGTTTTAGAAGATGGGATTAGTTAAGTTACATTTGAGAGTGAGAAGAGACATTAAAGATCACCTAATCTAACCTCATTTTAAATAGGAAAAACAACCTAGAGAGGGAAATAGTTTTGCCCATGCTCAACTAGCTTCTTTTTTATTTTTTAAAACATTTTTATTCAAAGTTTCTAGTCCCAAATTCTTTCCTTCCTGTCTTCTCCCTCCTCTCCCCCCTCCTTAAGATAATAAGCAATCAGGTATAGGTTATACATATGTAATTATGCACAACATTACCATATTATTTATTTTGTACAGGAAGACTCAAATAAAAGAAAAAAAATGAGAGTGAAAAATAACATTTTTCAGCCTGTATTCAAACAATATCAGTTCTTTCTCTGGAGGTGGATAACATGCTTCATCATTAGTCTTTTGGGATTGTCTTAGATCATTGTATTGCCAAGAATAGCTAAGCCATTCACAGTTTTTCATCAAACAATATTGCTGTTACTGTGTACAATGTCCTCCTGGTTTTGTTCAGTTTACTATATATCAGTTCACGTCTTTCCAGGTTTTTCTGAAATCGTCCTGCTTGTCATTTCTTATAGCACAATAATATTCCATTACAATCATATACCACAGCTTGTTTACCCATTCCCAGTTAATGGGGATCTCTCTTCAATTTCCAGTTCTCAACCAGCACAAAAAGAGCTGCTGTAAATATTTTTGTACAAATAGGTCCTCTCTTACTCCCTTATTCCCCTTTTTGATGTCTTTGGGATATAGACCTAGCAGTGGTATTGCTGGTCAAAGGGTATACACAGTTTTATAGCCCTTTGGACATAGTTCAAAATTGCTCTCCAGAATGATTGGATCAGTTCACAACTCCACCAACAGCGTATTAGTGTCTGAGTTTCCCACATTCCCTCCAACATCCAACATTTTCCTTTTGTGTCACATTAGCCATTCTGATACATGTGAGGTGGTCAGAGTTGTTTTAACTTACATTTCCCTAATCAATAGTGATTTAAAGCATTTTTTCATATGACTGTAATAGATAGCTTTGATTTCTTTGTCTGAAAATTGCCTGTTCATATCCTTTGACCATTTATCAATTGGAGAATGACTTCTATTTTTATAAATTTGATTCAGTTCTCTACATATCTGAGAAATGAGGCTTTTATCAGAGATTCTTGTTGCAAAACTCCTCCACCCCCTCATTTTCTGCTTTTCTTATAATTTTGGTTAGGTTGGTTTTGTTTGTGCAACAACTTTTAAATTTTATATAATCAAAATTATGCATCTTAAATTTTGTAATGTTCTCTATATCTTCTTTGGTCCTTAATTCTTTCCTCATCCATAAATCTGACAGATAAACTATTCCATGCTCTCTTAATTTGCTAATGGCATCACCCTTTGAGTTTACATCATGTATCCATTTCGATCTTTTTTTTTTTTGTATATAGTGTGAGATATTGGTCTATATCTAGCTTGTATCCTGTTGTTTTCCAGTTTTCCCAGCAGTTTTTGTCAAATAATGAGATCTTGTTCCAAAAGCTTCACTCTTTGGCTTTATAACATCCTAGATTACTATGATCATTTACTATAATGTAATTTTTACCTAATCTGTTCCACTGCTCCACCACTCTATTTCTTAGCCAGTACCAGATTGTTTTTGATAATTACTACTTCATAATACAGTTTGAGATCTGGTACAGTTAGGCCATCTTTTTTGCATTTTTAAAAAATTATTCCTTGAGATCCTTGAGCTTTTGATCTTCCATGAATTTTGTTATTATATTTTTGTGCTCTATACAATAATTTTTGATAGTTTCATTGGTTTGGCACTGAATACATAGATTAATTTAGGAAAAATGTCATTTTTATTATATTGGCTCAGCCTATCCATGAGTAATTAATATTTTTCTAATTGTTTAGATCTGACTTTATTTGTGTGGAAAGGGTTTTATAGTTGTATTCATATAGTTTCTGTGTGTTTCTTGGCAGGCAAAATCCCAAGTATTTTACATTGTCTACAGTTATTTTAAATGGAATTTCTCTATCTCTTGCTGCTGGACTTTGTTGGTAATATATAGAAATACTGATAATTTATGTGGGTTTATTTTGTATCCTGCAACTTTGCTAAAATTGTTGATAATTTCAAGTAGTTTTTAAATTGATTCTCTAGAGTCTTCTAAGTATAACATCATATCTGCAAAGAATGATAGTTTTCTTTATTCATTGCTTATTCTAATTCCTTTAATTTCTTTTTTCCCCCTCTTTTTGTTATAGTTAACATTTCTAGTACAATATTAAGTAATAGAGATTATAATGGGCATCCTTGCTTCACCCCTGATGGTATGGAGAAGTCAACTAGCTTATCTCCATTACAGATAGTGCTTGTTGATGGTTTTAGATAAATATCACTTATTATTTTAAGGTAAGCTCCATTTATTCCTATGCTTTCTGTGTTTTTAGTAGGAATCTGTGCTATAATTTGTCAAAGGCTTTTTCTGCACCTATTGAGATAATCATATGATTTCTGTTTGTTTTGTTATTGTTATAGTCAATTATGTTGATAGTTTTCCTAATATTGAACCAGCCCTGCATTTTTGGTATAAATCCGACATGGTCATAATGTATGATCCTTGTGATATATTGCTGTAATCTCTTTGCTAGTATTTTATTTAAAATTTTTGCATCAATATTCATTAGGGAAATTCATCTATAATTTTCCTTCTCTGTTTTGGTTCTTCCTGGTTCAGCACCCTATTTGTGTCATAAAAAGAATTTGATAGGATTCCTTCACCTATTTTCCCAAATAGTTTATATGGTATTAGGATTAATTGTTCTTTAGATGTTTGGTAGAATTTGCTTGTGAATCCATCTGGTCCTGGGGATTTTTTCTTAGGGAGTCCCCTGAAGACTTGTTCAATTTCTTTTTCTAAGATTAGATTGCTTAAGTACTTCATTTCTTCTTCTGTTAATCTGGGTAATTAATATTTTTATAGATATTCATCCATTTAATTTAGATTGTAAAATTTATTGGCATACAGTTGAGCAAGATAGTTTCTAATTATTATTTTAATTTCTTCATTGATGGTGAATTCACATTTTCATTTTTGATACTGGTAACTTGGTTTTCTTCTTTCTTTTCTAAAATTAAATTAAGGGATGGTTTGTCTGCTTTATTTTTTCATAAAACCAGCTTTTAGTTTTATTTATTAATTCAATAGCTTTCTTAACTTTCAATTTTGTTAATCTTTCCTTTGAGTTTCAGGATTTCCAATTTGATGTTTAGTTGGGGATTTAAAATTTTTCTTTTTCTAGTTTTTTTAATATGTACACCCAATTCATTGATCTGCTTTTTCTCTTATTTTAGTGATGTAAGCAATTAGAGATAGAAATTTTCCCCTAAGTACCACTTTGGCTACATCACATTTATAGTTATGATAACTAACTGTGCATTTCTCTCCATGCTATTCTCCCTTCGCTTATACTTCTCTCTCTTACCCCCCCACTCTTTCCCTCCTCACAAGTATTTTATTTCTGATCACCACCTCCCCCAATCTATCCTCCCTTTTATCAATCTCTCCTCCCTCTTCTATTATTTCCACCCCTTTTTACTTCATTATATGGTAAGATCGATTTCTATATTCAACTGAGTATGTATGTTATTCTCTCTTTGAGGGATGAGTTTGATGAGAATAAGGTTTAAGCTTTGCCTGCCACTCCCCATCCCCATCTGTAACAGCAACCACACTGGCATTCCCAGGATGGCTGCTAGCATAGGTTCTTTGATCTGCTTTTCTAAAGGAAAGCAACTTTAAAGGGTTCACCAATTTTACTTTAATTAAACATTATATATGTATATATATATATATATACATGTACACACACACAAACACATATATTTATGTATATACATATATACATTATTCACTTAATTCAGGGGAAAATTCAGCACCCTGAACTTCATAGAAAATACAGAGATTATAAGCAGAGAAAATAGCACAGATCAACAAACAAGTCTTCTAATTCTCTGAGAAATTAGAACAAATCAACAGACAGATTCAACTGTACATACATAGTTACCAGAAAGAAAAGCACCAATGTCTGGGTTTTCAAAGTTGGGGGGGGGGGGTCCTTAATGGCTACCCAGAGTCTCATCTGGACAAATCACACAAACGTTCTTCCAACAAGTGAACTACCAAAGCAAAATGCTAACCTCAGAGTGTATATACACTTCTCAGAGCCAGAGGGCATCACAGCCCTTGTGACCCAGTGCCTAATTAGAAATTAGCGAAAGGTGTGAGCCTTCCTACAAACAAGGCTCCCCTAATCAAGCTTCCCTTAATGGACTCCATGTGAGGCCTATTAATGGGCAGGGAAGATCTTCCCATTCTATTAACCTTACATTTAACTCAAGATCTTTCATGTCCATTACATAGCCACCTTGTATCTGGATAGGCAACATACAACATAATCCCCACAAAATAAACACATTATATTTGCAAAATACATAGCAACATAACAACCCATTATCCTAGTGGCCACATGGCCTTAACACAAAAGTGTGTAACATCACATCACATCACATCATTCTTTGGGGGTCAAAATCTTTGCGGAATGAGCAGCCAGCTCCTTCTTCCTCAATCCAAAACAAAAATGTCCAAATAAAGTCCTTCCTGGGAGTGTGTCCTTCTCCCCACACTGGCCCTCTCAGATATATGCATGCTCTAATGAGTGAAGTCCCAACACAAACAAAAAAGTCCAAATAAAGTTCTCTTGGAGATGTGCCCTCCTCACACTGCTCCAGCCCCCTTCCAAGTCCTGAGGGGTAGCTGGGCAATAAAGCCAACAGGGTAGGTCCTCGGGGATCTACAGCACTTCCCCCACCAACCGTAGACAGCTCCACTCTCCCCTGGGTCCCAACCCATCCCAGGGAGATGCAGCAGGAAAGCACATTCAGTGCTCTTGACTTGCTGCAACGGTTTTTTTCTTGCCCTGGGGCTGAATTCTGAGCTCTGGGGTTCCTCCTACTCTAGCAGGAGCCAGCAGCTCCTGGCTTCTGCCTGGGTCCTGATGCAGGCAGCTCTCTGCTTTTGCTCTCACCTCACCAAAGTTGGCAAACAGGCAGTTCTCTGTTCCTGCTCCATGGCTCCATTCCAAGCTCTCACCACTCTTGCCTGGGTTCTGAATACAATACACTCTCAGGTCCTTCATCCCTCCAGCACAGTCCTCGTGGCTACTCCACTAGAGCTCTGGTTCTGACAATCCCCACCTCCCCCAAGCTGCTACTTGTTTTCTTCCAACAGCTGCTACTGCGGCCTATCTCCTGTGGAGTGCTAGTGGGGTAAGAAGAGGGAAGGAGAGGTTATCTCCCAGGGCCCTTACTCTGGAGACCCAGGGAACCACTCCTGTTTCCCCTTAGGCCTTTGCTGCTCCTGTAGCTCCACAGAATCATAGCCACCACAACAATTATCCCAGTCCCCATACTTTCCTTTTAGTTTGCAGATACTGCCCAACTATGCCATATGTAACAGCAACCACACTGGCATACCCAAGATGGCTGCTAGCGTAGATTCTTTGATCTGCTTTTCTGAAGGAAAGCAACTTTAAAGGGGTCAACAATCTTATTTTAATTAAACATATGTATATATATATGCATATAAATATAAATATATATATATCATTCACTTAGTTCAGGGGAAAAGTCAGCACCCTGAACTTCAGAGAAAATAGAAACAGAAATTAAAAGCAGAGAAAATAGCACAGATCAGCTGACAGGGCTTCTAACTGTCCGAGGAATTAGCACAGGTCAACAGATAGATCCAATTGTACATATATAGTTACCAGAGAGAGAAGCACCAACATCTGGGTTTTTAAAGGTGGGGGTGCTCCTTAACAGTTACTCAGAGTCCCATCTGGCCAAATCACATGAACAATCTTCCAATGAGTGAGCAAAATGTTAATCTCAGAGCATATATATATACTTTTCAGAGCCAGAGGACATCACAACCCTCGTGATTTAGTGCCTAATTAGAAATTAGCAAAAGGTGTGAGCCTTCCTACAAACAATATGTAATGGTAATCAAGGTAGGATATTTTGCAATTCTTCTCTTTTGGGATGCTAAGGCTATAAAGTGTCTTTAATGAGTGTGACCTTTGTTTAAATGGGGCGGGTAAAGTGGGATCTTTTTGTTTTGGAGTGTTTCTCAGCACTAAGGTCATTGATTGTCATTGATTGGAAACAATGTATATGGTGTGGTGCCAGTGATTGAACAACTTCTCCATACCTTGGTGTTAGTGATTGAAGAACTAACTTTTCCACACCCTCAAGCCCTCAGGCCCCTGAACAGCATGTGTGTACTGGAAGGTTAATGTTTGCCTTTTAGTGGGGGTATACTCATTGAAGGAGTGTTGTTCACAAGACTCTGGGCAAGCAATTGAAAGACGCCCCCCCCCCTCACCCCGTTTTTATAACCTGTGTAAGACCAATAACACTAGCACACGGAAGGGCTGCTAACAAAGGATTTTTGATCTGCCTTTCTAAGGAAAGCAACTTTAAGGGGTTAACAATCTCAGCTTAATTAAACATACATGTATCATTCACTTAGTTCAGGAGTAAAAGATCAGCCCCCCAACTTCAGGGCAAATATAAACAGAAATTACAAGCATGCATTATAAACAGATAAACAGACAGATCTTGTGTGATTAAATCACAGTGGTTACCAGAGAAGCACCAACATCTGGGTTATCAAATCTTGGGGGGCTGTTTTATTGGCTTGCGCAGAGTCTTGTCACCAACATTCTTTTAATATGTGTGCCCTGCTAAAAGTCAAACACTAACCTTCCAGTACATATAGCTGTTCAGGAACCTAAGGGCTCAAGAATGTGGGAAAGTTAGTTCTTCAATCACTAAAACCAGGGTGTGGGAAAGTTGTTCAATCACTAGCACCACACCATATACATTGTTTCCAATCAATGACAATCAATAACTTTAGCGCTGAGAAACACTCCAAAACAAAAAGATCCCACTTTACTTGCCCCATTAAAACAAAGGCCAGACTCATTAAAGGCATTTTATATTTATAGTCTTAGCAACCCAAAAGAGAAGAACAGCAAAAATTCTTGCCCTGATTACCATTATACAAACCCCACCCCAATCAAGCTTCTCTTAATGTGCTCTATGTGAGGCCTATTAATGGGTGGGGAAGATCTTCCCATTCTATTAACCTTACACAATCTTCCCCTCCATTGCAATAGCTCTCTCATGCCTCTTTTATATGGGATAATTTACCCCATTCAATTTCCCCCTTCCTTTTTCTTTCAGTGCAATTTTCATTCACACCACTTTATTTATTTTGGGGGGGTTATCATTCCATCAAAATCACCTTGTATCTATGTCTATCACCCTCTGTCTACATATACTCCTTCTAATTGTTCTTATATTAATAAAACTCTAAAGAGTTACAAATATTATCTTGCCATATAGAAATATGAACAGTTTAATTTAATTGAATTTCTTATGTTTTAATCTTTTTATGTTTCCCTTGAGTCTTGTATTTGGAGGTCAATTTTTTTTATTCAGCTCTGGTCTTTTAATTAGGAATGCTTAAACGTCCTCTATTTATTTAAATATCCATTTTTTTCTACTGAAAGATTATATTCAGTTTTGCTGGGTAGGTGATTTGTTTCCCAAGCCCTCCATTTCTTTAATGTGGAAGCTGCCAAATCCTGTGTAGTCCTGATTGTAGCTCCACAATATTTGAATTGTTTCTTTTTGGCTGCTTTCAGTACTTTCTCCTTGATCTGTGAGCTCTGGAATTTACCTGTGATGTTCCTGGAAGTTGTCATTTTGGGATCTCCTTTAGGCGGTGATTGGTGGATTCCTTCAAATTCTATTTTGCCCTCTGATTCTAATATCTCAGGGCAGTTTTCCTTGATAATTTCTTGAAAGATGTTGTCCAGGATTTTTTTTATGATCATGACTTTTGGGCAGTCTAATAATTCTTGTATTATTCTCCCAGATCTATTTTCTAGGTTAGTTGTTTTTCCACTGAGATAGTTCACATTTTCTTCTTCTTCTTCTTCTTCTTTTTTTTTACTGTTTTGATTTTGTTTTATTGTATCTTGATGTTTCATAAAGTCATTAGCTTCCACTTGCTGAATTCTAATTTTTAAGAAATTCTTTTCTTCAGTGAACTTTTGTACTGCTTTTTCCATTTGGCCAATTCTATTTTTTAGGGAGTTATTTTCCTCAGCATATTTTTGTACATCTTTTCCCATGCTATTGACTCTTTTATCACGATTCTCTTACATTACCTTCATTTCTTTTCCCAATTTTTTTCTCCTTCTCTAATTCGCTTTTTAAAATCCTTTTTAAGCTCTTCCAGGAATTCTTTTTTTGGGCCTGAGAACAAATTACATTTTTCTTTGAGATTTCACCTGTAGCCGTTTTGATGCTATTTTCCTCTTCTAAGTTTATGCTTTGATCCTCCCTGTCACCATAGTAACTTTCTATAGTAAAGTCCTTTATTTTTTAGGGTTTTTTTGCTCATTTTTTCCTGCCTTTTTGTGACTTAGTGTTTTTATGTGAGAGTTGGCCTCTGGTCCTGCACTTTGCCAGGCTTTTTGTGCTGGGGTTCAGGGTCTTACTGCTGGTTTTCACTGGGCTTCAGGGCTTAGCTGTTTGCTTTCACTGGAGGGTAGGCTGTCTTTCTGGCTTGTGTTGGGGGGTGAGGCCTCCCTGTTGGCTTCCCCTGTGTGTGGGGTTTAGCTGCTGGCTTGCCCTGGGGTGGATGTTTCACTGCTGGTCAACCTCGATGGTAACTTGTGCCTGTTGGGGTAGGTTTGCTGGAGGAGGGCCTTGCTGTGCTACACGGACTGCCCCCTTTCCTGGGGGGCTGCTGGTTTGCAGGAGGGTGAGGCTTCACTGGTGGATTTGCCCAGGCTTGCAACCTTGCAGCAGGCCCTCTTCTGGTGAAGCTGGCTGCTCCTGCAGCCCCACTCCCCTCCCATTCCAGTGAGACACAGCTTTCTTGCTGTGCTGGTAGGCTACTTCCCTGCTCCTAGGTCAATTCTAAGGCAGTTATCTTGTTGTCTTAGTGGCAGAGCCAGTTCTAGAATCCTTCTGATTCAGAGGCTTTTTGCGTTATCCTATACCACTATTTTTTGGTCTTAATATTTATCATGTATGTTTTAGCCAATATATTTTCCAAGCCTTGAATGGACATAGGACTTCAAGGATACATAATTAACTTAGTGTGGTTAATTCCCCATACCTTAGCAGAACATCTTCATGAGTTGCTATGCACCAAAAAAAAGGTCACCTGATGGTCAGTTTTATGGTAATGATTTTCTCCAAAATAAGCTAGGTTAATCTTTTATCAACTTTTCACCAGATCTCTCCCTTAGTATCTTGGAGCGCATGGTCATTGTTGTAGCCAACTTTATCTTTCCCATGATCATTAATTCTACCCTGCCTCTAGTCCTTTTGTCACTTCCTTCAATCCTCTTAGTAGTTACATTAAGTCTCCTGTAATTTCACTCTTTTATTTTTGATACCTCTTTATGACTTAATAATAAAAGGACATATGGTTTTTTTTTAACAGGAAGTGGTTTCAAAACTAGAAAGGCTGATACAAGCACCACTGCCCACTCTTGGAATTAAAGCCACTTTTGCCTCTATGGGAAGTATTTCCTAATACATGTTGGTGTTTGGAGGGCACTACTGCATGAGCAATGGGAGGAGAAGGTGGTACACATGCTGGGTAAATGTACATCCTCTCATAATAATCTCATTGAAAATCATAATCCAGGTCAAAGGAAGAGCTGAGTAGAGGGGATGGAGATGGGTGTTCTGGTACTGACCCCTACATCTCTGCTGCAGAATACTTCATGGCTGCTTTTCCTTGGTTTGCTTTTGGTTCTGCAGCCAGATTAATATCTAGTACTTGGCCAGCAATCATTCTGCCATCCTCTCCTGCCACAGCAGCATGGGCATTTCACTCATTAACATGATGAATAGAGCAGCCCATGATTTTGCCATACTTCAAGAAGATGACCTCAACCTCAGTCATCTTAACAACCAGAGTATTGAGATTCCCAGTGAAGACATGGGAATTCATAGAACGGGGGTCAGTCTTGTTGGCAACATTGGTGGCCATGGTGTTTGATGGGAAGGGTCAAACAGACACAAGTGTAGCTGAAGATCAAAAAAAATCTCACCAGTGGGGAGAGGGAGAAAAGGTTAGGTTCTGAATGTCTGTCTGTCTGTCTGAAGTGACAGTGGTAAAGAAACAAACTAGTGCTCCAGATAACGTTTTCAACCGTTACCACTTCTTTTCCATCCCCATCTCCATCTCCATCTCTTCATAAAATGGCCCACTTCCCATTTTTCTTTGGGGCTTTGCCCATAGGTGCTTTGACATTGTTGTCTGCTTCTGAATTTGTATCTTGATCTTCTCTGTCATCATAATAACTTGCTACAGTAAGATTCTTTTTTTGTTGTCGTTTGCTCATCTTTTTTGGCCTTTTTCCTTACTTTTAAATTTGAGCTCTGCTCCTAGGGTGAAAGAGGTACTGTCTCAGGCTTCTCAGTCTTCTACTGTCTCAGGCTTCTTGGGCTACAGGCTCAGGCTATTTACCTGGTGATACACTGATGTTGCCTGGGGTCGCATGGGATACCCTCACGTCTGGTGCTGTGCTGAGGGGGTGGAGGGTAGCTGGCATTTCTGGAGGCTGTGGGAGTCTGGCAGCTTACCTAGTTCTGAATTAGGGTCCTAGTACTGGTGCCTGGCTTGTGCTGAGGCCAGTGGGATGTTTCTGCTTTTCCAGAAGGCTATACTGAGGCACTTGGTGGTCTGCCCCCCTGGTGGCTATCTGTTTGCTCAGGGCTGTGTTGAAACACATGGCCATAGTCTGACCATTTCCTTGGCTATGCTGAGGCACATGGCAGGGGGTGGCAGGTACATCTTTGTTTTGGCATTTGCCTGCTCTGCTTCACTGGGGCTCAGGATCTTCCTCTGGTTTGCTGAGGTGGGGCTTGCTGCTGGCTTGCTGGGATGCTTCCTCTCTTGGACTGTGTTCCCCTTTTACCTGAGAGAAATCAAACTTTCTTGCCAACCTTCCAAATTTCTTGGGCTAAAAGATAATTCCACCCAGTCTTTTTTTCTGGTTCTGCTGTACTAGGATTTGTTTTGGGACACAATTTTGTGGTTGTTTGGAGGTGAATATGGGACTTACAATTAACTGATTACTCCACCATCTTTGGCTCTCTTTTTAGAGGCTTCTCCCATCAAGGACATCCTAAAGTCTCACTTTTTTCATCAGGTGTTCTTCAACTTCTTTTGGCAACAGTTCTGGGAACACTCAACTCTGTATAATGTAAGTATTGTTTGAATTATTTACTTTGGTTTATTAACTTTTTTCTCTTTCTTAACTCTACAATGGGGATAAAAATAGCACCTCCCTCCCAGGGTCATTGTGAAGTTCAAATGAAATAATATTTATAAAGTACTTACCACAGTGCCTGGTACATAATTGTTATTTGTTGTTGTTTGTCCTTCATTCTCAAAGAGGACCATGACAGCAGGGAGGTGATAATATGACATGCAAGCAAATTGGATTTAAGTGAGGGAGGGCAAAGTCACCAGCCTCACTTTCTGGAGCCATCTGGGTGCAGTGTCCAGATGTATTGAAAAATTCTCATTTCCTTTCTTCCTTCATACTTTCTAGTCATGCTGTATTTAGTCCCTTTTTTGTTTTTGTGTTGCTTTGTTTAGGTTTTTATGGAAATGTTAGTTGTCTAAGTTTTTTGGGCAGAGAACTTTTTCAAATTATTTGAAGGGCAGTTAGGTGGCACAATGGATAGATCAATGGCCCTAGGGCCAGGAGGACCTGAGTACAAATCCAGCCTCAGACACATACTAGCTGTGGGACCTTGGACAAGTCACTTAACTTGGATTTGCTCCCCCCCTCAAAGTAGAATAATTTGAACATTCTCCAGATTAAACTCCAAGGTACGCTAATGTTACTTGTTTATGGTAATGAACTCTTTTTTTAAATTATGAATTTATTTTTTATTTTTATTTTACAACACTCAGTTCCATAAGTTTTTGGGTTCCAAATTTTCTCTCCCTCCCTCTCCTCCCACCTTCCCTCCGAGACAAGATGTATTCCAATGTAGGTTCTACATATACCTTCACATTGAAATCATTTATATAATACTCCAATTGTAAAGAAGAATTATAACCAATGGAATGAATAATGAGAAAGAAGAAATGAAACCAAAAAAGAAGGAAAAAAAGAGAGGAAATAGTTTGCCTCAATCTGCATTCGGGCTCCATAATTCTTTCTTTGGATGTGCATAGCTTTTTCCAACATGAGTCTTTTGGAGCTGTCTTTGAACTTGCATTGATGAGAGGAGCCAAGTGTATCAAAGATAATCCTTAAAGATACCGTGTGTCTGTAATTGTGTATAATGATCTCCTGGTTCTGCTCCCCTCACTCAGCATCAGTTCATATAAGTCTTTCCAGGTTATAATGAAGTCCATCTGCTCCTCATTTCTTACAGCACAATAGTATTCCATTACATCCATATACCACAATTTGTTTAGCCATTCCCCAATTGATGGGCATCCCCTTGATTTCCAATTCTTTGCCACCACAAAAAGAGCTGCTATAAATATTTTTGCACATATTGGTCCATTTCCCACTTGTGTGTTCTCTTTGGGTGGTAATAAACTCTTATAAGGGAATGAGGTAGAGACTGCTACAGGGGAAAGAATGCTAAATATAGAATTAGAAGAACTGGGTTCAAATATTGTCTCTACCACCTACTAGCCACGTAACAGTGGACACATTACTTGTTCTCCTGAATCTTCAGTCTCCTCATCTGTAAAATGGGTATGGTCACACTGATGTTATAGGTCAATTATAAAGAAGTACTTTGTAATCTATAAAACTCTTTATCAATATGAACTGCTATTGTAGGCAGTAAGTGTTATTACTTCCATGTGTTTTGATGTGGAAACAAAGACACAAAGGTTCCCAACATAAAGTGTCTATGGTCAAATTGAAGTGACAGAGAGTGATAGTTATTTGGATAATTCTAATTAAATCCCCAATGAAAGTTAATAAAAATCAGTGTCACAGAAAATTTTCTAAGTCTCACTGCACGAATTTCTAAGACTGTTTGAGCTATTGGACATTGTTAACACCATTATTCCTTACATCTCTGTAGACTGTGCAGTTTTCAAGGAACTTTGTATACACTTTAATTGATCTTCATAATAGTTTGTAATATGAGTGAAGGAGATATCACCATTTTTAATTGGAAGTCAAGGATGATAAGACAAAATTTATCCCATGTATAAGGCTTTTTCGCTCTATAGGTTTGCTTTACTAAATTTCTAAACTTACACATATTTTATAAATCTACACTTACAAAGTGGAATAAGAAAACTTTTTACAATTTAAGCAAAATGTCCAATATAGGTCTCAGTACTCAAATTAGCTAAGTTTACTCCATCCTTAGTACAGATTCTCAGTAGGATGTAAGTCCTTTGAAAGCAGGAACTATTTGATTTTTGTTTGTGGATCCTCAGAGCATAGCACCTTGTCTGACACAAGTAGGCATTTTATGAATGGATGTTGAATTGAATTGAACCAATAGAGACAAGTCTGAGTTCTGCAGAGGTAGTTGTGTTGGCTAGTGGAATTGAAGGAGAGAGAAGAGGCAGCAATAGTGTCTAGGATTAGACTTGTCTTTGCCTAAAGACAAATTTATAATTTACTCATAAGCAGGGAGTGGCAATAATTTCTGTGTTTTCATTAGTGTGGTTAAAGTTCATTTTTTGCAATATATAATTTCCACATGACTGGAAAAATTCCACTATGAATTATTAGATAGCCTATTTGTGTACTTTTTGATTGGTGCATCTTCATTTCTTTAAAACTATCTGATGACATGCGTAAAAGACCTGCCATTTTAAGAAAATAGTATTTATTTTAACATTTTTTTCTTTTTAAATTTTGAGTTCCAAATTCTCTCTTTCCCTCTTACCCTTCCTGCACCTACTGAGAAGACAAGAAATATGATATCAATTATACATGTGAAATCATGAAATCATATTTTCATATTAGCTGTGTTTTAGAAAAATCAAGAAAAATGAAGTCAGAAAATTACACTTCAATTTGCACTCAGAGTTCACCAGCTCTTTCTCTGGAGGTAGATAGCACTTTTTTTCCATCACAAGTCCTTTGGAATTGTTTTGGATCATTGCATTTATCAGAGTAGCCAAGTGTTTCATAAGTGATTGTCATTACCACATTGCTGTTACTGTGCACAATGATCTAGTTCTTCTCACTTCAGTTTGCATCAGTTCATCTAGGTCTTGCCATGTTTTTTTTTTTCTGAAATCACCCCTTTCGTCATTTATCGTTGCTTAATAGTACTCCATTGCAATCATATGCCACAACTTGTTCAGCCATTCCCCAATTGATGATCATCAATTTCCGATTTCCAATTATTTTCCACCACAAAAAGAGTACCTATGTATTTTTTTTTTGCATCTTTAGGCGCTTTTCCTTTTTCTTTCATTTCTTTGGGATATAGACCTAGTAGTGGTATTGCTGGTTGAAAGGGCATGCATAGTTTTATAGACCTTTGGGCACGGTTCCAAATTGTTCTCCAGAATGATTGGACCAGTTCACTATTCCACCAACAACTCATTAGTGTATTTGTTTTCCCCTCATCCCCTCCAGCATTTATCATTTCTGACTGGTGGTACCTCAGAATTGTTTTTATTTGCATTTCTCTAATTAACAGTGTTAAGAACTTTTTTCCTATGTCCTATGGATAGCTTTGATTTCTTCCTCTGAAAACTCTGAAAACTGTTGATATCCTTTGACCATTTATCAATTGGAAAATAACTCTCATTTTTATAAATTTGGCACAGTTCAATACTTAGTATATATTTGAGAAATGAGGCTTTTATCAGAGAAACTTCCTATAAAAGTTTTTTGATATTACTTCAGTGTCTAATTTTCTCTTTTAATCAGGTCTATTTTTGCTTTTGCTTCGCTTGAGATCATGCTTCCTAACCCTGCCATTTTTACTTTGCATAAAGCGATCTGCCATTTTTAAAGCACATTAAAACTTGTCGAAACTAGCAGAGCAAGTGTGACGTGTAACCATTTTTGACTTTTCAGTTTAGGATAATGCATAAAGGTTGCTATTTCTATGGCCTAACTCCATTGAAAGGGAACACCAGCATCATTTGAAAAGCCTGCTGGCAAAAATGCTAGCATCATTTGAAAAACCCACTGGTGCGAGCTCTGGGGCTGTTCCTCTCCCAAAAGCCCACATGAGAGAATAAAATGCCCAGGCTTCAACAGCGCAGGGCAGCTCTTCATCTAGAGATGGCCTAGCATTGATGGTGCATGGGATCAAAGCTCCTTGCCATTAGTCAGTCAGTGTGAGCATCTCCCTCTTCTTCCTATTTGAATCTTCCCTTCTTCTCACCACCTTCTGTGATCACTGGTGTGTGTGTGTGTGTGCGTGTGTGTGTGCGCACGCTCTTAGCTGTGCCACTGAACTAGATTGCTCAGTCATTCCCATCCCTGAAACTCCCCTTGCAAATCTAATAAACAGCTGTAGTGATGAGCATTCCAGGTAGCTCTTCTTCCTTGCAGAATTTGAACCCATTAGCTAGGTCAGCCAGCTTACACTCCACCTACCCCTTCCCCTAAGTATGTGTATTCTTATGATATACCCCAATTATAAGAAATAGCAAGTTTCACCCCCTTCTGCCTCCTTTCTACACTAATATATTCCTTTTACCTTTTCTCTTTTCAAACTCTGAGAATCGAACTAATCTATTCCTTTCTGTTTTTTTCTTCTTCAACTCCTGAAATACCCTTTGAATACACCAAGGTTCTAAAGGATTACTTGTTTTTTCTACCCTCATTAGAATGCTAGCACTACATCATCATTTATCTCCTTTCAATTGCTCTAACATCCTCTTCTGTTAATCTGGGCAATTTTTATTTTTGTAAATATTCATCCATTTCACTAAGATTGTCAAATTTATGGGCATAGAGTTGGGCAAAATAGTTCTCTAGATTCTTGTGCTTGTATTTCAAGATTTCTGTTTAATTCTGGTCTTTTCATAAAAAAATGCTTGAAAGTTCAACTAAAGGTCCTTTCATTTTTAGGGTAAGTTATTATTGATTGTAAGCCTATATATTTTGCCTTTTGGAATATGGTATTTCTTAAAATTTATTTTTAGTTTTCAATATTCACTTCCATAAGTTTTAAATTTTCTCCCCCTCCTTCTGGCCCTCCCCAAGACAGCATGCAATCTGATATGGGCTCTACATATGCATTCCTATTAAAGATATTTTCACATTAGTCATGTTGTATAGAAGAATTAGAACAAGTAGGAGAAACCATGAGAAAGAAAAAGCAAAACAAAACAAAAAGAGGAAATACTATTCTTCGATCTGCATTCACACTCCATAGTTCTTTCTCTGGATGTGAATGGCGTTTTCCATCATGAGTTTTGTGGAGTTGTTTTAGGTATTTGCATTGCTGAGAAGAACTGAATGTATCAAGTCAATCATCACGTACTGTGGCTGTTACTGTGAACAATGTTCTCTGGGTTCTACTCACTTCACTCAGATTCAGTTTATATGAATCTTTCCAGGTTTTTCTGAAGTCTACCTGCTCATCATTTCTTATAGCACAATAGTATTCCATTACATTCACAACTTGTTCAGCCATTCCCCAATTGATGGGCATTCCCTCGATTTCCAGTTCTTGGCCACCACAAAGAGAGCTGCTATAAATATTTTTGTACATGTAGGTCTTTTTCCCATTTTTGTGATGTCTTTGGGATATAGCCCTAGAAGTGGTATTGCTGGGTCAAAGAGTATGCACATTTTTATAGCCCTTTGGGCATAGTTCCAAATTGCCCTTTAGAATGGTTGGATCAGTTCACAACCCCACAAACAAGGAATTTGTGTTCCAACTGTCCCACATCTTCTCCAACATTTATTTTCCTGTTTTGTTATGTTAGTCAATTTGTTAGGTATGATGTGGTACCCCAGAGTTTTGATTGGCATTTCTCTAATCAATAGTTATTTAGAGCATTTTTCATAAATTTCTTCCTCCGAAAACTGCTTGTTCATATCTTTTTGACCATTTATCAAGTGGAGAATGACTTGTATTCTTATAAATTTGACTCAGTTCTCTATATGTTTTAGAAATGAGGCCTCTATCAGAGACACCGGTTGTAAAAATTCTTTCCCAATTTTCTGCTTCCCTTCTAATCTTGGTTGCATTGGCTTTGTTTGTGCAAAAACTTTTCAATTTAATGTAATTGAAATTATCCATTTTGCATTTCATAATGTTCTCTATCTCTTGTCCTCAGTTCTCCATAAATCTGACAGATAAGCTATTCCTTGCTTTCCTAATTCGCTCATATTATCAGCCCTCATATCTGAATCATATACCCATTTGGATTTTATTTTGGTATACCATGTAAGATGTTGGTCTATACCCAATTTATGCCATACTATTTTCTAGTTTTCCCAGCAGTTTTTGTCAAAGAGTAAGATTTTATCCTAGAAGCTGAGGCCGGGTTTATCAAATAGTAGATTACTATAGTCATTGACTACTATGTCTTGTGTACCTAATCTATTCCACTGATCCATCCCTCTATTTCCTAACCAGTACCAAGTAGTTTTGATGATTGATGCCTTACAATACAATTTTAAATCTGGTTTGGCTACTCCATCTTCTCTAGCATTACTTTTCATTAATTTCCTTGATATTCTGGACCTTTTGTTCTTCCAGATGAATTTGGTTATTATTTGTTTCTAGCTCTATAAAATAATTTTTTGGTAGTTTGATTGACATGGCACTGAATAAGTAAATTAATTTAGTTAGAATTGTCATTTTTATTATACTAGCTCAGCCTAACCACAAGCAACTGATGTTTTCCCAATTATGTAGATTTGACTTTATTTATGTGAAAAGTGTTTTGCAATTGTGTTCATATAGTTCCTGGGTTTCTTTTGACAGGTAGACTCCCAAATATTTCATAATGTGCACAGTAACTTTAAATGGAATTTTTCTTTCTTTCTCTTGCTGTTGGGCTTTGTTAGTAACATATGGAAATGCCTATGATTTATGTGGGTTTATTTTATATCCTGCAACTTTGCTAAAGTTATTTATCATTTCAAGTAGTTTTTTTTTACTGGATTCTCTAGACTTCTCTAAGTATGTCATCATATCATCTACAAAGAGTGATAACTTAGTTTACTCTTTGCCTATTCTAATTCCTTCAATTTCTTTTTCTTCTCTTATTGTAAAGCAAATGTTTCTAGTACCACATTGAGTAACAGTGGTGATAATGGACATCATCGTTTCACCCCTGATCTTATTAGAAATGTTTCGAGCTTATTCCCATTATATGTAATGCTTGCTGATGGTTTTAGGTAAATTCTACTTATCATTTTAAGAAAGACTCCATTTATTTCCATGTTCTCTCTGTGCTATACCACTTGGCGCATTTTTGATAGGAATGGGTGTTGTATTTTATCAAAAGCTTTTTCTGTATCTATTGAGATAATCATATGGTTTCTGTTAGTTTTGTTGACATGATCAATTATGCTGATAGTTTTCCTAATATTGAACCAGCCCTGTATTCCTGGTATAAATCCTACCTGATCAAAGTGTAATATTCTCACGATAAGTTGTTCTAATCTTTTTGCTAAAAGCTTTTTTCAATTTTGCATCTATATTCATTAGAGAAATTGGCCTATAATTTTCTTTCTCTGTTTTAACTCTTCCTAGTTTAAGTATCAGTAGCATATTTGTATCATAAAAAGAATTTGGTAGGACTCTTTCTTCCCCAGTTTTCCCAAATAGTCTATATAGTATCAGAATTAATTGTTCTTTAAGTGTTTGATAGAATTCACTTGTAAATCCATCTGGCCCTGGGGATTTTTTCCTAGGGCATTCATTGATGGCTTGTTCATTTCTTTTTCTGAGATGGGGCTGTTTAAGTATTTTTCTTCCTCTTCTGTTAATCTGGGCAATTTTTATTTTTGTAAATATTCATCCATTTCACTAAGATTGTCAAATTTATGGGCATAGAGTTGGGCAAAATAGTTTTTAATTGTTTTAATTTCCTCTTAATTGGTAGTGAATTCACCCTTTTCATTTTGATACTGGTAATTTGGTTTTCTTCTTTTTTTTAAATCAGATTAACCAAAGGTTTATCTATTTTATTGTTTTTTTCATAGAACCAGCTATTAGTTTTATTTATATAGTTTTCTTAATTTCAATTTTATTAATCTCTTTGGTTTTCAGTATTTCTCATTTGATATTCAATTGAGGATTTTTAATTTGTTTTTTTCCTAGCTTTTTCACTTGCATGCCCAGTTCATTGATCTCTCTCTCTATTTATTCATGTAAGCATTAAGAAGTATAAAACTTCTCCTAAGAACCGCTTTCATTGCATCCCATAAATTTTGGCATGTTGTCTCATTATTTTCATTCTCTTGAATGAAGTTATTGATTCTTTCTATGATTTGTTGCTTGACTCATGCTTTAGGATTACTATTTAATTTCCAATTAATTTTAGTCTATCTTTCCATGGACCTTTATTACATATAAATTTTTTGCATCATGATTTGAAAAGGATGCATTTAATATTTCTGCCTTTCTGCATTGGATTGTGAGGTTTTTATGCCCAGTACATGGTCCCTTTTTTTGTAGGTGCCATGTACTGCTGAGAAAAAGGTATATTCCTTTCTAGCCCCATTCAGTTTTCTCTAGACGTCTACCATATCTGCCTTTTCAAAAATTCTATTCACCTCCTTAATGGCTTTCTTGTTTATTTTGAGGTTAGATTTATCAAATTCATGGAGGGAGAGGTTGAGGTCCCCCACTAGTATAATTTTGCAGTCTATTTCTTCCTGTAACTCCCTTAACTTCCCCTCCAAGAATTTGGATGCTATATCACTAGATGCATATATGTTTAGTGATGAAATTACTTCATTGTCTCTGGTGCCTTTTAGCAGGATATAGTTTCCTTCCTTATCTCTTTTGATTAGATCTGTTTTTGTTTTTGCTTTGTCTGAGATTAAGATAGCTACCCTTGCTTTTTTTTTTTTACTTCAGCTGAAGCACAATAAATTCTACTCCAGTGCCTTACCTTTACCTGTGTATATTTCTCTGCTTCAGGTGTGTTTCTTGTAAACAACATATCATGGGATTATGGTTTTTAATCCATTCTGGTATCTGTTTCCTTTTTATGGGAGAGTTCATCCCATTCACATTCTCACTTATGATTACTGTCTGTGTCTTTCTCTCCATCCTATTTCTTCCCATTAATGCTTTTATTTCTCCCTTCCCCTTCTCAGAAGAATTTTGCTTTTGACCACTGCCTCCCTCAATCTTCCCTCCCTTCTAACCATCCCTTCCTTTTTCTTTACCTTTCCTCCTCCTGCTGCCTGTAGGGCAAGTAAGATTTCTATACCCATCCAAGTATCTTATTCCCTCCTTGAACCAAATCCAATGAGAGTAAATTTCAAACACTGCTCATCTCCCTCTCTTCTTTCCCTCTACTGTGATATGCTTTTGTGCCTCTTCATGTGATGTAATTTACCCTTTTCTGCCTCCTCATTTCCACTTCTCCCATTACAATCCCTTTTCACTCCTTAATCGTAAGGTGTTTTATCATCATATCAGTTAATTTATACCCACACGCTCTATGTATATCCCTTTTAAATGTCATAATAAAGATACAATTCTCAAGATTTATAAGTATCATCTTCCCATGTAGGGGTGTAAATAGTTTGCCCTTATTGAAAAACATGTTTTTTTTCTTCCCTTTTCCTGTTTATCTTTTTATGATTCTTTTGAGTTTTATTTTTGAAGATCAGATTTTCCACTGAGTACTGGTCTTTTCTTAAAAAAATATTGTTTTATTCTATCATTCTTTTTTATTTAATATTTTAGTTTTCAACATTGCTTTCCACAAGATTTTGAGTCACAAATTTTCTCCTCATTTCTACCCTCCTCCACCCATTCCAAGATGGCATATATCCTGATTGCCTTGTTCCCCAGTCAGCCCTCCCCTCTTTCACCCCACTCCTTCCTCCATCCCCTTTCTCCTTACTTTCTTGTAGGGCAGGATAGATTTCTCTGCCCCATTCCCTATATATCCTGTTTCCCAGATGCATGCAAAAATCAACTTTTAAAAAAATTTTTTTTAAGCTTCTGCTTTTAAAACTTTGAGTTCAAAAATTTCTCCCCTCTCCCCTTCCCACCCACCCTCCCTAAGAAGGCAAGAAATTCAACATAGATCACACATGTATCATTATGTAAAACACTTCCACAATGCTCACGGTGTGAAAGGTTAACTATATTTCCTTCCATCCTTTCTTGTCTCCCTTTATTCAGTTTTCTCTCTTGACTCTGTCCCTTTTCAAAGTGTTTGCTTTTGATTACTTCCTGCCCTAGCTGCCCTCCCTTCTATCGTCCCCCCTTTTATATCCCCTTCCCCTTACTTTCCTGTGGTGTGAGATACCCAATTGAGTCTGTATGTTATTCCCTCCTCAAGTTGGATCCAATGAGAGTATGATTCACTTATTCCCCCTCACCTGCCCCCTCTTCCCTTCCAATAGAACTGCTTTTTCTTGCAACTTGTATGTGAGATAGTGTACTCCATTCTATCTCTCCCTTTCTCCTTCTCTCAATATATTCCTCTCTCACCCCTTAAATTTGTTTCATTTTTTAGATATTATCGCTTCATATTCAACTCATCCTGTGCCCTCTGTCTATATTCCCTTCAACACCCTTAATACTGAGAAAGATCTCATGAATTACACACATCATCTTTCCATGTAGGAATGTAAACAAAACAGCTCAACTTTAGTAAGTCCATTATGAATTCCCTTTCTTGTTTACCTTTTCATGCTTCTCTTGATTCTTGTATTTGAAAGTCAAATTTTCTATTCAGCTCTGGTCTTTTCATTGAGAAAGCTTGAAAGTCCACTATTTTATTAAAAATCCATATTTTGCCTTAGAGCATTATACTCAGTTTTGCTGGGTAGGTGATTCTTGGTTTTAATCCTAGCTCCACTGACCTCCGGAATCTTGTATTCCAAGCCCTTGGATCCCATAATGTAGAAGCTGCTAGATCTTGTGTTATCCTGACTATGTTTCCATAATATTCAAATCATTTCTTTCTGGCTGCTTGCAGTATTTTCTTCTTGACCTGGAAGCTCTGGAATTTGGTGACAATATTCCTAGGAGTTTTCTTTTGGGGATCTTTTTCAAGAGGTGATCAGTGGGTTCTTTCAATTTCCATTTTACCCTTTGGCTCTAGAATATCAGGGCAGTTTTCCTTGATAATTTCTTGAAAGGTGGTATCTAGGCTCTTTTTGTGATCATGGCTTTCAGGTAGTCCAATAATTTTTAAATTCTCTCTCCTGGATCTATTTTCCAGGTCAGTGGTTTTTCCAATGAGATATTTCACATTGTCTTCCATTTTTTCATTCCTTTGGTTCTGTTTTATAATATCTCAATTTCTCATAAAGTCACTAGGCTTCCACTTGCTCCAATCTAATTTTGAAGGTAGTATTTTCTTCAGTGGTTTTTTGGACCTCCTTTTCCATTTGGCTAATTCTGCCTTTCAAGGCATTCTTCTCCTCATTTTCTTTTTGGAGCTCTTTTGCCATTTGGGTTAGTCTGTTCTTTAAGGTGTTGTTTTCTTCAGTATTTTTGGGGGTCTCCTTTAGCAAGTCATTGACTTGTTTTTCATTCTTTAGATGTTGTTTGACTGATTCTTGATGCTTCATAGAGTCATTAGCTTCTACTTGTCCAATTCTAATTTTTAATGAATTTTTTTTTGGGTTAGCTTTTGTACCTCCTTTTCCATTTGGCCAATTTTATTTTTTAAGGAGTTGTTTTTTTCCCCCATTTTGTGAATTTTATTTTTAAAGGAATTGTTTAATTTTTCTTCTACCTCTCTGATTTGACTTTTAAAATCCTTCTTGACCTCTTCCAAGAAGGCTTTTTGGGCTTGAGACCAGTTCATATTTTCCTTTAAGGTTTCAGGTGTGGGTATAGTGACAATGCTGTCCTCTTCTGAAATCGTCTTTTGATCTTCCTTGTCCCCATAGTAAGAATCTATAGTCTTTGTTTTTCTAAGTTGCTTTTTGCTCATAGTGTTTGTGTTTTTCCTGGCTTTTAAGGTTGATCATGCTTCTTCTGCTGGGGGTTAGGGGCCTAGTCACTGGCTTTGTGTGCTGGGGCCTCGGGTTCTGGCAGCTGGAAGCTGTATAATGCTGTAGCTTACCTGGTGCTGAGCTGGGGCTGGTGTTGGTGGCTGGTGTGTGCTGAGGCCAGCTGAGGTCTTTCTGTCTTTCCATGGGGTTACCGTGAAGCTTGAGGGGTGAGCTATGGGGGATGGGTTGTCTGGCTGCTGGAAGTTTCCTCCTCCCTGAGGCTGTGCTAGAGCATGGGTAGGCTCAGTCACTGGTGGATGCCCAACCTTAGTTCAAGTGGTGGTTCTCTGTGCTCGTGTCTGCCAATTCCCCTGGCTGTGTGAAAGCATGTGGGGAGTCCTGGTGTTGGTGCTTGCCTGCTCCACCACTCTAGAGCTGAGGATCTCTAGCTGGTTTGTTGAGGTGGGGATTGCTGCTGGCTTTCTGGAATGCCTCCTGTCTTGTACTAGTGTCCTTCAGCCACAGCAAGAGGGACATTTCCTTTTAATCACCCTAGCCTCATGAGCTAAAAAACTGCTGCACCCCATCTTTACGATGGCTCTACTGTTCCAGGATTTTTCCTGGGGCAGTATTTTCTAGGTTTTTTCAAAGTCAGTAAAGGAGAGTGAGAGTGACTTACTGCTTACTCCACTATCTTGCCTCCTGGTTCTTGGAATATTGTATTCTAACATGTCCTTTGTTTTTTTTTTTTTTGGTAGAAGCTGCAAGATCTTGTGTGACTCTGACTTTACTTCCTTCTGGAAGTTTGCAATATTTTTTTTTAATGTGGGGACTTTGGCTCTTTTGTTTTAATATTACCTTTATTTTTTTGTGTGTGTTCATTTTTTGAGGTAATTGGTAGATCTACTTTGACCTGTGGTTTTAATGTACTTGAGTAGTTTTCATTTATTATGTATTTAAATATAGCATCCACCCTTTCTCTGTGGAATCACCATGGTGGCTGGGACCCTGTACACATACCCTGAAAACTGGCAGGCCTTCAAGGCCCTCATTGCTGCACAGTACAGTGGGGCCCAGATCTGTGTGCTGTCTGCACCTCCCCACTTCCACTTTGGTCAAACCAACTACGCCCTCAAATTCCGCTGAAAATTTCCTGCAGGCAAGGTTCCAGCATTTGAGGGTGATGATGGGTTCTGTGTGTTTGAAAGCAATGCCATCGCCCACTATGTGAGCAACGATGACCTTCGAGGCTCTACTCTGGAGGTAGCTGCCCAGGTGATCCAGTGGGTGAGCTTTGCTGACAGTGACATCGTCCCTCCATCCATTACCTGGGTGTTCCCCACTCTCAGTATCATGTACCACAACAAACAGGCTACAGAGAACTCAAAAGAGGAGGGAGGCAGGTTCTGGGGCTGCTCGATGCCCACCTGAAGACTAGGACTTTCCTGGTGGGGGAGCGTGTGACTCTGGCTGACATCACAGTTGTGTGTACCCTCTTGTGACTGTACAAGGAGGTTCTAAAACCGTCTTTCTGGCAGGCCTTTTCCAACACCAACTTCTGGTTCCTCACCTGCATCCACCAGCCCCAGTTCCAGGCAGTGCTGGGAGAGGTGAAGCTCTGTGAGAAGATGGCACAGTTTGATGCTAAAAAGTTTGCTGACAGTCAGCCTGAGAAGGAGGCCCCAAGAAAGGAGAAGGGACAGCAATAAGTGAAACAGAAGGCCCAGGCTGAGCAGAAGGAAGAGAAGAAGGTAGCCACAGCCCCTGGCCCCAAGGAGGAGATGGACGAGTGTGACCAGGCTCTGGCTGCAGAGCCCAAGGCCAAGGATCCCTTTGCCCACCTGCCCAAGAGTACGTTTGTGTTGGATGTGTTTAAGTGAAAGTACTCCAGTTTTCATGCTGACACCCTGACAGTGGCCCTGCCATACTTCTGGGAGCACTTTGACCATGAGGGCTGGTCCCTGTGGTATGCCGAGTACTGCTTCCCCCAGGAGCTCAGGCAGACCTTCATGAGCTGCAACCTCATCACTGGAATGTTCCAGCGCCTGGACAAGCTGAGGAAGAATGCGTTTGCCAGTGTCATCCTTTTTGGCACCAACAATAGCAGCGCCATTTCTGGACTCTGGGTTTTCCGGGGCCAGGAACTTGCCTTCCCGCTGAGTCCAGACTGGCAGGTGGATTATGAGTCCTACACGTGGTGTAAGCTGGATCCTGGTCTGAGAGTACTTCTCCTGGGAGGGGGTCTTCCAGCACATGGGCAAACCCTTCAATCAGGGCAAGATCTTCAAGTGAACATCCTTCCTGCTACCACCTAGTTGCCGGCTTCCTCCTCTGCAGGGAGCTGCCAGTCATTAAACAAAACTGAACACAGAAAAAAAATAGTGTCTAGTCTTTTCTTAAAAAAACATAGTTTTCAGAGAGTCTATTAGTTATTAAATTAGCCCTACCTTGACCTGCTTTTTAGGTAAGTTGTTATAGGTAAATATCTTATATTCTTTCCTATTTTTTCAGTCTTTTGATTTTGTTCTGTTGTTGCCGTCTCATATAGTCATTGACTCCTTTTGTCTCTTTTTACGTTCAGGGATTCCATTTCTTTTTTTTGTTGTTGTTTTTTGGCAGGCAATTGGGGTTAAGTGACTTGCTCAAGGTCACACAGCTAGTAAGTGTGTCAAGTGTCTGAGGCCAGGGCCATTGCTCTACTCACTGCACCACCTAGCTGCCCCAAGGGATTCCATTTCTTAGATATAGTTTACTACTTTCTCTTATAAACTACGTATTTTCCTTCCAATTCTTTCCTCCCAAGCCTTTATTTAATTAAAGGAATCTTTTATTTTATTTATTTTAGATATTCATGTAGTCTTTGCAGAAAATCCATTTTCTTCTTTTGAGTTCCTGCTTATGTCTGCCATAGAGCTAAATTTGGGATGATTTGTTTATACAATTGGTGTTTAATTTACTCATCTCACTGAGCCAGTTTCATCAACAAACCTTTTCTCCTACTAATCAAGTGAATGCTGTCAGGGTTGGGGCTATCTCCCCTCTTATCACAACATCTCTGGCTCTTCAGTTCCTCTTTTATGCCCTGGTCATGGAGAACCGTGACCCATTTACAGTGGAGAAGCTCAGCAAAAAGACCCTGACTGTGATGCTGTCCTGGCTTCAGCCTCCTCCATTCTCTACTACTCAAGGCCAAGGTCTCTCTCTTTTTTTGTCCTTGCAGATAGAAATTTCATTATGTTTCTCAAAGCTACCATGGACGTGGAAGCTTGCTCAGACAAAGTGCCTTCATTGTCTGATTCCCAGAACTTCTGGTATTGTCACTGCTTTCTGGAAAGCGTGCTATCATTACTACTATATAATCAGGGAATGACGTGTTATGAAGCTTTAATTTCATTGTGCATGGAACTGTAAGCCTATGAAAATTGCTGAATTGAAGCATTTATCAACTGGCATGAGTCAATCAAGTAAATAGAAGCATTTGTTGAGTATCTACCATGTCCAGAACTAGGCTAGATGAAAGGTACCAATACATAGTGTCAGCCTTAAAAAAACAGGTATAATGAGTAGTAGATAAAGATTTTCGGGCTCCAGATTTGAGATTTCATAGATGTGAGGAACTTCCCCTAATACCAATCAGCAATTCATTTATAACTATCATTTTAGAGAGCTCCCTGGGGGTACTGAAAGATTGAGTGACCTTCCAGTCATGGATGCAACAGGTGGAAGTTTGGGTCAGAAACAGCTCTCAAACCAGTTCTTCCTGATTCCGAAGCTGGCAAACTGTACAAGAAAGACTATCATAACTTGCTGATACAATTGGAGTTAAATGGATTGCTAAGAATATATTATCAATGACTAAAACACATTCCTTCCTGAAATACTTTTGTGCTAGGCAGTTATTGGGACTTCTTAGCATCTCATGGGGTAAGATACAGGCTTAAGACATTAGTAAATGCTGCAACTTTAATATATAGGTTTGAAAACACTAAGAATGAAGTAACTTAATATATTTTAGAGCTGAGCATTTTATCAATAGCTGCCTGCCTGTTACTATCATCTATGTAAATGTCTAACATATCTAACCACATTGCCAAAGTGAAAGAGCCCTGTGTTCTCCACCCCCAGACCTATTGCCTGCTGGTAAGCAATATCTCAGTAGGAATGAGTTCAGTGATTTTGCGTAAAGGGCTTGAAGGAGGGCACATACCAATTAAATCTCCTCATAGTACTGAGCTAGTTTCTCATCATGGTAACTAAATAAGATTTTTTTTGTCCTCTTAATTACATTTAAAATTTCACTTGAATTGAATATTAGAGTCTGTCTCATAGAACCTATGCTTGCAGTCAAATGCTTTCATTTTTCATAAAATTTTTATTACTGTTTCTATTCCATACTTAGGTCATTTCCTTTTTCTTTTAAAAAAAATTCTTAATATAATGAGCTTGACAAACAAACCTGAACATTCCAACAGAGAACAGAAAAAAAGATTGTATATGAAATTCTAGACTTCTATATACGTGCATACATACATACACACATATATAATTTATTGCTTAGTAACAAATCTGTCCTGCTCGTGTCCCCTTCTGAACTTCCTTCTGTTTTCATCAGTGTATTTTTACTATGTTCTATTGATCTTTTTTCTTTTCTTCAATCTCTTATCATTTCTGATTTTCCTAGAAAATCCTCTCCCCTTTGCCCCATGTAGAAACTACTTGAACAAGTAAATATACAGTGATGCAAAACAAATTCATATATTGGCTATATCTGAAAATATAGTCTGTATCTCCACTGCATCACTCTACTATGGAGCAGGAAGGATGTTTCATTTTCAGTCTTGGATTCAGGAGTCAGGATTCATCAGTTTATTACTCAAAGTTCTAGGTAGCTAGGTCCTTTGGTCAACAGAATGTTAGACTTCGAGTTAAGAATACATGAGTTTGAATCCTCCCTTAGATACTTGCTAGCTATGTGAATCCTAGTTGTTGTTGTTATTGTTGGGTCTTTTCAGTCATGTCTGACTCTCCATGACCCCATTTGGGGCTTTCTTGGCAAAGATACTGGAGTGGTTTGTCATTTCCTTCTCCAGCTCATTTTACAGGTAAGGAAACTGAGGCAAACAGGATTAAGTGACTGGCCCAGTGTCACAAAGCTAGTAAGTATCTGAGGCTGGATTTAAATTCAGGTGTTCTAGCACTCTGTGCCCCTAGGTCAGTCACTTGATCTTGCTTAGCTTCAGTTTCATAATTCGAAAAATGGGGAAAATAATTACCTATTTTATAGGACTGTTGTCAGGATCAAATGAGATAGTAGATGTAAAAAGTTCTTTACTAACCCTAAAGTATTGCATAAACATAAGTTCATATCATATCATATCATATCATATCATATCATATCATATCATATCATATCATAGGTATTGTTTATTCATATCTACAATCTCTTTTCCTGCATTGGGAATTTGAACTAGGTCCAGACTCTGCTTATTCCTGTACTCTTGGATGAAATGAACAGACCTTCTACTTATCACAGTGTCCGACACATAGTAGGTGCTTAATAAATATTGATTAGTTCATTGATTGATGTCTTCTTTGTAGTCTAGATGCTATTTACTGATGTTTTGCCAAAGTTGTAGATGGAGTATCTAGTTTCTGATTCCCTTTTTTTCCCTCTTTGACCTGGGACATAGTGCTGGGGCTAGAGGCAAGATCAGGCCTGATCTTCACGTCTGCCTTCTGTTTCAATTTCCTAGTGGCCCAGCACTGGCATTGGACTTTGCCTTTTCTATGGCTTTATCCTTTTCTAGAGTTACAAAGTGAAAATTTGCTTTCTCTCATGCTGTGACAATGATAGGCCCCAGAGTCAGGTATACTAAACGAGTGGGTGCTCACTTTTTATACAAATGTTCTCTCTCCTTACTTCTTTTTTAGAGGAATGACATGGTGTAGTTAGCCAAGGGGCTCAAACAGAGACTATTGGTACATGTACTGGAGAGAGCACACAGGATAGTTTCTACCTATATGACAATATGCTGTATTCATGGATGATGAGGATGCAGCGTAAAATAGTTTCATTTACTTGCTTCCTTAGGAGGTGTTGTCTTTAGTCTTCCAGCAATCATGTAGTCTGGGAACCTGGTATATAAACTATGGTGATTATATGTGTATGTGTGTATGTATGTATGTGTCTATATGTATATAGATATGTACATATAAATATATGGTGATATATACAGACATATACACATACACATACATATACATATTATATATAAATTGTCTGAATAATTCTGAAAAGAACATCTACCTAGTATGGGATTTATATCATTCATATTATGTCTAGTGAAAAGGCAATGTGGTATAGTAGGGTGTAACACCAATGGTACTAGTAGCTGCTGTGGAAGTGTAAGACTAACAACATCAGCATACAGGAGGGCTGCTAGCACAGGTTCTTTGATCTGCTTTTCTGAAGGAAAGCAACTTAAAGGTGTTTACAGTCTCACTTTAATTAAACATACATATATCATTCACTTAGGTCAGGGGGAAAAGTTAGCACCCTGAACTTTGGGGAAAACACAAACAGGAATTACAAGCAGAAGTTAACACAAATCAACAGACAGGACCTCTAACTGTCTGACAATAGCAATACATACATAGTCACCAACAAGAGAAGCACAAATATCTGGGTTTTCAAAGCCAGGGGGCTCCTCAACGGCTACCCAGAGCCTCATCTGACTACATCACACGAACACTCTACCCATGAGTGAGCCCCAAAGTAAAATTCTAAAAATTCTAACCTCAGAGTATAAATAAGTTAATAAGTTAAGGTGGGACTTTTTTTTTTTTTTACTGTTTTCTCTTTTTGAATGCTAAAACAATCAAAAGTGCCTTTGATTAAGTCTTGCTAGGTGTGAAGCCTCAGGCCACACACTTTTACTAACTAGGTGTGAAGCCCCAGGCCCACACCCTTTTGCTGATTAGGTGTGAAGCCTTTGGGCCCTAAGAAGGGTTACTCAGAGTTTAGCATTTTGCTTTGGGGCTCACTCATTGGAAGTGTGCTGGTGTGGAGACTCTGGGTAGACATTAAGGAGCCCCCTGGCTTTGAAAACTCAGATGTTGATGCTTTCCTCTCTGGTAACTATGTATGTATAGCTTTGGTCAGACAACTAGAAGCCTGTCTGTTGATTTGTGTTATTTGCTCAGTTTATATTTTCTCTGCTTGAAATTTCTGTTTGCATTTGCTCTGAAGTTCAGGGTGGTGACTTTTTCCCCTGAACTAAGTGAATGATATATGTATGTTTGATTAAAGTGAGATTGTAAACCCTTTTAAATTGCTTTCTTTAGAGAAGCAGATCAAAGAACCTGTGCTAGCAGCCTGTTTCAACAATCCGGCTAGCAGCTTCTGTGGGGGTGTAAGATCCACCAACAACCAGCACCCAGAAAGCTGCCAACGCGCTGCAAAAGCACAGTTCTTTTGATCTGCTTTAGTAAGGAAAGCAACGTTTAAGGGGTTGACAAGCTTACTTTAATTCAGGATACAAATATCATTCACTTAGTTCAGGAGAAAAAACCAGCACCCTGAACTACAGAGCAAAATACAAACAAAGTACAAACATGGACAGACAGACCTTGTCTGATTCAAATCCCAATACATAGTTACCAGAGTTTAACAAAGTCCCCACATCTGGGTTACAAGCTGGAGGGCTCTT
>CM053624.1:235935113-235950025 GCA_028646595.1 Phalanger gymnotis | reverse complement strand
GGAGCTCATAATGAGAGCTGGCCCAGAGTCACTTGCACCACCACTGCTGTGGGAAAGAGCTCCAAAGAAGAGAAAGCCAACCCCTGGTTTTATATTTTTTTTCAGGGTCAGGGGTGAGTCACACATGCAACTCACCCGCGTGACCTAGAATTGTCACAGTGACTCACCCATGTGACCTAGAATCGTCACAAAGAGGCCACTTAAACCCATGTGGTCTAAAAGTCTGCTGTCCCAGACATGTCACTCAAACTCATGTGTAAACTAGGCCTTCCCCTGAGTTAGCCCCACCTTGGGCCCCACCTCAGTTACCAATCCACACCCACATAGGTTTTACACCTAATAGGGGTTTGGGCCTGGGGCTTAGCACCTAGTAAGGCTAAATGAAATACACTGAATTACTCAAAGGAAACAAAAGCCAAACTCTTCAAGGCTACTTGGTTGAACTAAGTGCTAAGAGCCCATTTTGCTTACCAACACACAGCCCTTCTGTGTGCTGGTGTTATTGGCCTTACACAGCCACAGTAGCGGCAAGTAGCACTGTTGCTACAAAACCCTCCTGCTCCAACTGCTCTAACTTTCTACTCCACCCTCTCTGGTTCCACTCATTCAGCAAGCTCCTCCCACCATAGGCTTCATGTAACTTATGCTTCCATGTGACATAAGGAGGTCATGTGGGCATATTAATGGGTGGGAAAGATCTTCAAATTTACAAAAATACATTAACAGTACATAGGGACTACTAGGTAGCTCAGTAGATAGAGTACAGGGCTTGGAGTCAGGGAGATTCATCTTCCTGAGTTCAAATGTGGCCTCAGACCCTTATTAGCTATGTGACCCTGGGCAAGTCACTTAACCCTGTTTGCCTGAGTTTTCTCATCTGCAGAATGAGCTAGAGAAAGAAATGGCAAACAACTCCATTGTCTTTGCTGAGAAAAACCCAAATGGGGTCACAAAGAGTTGGATGCAACTGAAACAATTAAACAACAGCAACCACTGTAGGTTAAGACAAGTTGGAAACAAGAAACAAAAAATCACAGAGATTTGATGTTTAAGAGCAAACTTAGACTGTGGACACAAGTTTATATGAGTCATATGGACTGTTCAAATTCAAGAGAGGAGACGCTTACTCTCTAGAAACCTTGAGTTCTTTTCCAGCCTGGAGATGCTTCAAATTCAAGAGTAGTTCTATAAGTCTGATGTGACTGTATATATTGCTGGAAGAGGTGAGGACTTATGAGATATTTGGATTTCATGACTCCCTAGAAACCCTGTATGAAAGAGTCTTCAACCCCACTTAGTAGCAATTCTAGAGGTGTGGGGGCCCACCAAAAGGGGCTACAATTAGCTTCACTTGTTTCGGAGTGTGAGCAATTTGTATTCTTTGTTGTTCGTGGTTAAACCTTATTAACCTGAAATGCTTAAAGAAAAATTGAATATCAGATCAAAGTTAGACAGGCGTCAAATTCAGATGTTGAGTCCTAGATTCTGGGTGGGGCCAAAATGAGTTATGTAGATTATTTTCAGTGAGAAGGCTTCAAATTTTAATCTAGTCAGTTAGAAGAAAGGGTCTAGCGACCCCAGATAACACATGGGTGACAATACTATTATTACTGTTGCTATTATTATTATTGCACTCTAGTTCACCAAATAATTGTCAGCAAATCCTTCATTTCTCTTGATATATGGAGACACAGCCATTATATCTAGAAAGTTGATGAGCATGGAAATAGGAACGCCAAAGAAATCCCTGCTCAAAACCAATTGAAGGGTAGAAATACTCTCAAAGAGCTGGCTCATTTCTAAGTTGTACCCACATTTGATAATTTCTCTTTGATTAAGAGTAGGAATTACTCTGGCTCCCTAGTCTTGCCACATATGTAAACACTACAGATGTTGGTGGGAGCTATTTCTGAGCCTCCAAGGAGCAAAGATTGTCTTATCACAGTGCAACTTTAGCAGTTTTATGGCAATTAAGAACACACATGTCAGAATATCAGATGTGGTTACAATTTTCAAAATGTGTCTCAGGCTTTTGACACGTTTTTTTTCTGGAGTTGTTTTTAGAAACTCTTCAGACAATTTGTCAAATCAGGATTCTTGATACAAATATCTGATTTTGTTGAGAAATCTGTTGCTAGCAGTCAAATCACTGGCCTCAGTGGGCATTTTTTCTTCTTTAATTCAAAGTGTATCAGAAGAGGTTCCCATCATCCTAGATAGGTCTATTTTTTTTCCTCTATTTTTAAAATGGCAGCCATTTTGCTCTTTTCCAGAAGTGGTTTCCATAGTACTTGAAATCAGGATGTGGTCCAGAGTTAATGACACGAGGAAGCACTTTGCTCCTTATATTACCAAATTGGTTTTCCAAACCTCATATGGACTTGTTTTATGCTGTGTCACAAACCATGACTTTGTATGTCTTTCTCTACTTCCTCTCCAGGCCTTCCTTTGGTTTTCAGTCCTCATAACTCATTTTGTTCCTCCAATTCTATCACTTGGTAGTTGTCAGCAGAGTTCTGTGCAGTTTTTGCCTCTGGATCCAGCCTCACATACCTTGACTCTGTTTTTGTCTGAAGTATTTATTCTTTGATTTGTCTCTCTCCTTATAATTTTCTTTAACTTTCTCCTTTCACAATTATACTCCCTCAAAAAACCCCTAGTTTTTCTATGCTTGAAAACAAGTAAAACCCCACACAAGGTTTGTGACCCCATTGTTTCACACAACAGTAACAAAAATTTAATAAGCATCTATCCTGTGCCACGTGTTGGCAAAATGTATCTTGATAAAGTAGGAGTGGATTTCATGACCCCAGAGCCTTGAGGTATCCAGAAATTTCTAATCATAGGGTTTTGTGCAAGAGCTCTCTTCTAAATCCTATTAAAGCATTTAATCTCATTTTAATTCCATTAATCTATCTACAATTATGTGACTCATCGAGGTCGAGGTTGTAAAACCTGGGTGGGTTGTGATACTATAGATCTTATTCATGGCTAGCACTCAAGTAGTCCTTGTATAGATTGGTGAGGGTAACGGGGAGGGAATGGAGGGAAGGCAAGTAGTGACAAAAGGGGCCTCAAGAGAACAGCTCCAAATCAGTGTGGGGTCTCCAAAATTATCCCCTTTGCTGCAAGTTCATGCTTTTGCTAATTCCACAAATTGTTACCTATAGATATCTAAGGGTTTATAAAACACAGTATTTACTTGCAAGGCCCACCTAAACTAAATCCTCTAAACTTAGAGTAAATGCCTACCTGTTGAAGATTAATGAGTCAGCTCCTTGATTTTTTTAAAAGTAGAGCATATCTAATTTTTAGCTATTATTAAAGCAGAAAGTCTAAGACAAACCTAGAAATAATTCAGAGGAGATAGGTAACTTTGTACTACTAGGAAAAGTACAAAAGTCCTCTCACATTCTTTAGGTGTAAAAAAAAAAATACTTAGACTTCCGAACCTTATAGTTGCTTTTTCCGCTGTTAACAACTTGCATCTTCTTCTCTCCATCACCTTGTTCAGACCCTCATCTCCCTTGCTTGGACTACGGTAATGTATCCTGTCTGGTTATATTCGGCCTCAAGTTTCTCCACTCTAATTTACACAGTTGCGAAAATGTTATTCCTAAAGAATAGATCTGACCATATATGCCTCTCTTCTCCCTTTGATAAAGGCTAATGTCTCCTTTTTCCTTTTAGGATCAAGTATCTGTTTGGTATTTAAAGCTCTTCACAACAGTGACCCTTCCAAACCCACTAATCTTTTAACCCATCACTGTCCTCTGTGCACTCTATGGTCCAGCAATAGTCGTCTACCTTCTGTTCCTCACACATTATGCTCTACTTCTGATACTCAATGCCTGCACACTGGCTGTCTCCCATGTCAGGAATGTTTTCCCTCTTAAGACCCAGTTCAAGTTCCATCTCCTTCACATGGCCTTTCCTCCTCTCTCCAGCTCGTAGTGCTTCCCCCTCAAAGGCTACCTTCCAGCTACTCTCTATTTTTCTTGTTTTGTATTTATTACTTTATCTACTGTCTCTTTCATTAGAATGTAAGCTCTTTGAGAGCAGGAAATATGTTTTTCCTTTTCTTTGTTTCTCAGTTTCTTTGTTTACTCAGTGCTCAGTGCTCAGTGGTTGGCACCCAAAAAGAACTGAATAAATGCTTATTGATTGATTGATTACCCTTGAGTGATGGAAAGACTGGAGATTTTGTTCATATTTAAGCTAATATAGAGCAAGGCTCCTCTTCTGATAGAGTTATGTGACAATACGTTTCAGTTACATTACTCATACAAAATGTTAGTATATCAGAAGAAGAATATGCACATTATTAGAAAAGAGCACTGGATTCCTTGATGATAATGAAGGTGATAAGAAAAACCCCATAAAATAGCATATTTTTGAGTCATATCAATTGAAGCATTTCATTTAGTCTTAGGTTTTCAGCCTGCAAAGCATTTCACTGTATTGCTTATATTTGTGTTATTGTGAAAAGATTAATGGAACTAGGGACAGATGAACTGGATTCAAATTCATGCAACACAACTTTTAACCAAGGTAGTAGATAGAGTGCCAGGCCTGGAGTCAGGAAGACTTGAGTTCAAATCCAGCCTCAGACTCTAGCTGTGTGACTCTGGGTAGGTCACTTAACCCTGTTTGTCTCAATTGCCTAACCTATAAAATGAGCTGGAGGAAGAAATGGCAAACCACCCCAGTATCTGCTAAGAAAACCCTAAATGGGGTCAGGAAGAGTCAGACATGACTGAAATAACTGAACAACAACAAACTACTATATTATAAACAAGGAATGAAAGTTGGTAGATTAAAAAAAATTAAGAAGCAGCTAGGACTTGAGATTGTATCTCAGGTTCACCTAGGCAAATAGATGAAGTCATTGCTGTGTAGTTGCCTTAGGTGCTACTGGGGAGGAAGAGGAGGAAGAACCTTCCTCCCACCATCAGGAGAGTGGTGAGTCGAAAGAGAAAGAGAGCAAGTTATTTCTCCTTTTAAAGCCAACTGAGTGGATGGCTCTTCCTATTCAATAGCCAATCATCTTTGACACCATCCCAAGTGACAGGGATCATGGAGACCAAATAGGAACTTCTTCTGGTCATTGATGTCCTTTAGTTAGGGGTCCAAGGACAGTACTCACCAAAATAGACAAAGAGGAAAGTTCATTTCCATGGGAAGTATCCTATTCAGAAAACTGGGGTTTTCTGTTGCCCCCATTATATGTAAAACTTTGATTTTTGACATTTTAGTTGCAGCTGTTTGTAATGAACACTTAGATGTCTAGGACCATCTATAAATCTTTTTTCTCACAAATGCATGGAACATTTTGGAGAGACTGGTCACCTGGGATATGAAGAACCTAGATCTTATTTCCTTCTCTGACAATTACCTTGTGACTGACTTTGCATAAATTGCCTTTTTGTTCTTGTCTTTTCCTGGGAAAATAAGTAACTTATGTTTACGATGCACTTTAATCCTTCAGACACTATTCTGACTTGTACAGAAAACAGGAAACAGTCATGTTTTTGGTGTCCCCCACAATGAGGAGTTCAATATTCAGGCAATATTTAAAGAGAACCACAATAAAGACAAGTAAAATAATAAATAAGGGACTCACAAATTCCTGTGGAGCACAGGTTTAAATGTTCAGAATTGAGCTTGTCTTTCACCAGTCAAACCAATAGCTTTCTTGGAGCTAAATGTGTTGATCTTGAAGATGAGATCTTTAAAGATGGAAGCCTAAATAGCTTTTGGACTATTCGTGTTCCCACAGTCTAGTTCTATTAAGAAAAGTGTTAGTTTGGTGTCTTTTATGAAAACTTTTAGGACTTGGCTGACTGCCTGGTTTATCCCAGGACATTCATTAGTCAGTGATAAAAGCTTACATTTGCTTTTCAGTCCAGTGCAACAGAGCACTGCCATTTTCCCAATAGCCCTTTGTTCACAGTTCCTTTATTTACCTGATTTGTGAATACAGTGCAATGAACCTGGTGATCTCTTGGGGTTTCTCTCCCTTGTTTCTTGTTTTAGTGGAGCAGTCTGTACATGGGTTACCTTATCTTTAGGGAGGCCCAGTGGCTGCTCCTCATGCCTCCCTTTTATTTGGATGGCTCCTAAAAGTCTCTACAATATAGTTAAAGAAACCAATAGCTCCCAGATAGTTGTTTAACTGGTGTCACTTTTGTGGTAAGTAGGTTATTGAGCTTTTGAGGGAAATTTTCATCAAAATAATTATAGAGTTAAAGGAAGAAGATAATAGGGTGTTGGGGAGAGCGGAGGAGATCAGGTTAGACTCCGTTTCTTATCTATCCCTCCATTGTACATTAGAAAGAAGCTTCAGGTTGAAACTTTCCCTACATAGTACCAGGGCTTCATAAACTAAATTCAGAAAATAAAAATATCCAGACCCCCTCAATAAATCACTAATCTAATTATATCAGACCATGAGTGATAATCATTTAAGAAGCTATGTTGCTGAATTGAAACTGGACACAAAAGAATGCTTTTGTACAGGGAAATTAAAATGAAGTAGGGTGAGAGAAGGAAGAGGGTATATTGAAACTAATAAATAAATTTTGACATCTCTAAAAAGTTTTTAGATTTATGCCCAAAGCAGTTTTGCACATATTTTTCAAAGATTATCAGGTCTAGAAATACTGGGAATGTGGAAAAATGAGAGATATTTTAGAGCTCAGCTTTCCATTGACTCCCAAACAAGTAAAGTACCTGTGAAGTAAAATCAGCAATGACAAGAAGAGGAAAATGGAGAAAACTCACTATATGCAATAATTACAGAAAAACATTAACTGAAAAACAGCTAGTCAGCTCATTGATCCTGGTCTTTTCTCCCCATCTCTTATTGGTGCCAACTTTGGACCTTCTCCTTTGAGTTGCAATTTTAGGCACTGATTTGGACCATAAAATTAACCTTTTGGCAGTATCCCAGAGGGATGTTTCCTTTCTTCCTTTCTTTCCTTCAGGGCAGATTGAGGTCCCATTATTCCTGTGATTTCTTCTCCCAGTTTATCTTCCTCTACCACAGCTTGGAGCCATGAAGCCCTGGGGCCACCCCAACTAGCCATTTAGATGTCAACTTTCAAAGTTAAGCCCTTGTCAATCTGGGGTGGAGTGGGTGGATTTTGTTACTAGAGCATATTGAGCCGTATGAATCAGACTAGCTTCAGTTTTCAAGGTGAAGGAAAGGGGCAGCTGTTGGATGGGTATGTAGTTTAGGGAACAAAATTGCAGAGGAGAAAAGGGTCCAGAATTATAGTGCTAATTACATCTATTTGGTACTGCATAGAAGGAAAAGGAAGGAAGAAGTGGAAAAGGGAGAAGACAGACAATTGCATATCAGAGTTCTTCCTCTGCTTTGACCCAGGTGGTCCATCCTAACCTGTTTCTACCAGCCCTTGGAGTTGGCATAGGTAGTAAAGTCAGTCTCATACAGAGAATAGAGCTCATAAGAGAGAGTCTGGTAAAGTTAGAGAATAGGCCAAACTACAAGGGCCTCTGGGAGCCTCTCTGTTGTATGATGCCTAGTGGGCTCTCTAGTCTCATGAAGGTCACAGATATCCAAACTTAGGACTCTGAGAGAACATAATATAGGCATCAAAGGCTGGAGAGAGGCACAGCAGTGATGGTCCTACAAAAGGTGAAGAAGTATTGTCCATAAGAGGCATGTTTATAGCAAAAACATAATGGGAAAAAAAAACCATCTTGATTGACAAAGACAGATAAAAGCTGATTGAGGAGGAAAAGTGGTTGAATGTTATAAGAAAAAAGCCATCTCAATGAACAAGTACCTGGGGATGAAAGAAATTGAATCAATATCCCTAAAAGGAAGGTAAAGATGGTATTATTATAAATTCTTCAAGTCCTCTAGAAATGTTAATATAGTAATTCTTAGCCCCTACAGAATGGTTTTGAGGAATGATTAAAAAAAAATGAAGACAGAAATTTGAGTGCTTAAAGAAGAGATCAGTAAGTATAGCAAAAGGCTGGAGAATTTAAAACAACAGAGATATACTCTGTGGTAGATTTTCTTTTTTTTTCTTCCCCATCTTTGTTTAATGTTTTATTTTACCCCAGTTACATGTAGAATAACATTTTTAACATTCATTTTAAAAAAAATTTTGAGTTCCAAATTCTCTCCCTTCCTCCCCCCCTCCCATCCCCTCTCACTGAGAAAGGCAAGCAATTTGATAGAGGTCATACATGGTCATATGAAACATTTCCATAACAGTGTGTTGGTAAGCAAAAGGGCTCTTAGCACTTAGTTCAACCAAGTGCCCTTGAAGAGTTTGGCCTTTGTTTCCAAAGATTAGATTTGGGTGTCCTTGGTGCCTCCTTGCCTCAGGGGAGGGCCTAGTTTACACATGAGTTTGAGTGACATGTCTGGGACAGCAGAGGCTTTTAGACTACGTGGGTTTAAGTGGCCTCTTTGTGATGATTCTAGGTCACATGGGTGAGTTGCTGTAGTAGGAAGGCCGAATTTATGATCTCAAAAAGGATCATATGTATATATATATATCTGAATGGTTCGAAATGGTTGGGTATATAGAATTCTCTAAACAGAAGGCATCAAAAAATTTATTCAGGGCCCAGAGCAACAAATTAGCGAACCAACCTCCCCATTCCAGTATTGTGAACACAAGCCTCCAGGCCCAGTAGGCCCACCTCACAAGAGTAGCCAGGAGGCCACAGAAAAATAAGATGGCATAAATCATATTCACTGGCCTCAAGTCCTTGCTCGAATCTTCGGCTTTTTTCAGCTGTAGTTTCTCACCTCTCCTCACAGCCAAGCCTCTGGCTTTCTCCAGCCCCACCTCAACGACCTCAACTACCAGAGACCAGAGTCCAGAGACCATTGGTTCCCGAGTTGGCCCCTCTAAAGTCCTTAATCTACGCCCACACAGGTTTCACACCTGGTGGGGCTTTGGGCCTGGGGCTTAGCATTTAACAGGTGAAAGTACTTTCACCGTAAACAAAAGCCAAACTCCTCAAGGGCACCCATTAAACTAAGCCCATTTTGCCTTACTGGCACAGTTGCATGTGTGACTCACCCCTGACCCTGAAAAAAATATAAAACCAGGGATTGGCTTTCTCTTCTTTGGAGCTCTTTCCCACAGCAGTGGTGGCGCAAGTGACTCTGGGCCAGCCCTCATTATGAGCTCCCGGGCTGAACCTAGATGTTGGTAACTATAAATCTGTATTTGGTCTGTCTATCGATGTTTGTAATTTGTTTAGAACTCTCACTCGTGCTGGTGAGCGGGTGTGGAGACTCTGGGCAGCTGTAGCTAAGAGCCCTCCAGCTTGTAACCCAGATGTGGGGACTTTGTTAAACTCTGGTAACTATGTATTGGGATTTGAATCAGACAAGGTCTGTCTGTCCATGTTTGTACTTTGTTTGCATTTTGCTCTGTAGTTCAGGGTGCTGGTTTTTTCTCCTGAACTAAGTGAATGATATTTGTATGCTGAATTAAGGTAAGCTTGTCAACCCCTTAAACATTGCTTTCCTTACTAAAGCAGATCAAAACAACTTGTGCTTTTGCAGCATGCTGGTAGCGTTCTTGTTGTTGGGCTTGTGTTGGTCTTTCACCCCCCACAACAGCTGCTAGCCAAATTGTTGAAACAAACAGTCATGTTGTAAAAGAAAACATAGACAAAAAAAACCCGCAAGAAAAATAAAGAAAGCCAAAAAAAGTAATAAGCTTCAATCTGTATTGAGACACCATCAGTTCTTTCTCTAGGGAGGGTAGCATTTTTCATCATAAGTTCTTCTGAGTTGTCCTGGATCATTGTATTGCTGAGGATAGCTAAGTCATTCACAGCTGATGACCTTACAATATTGCTGTTACTTTGTACATAGTACATTTCGCTTTGCATCAGCTCATAGGTCTTTCTAGGTTTTCCTGAGAGCATCCTACTCATCATTTCTTATAGCACAATAGTATTCCATCATAATCACATGCCACAATTTGATGGACATCCCCTCAATTTCCAATTCTTTGCCACCAGAAAAGAACTGCTATAAATAATTTTTGAACATATAGGTGCTTTCTTTTTTTATCTCTTTTGGAATACAAACCTAGTAGTGGTATTGTTAGGTAAAAGGGTATGCATGGTTTTATAGCCCTTTTGGCACAGTTCCAAATTGCTCTACAAAAAGGTTGAATCAGTTCGCAACTCCACCAACAGGTATCTTAATGTCTCATTTTTTGCACATCCCCTCCAATATTTGTCATTTGCTTTTTCTGTCCTATTAGCAAATTTAATAGATATGAGGTAGCACCTCAGAATTATTTTAATTTGCATTTCTCCAATCAAAAGTGAGTTAGAACATTTTTTTCATATGGCTGTAGATAGCTTTTGATTATTTCATCTTCAAACTGTTCATATCTTTTGATCATTTGTCAATTGGAGAATGGCTCTTATTTTTATAAATTTAACTCAGTACTTTATATGTTTGAGAAATAGTATAAAATTATTTGTTTCTTAGAAATAAAGGAATGTGATATTCTTTTTTTAAGGATTTTATACTATATTAAAAAAACCCACAAAATAAAAAAATGGGTCAGTCAAACATGAATTTTAGGAGTCCTTCCCAAAAGTCTCAGTACCCACTGGTCAAGCACGCTTTCCTCTTTGCTTTCAGCCTAAAGGCTTACTAAGGATTGCCAGAGGTGATTTGTGCTCTGAGTTCTTAAAATCAGACTTGCTGTGCCAGATCCAAGACTCTGAATTTATCCAAGTTGTAGAAACAAGCTTTCACTATCCGTTCACCAAAATACCTCCCATTCAGATCAACGACAGCTTTAATTGCGGATTCAGCTCTTTCAAACTCTAAAAATATTCGTATAGCTTCATCATCAGGAGCACCAGGAATTTAAAACATTACACATTTTCCAACTTTGCCATATTTTTCACATTCTTCCTTGGTTTTGCCTTCTAGATCTTCATCTACTTCTCCAGCATCCACCATGTTCCTTAGTAGAACCACTTTTGTAGGACATTTAAGGATCTCGGTTAATGGATTTGAATCTGATTTCTTGGATGCATCTTTCTCTGTAACATCGCCAACAATGATCTTGCCACCTTGCTTACTTGTCTTTTCAACAGACAATGCTGTGCTCAGGCCCTGCTCATGTTTTCCAAGGCCCTGGGCCTTCTTGGAAGCCATATTTCTGCATGATTTTATGAGCTACAGTACCACCCATGTTAGCAAGGAAGGAATTACTGGGCCCTGTTAGAGATCGTGGTCTCTCTTGTTCATCATACACAGGGGGAGGAATAGCAGCTTTGGAAGACTGTGAACATGGTCTTGACTCCTCTTCAAATGGAAAGTCTCTGGGTAATTCTTTGTCTTTTTCCACTAGAGAAGTTGGTGGTGCAATGGCAGCACCTCCCATACTTCTTTTCATCCTTTCTCGCTCATAATCTTCATCTTCATCAGAATCTGGATCTGGTCGTCTTGAAAACCCACTAGCTTCATGCCTGTCTTTACGCCTCTTTTCTCTCTCTTCAATCTCTTTTTGCCTTTCCAGCTCCCGCTGTCTTTGGCATTCCTTCCTTTGGCATTTTACTACTTTCTCATAATCATTAGGAAACATGGGATCATATTCATCAGCTAATGGAATCAAAACTTCTCCTGCAGAAAATCCACTAGGCACAGGATCCTTTAAGCCTGCTGCTACATGAGGTGGGGTATCTACAATCTGCCGGTCATCTGAAGAGCTCCCTCCTTGCAGATCAATCACTGGAGCAAGGACTGTACTTTGTTTTGTCCTCTGGCTCTTTGCTTGGGTTAAAGCAGCCTTCTTGACCTGCCGCTGAGACTGTAACAGCTTGAAATTTTTGGACCAGCCTTCTGTTTTGGAATCACTGGTCTCCACTCCCAGGTCATCATACAAGGACGTCTTTTCTTCTTTTTAAAGCCGGGGGCCGGCTGACTTTCTCCATGGGCCGGAGCAGCGGTGGCGGTGGGGCTGGAGGTGACAGGGGCTGCCGAGCCGAAGTGCGCAAACTCCCTGCCTCCAACCGCCTAAGGATAAAGTGGCCCCCTAGAATGTGATATTCTGAAAAATAATGGGCTTCATTAATTAAATTCAGAAAGTGGAAGTATTAGGATCGTCTTAATAAATCAATAATCAAATAATATCAGCCATGAGCATTAATCATTTGAGAAGCTATGTTGGTAATGCTTATGTTATGCTTATTTTAAACTTAAAAATTTTAATGTTCAGCAAAAGGGAGGGATTTAAATCATCCCTTTAAAAGGAAATACAGATTAATAAAATAGAAAAATGTTAAATGATTTTGGATGGCACTGAAAAGCTAGAAAATAAATTGTTTTGTGTGTGACCACGAATACAAGTTGGGGGTATGTCTTTTTGTTTGTCATTTGTTTTTCTTTTTAAAAACATTGTATGTTGAAAGATATTGAAAAGACCAAGAGCATCAATGGCCTAAAGAATTTAGGGAGTGAAAGATACAATGAGAAAATCAATAGAATATCTAGAAGAAATGATTTCATATTTTAGGTTAAAAGTAGCATTCTCTCATTAGTAAATCAACATTATTGGTGGGAAATTTATATAGAGGAACTCCTTTCCTATGAGGAGATGAGATGGTGTGATAGTGGGTACAGGAAAAGAATGGTCAGTACTTGAGAAGGGGGTTGAATAAGAGGCTTTTAATTGTGTGTGTGTGTGTGTGTGTTCCACCCACAGCCAGCACCCAGAAAGCTTCCAACAGCACAGGTTCTTTTGATCTGCTTAACTAAGGAAAGCAAGGTGAAGGGGTTTGACAAGCTTACTTTAATTCAGCATACAAATATCATTCACTTAGTTCAGGGAAAAAAGCCAGCACCCTGAACTTCAGAGCAAATTACAAACAAAGTACAAACATCAACAGACAGACCCAATATAGATTCATAATTACCAACATCTAGGTTCAGCCCAGGAGCTCAGAACAAGGGCTGGCCCAGAATCACAAGCGCCACCACTGCTGCGGGAATGAGCTCCAAGGAAGAGGAGGCCAACCCCTGGTTTTATATCTTTCTCAGCGTCAGAGGTGAGTCACACATGCAACTCACCCAGTGACCTAGAATCGTTACAAAGAGCAACTTAAACCCACGTGGTCTAAAAGCCTCTGCTGTCCCAGACATGTAAACTAGGCCCTCCCTGGAGTTAGCCCCACCTTAGGACCTACCTTAGTTGCCAATCCACACCCACATAGGTTTTACACCTAATAGGGGTTTGGGCCTGGGGCTTAGCACTTAGTAAGACTCAATGAAATACACTGAATTACTCAAAGCAAACAAAAGCCAAACTCTTCAAGGGCACTTGTTGAACTAAATGCTAAGGAGCCCATTTTGCTTACCAAGACAGTGTGTGCTAACTTTGAATTGATAGAATATCAGGGACCAGGTTACAGAAGGAGGAGAGGGATCTGTGTACATCTAGGAACACGGTAATGATAAAGGCCTTTTTTGATGTGATTCCACAGAGATGTGAAAAGTTGAGACAAAGTCTTTCAGTGAACTCTTTTGTTGAGGAATAGACAGACATTTCAGATCAACTAGCTTTGTGCATGTTGGGTATCATGGTATGGACTTCCAGAAGCAGGGGAAGGGACTGGGACCCCAGTGGAGGGGAGGGACATAGATCAAATAGTGCTGAACAGAAAGTCTTAGGTTCAAAGGAAAGATGGCAGGACATCATAATGAATAAACAATGAAATAAAAGACAAAGAACAGGATCAAATGCCTTGGACTAGGGTTACAGAACCCTTTCCACTATACTCTGTTGCCTCTGTTGAGAATTGGCATTGTTGGGAAAAGCTTCTAGAATATCATCTAAGGGTAAAGGAAAAAAAGGGAATAGAATGAAAACAATGCTTCTTGGAAATTAATTAATGCCACTGAAATGGAAAAATGGTTGAAGTGGCAGTCATGGGTCAGGTTTCTGAACAAGCAATAAGAAGGAGGAAGGGACAGGGAGAGATAGAAGGAGGGAGGGAGAGAGAGAGAGAGAGAGAGAGAGGGAGAGAGAGAGAGAGAGAGAGAGAGAGAGAGAGAGAGAGAGAGAGAGAGAGATTATAACACTAAGGAGGGGGAAGGGAAACAAGCATTTATTAAATGTCTAATGTATGATAGGCACTGTGCTAAGGGCTTCACTGTGCCAAGTGCTTTAATCCTCACAACAACCCTGTGAGGTAGGTGCTATTATTATCCCCATACTTGGATCTCTGGTCCTAAAGTCAAGAAGACTTAAATTCAAAACCATCTTCAAACACTTACTAGTTGTGTGACTTTGGGCAAGTCACTTAACCTTTTTCTGCCTGAGTTTCTTTATAGGTAAAATGAGGATGGTAGCACCTACCTCCTAGGTTCTTGTGAGGATCAGATGATATAATATCTATAAAATACTTAGCACAATGTAGGATTTAATAAATGCCTCTTTCCTTCCTTCCCAATTTTACTTTTGAGGAAATTGAGGCAGAAAGCAGTTCAGTTATTTATCTAGGATCTGTGTTATTAAGCAAAATTGTCTCATTAGCATGGCTTTTGTTTCTTTTGAGTGGAAGTACTTTCAGCTGTTAAGTGCTAAGCCCCAGGCCCAGGGCCCTGTCAGGTGTGAAACCTGTGTGGGTGTGGATTGGTGACTTAGGAGGGGCCAGCTCGGGAACCAGTGGTCTCTGGTCATTGAGGCGGGGCTTGAGAACGCCGGAAGCTCGGCTGCGAGGAGGGGTGAGCCGGGAGACAACTTCAGCGGCGGCAGCGGCGGTGGAAGGTGTGGAAGCCAGAAGCTGCGGAAGCGGGGCTTACCCCAGTGCAAGCAGGAACGTGAGGCCAGTGAACATGATTTGGCTAAATACTCTCTTGCTTTTCTTTGGCCTCCTAG
>CM053624.1:235909257-235934613 GCA_028646595.1 Phalanger gymnotis | reverse complement strand
CGCTCCGCTCCCCTCGGCTGGGGGCTGGGAGGTCCGTGTGGGACCGACCTTACCCAGAGACCATCCAGGCTGTCCTGCGGTGGAGCCCTGCTTCCCTCTGCCACTTTGTGGGTTCTGCAGCTCCAAAATTGGTTCAGAGCCATTGTTTCATAGGTTTTTGGAGGTACTTGGTGGGGAGCTTACGCCAGTCACTGCTTCCCGGCCGCCATCTTGGCTCCGCCCCCTGAAAGACTGATTTTAACAGGAGAACTGGCACAACTACTCTGTGTTGCCTTTAAAGTAGTCACTTTGGGAGACAATATACATTTTAATGATAGCTGCCTTAGTTTACCAGATATTTGTACCTCTTTTGGGGGAATTGTTTTCAGAGTCAGTTTATAAACTGCCAAAAGAAACCAAGTTTCATTACTTTAAAGCCATGATTCATTTGTGAGATCCACAATGGTATTACTCAGATCATCTACTTATTATTCAGCAGACTTAATCCTGAAGGACTTTTGGCTGTTTCACAATATCAAATGTCCAGATAGTGAAAATTTGTCACCACTGAAAACTTTACAAAAAGTAACCTCAATTGTAATATTAGTGATCTAGACATTCCACAGGTGAAAAAAAAATAATGGGCCATAGGCACCTAAAGTATTGTTCCAGAATAGGAGTTCCCAATGTGTGTTGTGAACCAGGGTGGCATCATTGATATAAATGAAATATCTCTTGAGACGATGATTTTTGAAGGGGACACTAGTTCTCTAGATGAACTTTTATTTGTTTTAAAGAGACAGTTGAATTACCTGGATCTTAGAGAAGAGTGATGGTTATGTGCAGAAGACAAAGATGAAATGGAGAGAGATACAGAAGTTTGTGAAGGGGCTGGTGAGACAAACCCACCTGGTCCCTAAAACCTTGGTTGTTCTTTACTTTTCACTGACCAGGTAAACATGCCTTCCATTTGTCAGTTTGAACTAATTTCAGGGGCTTCACTTCATCCCTTTATTCCTCCCCTTTTATTCCAGTGAGGGGGGGGTTGAAGATGCTTGGAAATATGACTTTCTGATGGACTACATTTGAGGCTGAACAGAGACTGGAGGAATAGATTTTCTTCTGGATCTTTAATAATGGAGATAAAAGCAATGTTTGTTTACTGATTGCAAATTCCATCCTCGGGTGTGGTGAGCTACTGGAGGGACTTTGGGCTCCACAGCTTCTGCTTTTGTCTGTAACACTTCCTCTCCTGGCTTAAGGGTTAGTCCTTTCTCTGGCACTGCTAGTTTTAGATTCAGCTGGGTGTCTGTATTGCTATATTTCAACGGTGGTGGTGGTGGTGGTGGTGGTGGGGTGTGTGTGTGTGTGTGTGTGTGTGTGTGTGTGTGTGCGCACGCGTGCCCACGTATGAGAGAGAGAGAGAAAGAGAGAGAGAGACGCAGAGAGAGAGAGAGACAGAGACAGTGACAGAGAGACACAGAGACACAGAGAGACAGAGACAGGGACAGAGGCAAAGAGATGCATATAATCAGGTGTATCAAATAGGGAAAACAAAACATTTTTGGACCCTTACTTGGGGATCATTTAAATTAGTTCTTTGCCTGAGATGGAATAAGAAGAAAACATATGGGATGTTTAAGGGGAAAGATTACAAGAGAACTGAAGAAAAATTGAAGATATTACTCAAAGGAGGGTAAACAGGAAATAGGCTTTCTTAATTTGATGTGGGAAATGGAAATGATCATTTCCCACTAAATCAATAGTTCTAATACAACTCCTGTTCTGGGAGGACAAAGGTGTTGAGAGACTTCCAACCCAATCAGTTGTAACAAATTTAATCAGTTAAGTTCCTTTGTTTCTATGTCTGTAATTTCTCTTACATCTAGTTTTTCTTCTCTAATTCTCAAGTAATTAATCTAGTTCAGGCTCTCATCTCTTCTGGACTAGACTATTTTAATAGCTAATTGGTCTTACCTCCAGCCTCTTTATTCTCCAATTCACCATTCACATTGCTTTCTAAATAGTCTTCCCAATGAACTGTTGGGACAGAGTCGCTTTTCTCAGAAACCCCCAATGTCTCCTCCAAGCCTCCTAAAAAAAGCATAATCCCTTAATGCTATATTTTGTTTGTTTGTTTGGTTTGGTTTTGGAAGGGATATTTGAAGGTTTTCATGATCTGCTTCCTTACAACCCATCGGGACTTCATATTTTCACTCCCCTTCACTTGTAACACATTACAGCAGAAATCTCTGTCTTCTATTGTCAGTCTGTCCTCTCCCATCTCATTGCCTTTGTTCGTGTTGTTCTTCTATGTAAAGTCCCATTTTTTTTCAGTCTATAAGCCAGATATCACCTCCTCTCTGATGCCTTTCCTGAATATGACAAGTGGAAATCCCTTTTCAGGTGACTTAATTTTGTCTGATGCTCTTTTTGCACATATCTTATGAGCATGATGGAGTGGAAAGAGTGTTGAAATAAGTTCAAATCCTAATTTGGTCATTTTCTACTTTTGTGACCTTGGAGCAAGATGCTTAATTAACCTCCCTGGGCCTCAATTTGGTCAACTCCATAAAATGAGGGGACTGGTCCAAATGAGCTCTAGGTCCCTTCTAGCTCTAGATGTCTGCTCTTTTGTAGTTATCATTCCTCAATCCATCAATAATCATTTATCAATGAATATTTATTATATACTAAGCACTTGGCTCCAAAGCAAAACAGTGCCTATCCTCAAGTAGTTTATATTCAAATAGTGCAGGAAACATTTGTGTGCCTGTATGTGTGTATGCACTTTATTACATATATTCCATGTATAAAATACACACATTTGCATATATGAATACACACAATGCATAGAGAGAATTTTGGCAACATTGGAGAGGAAGACACTAATAGCTGGATTGACCAGGAAAGGTCTCATGCGGAAGATAGCACTTGAGATCAGTTTTGAAGGAAACTAGGGAATGCAATTTACGTAGGTGATAAGGGAGTATGTTCCTGGAATGGGGGACACCCAGGTAAAAAGTGTAGAAATTGCATAAGGATTAGAATATATGAAGAATACCAAGGCCAGAATGACTGGACCATAGAGTATGCAGAGGGTAGTAATGTGCAATAAACCTGAAAAGGTAGGATGGGGCCAAGTCATGAAGAGCTTTATGTGTCAAATAGGTAAATTTTTATTTGTTCCCTGAGGCAACAGTTGGGCCACTGGAATTTTATTGCTTAAGGGTGTGACATGTCATAGCTACCCTTTAAGAAAATCTCTTTGGTGACTGTATGGAGGATGGATTATATAGGGGAGAAGTTTGAGATAGGGAGATAAAGTAGGAGACTATTGTAGCAGTTCAGGTGAGAGGTGATGGCTATATGAGTGGAGAGTAGAAGTCTGGAAAAAATTTGATAATAGAAATAATAGGATTGGGCAACTTAGTGAATGCACAGGGTGAGTGAGAATGAAGTGCTTAGGATGTTACTGAACATGGGTGACTAGAAGGATGCTGCTGCTTTAGAAACAGAGATATCTGTGTGTGAGAAGGGTGAGTTTGGGGGGGAAATGAGTTTTGTTTTATGCATATTCAATTTGACATGCCTATGGGATATCCAGCTTGAAATGCCTAATGGGCAGCTTGTTATGCAGGAGTAGTACTCAGGTAAGAGAAAAGGACTGAATATAAAGATTTAGGAATTATATTCATTGAAATGATCATAGAACCCGTGGGGGTTTATAACATCACCAAATGGGAGAATATAGTGTAATGAAGCCTTGATTCAGGGACTTGGAGATCATTCACATTTAAGAGACTGAGAAAGAATAGAAGTAGGAGGTAAACTGTGAAGAGGAAGGAGATAAACTGTAAAGAGGTAAGAGGAAAACCAAGAGAGAGCATTATCAAGAGGAGAGAAGAGATTGGTTAGTAGTGTCAAATCCTGAAGGAAAGTAAAGAAGGATGAAAATTAAGAAAAAGCCAATAGATCTGGTAATTAAGAGATTACTGATAATATTGGAGGGAGTACCTAGAATTCTGTAATAAGGCCAGAAGCCAGAATAAAGGTTTAGAAGAGAGTAAAAGGAAGCAATTGCCTTTTCAAGGTGAGAAAGGGTAAAGATATATGGAATGATACCTATCATAGATGTTAGCATCCTGTGAGTGTTTTTTGAAGGTGGAAAAGACATGGGTATGTGTTTTTATGCAGCAGGGAAGGAACCAGTAGACAGATAGGGAAAGAGTAAAGAGAAGAAAAAATGGAGATGACAAGGGGACCAATCTGCTGGAGAAGAAAGGAGGGAATGAGATAAAGAGTGGTTGGCCTTGGTGAGAATGATCAGCTCTCTTCATCAGCACAGTGGGAGATGATGTCAAGGGTTTGTGAGATGAAGAAGAGAAAAATAGAGCTCACAGAAAATAGCTTCATTTTTTTTTAAAAAAGGAAAGTATGAAGAAAGGTCTTCAACTTAAAGGTCATGAGGAAGGTGTTGTATGAGAGACTTAAGGAAAAAGATTTGGAATGAATGAATGAAAAAATCATTTATTAAGAGCTGTACTGTGCCAAAACTGTGCCAAACATTGGGAATATAAATGCAAAAAGTTTTTGCCCTCAAAGCTTATACTTTATTTTTTGTTTAGTATTTTATTTTTCCCCAGTCAGATGTAAAAATTTTTTTTAATATTTGTTTTTAAACTTGTGTCCCTTCTTCCCCTTTGCCCCCCTCATTGAGAAAGCAAGCAGTTCAATATAGGTTATACATGTATAGTTATGCAAAACATTTCTATATTAGTCATATTGTAAAAGAAAATAGAGCAAAACAAAAATCTCAAGAAAAACAAAATAAAAAAGTATGCTTTAATTTGTATTCAGACATTATCAATTCTTTCTCTGAGGAAGGATAGCTTTTTTTAAAATCATAATTCCTTCAGAGTTGTCTTGAATTGTTGTATTGCTGAGAATAGCTAAGGCATTCACAGCTTTCAGTATTACTGTTACTTTGTACACAATACATTTCACTTTGCATCAGCTCATGTAAATCTTTCCAGGTTTTTCTGAGAGCATCCTTTTTTTTTAATTATAACTGTTTTTAATTATTAATAAGTTTCTACACCATAAAGAGAAATTTCCATACATAAATAAAAACATGCAAAAATAATAGAACCGTATATGAAAACTGTGAATTCTGCCTCATACTACTTGCTTTAAGTGTATAATTCTATACTTTTCATTTCAAAAGAGTTTGTTATGTTGGTAGTTGAATTTCCCTTGTGTGAATTTACAGAAAAATATTATAATGGCCCTTTAAAATGTCATTTTTTTTTACTATTATGACATTACTACTAACTCCCACCACCTTTCATCTCCCTTCCTTCCTCCCAACTAAGAGTATAAAAAGGAGGGGTGGGGGAGGCGGTGAAATAGGGTGGAGAGTTGTAACAATTAAATCCACAAAGTGGCCATATCTAAAAATTTATGCATCTTTTTTCCATTTTGTGTTCTTCTTTTGTCTGAAGGAGAGTAACACCTCTAGAGTATTTTCAGGTCTTTCTGGAGTTTCAAAGTTGTTCCCTCTTTGCATTGCTGTTGTACCACTTTAAATTCTTCTTATTTCACTTTGCTCATACTTTTTTCACTTTGTCATACTACCCAGTATTCCATGAAATCACCTCTCATCATTTCCTTTCTATTTCTCTGAATTCTTTTGTTTGGATTTCAAACTTCCTACTCTGCTCAGATTTTTCCATCAAAAATTCTCCAGAATCTTATCTTGGGTTAAGTCTCAGTTCCACCCCTGCCATGTTGAATTATACAAAGTTTTGCAGAGTAGCTTATTCTTGGTTGTAAGCCCATCTCTTTTGCCTTTCTAAATGTTGAATTCCAAGATGTCCTCTCATTTATAGTGGAAGCTGCAAGGTCTTGTGTGATCCTGATTGTAATTCCTTGGTATTTAAACTGCTTTATTCTGGATTCTCATAATATTTTCTCTTTGACATGGGAGTTCTAAATTTTGACTGTAAGATTCCTGGGAGTTTTCATTTGGGGATTTATTAGAGAAGAGGACCTATGGATTCTTCCTATATGTCTTCTGCCTCCTAGTTCTAATAAATCTGGGCAATTCTCTTTTATGATTTCTTGTCATACAGTATACAAGACTTTTACTATATCAATGTTTTCAGGGAGCCCAATAATTTTTATAGTATCTCTTCTTGGCCAGTTTTCCAAGTCAGTTGCTTTTGTTACCAGATAGCTTACATTTTCTTCTTTGAATTTTTCAGTCTTTTCATTTTGTTCTAATATTTCCTACAGTCTTATAGAGTCATTGTTTTATCTATTCTTGTTTTCAAGGACTCCACTTCTTGCATGAGGTCTACCATTTTCTCTTCTAAGTTATTTATTCTACTTCCAATTCTTTGCTCCAGGCCTTTTATGTCATTTTTTAATCTCTTCCTTCATTTCTTCTAGGAATTCATGTAGGCCTTGTAGAAAATCCATTTTGTCCTTTGAATTTATGTTTAGAGTTGTTATGGAGTTGCTTTCTTTTGGAGGATCTCTAGATTTTATACTGGTTGATGTTTTTGTCTTTAGTTTTTTATCTCTCCAGGTTTAGTTTCTGAATTAAGGCTTTGTGCTAGGGGCAAGCTGCATCTCCTGATAAGCTTCAGGGTGGGTTGACTGACCAGGTGGGGTCTTACTCTCAATTCCCTGGGTTCTTGCACTTACTTCCACATCCTGGGATTAGGCATCTTTGGATTTTTGAGGTTTAGAGCTGAAACCTCAGCACTCTAGCACTTCTAAGCTCTGTACCCCAGGATGTTGGAAAGAAAAAATGCTCTTACCAGCTACAGTCTACTTGAACCCCTTGGTTAGACTGGGAGATGTAGATCCTAGTTTTGTTTCCAGACCCCTGTTTTCTATTGACTGTATTTTTTTCAGTTCTCAGGTATAATAAATCACTAACTTTAAGTTTCTCACTAGATCTCAGCTTAGAGAAGACTTCATGGATTGTTGGAGTAGATATGCAGGAGGTGGTCTGCCTTGAGTATCAAAGCCCAGACAGCTGATCCTAGATGCTAACTTGTTGGAAATGTTGGAGAAGGAATTCTTGTCCAGAAATGAGCTGGCTTAGATGACCTCTTTGAGCTATGAGACTCTTTACTCAAAAGGAGTGATCTCACAAAACTTCCTTTTCTCTCTGATATCACAGGAATTCCTATTCATTCAATTCCCTCAAGGAGTCAGTACAGTGATTTTCTGAAATGAGGAAATTCACAAGACTTGAGAAAGCTAGAATTTACCTCACTGACTTCCTTAGACCAGGTAGGTGTCTCTTAAGTCTCTGCCTCCCAGGAAAGGATTACTCATCATTTCTTATAGCACAATAATATTCCATCATGATCACTTACCACAATTTGTTCAGCCATTCCCCAATTTATGGGCATCTCCTAAATCTCCAATTCTTTGCCCCCAGAAAAGAGATGCTATAAATATTTTTGTATGTATAGTTCTTTTTCTTTTTTTAAAATCTCTTTTGGGATACAGGTGTAGTAAGCTTGTTGTTAGTTCAAAGGGTATTCATGATTTTATAGTGCTTTGGGCATAGTTCCAAATTGCTTTCCAGAATGATTGAATTAGTCCACAACTCCACCAATAATGCATTAATGTCTCATTTTTTCACATATCCTCTCCAACATTTGTCATTTTTCTTTTCTGTCCTGTTAGCCAATCTAATAGGTATCAGAATTGTTTTAATTTGCATTTCTCCAATCAGTAGTGATTTAGAGCATTTTCTCATATGGCTATAGATAGTTTTGATTACTTCATCTGAAAAGTGTTCATAACTTTTGATCATTTGTCAGTTGGGGAATGGTTCTTACTTTTATAAATTTGATTCAGCTCTCTATATGTTTGAGAAATGAGGCCTTTATTAGAGAAATTCGCTTCAAATTTTTCGCTGTTACTATGATTAACTGCATTTTCTTCCATCCTATTTCCTCCTTGTTTATTCTATTCTATCTCTTTTCACCTTGTCCCTCCTCAAAAGTGTTTTGCTTCTCACAGTCCCCTCCCCCAATATGCCTTCCCTTCTACCACCACTCCTCTCCTCTTTATCCTTTCCCTTCTTACATTCCTGTAGAGTAAGATGGATTTCCATAGCCGATTCAGTGTGCATGTTAATCTCTCTTTGAGCCAATTCTGATGAGAGTAAGGTTTACTCACTCCCCCTCAACTGTCTCCTTCCCCTCTACTGTAAAATCTTTTTCTTGCCTTTCTTATGGGAGATAATTTACCCCACTCTACCTTTCTTTTTCCCTTCCTCTCCCACCCTTTAATTTTATTTTTTTAGCTTTTCATGGCCTGAGACTAATTTTTAGGTATCATTCCTTCATATTCAACTCACATCTGTTCCCTCTGTCTATGTATACTCCTTCTAACTGCCCTAATAATGAGAGAGTTCTAATAAGTATGATCTTCTCATGTAGGCATGAAAACAGTTTAACCTTATCAAGTAACTTATGATTTTCCTTTCCTGTTTACCTTTTTATGCTTCTCTTGAATCTTGCATTTAAAAGTCAAATTTTCTGTTCAGCTCTGGTCTTTTCATCAAGAATGCTTGAAAGTCCTCTATTTCATTGAATATCCATTCCCCCCACTTCCCCCCAAAGGATTGTACTCAGTTTTGCTGGGTATCTAATTGATTATTGGTTGTCATTCTAGCTCTTTTACCCTCTGGCATATCATATTCCAAGCTCTCCAATTCTTTAATGTAGAAGTTACTAAATATTGTGTTATCCTGACTGTGGCTCCATGATACATGAATTGTTTCTTTCTTGCTGCTTGCAATACTTTCTCCTTGATCTGGGAGCTCTGTAATTTGGCTATAGTATTCCTGGGAGGTTTCATTTAGGGATCTCTTTCAGGAGGTAATCAGTGGACTCTCTCAATTTCTATTTTACCCTCCGGTTCTAGAATATCAAGGTAGTTTTCCTTGATAATTTCTTGAAATGTGATGTCTAGGCTCTTTTTTTAATCATGGCTTTCAGGTAATCCAATAATTTTCAGGTCAGTTGTTTTTCCAGTGAGATATTTCACATCATCTTCTATTTTTTCATTCCTTTGGTTTTGTCTTATTATTTCTTGATTTCTCATAAAATTATTAGCTTCCATTTGCTCAATTCTAATTTGTAAGGAATTATTTTCTTCAGTGAACTTTTGTACCTCCTTTTCCATTTGGCCAATTCTGCTTTTTAAGGCATTCTTCTCCTCATTAGAATTTTGTAGCATTTTTAAAAACATTTGGCCTAATCTCATTTCTCTTTTTAGCTTTCCATGGCCTGAGACAAATTCATATTTTTCTTGGAGGCTTTGGATGCAGGAATTTTGATTTTGTTATATCCTTCTGAGTGTGTGTTTTGATCTCCCGTGTCACCATAGTAAATTTCTTTGGTCAGATTATTTTTCTGTTGTTTGCTCATTTTTCCAACCTATTGCTTGACTTTTAACTTTTGGATAAAGGAGAGCTCTGCTGTCCCAAGCCTCAGGGGTTTTGTGCAGCTGTTTTCAGAGATACTTTTAGGGACTTGTAAGTTTTCAGTCTTTCCAAACTGGTAAGAACTAAAAAGAGGTATGTTCACTACTCTATTGGCCTGTGCTCTGGTCTGTGAGTGACCATGTACACTCTTTTCTGCCCTGAAACTGTGATGAGGGTTCCTGCTCCACTATAGCTATGAACTCTATTGTGGCACCTCACCTGGGACTAACACTCAAGATGGTGACCTGGATCTAAGTATGAGAAAAGTAAAAGTGTCCTACCTCAGTGCTGGCAAAGAGACTCCTGTAATCTCCTTCTGATTAGTATTTTGAACCTCTAACATTCTATGGGCTGAGAGCTCTGGAAGCAGCAGCTCCTGCTGCTGATTTAGTAGCCCCCAAGGTCTGCTCCTGGTTTGCTGGGGCTCAGCCTGTGCTGGACTATGCTCTACTCTCACCCAGATGTGACAGGCCTTTCCTGCTGACCTTCTGAATTGTCTTTGGCTGGAAAATTATTTCACTCCATCCTTTTGTGGGTTTTGTCGCTCCAGGATTTTTTTTATGGCATCATTTAAAGGTCTACAGAGGGGTTTTGGGGAGAGCTCAGGTGAATCACTGCCTTTTCTCTGCCATCTTGGCTCTGCCTGAAACTTAAACTTCAAACAGGGAATATAATAAATGTTTAGGGGTGTCCTGGCTAGGGAATGTTGATTGGTCTGAGAAGTAAAAGGGATTGTGAATATACTCATAGGGAAATTGATTGACAAATCCTTTTCAGAAATGGGAGTATTGATTTGACAGCAGTCTCCAGAGTAAGCAGTTGTAATTGAGGAAGGTGTGAGAGGCAGGGTACAGCTGCTATTGTGAATGATATAGAGAAGTAATAAGGGAGGGATGGAAATATAACCTTGCTTCAGAGGACATTAGTTGCAATTAGATAACACAAATTTGTAGGAAACAGTTGGTATGGTTGTGTGACTTCCTCCAGCTGAGTTTGGCAGAACATGAGTAGGATTAAAAAAGGCAAATGGTGGGAGCAATCCAGGATTACAATTTGGCAATGTCAATGGAGATAATACCAAGGGTCAAGGGATTCAAGAGTAGAGATTAGAGCAGAATTGAACTAGTTCATTAAAGGGTTTAGATTGGGAAGGAAACAGAATATAGCCAGAGTAGGTATGGTGATATAGGAAAGTAATAAGGGGGGAAGGAGTTGGACCTCATGAGAAGAAGAGCAAACTTAAGAGGAGAAGGCATGGGGAGATAGATAATGAAAGAAGATTATGATCCAAAAGTAATTTCAGAGTTCTTAATCATAGAAGTAAACAATTGTGGATTATGGCAAGACCAATGTTATGACCATCCCTGTGTAAAGATGAGGTAGAGTAGAAGAATATGTCATGGGAGCTGAATATATTGAGGAACTGGTTTAGAATATTTGAGGCAACATCAACATGCATATTGAAGTCTTCTAGTATAATTGCAGGAGTTAGAATGAAGAAACTAAGAGGCAAGCACTGAATTCTTTGAGAAAGGAGGGAAAATGACATTCCTCTATTTAGATCATAAACTCCTTGAGAATAAGGTCTGTACTGTACTGATATTTATAGCCCCAGCATCTCCTATAGTGCTTTGCATACATTAGCTATCTATGTGATAATCAACTGAATTTAACTGATCTCTCAGTAAAGGTGCTTTGCATGAAAAGTTTTTAAATTCTTAAATGGATAGAGATGAACAAATCTTAATCACAGTTTGGGATACCTAAAGTCAGCTTTTGTTGTGTATTCATAAAGTAATGGATGACTCTTTCGTAAATATGGAAAATGAAATTTTGAATAAAAAAATCTAAGTAGTGATATAAAACCACTTTGGTGGAGTAGAAAGGACAAGAACTTAGAAAATGAGAAGGCCAAATTGGGGTTTAGGTAACACATATATCTAGTGTTAGGTTCATAATCCTACTTCCTTAGTACTGTTGGTAAATGATAGCATTTCATTCTGAAACTTGCAATGAGGTTTGCACCACCCCCCAATATCAAAGATGTGACTCATATTCAAACATCTCACATCTCTTCATACAGTTTCTTTTCAAAGTGTTTTCAGATAACCTGCCACTTGTGTGGAATGTTCTATAAATATTGTGTTAAAGTTTTTTTTCTTCAACAATAAGAAACTTATGGAAATTTTAACCATCCATATGCTTTGACTAATGGGTTTCTTAATTTCTTCTTAGTCACTCTTACAGTGTGATCTGATGCATTCTTGGAGTCAGAGATTCAGGTTCCATTTCTCTTTTGTCATCTGGGAGGGATGTATACCTGAAACTCCCAGCATCCTATAAAGCTCTCCAAGTCTACAAGTTATAGAAGAGTGGCTGAATTTGCCTTAGGGAGGGGAGTTTCATTGTCACCAAAGGTTTCCTGAATTACAAAATCATCTGGACTAAAAAAAAAGCCAGATTCTAAGGTCCCTCAAGCTGCCCAGCAAACACTACATTGTAAATTATTTGGTGAAATAAAAAAAAATCCTCCAAAGACTTGGATTCTGCCCCTAGCTCTCCTACTGGCATGCTGTATGACTTTGTATAAAACATATATCTCCAAGTCTCAGTTTGTTCATTAGTGAAATGAAGAGAATTGAGCATATTTTAAATGTTGCATTTTGATTAAAGAAATGTCCTGTCTAAACCAAAATATTTATAGTAAAAGTGAGGGGAAAAGTAGATTCCCATCAATTGGGGAAAAATGCTCACACACTAGTGGATCCATGAATACAATAGGATATTTCTAAGCTGTATGAAAAATAGTAAATAGGGTGAATAAAGAAAAATGAGGGAAATATTAGATGAACTAAGTTAAAATGAAATAAGCACAACTAGGGGATCAATATACAGAAAACTATAATATCAATAAAACAAAATGAATAATAACCATAAAACAATAGAAAATACATTCTGCAAAATTACAATGATCAAGCTTGGGGCCAAAGAATAAATGTAATAATGCAACTCTCTTCTTTCTTTTCAGGGTAGAGGATTATGGATATGGAACATTGCATATCATATTTGACTTGGTTGATATTTTGGTTAGTTTTGCTGGATATTACCCCCCCCTTCTCTTCCCTCCTTTACCTTCCTTCCTTCCTTCCTTCCTTCCTTCCTTCCTTCCTTCCTTCCTTCCTTCCTTCCTTCCCTGCCTGCCTTCCTTCCTTCCTTCCTTCCTTCCTTCCTTCCTTCCTTCCTTCCTTCCTTCCTTCCTTCCTTCCTTCCTTCTTCCTTGTCATAACAGATAGCTCTCTGGAAGTGGGAAGGAGAAGAAATATATTGGGGAACATAGATATTGTAAACACAAAAGCTATCAACAATTTTTTTCAAAAGGAATTGTATCTAGAAACCTCTGGGAGTACCTCATAAGCAGTTCTACATAATATGAATTAATAATGGTACTCTGTGAACGCTGGGTTAAACTATAAAGTTTAAAGTTGGATAACTCTCTAAGGTTGACTCCTTCAGAGGATAATTGGGTACCTCCCTAGTGGAAAAACTAGTACTTTGTAGTAGGAGTTGAAAAACAACAGCACCCTCTTAGAAATGAGGAGAGAATGATTCCAATTTTCCCTTTTCTCAGTCTTCCGTTCCTGAAAACCCTGCCTAGTTGGCTTTGTGGAAGAATAATAGCTAATATTTATATAGTACTTTAAGTTTCACAAAGTGCTTTACCTATATTATCTTATTTGATCCTCACAGCAACTGTTGGAGGTAGGTATTTTCCCATTTTACAGATGAGGAATCTGTAATACTAATATAAGTCTTTCATCAGTTTATTATTTTTAGAGCACTTAAAGCATCTGTTTGTATTGAGGATCTGTTACTGGATACGACTAGAGACAGTATATTGCAATGGAAAGAGCCCTAGTGTTGGAGTCAGATAATTTGGGTTTAAATCTCCATTCTGCCTCATGTATAATCTATGTAACTTTTGGCAAGTCTCTTCAGTTTCCTCATCTAGAAAATGAAATGCGTGAATGAAAAGATTTCTAAGGTCCCTTCCAGCTTGAAATCTATAAAATGATCATATGCATTAGCCTGTGTCCTAAAACTCAAAATGGCTCTTTGTTCCTCTGGTACAAAGTCTTTAGAGGTAAATATCAGGAGCATTTTATCAAACCTGAGGGATAACAACATAGCAACAATATCATGCAGAATTAGTGGGAATGGGAGTAAACACTGTGAAAAGCAATAGTGTGCAGAAGAAAGGCCATTTAAAGCAAGATATGCATATATATGAAAGTTAGCTGATTAGAGAGTTGGGCTTAGAATCAGCAAGACTTGGGTTCAAATCCTACTGCCTGGCTAACTTAGGTCACTTCTCAATACCATAGACAACTCTTTAAGATTACAAGCCGAAGAACAAATATGGATCTGCACTATTTGAGAATTTCCTCACTGGATATTCACAATACTAATGAAATCTTAGGTCTGGTAAAATGATGTTTAAATAAATTTGCATTCAGAAATGCCAGCTATTACTATTCTGCTGCCCATGGCGAGGGGGGAGAAGATGAATTACATTGGAGAATATCCAAGTAAGCAAATAAAATAGACTTATAAGCTCATATATTTGAAGCTCAAGAGACCTTAGAGGTCATCTTCTCCAACTCCTTTATCTTATAGCATGAGAAATAAGGTCCAGAGAGGTTAAGAAATTTGCCCAAGGTCACAATATCCTAAGGAGGACTGAGGATTAGAACTTGGTTCCTCTGACTCTAAATTCACTATTCTGTGGATTCTCAAGAGACACATGTAACTAAAAATTACAGCCAGATTTGCACAATTTTATTTGCTGCATTGAAGGACCTCACTTCTAATCTTTGATTTGATTAGAATTAATCCCAGAAGTCAGGATTAGACTCATATAAATCATTTTCTTATTATTTGCACATTTTTAGATGAAAGCAGAGGCAGGGAAAATACAAAAAAAAATCACTCATTTGATTTCTGAATGTATCTTATGTTGGAATAAGGGTAATTACTTCCATCAAAATTAATTCTATTAAAATGAATGATGAAGTCATACAATGAAATCTTGGCTCGGTTTCCCTATTCTGCTAACCATAAGGAAGTGAACTGCTTTTTTTCCCATCAAAATTTTATATTTTTCCAAGCCATCCCTGAAGCAGAAGCTTTGGCTGAACAAAAGGGTTTTAGAAGATTTGATTTGCATAGAAAATAAATAGAAGGAGTTAAGTCAACAAAGTTTTCATTATCTCTCAAGCTGTGAATTCCCTAGATATTAACAAAATATATACTTACATAATAAGATGCTAACAGTTAATAAACTTGGAAACAAGATTTGTGTCACGTAAGTCTCAATTCAGATGGACTGGTTTAACTGGGTACCCTTGTTGTCATCATCTGTAGAGATTCTCGACCTATCAGGATCCCATCCACCATCTCTATTTTTTACTTGCTGAGCATGCCCACTATCCCATTGGCCAGTCACCCACTGTGTCTTTTCCTTAAGTATCCTGCTTTCTCCCCCCCCCCCCCACTCCTAACCTCTCTAATTGTGGCTTTGGAAATGTCTCTATGCTGCAGTTTCTGAGGTGGCTCTGGGAAGCGAAGATGAGAGATTTCATTTAAATTCATCTGCACTTTAATAGCTAGGAGTTTTTGCTCTCTGTGAATGTAAAAGCTCAAGAGCTACTTGGTTGCCTCTAATTATGCCTCATAATCTAGGGAGGAAAATTCCTTGTTTTGTATGTAGGTGGGCAGTCCCACCTGATGAAACTTCAATTTGTGTAGACTTCAACTATGTGCAAACCATGATGCATGTAGACACATGCTTCTGGAAAATCACTTGGTCATTTCACTAGGAGACCATAATGCAGCATAAGAATACTGAAGATACAGTTTCCACCCCATGGAGACTTATTAGATTTAGTTGAGGAGTTGTGAACATATTAAAAGTGCCGGTGAATAAGGAGGATAGGAAGGAAGGGATTAAGACTTGATATATATTTATTATGTGCCAGGTACTGAACTTTACAGGCACTAAGCACTTTAAAAATATATCTCATTTGATCCTCACAAAAACCCTGTGAGGTATGTGCTATTTTAAATCCTATTTTGCAGTTGAGGAAAGTGTGGTAAACAGAGGTTAAGTGACATGCCCAGGGTCACAAAGTTATTAATTATCTGAAGCTCATTTTGAACTTACATCTTTCTGATTCCACATATATACACATAGATACATATATAGAGATATATCTATATCTCAATAATGTATAGAAACAATAAGATGTTCAGTTTAGAAGGAGTCTCTAAGTTTGGCCCTTGTCCCTTATACCCTAATCCTCAAAGGGTTAAGGTACAAAGGAGGAGTATAAGCTGCCCTGGGAAGGAAATACATCCCCTTTCAGTCTCCTAGTTATGGTTCAGATTAGTAGAGATGTCAACAAAGGCAGATTGGATTAATGGGCAAAGATTTTCGAAGAACGCTAAGTTTTGTAATGTGTTCTGGAAAAGGTAAGGGGAAACTGGGATAGGCAGTGAGGCAGTCGGTGTTTTTCAATATGAAGAGAATAGCACATACAATGGGGTTGGGAGCAAGGGGAGGATTGGGGGGGCAGAGGGAGGACATGGCAAATTGAAACATCTATTCCTAGACTTCCACTGAACCAAAAGTCTAAGAAAAGACTTTGAAAAAGATGAGATTACACCTCCCTGCTTTGTGTCAAGAGTACACTTCTTACATTCCAGACAGATGAGACTCAATCCTGTTTTCAAAGGCTCTCAGAAAAGGACCAGGTCCTAACTTCCTGTTGTGTTGCTGCCAGTGAACCCAGCCAGGAGGGGTCTTTCATGTTCTTCCTTACCCTTCTCCTTATCAATCAGAGGCTAACTAAAGGGTCATGCTACCACTGTTCTTCTGGCTCAGCTGGCAGATTATAGCAGAACCCACTTTTATATCCTGCTAGCTGTCTTGTAATGATTCTGAATAAACCATTTAAAAAAAAAGATGAAAAAGGCAATTGCGTGTGCTAGATGTGAATTTTTCATATATAATGCTCACCTTAGGAATGTTAATTCAATTCAATTGAATAAGTATATCTCCTAAGGAATCTCTTCTATCTAGGCTCATGACAGATGTAAGTATTCACCCATATTTCTTCCCTTATTGACGTATCCCACTACACAGCATGAATATGGTATGATTTAACTGAAATAGATATTTTCTTTTCTTTAACTATGCCAAGATAAAAGGTATCTAGAAATATCTACATTAGAAAGAAAAAGATTGTCATACATACATACATATTATATACAATGTTTGTTTAGTCATTTTTAGTGGGGTCTGACTCTTCTTGACTCTTTTTGGGTTTTTCTTGGCAAAGACACTAGAGTGGTCATTTGACATTTCCTTCTCTGGCTCGTTTTGCAGATGAGGAAACCAAGGCAAACAGGGTTAAGTGACTTGCCCAAGGTCACGCAGCTAGTATAGTATCTGAGGTCAAATTAGAAATCGGGTCTTCTTTACTCCAGGCCCAGTGCTCTATCCACCGTGTCACCTAACTGCCCCTAATACACACACACACACACATACATACACACCTTGAATTAGATTATTTGGGAAGGTAATTTATTACAATGCAAAATTCCTCAATAATAAATTCTTTGCCTTTTATCCAGTACTGCTTAGCTGACTGAGGAATTAGCTACTAATTTGTTAAATACTCTAGTCATTTGCATTCTTTTCATATTTTATTAAAGTAAAACATGCTAGTTCAAAGGAAGAGGGACTGGATTTACAATGCCTTTTAACATTTAAAAAAATCTGTTTCCTATTTTGTTGATTGGGAGAGTGCCATGAATAAGAAACATGTTTTGTTGAAAAGAAAAGAATCTTCATATTTCTCGGCTAGATAACAAAGGAAACTGAGAGCAGGATTTTTTTTCCATTACTAATTTTGACAATATTTAGGCAATTTAAAGGACAGATGGATGTTTTGGAAGGCGTCAGATACCAATTGCGATAGTCTGTCCAATTACTGTAGACAAATATTTGTGTTCCTGGGAATTATTTGTTTTTTATCAAAATGTATTGAATAGAAAAGGCAAATTCTTTTAAGTCATTAGTTTTCACTGTCTTTTTTCCCCCCATAGAATGGGGCCATATGGGCCAAGAGAACAACAAGTCCCCAGACAGACATACTATATAATGATCCTTACAGCCAGACAAAAGAAAAGCCCTTTAAGAAATTACTTCATAAGACAACTGCATAACTTTCCTCACAGAACTTGTTGAACAAATACTGTAATGATTATTAAACTGATTGTGCCAATCTCTTACATAAATTTAACAAGAACCACTCCAAGATGTCTAGCCCATTCTACATTCCAAGCGGTTAACTGGCATCTGAAAACTGGAATATATCCAGGGAATTTACAATTACTTTTCCTTATTGCTTTAATGAGCAATGTGTTCCCTTCTTTTCCCTAATGTAAAGAGGTAGCACCAATTCACAATAGTTTGCACCAATGAAATTATCCCCAATCCTGAGGTTTAATCAATTCATTCCTCTCCAAGTTGCAGTGTGGACTTTTTCTATCATGTCCCAGAAATCTCTTTATCCTTGAAGCTTTGAAATTAGTCATGGATTCAAAAAATGGATATACCATATACCCTTGTGGCCTTTCCCTCTGGATGATTTTCCAGAATGCATCCATTTGAGGAGGGCTTTAAAAGAGACATGTCTTCATTCCTTCCCAGGATGACCTCCAAACTTTCTTTACCATGCTTCTCAAGCTAGGTAACTTAGTCTAGTTTCCCACTCCCTTTCACCCTACTTTCATGTGTGATCTTTCCTCATTAGCAACAACTGCTTGAAGGCAGAGACTACCTTTCTGCTTGCATTTGATTCTCAGATCTTAGCACTGTGCCTGGCACATAGTAAGCACTAAATAAATACTAGTTGACTGACTCATATTCAATGAATGGATAGGCAAGTACTAAGTCCCTGTACTTCTTCAAAGGAAAGTCTCAGTTATCTCAGAGAGTTGTCCTGCTTACCATAGGGTGATGAATATCCTTCCTACCTATTGCATCAATCCATGGTAATGTAAGATAATCACTCCATGGAGATATTTCTTCAATCTTCATAAATAGTCCAAGTGTCAAACAATGGTTTCAGCCTTATTTAGGTGTTCAGACTTGTTCCCAGCCATACTTTCATCTCACTTCAAATATCACCACTTCCTTGGATCTTTCCCTGATGTTTCCTCCCTCTTCTGTAATGCCCCTTCCCCTTAGGCAATTCTCTGATCATGTAACATCATTCAGTGTAGTTTACCTGTATCTTATCGTTTACTGGACTATAACTTCCTTGAAGGAATTTGTTTTTTTTTTGTTTGTTTGTTTTTTGTCAGGGCAATTGGGGTTAAGGGACTTGCCCAAGGTCACACAACTAGTACATGTGTCAAGTGTCTGAGGTTGGGTTTGAACTCAGGTCCTCCTGAGTCCAGGGCCAGTGCTCTATTCACTGCACCACCTAGCTGCCCCACATCCTTGAGGGAATTTGGAATTTAATTTATGTAAAGTTTGTATCTCTGCCAGTGCTTAGCAAAAGTACTCTGAATACAATAGGTACCTTGTGTGTGTGTGTGTGTGTGTGTAAATGACAATGGGTAGTGCAAGACCACTCAGGAAACTAAAAGGACAGTGTAGACAAATTTATAATAACTTTTGATATGTCAAAGCCCAAGTTTAGAGTGGTCAAATACTGCAAAAAAAAAGCACAGGCAGATACTGTAGGTTCAGATGCAGGCCAGGTCCAAAGACTACAATATTGGAGGTGAGGAAGCTATTATGAGGAACTCAGTAGTGGAATCTGAAGAACAATAAAATCTTATGATCTATGATCACAAGATTATGGATTTAGATAAATGGGAGGGACCCAGGCAGTAAGGACAATCAGGATCTGGGTGAATAGCAGCAAGGGATCTGAGTAGAAGCATGGTGAACTAGACACAAGAATGGAATTTGCTATGGAGCCACCCTTCTGAGGCAAGTGCTTTGCATATAATTTTTTTTCCCAAGGGTTAAGACTATTTGACTACATATAAACTGCTCTATTTGATTTTTAAAGCTTTTTACAATCTGGTCCCTTCTTATCTTTCCATTCTTTTTACATTCTACTGCCCTCTACATATTCTACTCCCCAGTGGCAATGGTCTTTATGTTCCTTATACTCCACCTACCAACTCTGTGTCTTTTTCACTGATTCTTCCCCGTGCCTGGAGTGCTAGATTGTCTCCATATCTCTGCTTCCTCACTTCCCTGGCTTTCTTTAAGATTCACCTCGAATCTACAATCTGCAAGAAGGCTTTACTCAGTTACTTCCCTCTGAAATTACCTTCTTTTTAGCTTGTGTATATCCTGAATATTAAAAAAAAAGGTTGTCTTCTCCATTACAACATGAACTCCTTGAGGTCAGGGACCCTTTCTTTGTAGCCCAGTACTCTGACACATATTAAATATTTAACAAACTCTTACTCACTGATTGACTCAATGTCCATAAGTGGAGGACTCTTAAAATGCAGCTGGAAGTGATTGACATGTCAGAGATTCTGGCAGTAGACACTTGGAAGCTAGCTGGGAGAAAAAAAATGCCATACTAAAAGGTATTAGAGTCCAGAAAGTGAGGTAGCAACTGAGGAACGATGTAATGAACCAGAATGAGTACTTGTTGTTCCAAGGTAATGGAATTTAGAGCTGGAAGGAACCTTAGACATCAGAAGGCATAGGATTTTAGAGTTGGAAAGGACCTCAGAAATCATCTAGTCAGAGCCCCTTACATTCCAAATGAGGAAATTGAGATGCAAAGGAGATGAACGATGTGCCCAACATCTTACAGGAATCAAGCAACAGAAATAGGATTTGAGGCTAAATCCTCCTGCAGCGAGGTGGCATAGTGGATAGTGTAGGGCCAAGAGCTGTGTGACCTTGGGCAAGTCACTTACCCTCGTTTGCCTCAGTTTCTCATCTGTAAAATGAGCTGGAGAAGGAGATGACAAACCAATCAAGTATCTTTGCCAAGAAACCCCCAAATAAGTCACAAAGAGTCAGACATGACTGACATGATTGAACAACCTCTTGCTTTAGAGCCAGTGATACTCTTTCCAATGCCATCACACTAAGATCATCTAGTTTAGCTCCATCATTTTGCAAATGAAGGAACAGAGAACCATTGAGATAATAAGTGGTAGAATTAGGAACGAAACCCAGGTTTTAGGACCTTGAGGTTACAGATTTAAAGCTGGAAAGATCCAACCCTTCATTTTCCAGAGGAAGAAAATGAATTGCAGAGGGGTTAAGTTACAGCCCCAAGGTGACAGAACTGGGACCTTTTGACCTTCAGTATGAAATTCAAGTAGTAAATAGTAGAAATGAAATGTGAAGCCAGGTCCTTTGACTAACAGTCCATTTCTTTTTCTCATTGCCTTCCAAGAAAATAACTAAGAAAAAAAATATCTTCCACTTGAACTGTGTGGTGATCTTTCTAGGTAAAAAGAGATTGCTATGAGTCAGTGTGGTATTCCCCAGTAGTCTGGGCAGGTTTTCAGTTTCTTCCACATTTATATTCTTACCAGAACTGCAGACTTAAGTTATTACATACCACGAGTGAAATTTGATTTTATTAAGGAGACGACACTGTCCTTAAATAAAATAGAAATGAAATTTAGCCTTGGCAAGCACTTTAGGCAACTAGAATCAGTGTTTGGTTAATGAAAATATTTGTATTCTGTCTTTGGGTAGGTTTAGGCAGATATTGCACCCATTTTAGGGCCTGCAAAAAGACTCAGAGCATTACACATTGAAGAGTAATTCTGTGTAATGTACAGTTTATGCTGTCTGAGAATATTGGCTCTTTTGTCACTAAAACACAAGGGCATTTAAAAATATGATGCCTTTTAAAAAGATTTTAGAAAACTAAGCAACATTTCCCAATTCTGTCCTTAATATTTTAGGTCATTGTTTTTATAATACCAGAAGTCTATGAAATAAAGAAGAATGTAATTAAATACTTTGAAAATATAAGTGATTTGTTTTGGGGCTGAACCTCTGGTTTCATTATTATAGGGGATTTTGGGTAAGAAACCTTACTTTTTACTTGTATACCCTTGGACAAGTCACTCATTTCTATGTCTTGCCTCATGGACCTTCATTCTTCTCATGATCAACTCTAATCTGTAATAGGGTAATAAATAGGAACAGATGATTTAGGTCAGGGTTTTTCAAACTCTTTAAAGTTATGGAACTTGATTAGCAAACATAGTTTAAACTTGCTAAGTGGTTCTATGAAAATGTTTCTTTAGGAGAAACAATATCATGGAGGACATTTAGTGCCATAGGGAAAGTCTTTTTAAAGGGGCAATGTTGTACACTTACATTTTGGGAACTCATGCCATTTGTACCTAAGTGATAGCTGTTGCTGACCTACAAGGTGCTAGACATTGTGCTAGAGTTTGGGGATATAAAAACAAAATATCAGTCCCTGACCTCAAGGATTTTACAATCTACTAAGGAGATTGAATTCAACATGTATACAGATAATTAAAATATAGGGTAGGGTATAAGGAGAGCAAGAGAGAGCTCAGAACAAAGAACACAAGAGATATTTTTGAGGAAGATAGCACTAATATTTAGGGGGAATCAAGAAAAGCTTTATGGAGGTGGTGCCACTTGAAATGAACCTTGAAGGAGGATAAGGATTTTGAAAGACAAAGATGAGAAGGGTCTATATTGCAGACATTGAATCCGTATGAATATATGGAATTTGGAGGTGGTAAGGCAAGTCAAGAGAACAACTAGTAAAGTATGACAAGAACATAGAATTCATGAAGGGGAGTTTCCTTTTGGGGTTTCTAATTTTCTGAGTCATAGCTAAAGAATGTATACTGACTTTTTTTTCCCTTAGGGAACCACCTTTGTATGCTGCTTTCTAAAATGGTCTTTGATTACACCTGGGTAGAAATGCATTGCCATATGATAATGATGAATTAATTTTGGAGACAGAAAAACAATTGAATTCAGAAACAATATCTGCATACAAGCTTATAATATGAAAATACTGAGTTACTTCTCAAAAACACTAAAAACTACTCAACTCATGCCCAGGGAAACCAAGCAAACATAGTTTGAAAAATCTTGGTTTAAGTGATTTATAAACACTTTTTCTCTTGAAAACCACATAGACCATATGTGGGATGTTGTATTTATTTCTAGGTGCCAATTCTTAGGAAATTAATTGATAAGTTGTAGGCCATGCAGAGAATGATGATCAGGAAGATGGTGGAGTTCAAGATCATGTCACATGAAACTCAGTTGAGGGAACTGGGGACATTTTATATGGAAAATGGAATGTTTGGGGCATGGATGACATGATAGTCTTCACACATTTGGAGGGCTATCATATGGAAGAGGGATTAGATTTGTTTTGCTTGGCCCTGGAGGGCACAACTTGGGCAAAGGAAAAGTAGCTAACAGAGTTCAGTTTGATGAAAGAAAAACATTGCCTCACAATCAGAACTTTTCAACAGAGGAATGGGTTTTTATTGAGAAATCATGAATTCTCCATCACTGAAGGTCTTAAAGTTGAAGCATGTTGACCTCTTTTTAGTATATTTTAGAGGGGGCTTTTATTTAGGTAATTGTTGGATTAGATAACTTTTCTGACCCTTACAGAATGAAATTATGTGATTCTGTGGTTGAGAAAGCATTTGTGAATCAGAAATGTGTTTGTGGCCAGAAACAAGTTTTATCCCTTTGCATATACACATTTGTTCCTTATCTTTGATCAAATCCAATTCAACAGGCATCTTTAAGGATCTGCTATGTGCAAGGAATTATGCTAGATACCGAAGATACAAATACTATGACAAATGTTGTTTGAGAGATATAAAAAGAGAAACATAAAGTTTTGGCCAAAGCAGTCCTTACCCTGGAATCATGAAGACCTGAGTTCAAAGCCAACTTTGAACACTTACCAGCTGTGTGACCCTGGGCAAGTCATTTAACCACATTAACCTCAGTTCCTCATCTATGATGAGCTGGAGAAGGAAATGACAAACCACTCTAGTATCTTTGCCTCTTCATGATCCCATTTGGGGTTTTCTTGGCAAAAATACTGGAGAGAAGTCTTCTAAATGGAGGTGGCACATGAGCTGAGCTTAAAGGAAGATAATGATTGTAAGAAGTAGAGGTGAGGAGGCAGTGAATTCTGGGAATGGAAGACAGCTTGTGCAAACTCACAGAAGGAGGAAATGCAATGCTGAGTTTAGGTTAACAGAAAATATAGGCCAGTTTGGTTGGAATATAGAGGTCACAAAAGGGAATCTTGTAATAATCCTGGAAAGATAGGCTTCTAGATTTTCAAGGGCTTTAAATGCCAATAAATAAGGTAGTATTTTATCCTAAGGGAAACAGATAACCTCTGAAGGCTTTTGAAAGAAGGATCAGACTTGAGTTTTCAGAAGATTATTTTGGAAATTAATTATATGGAGGATATAGAAAGAGTAAAAGATCTAAGCTGGGATCTTAGGTGAAGAGATTTAACATCTGGAGCTACAATTTTTTTTCCAAATAAATAAAAAGAAATATTTTTCTAAAACCCCAACAAATTATTTATTTAGCACCTTCTACAAGCAAGACAGTATGCTATGCAATTTGGGAATCAAAAGAATGTAAGACCTGGTTGCTGCTTTGGGGAGGTTACAGTTGTTAGGAAGAAAACAAGTAATTAGGTAAGCAGTTAAAAAATAACAATTTTTGTCATGGTTATTTAGTTGTTTTTCGGTTGTGTCTGACCCTTTGTAGTCTAATTTGGGGTTTTCTTGGCAAAGATACTGGAATGGTTTGCCATTTCCTATACAACCTCTTTTTACAGGTGAGGAAACTGAGGCAAACAGCCTTAAGTGATTTGCTACTAAGTGTACGAGGCGAGATTTGCACTCAGGACAGCGAGTCCTCCTGACTCTAAGCCTAGCACTATACTGCACCACCAAGCTTCAAACTCACTTCCCTCCCTCCCCCCATAATAATAGCCTTTATTTGGTTTGATAATTGCTTTATGTATGCCATCTCATTTAATCCTCACATTATCCTTGTGAGGCAGGTTGGTATTATTATTACCATTCTATACATGAGGGAACTGAAGCTGAGAGAGATTAAGTGATTTGCTCAGACCTACACAGCTAGGAAACTTGGAGGTGGGATTCAAACTTAGGTCTTCCTGACTTGAGATCCAGAACTCTATCTACTACATCACCTAGATGCCTCCAGAAAAACATTAAAAGATTCATGTAACACTTTAGGACAACCACAGAAGAACTGTGGAAAGACATTTGTACATAAGATTCAAAGCTAGAGGGAAACTTAGTTCATCCTTTTCATTTTACAAATGAGGAATGGGAGGCCTAAAGGAATTGAGTGACTTGATCCAAGGTCACAGCCATAGTAAGTGACAGAGCCAGCATTTAAATCCTAGTCTTTTCACTGCAAGTCTAGTTATTTTTTTTCCATTCCATCTTGGTTTTTTTCTTCCTGACTACTTAAAGACTGTTTGGGCAGAGAATAAAACTGGGTGTGGAAGGTGGCATCTTTTCATTCAATTTCCTCATTCCCTTCAGAGAATTAGTGGATCTGTTGCATTCCTAGACACTGTAGTAGGAAGGCCGAATTTATGATCTCAAATATAATCATGTATATGTTTGAATGGTCCGAAATCGCAAGGTATGAGAGATTCTCTAAGGAGAAAACAACAAGGAATTTATTTAGGCCCCACCGCAGCAAAAAC
>CM053624.1:235881197-235908757 GCA_028646595.1 Phalanger gymnotis | reverse complement strand
TCTTCTGGCTGTATGTTTTGATCTTCTTTGTCACCAAAAAAAGATTCTATAGTCTGAGTGTAAGTCCTTTTGTACTGCCTGGTCATGTTCCCAGCCAACTACTTGACCTTTGAGCTTTTTGTCAGGGTATGACTGCTTGTAGAGTAGAGAGTGCTTTGGCCCAAACTTTAGGAGCTGCACAGCTGTTTTCAGAGCTACTTTTACTCCACTGTCAACACAAGCTTTGCCACAGCAGCAATCTTCCTCTCCCAAGAACTGCCAACCAAGACCTCGACCCAGGTCCAAGCAGGGCAAAGCAAGAGAACCCTGCCTCTGTACCAGCAAAGCACTCCCTGCACTCCTGCTCTGATCTGCCGCTTGATTCCTCCCACCGTGTGGGCCAGGGACTCTGGAAGCAGCTGATGCTGGAGTTCTGGAAGCAGCCAGAGGACTGCTGCTGATGCAACCATGCACTGCACCACCTCCACCTCCTCTAGGGCTGGGGCCTGACCTCTCTCACCCAATCCAGCAGTTTTCCCACTAACCTGCTCCATGGTCTTTGGCTTTTGTGGGTTGCGAAGTCTGGTAACTGCTACAACTCAGTGATTCATGACCCTAGGGGCTGCTCCAGCTGACTCCTAGTCTGGTCTCTCCTGGCATGGTCCATGCTGGGCTCTGCTCTGCTCCCAGCACTCTGTGATAGACCCCAGTGACCATCCAGGCTGTCCTGGGCTGGAGACCTGCTTACCTCTCCTATTTCATGGCTTCTGCAGCTCTAGAATTTGTTCAGAGCCATTTTTACAGGTGTTTGGAGGGATTTGGAGGAGAGCTTAAGGGGATCCCTGCTTTCCAGCCACCATCTTGGCTCCACCCCTCCTCTTGTTACTCTTAACCTAGCCTGGCCCTCCATTGTCCAGCTACTTCCCACCCTTGATCCTATCAAAATATCTATGACCAAATATGTTATCCTTAAACTAGCCTAGCCCTCCATTGTCAGTTACCTCCTGATTGCCTCCTGCAACTTCCCAGCTTTGATCCCATCAAAGTCCCATTTTATTCATTCCAGCAGTCTGACCTCTAGTCACCCCAGTCCCATCAAGATCATCCTTAGACTCTTCCTCAAGACCTTCCCTAAACCCCTCCTCCCATCACCCCAGAACCAACCGTAGATTTGTGCCATAGCCTTTCTGTATGTAAGATCCATCTTGCCTCCATGAAGCTGCTCAGATTCAATCTAGCTCAATAGATTGAATCTGGACCCCCTGTCAAAATGAGCATCACAAATGGTGAGATTTCTTAAGACTACCCAAAATGGCAAATCTTTAACAAACTTTGTTTTTCTTTGCCTGTAAGAAGGCTTGAGTCAAATTCATTTGAGCAGTACCTGGTGTGTTGGTATTTTGGGGTTTCAAGCACCCCTCAACCTCAACATATGGCTCCCTAACCTGGTCGTATGGTTCCCTGATCATCAACATCAAAGATTCTCCACAAAGCTAAAAATTAAGAACAAATTTCAATATGGAGTGAAAATTTTATTATTTAGTGGTGAATAAGATCCAATGTGATATCCAATAAGATATCAATGCTATACTCTATAAAAATCATCATCCTAGGTGTTGGAAATATGAGAGAAAAAAAACTTCTTGCAGTTATGGAACTTACATTTTATTGGAGAATAACATGTAAACAGACATGATAATTTGAAAAAGAAGAGAACTCTGACAATTAAGGAGTCAGCAAAGACTTCCCATAGGAGGTAGAACCTAAGCTAGGGATCCTAAGAGGCAGAAATGGAGAAGGAGTACATTCCTTGGAAAGCTACCAGCCTGTGCAAAAACACTTGGGGGGATTTGAGATGTCTGTTATATTATACTATATTAACTGAGTAACTCCTGGATTCCTACTTTGCTCTGTTTTGTTGAAATAGCCTTAACCAAGCTAATAAGGTGAAAGTGCGAAGAATCTTTTATTACCTCTGTCAGCTGCTTTGGATTTAAACCTATATAGCTAATCATTTATTAGCTTCTAATTTTAGAGGTAGCGTTTAGATGATAAGACTCATAAAAAGCTAAAACCAAGATCATTTTGATAAGGCAGTAAATCATTAAGCTGAAAACTGACCAACTGATTTATGACTTAATTTACTCACATACTTTCTACTATGAGAAATATACCTAGACTTCTGTTTTCCATCTCTGCTCTATCTAGCTTTTTACCATTTTTAATCTCAGACCAAATGTTGCAAATAAAGTTGGTGTGACTTGTTTTTAGTAGATTACTGATCAGGCAGCTGGGAAATATACTAGGGCAAGTAGGATCTTTGCCTCTTTCTCAACTCATGCCATTTAAGCTATGGTCTACTCTACCCACATGCCAAAGTAAGAAAAGAAAATGCACCTGGTAATCTCTGTCTTCAGACTTTGGGGGCCCTCAGTACAGATAAATGGCCTTGTTTTCACTCAGTTTTCCTTTTCCTTTCCTTATGGTTCAATTTAGGAAGAAAGATCACTGATTTAGCACTGGAAAGGATTTTAGAAGGGACTATACCGCATTTTACCTGATTGTATAGGTAAAACAGTTCAAAAAACATTGGTGCCAATACTTTATTTCTTTCAAACCTTCCATTCTGCGTGAACTATGACAAGTGAACAGAGTTCAGTGCTGTGATCAGATAACACTTTATAACTGGGTGAGGCTGACATAGCTAATGAGATGCATAATCTTTGTCCTTCTTGGTACCTTAATTACCAATGTTAAGCAATTTATGTATGACTAGAATTAGTATTATTTTATCCACTAAGTTCTTGTACACTAAGTTCTAGTGTACTTTATACACTAAGTTCACAGTTTCTGGGGCTGAGGAGGAGGGGAAGTGGGGAGAACCGGAATCATCTTTACGCTTGATAGTAAGTCATTCTGGGTAGACTCCTTTCCACAACAAGTAGTCTTGGGGGCACATGGGAAAAGTGGGAGATTAAGGTATGGGGTATGAAGCAATCTCCTCAATTTGCCCTACATTATGCAGTTTGGATGGGGAGGAAGAAAAAAGAATTTTTGACAGAGGAAGGTTTTTTGAGCAGTACCACTGGAAAACAAGGAGCAGCTAGATGGTACAGTGGATAAAGTGCCAGGCCTGGAGTCAGGAAGATGTGAGTTCAGATCTAGGCCTCAGACACTAGCTATGTTACCCTGGGCAAGTCACATAGCCATGTTTGCCTCAGTTCCCCCATCTGTAAAATGAGCTGGAGAAAGAAATAGCAAATCATTCCAGTATCTTTGCCAAGAAAAACCCAAATGGGGTCACAAAGAGTCAGACGACTGACAAATGATGGAACAGATAAAAGAATAGATTCTACTTTTTCAGATATTTAGGTCTTTTCAGGAGCTAATCACAGCCCAGTGTATTCAGTTCATTCAAAGACAAATCTATACTTCTAGGAAAAGTATGTGCCTCTGTTCTTCCCAATCTGAATTTATTGATGAAATTAGATTACAAGGATAAGATCATAGAAACCTCTCTCATTTGACTGACTTATATGCCTGTATTTCCAAGAAAACCCAGAAAAGATAAGTTACATTGCCCAAGGTCACATTAATTATAAATAGGAGAGTTAGGATTTGAATCCAGGCTCTGTAGCTTTAAATTCTACATGCCTTCCACTTCACTATCCAAAATACTTGTAGGAAAAGTGAAAGCAGAGAAAAGTTATAGGTCACATGAGATATGTCTAAGGATAAGGGGTTGGGTAAGACTTACTGCCTTTGCTTTCCTTCTCTTCTAACTCTTCCCTCCCACTCCCTTCATGGTGGTACCAGAATGCTTTTAGTGATAGGTTGGTTGAACCATCTTCAGCAGTAATTATCTTCCCCACTGACTCCCTACCAGAGTTTCTCACTGTTCTGCTTGAATCCTTAAGCCCAGGGCCTGTGGGTGGGAGGGAGGGTGGAGTCAAAAGGGATGTGGTTCTGGCAGTCTCTCAGATCCCTTTATCTCTGCCACAACTCTCTTCCTGTCAATGACCTGGGCCACAAGCTTCATCTTGAGGGAGAGCTCCAGAGTGACTAACTTAGGGGTTAGGTTGAAGTTTTGCTGAACAGCTAGCACCACTAAGAAGTCAACAGAATAGGAAGCATTTTACTTTTTGTGTTTGGGTCTGTGGCTTTTTTTACAAATAAACTTCAAGAGAGTTCAGAACCAAGACTTTGAGAAGTCAGGAGTGTTTAGGGAGGGACCGAGTCAAGCTCCATATTTCAGTGCAACATTGGGGAAACACTTCAAAATAGTAGGCAAATCATTCAACCTACACAAATTGTTTTCACTCTACAAAATTTGCAGGGGCCTCTTTGAAGAGGTTATTAGTGTTAGTCTCTCCCTTTTCTTCATCATCCTAATGTCACTGGCCCATGAACAGAATAAGAGAAAACAGGTTCACCAGAAGCACAGAAAATTGCCTTCTTTGGATTTTTCTCCTAACCTGTATTCATACTCCCCACTAACCTCTTCAGTTTCTTAGAATAAAAGGTCATCCTCCACTCGGCAGCCAAAGGGATCTACCTGAAGCACAGATCTGACTGTGTCACTTCCTTACTCAATAAATTCTAGGGACTCCCTATTATTTCTAGGATCAAATATAAAATCTGTTTGGCTTTTAAAGCTCCTCACAACCTGACCCATTCTTACCTTTCCAGGCTTCTTATGCCTTACTCTCTTCCACACAATCCATTGTCTGGTAATTCTGGGCTTTCAGTGTCCTCACAAACTAAATTTCATCTCCCCACTCCCTACCTTTTCATGAAACTTCGTGTTTAGACATTCTCTCTCCTCATTTCCACCTCTTGGCTTCCCTGGATTCCTTTATGACTCAGATCAAATCCTCCCTTCTGTGAAAACTTTTACCCATCTTTCCCTTTCCTACCCCCAATATCTTCCTTCTGAGATTACCTCCTATTTATTTATACTCTATATATCTTGTAAGTACATAGTTCTTTGCATGTTGTCTCCCCCATCAGAATGTGAACTCCCTGAAGGCAACAACCATGTATTTGTCTCTCTTTGTGTTTTATAAATGCATGCTGACTGGCTAACTGGGAGAACTGTTTCTGTGGATTTTACAAACAAATAAAGCTTTCAGGTTGTCAGAGGGCTGCCTTTAAAAGGTTCATAGGATCACAAGGAGATCGTAGGATTTAATATTTATATCTAGAAAGGCCACGTGGTATAGTAGATAGAGGGGTGACCCTGGAGTCAGGAAAATCTGGGTTCAAATCTTTCCTCTGACACATACTGGCTGAATGGGCATGGACAAGTCATTCAGACTCTCAGCGCCCTAGACAACTCTCTTTGGCTGTTAAAGAGAAGTGGTTGATCAGTCAGCTATTATGTGTCTATTCTGTGCTCAGTTCTGGGGACAAGAGACAAAAGTGAGTCTTTTCCCTCAAGAAGCTTGTATCTATAGGTAGAGATATCATATACATTGAGTTCATAGAAGATATGTTCTCAACAAATACAAGGTATACAAGGTGATCGTGTGTATTTGTGGTCGAGGGAGGCCAAGTTCTAGCACTAGCCGATGTGCGTTGGTAGAGGGAGCAGCTGTCCAAAGAGTTCTTCATCCCAGGAAATAATATACCAAGAAATGTTTCCCCTAATCCCCATCTCTAATGATAACTGACATGTTTGTGTACTATAACATTTGCAGAACATTTTATAATGGTTTACCTCACTTGAACCTCACAGAAAGAGAGGTAGTTTTCATAGCTTTGTCCTCACAGACGGAAATATTTGGTTTCAAGGCCCCCCATCTCCACCCCCTTTCTCCTTCTGATGTATACTGACTGTATGATGTTGGAAAATTCCTTAATTTCTCAATGCTCCAGATAACTCTCTCAGAACTTGAGTTTATATAGAAGGTGCCAAGGTAGAAGAGGGAATTTTCTCACCTGGGAATTTCTTATACAAAAGAAATCACATGTCCAGTCCCTAGCCCTAACAACAGTGAAAGGCAGAACTTGTATTATTATTCCATTGTATAGAAAAAGAAGCTGAAGCTCAGAGAAAATAAGGGTCTTGGTCACATTAGCAGTAAGCAGTCAGAGGTGGGATCTGAGCTCATTTTCATTGTACCGAATCCAAATTTGATTTGGAGACTTTGGAAGTTATTTACTCTTCTCTTTTAATTTTACAGATGAGGAAACTGAGGCTCATAGAGGTCACAAGTGCAGCAAGAAAGAGAACCAGAGTATAGATCCTCGAGGTAAATCATACCACGAGGCTTCTACTACTATTCCAGTCTACCATTTTTGTGCAGGTGACATTGAACTCAAATTAACATAAGGAGAGTCTTAAAGGAGGATGAGCAGGAATATGGCAGAAAACATGAGCATTCACACTGAGGGCTGTGCATGTGTGCCAATGGGAAAGAAATAAAGAAGCTATATCCAAACCACCTATTATTCATACTTCAGTTCTCTAATGGATGCATAGTTAAATTTATGGGTTATTTTAGCAATACCTAGAAGGTGCTACTTCCTTAAATGCAAGGCTCTCCAAAAGTTTAGGGAAGAAGGGACAATTTGAAGGAACTGTTTACTGGAGGCCAGCTTCCTCCCCAGTCAGAAACTTGTGCCAATTTAACCTTTAGTTTTGAAAAAGACCCTGGCTAGGGGACATAATTATGTCTGGAATCCGGATTAAGGCTTGTAAGTCTTTGGTGAATGGGATTACAACACATGCATAAAACTCCCCTTACTCTCTGTGGACCTTGAGAAGCTAACCTCCAAATGATGAATTATTTTTACAGTAAAGGCTTGTCTTTTCAGGTGCTTTATAGAAGTCTACAAAGTCAGCCTGTGAATGAATGAGTCATGGAGCTATGGTTAATTTACAAATTCTTCAAAAATGGAATACGGTCTAGTGCCGGAGGTAGGATAACAAAGAAGGGGGAATTCTTCACTGTAGCATTAGTTATGCTTTTTTCCTTCTGAACTACACTTCTCCCCTTTCTATTTCTTTTCCATTTTATTTCATTCTGTTCTACCTTCAAGGAGACAAATGGAGGATGGGAAAAAGGAGAAAAGAGTAGGCATAGGAGGCAGATTATCCCTACCCCTCCCACTTCCCTGCCTTAAATCTTGAGTAAGAAAACATTTCTTAAACCTATAACGTAAAATAAAGGTAACAGGATAAAGTAGCTACTAGTTACCTTGGAATGATTATTTGACCTGAGATTCTAGAACTCTCTAAGACTTTCTATTAAGTTAAATATGCCCGTATCCATGATGGAAATCTGTAATTTACATATAATTTGTGGTCTTAGAGAGCTTCCTTCCACAGTCACATAGGAATGATGCCTGATCTCAAGGTCAGTCTTCTTTTCTCTAAAGCCATGCTGCCTTGTACCTTAGTAGGTGCTTAATAAATATTTTTTTGAATTGAATATCCACATTGATGAAATGAAACAAAAATAGCAATGATAACATTTACAAGGCACTGTGCTGAGTACTTTACAAATATTACCTCATTTGATCTTCTAAAAACTGTGGAAGGTAGATACTATCATTATCTCCCTTTCAGGGTAGAGGAAACCGAAACAAATAGAGGTCAAATGACTTGCCCAAGTTAGTGTTCAAGGCTGAATGTACTCAGGTCTTCCAGACTCTAGGCCCAGCTATCAGTCAACTAAGCTACCTAGCTACCTCAATAGATCTTCAATGGCTAGGGACTAAGACATTTTTTTGGGTGATGGTGCAGAAACTGGGCTTAGACGTCTGAGTGTGGGTATAGGAGTGAGAAAAAGGGAGTGAGTTAAAGATTATATATGTATGTATATACACACTCACACACATATATACAGGTACACATATATACATACATAGGTGTGTGTGTATGTGTGTACACAGAGTTCCAGGGAGAGGAAGAGGAATTATCTCTCATCATTATTTCATGGGCAAACTGTAGTACTCTGGTAAATTACTCTTTTTCTCTGCATGTAAAGGAGATAGAACAGAAAGTGGGGGTGTTAGTGATATAGTTCTGAAGAAGGGAAATTGCTTCAATGTACTTAAATTTTTTAGAAGTTCATACTTTAATAACCTCCCAGAGTATAATCATTCCCTGTACATTTGTAGATGCACAATAGCTCCTATTCAATAATAAACTGACCTCTGGGATTTTCTCTAACTGCCATCTTCCTTTACCTTGTAGGTTAGAGCAGGTGTTTTCTTTGCCTCTTTAAAATCTCCTAGGACAGTATACCAAACCTAATTAAAAATTAAAATGAACAGTTATTCTAAAGAACTCTCTTTCATTTACAGTAGTTGAATTTTTCCACCTGTATGCCTACCAAATTATACTCATTACCTTAGGGCTTGGGATGCACATAACTAGGCTAAATGATCCTCTTTTATCTCTAACTTTGTAGAGGCCATGCCACATAAGTGAGCTTCTCTTATTATTTTTGCTTTGAGGACACCTAGTGGTGATTTATTGGTTGAAATCCCACAGGAACACTATAGAGAACAACAGCCAATTTATTTAGTTCAGGCAGATACTTTGTTCCCCTTTATTTTCGTGATGATTCCTGATAACACCTGGATAGGTTCCCATTTACAGATGGGCACTGCCTGAGTATGGCAATGAGACCATGGGGGCATTAGTTGTGGTGTGAGCAAAACAGAGTAAAGAAAACCTTGCCAAGTTTTTAAAAAAATTCTTCCCCTTTTCTCCCTAAGACCCCACAGAAAAGTCCTCCTGGACTGAATGTCTCACAGTTACTTTCCAAGGAATTCATTCTTGTGTTTATGCTTTTTAAGTTAGAAGCCCAATTAATTTCTGCATTGCTATTGGCCTTCTTTCATAGGCTATTGTTGAAACTTGGATTTTTTAAAATGTTCTGCTAATCCTATTTACTTGGGAAGGTATTTTGTGGCCCATTGAGTATGCATTATAGAATCTGTTGGGTTGTGGGGAATTAAATTTCCTTACCTCTTCTCCCTCTTCCACTCCATATGTGTATTCAAGGAGCTTATGAACCGCTCATCTTCTATAGTGAAAGGAATTATTTGATTCCTGTTATCCACTCTGTATCCCTAGTATAAGTGTGATTTTGCTTCATTGAATCCTTTTTTTTTTCTGAATTCTTTTTTTTTGCAGTGTGGTATATGAGAAAGAATGTTGAACTTGGAGTCAGGAAAGGCCTAGGATTGAATCCTGACTCTGACGCTTAGCTGAGTCACCACAGACAAGTCACTTAATGTTACTGAGCCTCACCTGTTAAATGGGTATAATATAGCACCTACATTCTAAGATTACTTAGTGGATCAGACAAGATTTATGTGTGGAAAGTGGAAATTTTGGTTCGAATGGTTCCCATTTTTTTCTTTTCTTTTCTTTTTTTTTGCAGTTGTCATTTTTTACTTTAAAATAAATAGCATTTGGGCAAATTTATTATCTATGGTGCCTGAAAAAGGCTTTAATGATTTATGGCTTGAAACAAATAAAAAAGTGTAATCTTTGCAGTGTAAGTAATGTATTCTACATTGGGAAGACTGAATTTTAGTCCTGGCCACTGATTAATAGCTAACATTTACATAGTTTACAAAATGCTTTCCTCCCAACATGTTGTGAGTTAGGGCAAATGCTATTATTGCGATTTTACAGATGAAGAAACTGAAGTTAAAGGCCTTTCCTAAATGCCCATGATACAAAATGATATATGCTAACTATGTAATAGAGTTGTGGTGCAAGGTTGGAGAGGGAATTAATCAATGGTCATTATCAACTGGAGGAAGCAGGTATAGCTTTCTAAATGCGCTAACATTTTGAGTTGGGCTTTAAAAAGTAGTGTCATTTACCTAGAGCTGGAAATCAATTAATTCTAGTCAACAAGCATTTGTTATGCATCTTCTATGTTCAAGGCAATGCATTAAGTGCTAGAAGGGAATTTAGAGATCACTGAGTCCAAGTACCTTACTTTACAGATGAGGAAAGTCAGGTTAAGATCACATAGCTAGTAATTGCATGAGCCAAGATTTGACCTCCAAAGGTCTTTGGGGTGATGGTGCAGAAATTGGGCTTAGACGTCTGAGTGTGGGTATAGGAGTGAGAAAAAGGGAGTGAGTTAAAGATTATATATGTATGTATATACACACTCACACACATATATACAGGTACACATATATACATACATAGGTGTGTATTAATTCCCTCTCCAACCTTGCACTCTATTACATAGTTAGCATATATCATTTTGTATCATGGGCATTTAGGAAAGGCCTTTAACTTCAGTTTCTTCATCTGTAACGCTCCATTCTAACACTCCATCTCTGACTCCACTTTGCTGCCAGAGGTAGCATGGTAGAGCGTAAAACCGGTCTAAGTGTCAGGAAGACTTGGATTCCACTGCTGTCTCTGACACATAGTGAATATATGCTCCTTGAGGACATTCATTGTTTAATTTTTATCTTTGTATCCACAGGGCCCAGCACATAGCAAGTGATTAATAAATCCCTATTTACTGATGCCATCTGTCACATAGTGGCTGTGTGATTTTGGGAAAGTTACTTAACCTAACCTCCTCATTTCCCAGGCAAGTCTCTTAGACTATTTGTACAATAGTTTGGGGCAGCCAGATGGCACAGTGTATAGACTACTGGGCCTGGAGTCAGGAAGACTCATCTTCCTGAGGTCAAATCTGGCCTCAGACATTTACTAGCTGAGTGACCCTGGGTAAGTCACTTAAGCCTGTTTGCCTCAGTTTCCTCATCTGTAAAATGAGCTGGAGAAGAAAATGGCAAAACACTCCAGGATCTTTGCCAAGAAAACCCCAAAAGGGGTCATGAAGAATCAGACACAATTGAAATGATTGAAGAACAGCAAAGAATGGTTGCACATCTGCCCATGTAGAAGGAGTTTCCATATAGGGAGTTTCGTATAGTGATGAAATCATATGCCAGTACAAAAAAGGATTCTGATAAGCTGGGAGGCTCTGAAAGGACGTTCCAAGAGTAGAATAAAGAAAAGTGAGGAAACCAAGGAATGGGGAGGGATGTACAATGGTGAGTAGTGACTGGAAAGTAGTATACTCCACAAGGATGTCAGAAAAACACAAAAACATTTTCATATTTCCAGTGATACTGATTCACTGATACTGAGCAAAATTTGATGTACCAGATTTCTAAGTGCAATGGAATTATCTGGCTATCCTTTTGAAGTTTTCTCTTCTAAGTTATTTCTTCAGGTCAAGTATTGGCCATTAACATGCCCAACTTCTTGTTTTGTTTATATCACCTGTCTGGGTAATACTTTCAGGCTCTAGGGGAAACCCTCTAAAATCCCCACTCTTTTTCCCTTGGGGAATTTTGTACCTATTTTAGGAACAGTAGGCATGTGGAATCATCTTAACTAAGATGTGTGATTTTTGCAGGTTGAACCTCTATTGTATATTTGAAATCAAAACAGTGAGTCATGTCAGAAGAGTTGTTTCAACAGGGATGAAAAGTGAGAAAAAACAAGTATAAAATGCATCATACTAATCAAATATGAGTTGGAAATGATGAGGTAGTTCATGAAATATTAGTCATCCTCTGTCTAGGTTTTCCTCCAATGAAGAGAGTGTCTACATTTTTAATGATGAAATAAGAGCAGATTCTGTGCTTATGCATGCCTGTGGAAGACCTTTCAGAATTTTGCTCTGAAAGAAACATAAGAGATAGATGCAATGTCAAGATTTCTTCTTTTTGCATGATCATAGCACACATTAGGGAAGATATGAAAGAGCTTTGAAACATGATTTCACTATTTTACAAATGAGAGAAATCATTCACACAGATGTTAGGGTGAGGCACGAGAATTGACTATATTGGACTCCCACCTAGAACCAGGTGGTACATATAGGTGTTCTCAATGTGCTCCTGCTCCCTCCCCTCCATCAATCAGGTTCATTCTCCGTCTTTGCACTAGCTATTTACTATGCCTGGAATGCTCTGCCTTTTTACCTCTGTTTATTAGTTTCTTTGGCTTCCTCAGCTCAAATCCCACCTGCTGTAGGAAGCCTTTCCCAGAACCTCTGGCTGCTGCCAATGCCATCCTCTCTGACTGCCTTCTGTTCTGGGATGGACCTGATGCAGACCAATCTCCCGGTAGTTTAGGTTTAAGCTTGGAACAAAATGAGAAATTCAGAGATTATTCAACAATTAACAAGATGAAATTTACTTATCCATATTAGGAAATTTATATTCAACAAAGGATAGGCATAGATAACATCTTGAGCTGATTCAGCTGAGTGAAACTCTCTTGCCTGAGTTGCCCAACTTTTTCTAGCAGTCATTTTGCTACTATTTTGTACTATTACAGAGTACCTGGAACTCTTCTAATGTACATTGTACTCAGGCAACAAAGAAGTGATGTCAACAACCTGAACCTATGATGGCCTGGAGCCAACCAAGAATCAGAGGCTGACTTCATAAGGGAAAAGAACTAAATTAAGTTGAAAGGTGGCAAGGAGATTGCTTCTAACCACACTTTCCTTCTAATATATAAATGTGTGTATGTGTACATACATACATATACATTCTATATGTATATGAATTAATATATGTATACATACTCAGTGTGTGTGTGTGTATATGTGTGTGTTTATATTATATATACTTAGTTATTTACATATTTTCTCCCTCATTAAAATGGAGTTTTAAAATTCCTTAAAGGCAGGCAGGGACTGCTTTTGCTTTCCTTTGTGACCCCAGAACTTAGCATGGTATCTAACACAAAGTCAGTTTTTAATAAATACTTATCAACTGACTGACTGATTGGTGCAAGTTATGAAATTTGATATGAGGTTTTGAAATATTTTTCTGAAATAAATATTTATTTTCATACATACCCCAGGCAATTTTGACTATAACTTTCAGACAAGTCAATCGCAATAGTGGGATCAGGGTCTAGAACAAAAGTAAAGAGTACTCACCATTCATTTATTCACTCATTCATTCTTCATGAGTTCATTCAACAAATATTTATTAAGTATCTACTGAGTGCAATTGGGTACTAGGGAATACTTGAAATATATGAAGGATCTTTGATTTGGTCAATATAGGGTACTCCTAAATTTATGACTCAGTAGGTGAAACAGGGAGTTGCCTGAGGTGTGAAGATGTTAATTGACTTGCCCAGTTTAACCTAAGTGGTAATCTTCAGAGAAGGGATAGAATTCAGGTTCCACTGAATTTAAGCCGGCGTGTTCTCCACTACTCCAGACTCTCCTGGCAAATGCATCTATATTATTATTAATAATAATAAATGTGTATGTATGTATGTATGTAGGCATCTAAGTATATGTAATTGTTTGTATTTGAACTAGACCTGTGGTTTTACGGCTATAGTCCTCTCTAGAGTCCATTCTGTATTCTCCATACTTCTACCATGCCACAAAAGCTTCCTCACCCTGGAACGTCACTCCACACCTGGATTTTTCACCCTGGAAGTATATTCCCTCCCTCCTCGCTTCCTCCTTTCTTCTGACTGTTCCTTCCCAAACCTCCATTTTAAGGAAAGTATCCAGGCCAACCATGCCTTCATTCCCTTCCAGTCTCTACAGCTAACTGGACCTTTTCTACTTTGTCCCAGCTAGGGTTCTACACCCTTTTTCCTTTTTAGTTTCCTTCCCCCTCCACTACCATTAGAAGATAAGCTTCTTGAGGGAAGAGATTATATTTTTTTCTTACTTGTATATTTCCAACACTTGGCACAGTGCCTGGCACATACTATCTGTTTTATAAATGCTTGTTTTTGTTATCGATAGGGAAATCCTGATAAAGAAACTTCTCTCAATCAAAGAAAAATAGCTCCTGCTCAGTTAGAGAATTGCTTCAGTAACTGAGAGGTTAAATGATTTGCCCAGGTTCATATAGCCAGTAAGACAGAAGAATTGGAGGGTAGATATTGGACCTGACCCCAGGTTTTCCTGAATCTAAATGAGGCTGGATCTTTATCCATTAACATACCTCACTGCCTCTCAGATGAATAATAATAACAAAAATAATAACTCACATTTCTATAGTGCTTTGAAATTGATAAAAACACTTTAAATTATTTAATTGGAACTTCACCACAATCTTGTGAGATTCATGATTCATACTTTTGTCAATCTCATTTTACAGATCAGGGAAACCATGCCTTACGGAGGTCAAATGAATTTTCCAGGGCCACATTATGAGTCAGAGGCAGGATTAAACACCAATCTTCATGATTCCAGGTCCAAGACTTTTCTGTTTGATCAGTGGTGTCAAACTCAAGTACAAAGCAGGCCACTAAATCATACATTCATATCCCTATAGGCCCATATTGACTCAGAAAACTAAATATTAACATTATGTTTTATATTATATTTTTATTTAAAAATATTTCCCAATTATATTTTAATCTGGTTCAAGTATATCAAGGCCATAATGTGGCCCACAGGCCTTGTGTTTGACACCTCTGCCTAAGGCTCCACTGCCTCTCCATTTTATAGAATATATTTATATATATTTAATATTGTATAAATAAATTTTATTGTCATTATTGTTTAGTCATTTTCATAGAAACCCATTTGGGGATTTCTTGTCAAAGATACTGTAGTGGTTTGCCATTTCCTTTTTAAGCTCATTATACAGACGAGGAAACTGAGGCTAACAGGATTAGGTGATTTTCCCAAGGACACCCAGCTAGCAAGTATCTTAAGCCAGATTTGAATTCAGGTCTTCCTAATTCCAGTCCTGGTACTCCATCCAATCTACCAGCTAGCTGCTCATAATATATTTTATGTTTATATATTTATATATGTTATGCATGTGCATTTATATATTATATTCATAATTTTATGTATAGAAATCGCTCACCTTTTATACTTCGCAAATGAATTGCTCAAAACAATCTTTTAAAGTGGCTAATACCTGTGTGGATGTGGTTCCTCATGCTGAGAAATTTTCAATACATTAGGGAATTTACAAAAATAAGTATAATTTAAAATATAAACAAGTGCATAAGAGAGATATAAAATACCATAGGAAGGTGACATCACTTTTGGCTAGGGAAATCAAAGAATTACTGGAGGGAGTCATTTGAATTGTACCTTAAAGGAGGATAGGGTTGTTGTAACAAGTAGAGATGGAGGGACAGAATTCTAGGTGTAGGGAATTCCAGGTCCAGTAAAAGTTATGCATTTTAGAGACTGTATTTAGAAGATTGTGTGGTTTTACTGGAATATAGGCATGTAAGAGAAAGTAGTTCAAGACATGATTTAAAAAGTAGATCATATATTGTGGAATTTCAGTTTTAGAGGAGACCTTCAATAACATTCAGTCCAACCTTCTCTTTATAAATGAGGAAACTGTAGAGATTTAATCACTTGACTAAATGCCATCTAGTGACAATGCTAACTGGGTCTAGATAATGGAATATTTTGAGTTTCAGGCCAAAGTACTGGGATTCTATTTAGTAGAGAGGAAAAGGGTTTTGAGCAAGAGAGTGACTCGATCAAAGGTGTACATTAGGAAGATTAATTTGGAAGAAGTGGTATGGGACAGATTTGAGGAAAAAGAGAGGAGAAGGGGAAATAAATTATGAGGCTACTGTCATAACACAGCAAGAAATAGTAGGGAATCTGAATTAGGATCCGGATGGAAGAATCAATCTATCTATCAATAAACATGTATTAAGTGCCTACTATGTGTCAAGCAGCATGCTAGGCTCTGTGGATCCAAAGAAAAACAAAACATTCCCTGCTCTCAAGGAGCTTACCTTCAATCCAAGGAAAAAATATACATGTTCTCTTATGTTCTTCATACTAGCCCTGGGAGATAGCTACTAGATGTATTATTATTTTCATTTTATAAAGGCAGTAGAGGATTAGAGAGGTGCAAGAGGCATTGTGAATAGAAGATGGTGAGGACTTGGTGAGGACCAGCAGCTCAGTGGCAGAGGGGATAATTATTATTAACTTATTTTCAGTTCTGTCCTATTCGTTGTGACCCCATTTGGGGTATTCTTGGCAAAAGTGCTGGAGTGGTTTGCCATTTCCTTCTCTCTCTCATTTTGCAGATGAGGAAACTGAGGCAAAAGGGGCTAAGGGGCTAAGTGACTTTCCCAGGATCATATAGCTAATAAGTGTCTGAGGCCAGATTTGAACTCAGGAAGACAAGTCTTTCTGATTCCAGGCCTGGCACTCTATCCACTTCACCACCTGATTGCCTAGAGGTTCACTCATTCAGTTGTGTCTGACTCTTCATGACCCTATGGACCATACCATCCATGGTATTTTCTTGAAAAAGCAACTGGAATGGTTTGCCATTTCATTCTCCAGTGGACTAAAACAAACAGAAGTTAAGTGATTTGCTCAGGATCACACAGCTAGTAAATATTTGAACTCAGGTTTTCCTGACTCTAGGCCCAGTGCTCTATCCACTAAGACACCTAGCTGCTTAGTGGGAAAAAACTGTGTTCAAATCCTGCGTCAGATATGACACTAAACTACTCTTAGCCTCAGCTTCTTTTACATGTAATATTAGGAGGTTGGACTAAATCACACTCTAATGTTTCTTCTAGCTCTGTGATGTTACATGAGGTGAGAAGGAAAAAGCAAAGATGTCTCTGTCTCCAGGGTTCCTATCCTGGAGTAATGGGGATGCTATCGTTAGAAATGGGGAGGAGCATTTATTATCCCTGAAGAAATATGTTAGCAAGAGATGACAACTATTACTTAATTACTATCTATACATTTTAAGCTTCTCCTGTGCAGTAGATAGAGCCTTACCTCCAGGTTCAAATCCTACTTCCAATGTTTATCATGCATTATCATCTAATGCTTCTAATGCTCATTAAGTGACTTCGGGCAAGTCACTTAAATGTCCCTGGGCATGTTTCATCATCTGTACAGTGAGGAAGTTGAATCAGATAATCTCTGAGATTCCTTCTACCTCTAAATATATTATCCTTTAGAACAAACCAATTAGTCGCTTTTCAACTTTCACACTCGGGCCCCAATTCTTTCACCTCAACACTCAAATATAATAACTCTGTTTTCTTTAACATCCCCAATCACAAATCTCCAGACCTTATTCTCTCATGAAGCTGGCCTCTTGTCAAAGTAGAGTAAGTGAAACATTACATGTTGTCATTCTAGGTTGTCAGAATGACCTCTCCATTTAAAAAAAAGTTTTCATCTTCAAAGGTTTGGAATTCCTTTAGCAAGGTATAGAACTTTTTACTCCACAGAGCTAAGACTTCACATACAAATAGTCTTAGAGGAAGGAACACAGTCAATCAAATGTATACTGAAGTATAAATAAAAGGACTGTAGGTTTAGAATTTGAAGGGACCCTAGAGGTCAAATTAATCAACCCTCTCATTTTATAGGTGAGGAAATTGGGAGTCTCAGGGTATGTGAGTGACTTGTTGGATCAGTTATACAAACAGTAAGTGGCAGAGATGAGTTTCAAACCCAGGTCCTCTGACTCTAAATCTAGCTCTCATTCCATTATGCCCTAGGTTTTCGTATATTGGAGGGAGCTCATATTGGTTGAGATCTATTAAATTTTCAATGTGAACGTTTGTACCCTAAAAATCAGCAAACTATAAAAGCCAAAACTTGATGTATTGTTTGGTTGATTGTCTCTAGACTAAAGAAAGTGTTGGAGAACATGTTGATAATGGCAATTAAATTAAAAAATATATCATATGTATATACATACATACATACATAAATGTGTGTATATATGCTTTTTGGTGGGGGAATCTAGTTGTTAAATCAGCACATTCCTTACTAAATCCTTTAGTCTTGAAATGATGGATACCTGGCCTCTTCGTATAGTCTGGGGTGTGCTGGTATACACACACAAATGTATGTGTACACATATATGCACACATGCATGTATATGTATACCTATATAGGTGTGTTCATATATATATATACACACACACATATATATGCACCCACACATATATGTGTATATATACATTTTAAAGTACTGGAGTCCCCATCCCTGTGCTTGTACCATATATAATATAATTTCTAATGTAAGTTCTTTGCCAGATGACTTAAATTTGTTTCAGTGTTCATGTAGTACCTCGGAAAGTCCTATAAACTTGTGAATTATTATTAACATCTAGAAATTGCCCCATTGCTTGAGTGGGAATGGGATGGTAGGAAGGAGAGAATATGAAGAAGAAAAGAAGCTATTCAGAATCCCTGAGACAACCATAAACTCGTTAATATCAACATCCTCTCCCTCCCACCCACATCCCCAATTTGTATCAGCAGAGCAATGTTTTATAAAAATACACACTCCAGAAAGGTTAAATGGACTAAAAATTATTTGATTTCTACTTAAGTGTGGATTAGTTTAATTAATTTTCTTCATATCTTAGCTGAGATCAGTCTACACTGAAGGAATAAATGAAACAGTCCAAAATTTATAGAAATAAGGAGATAAAATATCTACAATACTAGGTGTCCCAAAAGTCTTAGTGCAGTTTAATTTTTTTTTTTTTTAATAGTCCTGGTCAGACCACATATAAAGCATCAAGTTTTGTCGTGGGCATTATCTTTGAGGAAGCACATTAAAAAACTGGGCAGCATCTAGGGAAGGTAACTGGAATAGTAGGGACTTGAGTTCAGGCCTTATGAAGTTGGTTAAAGGAAGTAAGGACGTTTAATCTGGGAAGAAAAGTCGCAGATGACCACTTGTTGCTGTGTTGTAGTGATTCAGGTACAGGTGGAACTTGTTTTACCCTGAGGTTCCTTTCTATTCTGAAATTCTTTGGTTGGTGGTATGGAATGGAAATACTTAACGTGGGTGGGAGAAGAATGGTGAAGAGAATATAAATCATTCATTTTGGGGAGTAATTGATCTTGGATAACTAAGCTTCTAATAGCCCTTGGAATTGTAGAGAGAGGCCATGCTGTTCCATGGATAATCTCTCTTCTAGAATAACATTTTTTCTAGTAAAAGGAAATATATTTCTTATGGTTGTGAGTCTTCACATTAGGCCTAATGTAATATTGGTGCAAGGAGTTGTACAGCCTTAAAATTTTATTGATATTCTTCTTTATTGAAGTCTGGGTTAGTTTGGAATTTATTCTAATTTCCTTTAGGGCATACACATGTGGGAAGCCCATATGCATCCATCTCTCTCTTATTCTCTCACTTCGCACATAGATACATATGTATATATACAATATACTATATATATATATACATATATATAAACATACAAACACATACATTTGTAGTACATATTTGTAGTTATATATTATGTGTATGTAAATTTACATATACATTATGCACACAATTATGTACACATATGTAATGTATGAACATCTATCTCAATCTATCTTAATATACACCTCTCTCTGTAAATATGCATATATGCATATTCAAAAGCATAAACCTACAAACACATACTGTGCAATACGTATTTGTGGTTAGAAATAACTATACTGTATGTGTGTAAATTTATATGTACATTATATAATTACACATGCATATAATGTATGAATCTCTCTCTCTCTCGCACCCTCTTTGTTTTCTCAGCTGACACAAGCCTTGCTTTTTACAAGATAACAGTTCTTGATAACAGCTTTTGCCTTTTTAATTCTCCATATGATAGCTTGAATTTTCAAGAGGGAAGGGAAAATGGTGGTTTTCCATTTCAATCAAATGAGAAGATGGAAATGAAATGTTTTGCAAATCTCAAAGCACCACATAAATGTCATTTGTTGTTAAGTGTTAATATTTTCAGGGAATGGCTCAGACCATGTTTTATAGGTGTCATGTTGTACTTTTGACACTAGGTGGAACCCATAAGCCTTGCACAGAAACCTCAAAGAAATCTGACATAGCAACCTGAAACAGCTCTGAAATTGAACTCAAATTAATTTTAGAGATTTACAAATAAATTGTGAACTAGTGCATTATTTGAACCAGTTATTTAATTGCATTCATTCTCTGATGAGTTCTTTGCTCCACTAGCCAGCTTATTATTTTGAAAATGAACAAGTCCTATGCTTGTCTTTCCAGTTTTTCCCTACTTAGAAATAAATTTCAACATTGTATTAAGACTCTATTTAAGAATTAGGATGTTAAGGTAGGTTCCTTACACTAAGCAGAATGTGGTTTCAAACAGTTTTGTATTTTAGTATGGTAAAATAGAAGACCTGAATTTGAATGTCACCTAAACACTAACTATTATTGAACAAGTCAGTCCCTCTCTCAGAGCCTCAATTCTCTCACCTGTAAAATGGGAACAAAAACACTTGCCTTCCATATCCTACAGGATTGTGAAGAAAGAATTTTGTGGAAAGCATGGTACAGAAATGACGATGATGATGATGGTGATGATGATGATGATGGTGATAATGATGATGATGATAATAATGATAAACTATTTAACTTTTTACTTTGGTCTGGATCTTCAATCTAATGGGAAGGATTCCCCATGTGTAACCTTCTTCCACTGACGGATTTTGTCAATTTTCAGGTAATGTACACTCTTACAGACTTGTCTGAAGATACTGAGTGCTTTGAGGGACTGGTTCATGTGTAACAAAGGTAGAACTTCAATTCTTGGCTCCAAGTCTGGCTCTTTATCCACTACACCTCTGCCTTTGCTTATGTGCAAACACTAGATCCTCTTCACTTCTTTATCTAGAAATTCTTACTCCAAGTTTTTAATTAATGCTAGCTATTTTGCCTCAGATATGTTCATTTTTTCTGTGATAACAACTCTTCTCTCTGGGAGTACATTGACAGTTAAAATATTTATTAAAATTAGAAGACTGCAATAGTAGAGATTCATGTATCATTAGGGTGTCACTTTAGGTTTTTCTTTTTTATAATTAGTTTAGTGAGGCAACTAACATATCTTCTAATTACTTTAAAATACGTTTTATTAATGCTTTTGCATTTATATCATGGTCATTTCCCACCTTCCCTTCAAACTGAATCCCCCTTATGACAATGAAAAATAATAGACCAAAAACATCTGATAAAGAAACCACATCTGAAAATGCATAAAATATTCTATCCTAACAATTGCCTACCTCTATGCCATGACAAAGAGGTCTATTTTATTATCTCTTCCCTAGAAACTTTATTTTCTTGTTGTTACTCAAGAGTTCAACTTATTCACTGTGCATATTGTTCTTTTGGTTCTGTTCATTTTGCTGTATTTATCAAAAATTTTCCAATGTGTCTCTGAATTTCTTCATATGTATATGTATGTGAAAACTTTTTGTTTTTCTCAGTTGTAAATAATGCTACAACTTGGTTTTAAATATATGCTCTTAATCGTATTAAGGGGCCTGCTAATGCCTGCACTTGTTTACTCTAAGTGAATACTGCAATTTGTCAAAAACTTTTTCTGCATCTGTTGAAAGAATCAGATGTTTTTATCTTTATTATTTATATGACTAAATATATTAATTGTTTTCTATTCTTGTATCTCTGATATGACTCCAACTTTAGTTTAATGAATTACTTTCTGGATACATTTTCAAAATCTTTTTGAGAGAATTATGGTTAAAATGTTTTGCATCATGATTCATTAGATGATTGGTCTCTAGTTCTCTATGTCTCTTTTATCTCTTATTAATTAACTCCAATTTCTGGGAATAATTTTGTAGCATGAGTATTAATTAACTTATGTGTTTGATATAATTCACTTATAAATCCAGCTGCCCTGCTTTTGTTTTTTTTGTCCATTGGCAATTCATTTATGTATTTTTAATTTCTTTTCTGAAAATGGCTTTGTTACAATCTTTATTGTTTTGTTGCTTTGGGTATTTAACTTTTTGTAGGCACCAATTTCTTTCAAATTCTAAGTTTTACCAGCAAATAATTGGGTATAGTAACTTTAAATAATTCCTTTCACCCATATTGTGAATTCATCTTACATGTCTTTTATTTTAATAATTTGATTTTTTTCTTGATTATGTAGGCTAATGATTTATCACATTTTATCCTTTTAAAAATTAGCTCTTAATCTTGGTCACTTCTATAATCTTTTTATTTAGAAGATTGTCTATTTCTCCTCAAATTATCTCTAAAGTCCTTTCCCATTCTACGGAACTCTTCAAAAATAAGAGAGAACTCAGTTACAAGAAGGATATGGTATTTCTTTTATTCTTAAAAATCTACAGGAATGGCAATGCTATAATTTTATTTTTATTTATTTTTATTTTATTTTTAAATTTATTTGTATTTTGTAACTTAGATTTCATCTTATATGGAATTGGAAATATGAACTAAATAATTCCTATTAACTACCTTCAAAGAAGAATGTATGCAACACTAGTCTTCTCAAAACAATGATCCTTCCATCCTTGAAAACTCCCCTATGCTACTCTTTTCCTCACAGGAAAAATTTGAATACAAAATGAGTATACATTTTAAATACCTGAGTCAAAGATTTCCAGAATATAATTTGGTTTTAAGTACTCTCATTCCTAGAACCCCAGAATTTTAGAGCTGAAAGTGACATTAACTGTCTCCCAGTTTAATTACTTATATTGAAAAAAGAGAAATTGCTACTCAGAAAAATTGTGGTTTTGCCAAAGTCACTGAGCTACTTGGTAGCAGGACTGAGAGTGGAACTTGCTTCCCAGCCCAGTCCCCCTCACACCATGCCTCCATTATACACAATTGTCTTTCTTGATCTTATATTTCAATTGAATTGAGAGACATTGAAGACAATAAGGAAGAATAGAAATAATTGTGGTATGGCCTAAATATAATAATTCTGGAGTATTTTGTCTGGATGCTTACTTTCAAAATGGCAGGAAATGCTTCTGAAGCAGACATTTTGAGCAAGATCTTAAATGGATACTCTTGCTCTAAAATGCACAGAGGAGCTTATTTGCTCTTCTGTGGGTGGCAAGGAAGCCATTGTGCACATCTTCTTTCTTTTATCCTGATGAGATGCAGGGGCATGGGGCTGCCACCTCCTTCCTCTCCTTCGTTCAATTAGTTTAGACTTAGAAAAGTGGGTCAGATGCTGATGTAATCCAGTAGGGTTTGAGTGAAATCTAATTTTTGGATCCATAGCTAAGATCTATTCCTTAGCTATTAGGAAGAAGCAAAATTCATTTAGCCATACTCTCTTCAGGAAAAAGATGAAAACATCTTTGATCTATCTGGGTTTTTTAAGATGCACAGTGAAATAGGAGACAGATGGCAACAAAATTATAAAATGCCTCCTTTGCTGTTTTCACTAAAGAAATGCTTACTTCTCCTGTTAATGTGCTTGAGATAGCATCAGAGTTAAGATTACTGTAAACCTTTTAAACAAACATAATAGTCCTGAGTCACTGAAAAATGACAGCATATTGGATAACATGACACAAACTTTTCTCTAAAATAAAAGTTCATTGTTGTTTATAGTTCTTTAGTCTGGGCAGAGAAAGGTTCTTGTCTTCCAAGAAATGTGGGCTTTAGGCACTCAGACTTCCTCTATGAGTTTCATAGCTGCTTCCCAATACGCTTCGTGATCTCTTACTAGTCTTAGATTCTCATTGCTAAAGAAAAGGCAAGCTGGGACAAATGTATATAAGTATTTGCTTTGGCATTGTAGTTTGAGTCAAGAATATGACAAATCAGTCATCAGTCACGGAAGGTTTAGATGAGGACAACAAAATATGTGGTCAGTATAGTAAAAATCTTCCAAAAAAGTCTCATTTCAATGGCTCATTGTGGTGCACAGAGAGTCCTAGATTCTAAAAGTCTTTGCCAGGGTATCACAAGTTCTGGTAGGTTCTATGAAGTTAAAATAGCTTTCAGTCTTTGGTCCTAACAGCAGATAGGATGAATATTGCCCAGTGACTAGCCTAACTTGGTTTGAGAGGCTCACTGCCAGGTTTATTTAAAAGTAATGATTTTTTAAGCTATTGTAAGCCACAGAGATCTACTAAGGCACAGAAATATGTTTCACTGGAAATCAAACATCCAACTTAATATAACCATGGATCCTTAAAATATTGAATCAATATTATTAAAGTTTTCATAGAAGTCCTCCACCAAGGTCTTATTATGGTAGAGGTAATATAACCAGAGGTTATTCTAATAGAAGACAAACCCTGGCAGATCTACCAAGGTAGAAAACATGCAAAATCATGTTGATTATATCTGTAAAATATGTCTCATATTTTATCCCTTCTCTTCTCTCGTAAAGCCATCAGCTTAGTCCATTCCTTCACCTCTAATCTGGCTTATTGTCTTACTGTCTTAATAGGTCTTTTTGCCTCAAAACTCTTACCCACTCCAATTCATATTCCATATAACATGTAAAGTGATTTTCCCAAAATGATGATCTAATCATGTAACTCATTCCCTTGCTTATAAATCCTTAGTGATTCCTTATTGTTTCTGGGGTCAAATATAAATTCCTTTGTCAGTAGTTTGCTGGTAAATTTTTAACAACTAGCTCTCTCAGGAAAAAAAGTAGACACTTTTAAGTTTAATCTGCAATATTAATATTTTCTCCAAAACCTAAGTTTAGACAAGAAACCAAACAATAAATCAAACCTTGATTTGTATCATTTGTTCATTTCTGAGGTGTAAATATTCTAAATGAAAATTTAAGAATTGCTTTTTGAGAAGACTTTAGCGTATTCCTATAAATACTGCTTCATGAACTGCCTTCAGGATAAGTCTATATTATGTGGAAGGGGAAAAAGAAGAAAGCTGTGTCTTTTCTTTATATTACTGCCTAAATTTCAGAATTAAATTTAATTCCATTGTATATTGAGTAGTCACATCTACTGTCCTTTGGTTGTATTTTTTTTCCTTCTTCCTTTCCCAGGATATTTGCAAGGCCTTTAATAATACAATTTCGTCACCACCAGTGTCCTTATTATAATGTGATATTTGAGAACTGATATTTTCCTTTATCTCTCTTTTCATAGAATATTATTATCTTGTGCTTAGTGTAACATTCTGCCTGGGCTACTCTCCTAATTTCTATTCATATTTATGGGTTGGGATTGAAAAAGGAAGTTGCTACCTCTTATTCAAGGGGTAACTACTATTACTACTGTGACTTACAAGCCCAGGTGTGCTTCCCACTGAGAATTTAACTTAATTAGCTCTTACTAAAATGGAATAGTAAGAATTGTTGGTACAAAACATTCCCTCCCAAAGCCTGTGTGGCTTGTATGCTTCTCAAAATACACACAGTGTATATGAGAAGAGTGTGCCCAAACTTAGAGAATAGTGATTGTCAGGACATAAATAGGAACTATATAAATTCAACTCTGAAAACACTCCTTGCAGAAATTAAAACATACCTAAATTACTGAAGAAATAGTAATTGTTCATGAGTATGTCAAGCCAATAAAATAAAAATGACAACACAACCTAAATTAACTTATTGGTCAAATATCATATCAATTAAACTACCAAATGATTATTTACGAAGGTAAGAATTTTTTTTTTAAATATGGATGAGCAAAAGGTAAAGAATTTCAAGGAAACTAATAAAAAAGTAGAGAAGAGAGGAGCCTAGATTTACCAGATCTCAAACTTTATTATCAAGCAGAAATAATGAAAATGACCTGGTACTGGCTAAGAAATATGTTGGCCAGTGAAATAGATTATGAACAATAAACCCAAAGATTCAAGTTACTATGGTTATGTTTGAGTCGAGAATATGACAAAACAGTGTTTGACAAAAAACAGAAGGGACTCTCTGTGACAATTAGGTTTAGTAGACCAACATCTCATACCATACACTAATATAAGCTTCAATAGGTACATGACATTCGTAAAAGGTGACATCATAACCAAAATAGAGGACTACAAAAAAAAAAATTACCTTTCAGATCTATGGAAGTAGGGAAGAGATCATTATGAAACAAAAGATAAAGAAGTTTACATAAGATATAAGAAGGCAATTTTGAATAAATGAAATTTCAAAATGCTTTTGTACAAAGAAAACTAGTATAGTTAAATTTAGAAGAAAAATAGTTAACTACCAATTTTCTGTGATAAAATTTCACATTCAAGGTAAGGAAATGCTTTAAATTTATAAAAAAAAAAAAAGAGCCCATCTCCAAAAGATAAATGATCAAAAGATGTGAAAGGCAGTTTTTAAAGGAAAAAACCCAAACTACCAATGAACATATGAAAAAATGCCTCAAATCACTAATAATTAGAGAAATATAAATTAAAGCACCTTTGAGATTCCAACTATATCTATAAGATTGGCAAAGATGGCAAATGAGAGAAATTATATTTGTTGGAAGGGATAAAGCGCTGTTGGTAGAACCATAAATTGAACTAACCATTTTGAAAAGCAATTTGGAATTATGTTAAAAAGAAATCACTAAATTGTCCATACTCTTTGTCCCAACAATATGACTAAAAACACCAAGGAGAGAAGAAAAGGACCCAAATGTACAAAAATATTTATAGTAACTCTATTCCTAGTAGCCCTAAACTAGAAACTAAAGAGATAGCCATGTCCTAGTTAGTTGCTAAACAAATTACAGTACATAAATGTAATGGAATATTTTTTATGCCATAAGAATTGGTGGAATGGATAGTTTCATAGGAAACAAAAAAAAAGAGCTCTATGAACTGAACCAGAGTGAAATGAGGAGGAGGAGGAGGACAATTTATATAAGGACAACAAGATTACAAAGAATAACTACTTTGCAAGACATTAGAACTCTGATCAATGCAATGAAAAACCATGCTCAGAAAGGGCTGAAGATGAAGCATGTTATTCACTTCCTGCCAGATAGATGATATATTTTAAATGAACAATGAGACTCACATTTTTTGGATAGAAAAAATGTGAGAAAATTCTTTACCTGATCTGCCCCTTAATTCTGCCATCTGTTGTCTTTTTGTTTAGCACAACAGTTAAGTAATTCATTGCCTAGAAAATTCCAACACACTAACTCCTCCTTCCCTTTTCTGATGCCAGTTGAAAAGTAAGAGATTCCTTTAGAGAGAGCTGGAAGTTGCTGCCATGGAATTCCAAACTTGACTGAAGCATGGAATTTATTTTTCATTTTTAATAGGTCATTAAAAACTCTTATTCCTGTTTTTGTTCATTCATATTTTGTTTTGTTTTTGTTGGCAGGTGGGATCCAATAAAAGACAACTTTTCTTTGGGAGAACTTTGTTACTTTTACTCAGCACTGGATCCTTGTCAATCATATGGATGTACAGACTGAGAAAAAAAATCTTACCTTTGGTGGAGGATTTTTGTTTTTCTTTTCACAGCCAGGTTTGTAGCTTTTTACACTGGTGAGACTGTGGGCTAAAGGAAAATCCCACATAAGAAATTCCCTTTTTATAAGCAGCACCTGAGCCCTCTCTTCTGTGATGTGTCTGAAGTTTGGGAGTGTGTTGTTAAGCAAAATTGTCTCATTAGCATGGCTTTTGTTTCTTTTGAGTGGAAGTACTTTCAGGTGTTAAGTGCTAAGCCCCAGGCCCAGGGCCCTGTCAGGTGTGAAACCTGTGTGGGTGTGGATTGGTGACTTAGGAGGGGCCAGCTCGGGAACCAATGGTCTCTGGTCATTGAGGCGGGGCTTGAGAACACC
>CM053624.1:235857342-235880697 GCA_028646595.1 Phalanger gymnotis | reverse complement strand
GTGTGTTGTTAAGCAAAATTGTCTCATTAGCATGGCTTTTGTTTCTTTTGAGTGGAAGTACTTTCAGGTGTTAAGTGCTAAGCCCCAGGCCCAGGGCCCTGTCAGGTGTGAAACCTGTGTGGGTGTGGATTGGTGACTTAGGAGGGGCCAGCTCGGGAACCAATGGTCTCTGGTCATTGAGGCGGGGCTTGAGAACACCGGAAGCTCGGCTGCGAGGAGGGGTGAGCCAGGAGACAACTTCAGCGGTGGCAGCGGCAGTGGAAGGTGTGGAAGCCAGAAGCTGTGGAAGCAGGGCTTACCCGAGTTCGAGCAGGACCGTGAGGCCAGTGAACATGATTTGGCTAGATACTATCTTGTTTTTCTGTGGCCTCCTGGTTGCCCTTGTGAAATGGGCTTTCTGGGCCTGGAGTCTTTTTGTCAAGATGTTGGAATGGGGAGGCTGGTTCAAGTTTTTGCTGCAGTGGGGCCTAAATAAATTTCTTGTTGTTTTCTCCTTAGAGAATCTCTCATACTTTGCTATTTCGGACCATCCAAACATATACATGATTATATTTGAGATCATAAATTCAGCCTTCCTACTACAGGGAGTAACAGTCAATGCTGTCTTTGATAATGTGAATAATTAAAAAGTTCCTTCAGTATTTAAGGCAAAAGAAATTGGTTGCTTGCTCAAATTAATGTATACAGCTTTCCTTTTAAATATTCTAGTAATAGTTAAGTTGAAGACATGTATCAAGCATAAGCTATTTGAAAATTTTAAGGGAAAAGTAAATTTCCCTTTTAAAAATATAGTTTATACAAAATAGGTAAAAAAAAGATAATTTTTAAGAACTAGTGATCCAGATCTGGATATGAAGAAGAAATAAAAGAAGAGAACTGGGATCTGACCACTTACAGATAACTAGTATCAATCATATTCCTTTTCTTCAATATCCTCTTTGTAAATAGGATTGGGAGTCCAAAAAAGGAAAATAGTACAAGATGAGATAGAGAGAAAAACACAATTGGCAGCAAACACAATCATAACCATGAGCGTGAAAGGGTTGAAATCAGTTGTAAGAGTAGGGTAGCAGAATGAATTAGAAAACAGAATCCTGTGATATGTTTCTAGCCAGGACCAAACCTGAAACATTACAATTCACAGAATTGAAATGAGAGACTGAATTAGAATTTACGATACCTCCAGAGAATTTTTTTTAATGGCTGCACAACATTATGCTTTAAGTTACCATAGACAAGGAAATAATATCAATGCTTAACACACACGCACACACACACACACACACACACACACACATCAAATGGTATAGCTTCTAAGTACTAGACAGAAATGTTATTTAAATCACTGAGAGAAATAGACAAATGAAAGCATTTGGGAATCTCAGTGTGCTCCTTTCAGACTAAGACAAACTCAACAAAAATATAAACAAGAAAGAAGTTTAACTCGACAAAAATATAAATAAGAAAGAAGTTTTAGAACATATATATGTATGTATGTATGTATGTGTGTGTGTATGTATTAGGCCTCTGGTGATAACTGAATTTATCTTTTAATTTTTCTTTTGCCCTACATGTATTCTCCTTCATGATTCAAGCTGTCTGTATTCCAAAGTTTGTGACATCCACTGCCTTCCATCAATTTTTGCCTGAAGGATCCTAAGTGCTGACTCTGTATTTATAAAACTACTGGAAATGGATAACATCAAATGAAACTACTTAAGCTTCAAAGAGGAGAATATGGAGACAAAGATACAGGGATCTTTTATCTCTGGTTTTTTTTTTTTTTACATTGTAAGTAATTGCTAGTATTTTATTTTATTTCCCCAGTTACTTGTCTACAAAATTTTTAGCATTCATTTTTGATTTCCATATTTTTCCATTTTTGAGCTCCATATTTTTCTCCCTCTCCCCTTCCCCTTATAAAAACGGTAGACAGTTTGAAAAAGTTTATATATGTGCTATCATGTAAAAAAAATTCCCATGTTAGTCACAGTTGTAAAGGAAGAAATGGATCAAAAGGGAAAAAACATGAGAAAGAATAAAGTAAGTGAAAAAAAATCATGCTTCAATCTACATTCAGAGTCCATCAGTTCTTTATCTGGATATGGATAGAATTTTCCATCATGAGTCCTTTGTACTCGTGTATTACGTGCAAGGCAATAATCACAATATAGATTTTAATTGTTAATATGCCTATGTAGCTCTGTATTGCAAAATGTAAGAGATTTTCCACATAGAAGGTAGAAGTAAACCATTTATTCAGACACCAGAGAACCAGATCCCAAAACCAGTAAGTCCAATCCCTCATAGGAGCAAAGAAATTAACACACAACATCACAGCAGGGACCCAAGCCATCACATAATGTTCCCACGCCCTGCTGGGGCCTTGCCACCAACCAACGCTCATAGTACTGCTAGTACACATCTGCTCTATCCCTCAACTCTAACCACTCTGAGAATTTCCTGCTCCATCCTTCCAGTTCCTCTCCTTCAGCAAGTTCCTCCCACCACATGTGACTTAGGCTTCCTTTGACATAAGCCGGTCACATGGGCCTATTAACGGGTGGGAAAGATCTTCAAATTTAAATTGCCATTATATTTGGCCCAAGAGCTTTCTTATCCATTACATAGGTCAATGGGGCAATCAATAGTTTTGCGATAACTGGTGTTAACAGAACTTTACAACAATATGATAAGGATAATACAAGATAAGCATATAAAACAATATCTTCATTCCTCCCTTTTAATTAATGGGGCTTAAAATCTTGGGGGAAGGAGTGAAGGTCTTGTCTTCCATAGCTTCTTCTGGTTGAAATTGGATGTAGAGCTGTCCCTGCCCCAAGAGGTAAAGAGTCCTATTTGAAAGGTCAGCTCTTTGGCTGGCATCTAGAGCTTGGTCAACTCCAGATCCAGGGATGACACATCACAGTTGTCAGGTCCAGAGGTGACACTTCACAGTTATGGACAGTTGCAGGGGGGCATCAGAGGATGACATCCGGCTTAAGCAATCAGACATCTGCAGGTAGATGATACTAAGCCTGAAGGAAACAAATCTAGCAAACAAATTTAACAGACAAAAATCCAAAAAGAAACAAGGAGACTATGATAGCCTCATTAATGATAGAATACATGAGTCAATGGGAAAGATCTTCAAATTTAAACTACCATTACAACTTGTCTTGGATCATTTTGTTTCTGAGAAGAGCTGAGTCTTTCACAGTTGATCATCACACAATGCTGCCGATACTGCGTACAAAGTTTTGTTGGTTCTTCTCCTTTCACTTTGCATCATTTTTGTATAAATCTTTTGAGGATTTTCCAAAATCTGCCTGTTCATCATTATTGCATAATAGCATTCTATTACATTCATATGCCACAACTTATTCAGTCATTCCTCAATTGATGGGACATCCTCTCAGTTTCAAATATTTTGCCACCATAAAAAGGGCTGCTATAAATATTTTTGCACATGTAGGTCCTTTTCCCCTTTTTTATGATCTCTTTGGGATACAGACCTAGTAGTGGTATTGCTGGATCAAAGGATATGCACAGTTTTATAGCCCTTTAAGCATAGTTCCAAATTGCTCTCCAGAATGGTTGGATCAGTTCATAACTCCACTAAATGTGCATCAGTACCCCAATTTTTCCACATCTTCTCCAACATTTATTATTTTCCACTTTCATCATATTAGCCAATCTGATAGGTGTGAGCTGGTATCTCAGAGTTGCTTTAATTTTCATTTCTCTAATCAAAAGTGATTCAGAGCACTTCTTCATATGTCTATAGACAGCTTTAATTTCTTCATCTGAAAACAGCCCACTCATATCCTTTGACCATTTATCAGCTAGGGAAATGGCTTGTATTGTTATAAATTTGAATCTGTTCTCTATAGATTTGAGAAATGAAGCCTTTATCAGAGTTATCTCCTATAGAGATTGTCCCTCAGCCTTTTGCTTTCTTTCTAATCTTGGTTGCATTGGTTTTGTTTGCACAAAGGCTTTTTAATTTGATATAATCAAAATTATCTATTTTACATTTTATGATACCCAGACATTTGAATTATTTCTTTCTGTCCACTTGTAGTATTTTTTCCTTTACTCAATAATTCTGAAATTTGGCTCTAATGTTTCTTAGAGTTTTTATTTTGGGATCTCTTTCCTTAGTTGATCAGTGCATTATTTAAGTGTCTATTTGCCCCTCTACCCTTTTCCAGGACATCATGGCAATTTTCCATGATAATTTCTTGAAAGGTGTTGTCCAGGTCCTCTTTTTGATTATAGATTTCAGGTAGTCCATTGATTCTGATATTATCTCTCTTGGATCTATTTTCCAGGTCAGTTGTTTTTCCTATGAGGTATTTTACATTTTCTTCCATTTTTTCCATTCTTTTGATTTTATTTGATTGATTCTTGTCTCATAAGGTCATTTGCTTCCACTTGTCCAATTCTAACTTTCAAGGTGTTGTTTTCCTCCATTAGCTTTTGTATTCCTCCTCCCCCTACCCCCACCATTTGGTCAATTGTCCTCTTTAAGGAGTTGTTTTCTTCAGTAGATTTTTGTATCTCCTTTTCCATTTGGCCAATTCTACTCTTTAAGGAGTTTTCTAAGCTGTTGACTTTCCCCTCCATAATTCTCTTGAATCACTCTGATTTCTTTTCCCAATTTTTCTTTTACATCTCTTATATGATTTTTAAATCCCTTTTTGAGCTCTTTTGTGAGTTTTTTTCTGGGCTTGAGACCACTTCCTGTTTTTCTTTGGGGTTTTGCCCATAGGTGTTTTGATATTGTTGTCTTCTTTGGAGTTCATCTCTTGATCTTCCCAGTTACCATAATGACTTTCTATGGTCAGATTCTTTTGTTGTTATTGTTGCTTTTTGCTTTTTTGGGGGGGCACTTTTCCTTTCTTTTAAATTTTAGCTCTGTTCCTAGGGTAGAGGGGGGTACTGCCTCAGGCTTCTTGGTCCAGGATGCAGGCCCTGGCTATTTACCTGGTACTGCACTAATATTGCCCTGAGGCCCACAGGGAACCCTCATTTCTGATGCTATGTTGAGGAAGAGAGTGGTCTGGTGCTTCTGGAGGCTGTAGGGGTTTGGCAGCTTATGTGGTGCTAAGCTGGGATCCTAGTGGTGGTATCTGTCATGTGTTCAGGCCTGGTGGGGTTTTTATGCATTTCCCCAGGACTGCACTGAAGCATATGGAGGTCTGGCTCCTGGGAGGATGCCTGTTTGCCCTGGGCTGCATTGAAACATGTGGAGCTTTGGGCTACTTCCTTTATACACATCTGCCAACCTGGGGCTATGTTAAAGTACATGGTGATTGTCAGAGCTGGAGTCTGCTGGGTCCTCTGGCTATTCTAAGGCCTGTGGGGGTCCTGGTATTAGTGTGTGCCTGCTCCACCACACTGGAGCTCAGTATCTCCCAATGGTTTGCTGAGGTGGGGTTTGCTGCTACCTTGCTGGGATGCTTTTTGTAGTAGCATGTGCTTTCCTTTTACCCAAGTGAGGTGGACTTTTCTTGTTGATTCTTCAAGTCTTCTGGGTTAAAAGACTGTTCTACTCCATCTTTCTGCTTGCTCCACTGTTGCCAGATTTGTTCTAAGGTGCTATTTTATGGTTGTTGGGGGTGAATTGGAGAGCAGTAGTGATTTAGTGCTTACTCTACCATCTTAGTTCACTTTTTTTTGGCATGAATAACTCCATTATAGAAAAATACTCCATTTTGGTGTAAACTGAGAAATCAAATCCTTTTGAAGTGTTTTTGCAAAAAAATGTCTTGATATTTTCATTTTACCATTGCCCTGCATTTTGGAACTTTGTGTATGTATATGGTAGCATGGTTTGGAAGTGGTGGCTGGGAAGTAAGATAGAAATCTTAGAGGCCTATTTCTGCACAACAAAAGGTAAAAATTCTATCTTGGTGGCAGGTCTCTGGCTGAGGGTCCTCCTGCACCACAGGCAGGAAGACCGTGGCCGCAAAGAAGACAAAAAAGTCACTGGAGTCCATCAACTCGAGGCTCCAGCTGGTCATGAAAAGTGGCAAATCTGGGCTACAAACAGACTCTGAAAATGATCCTACAAGGCAAAGCCAAATTGGTCATCTTGGCCAACAACTGCCCAGCCTTGAGGAAATCAGAGATTGAATATTACACCATGTTGGCCAAAACTGGTATATATCACTACAGTGGTAATAACATTGAATTGGGTACAGTGTGTGGGAAGTACTACAGAGTATGTACACTGGGTATCATTGATCCAGGTGATTCTGATATCATTAGAAGCATGCCAGAACAGACCAGTAAGAAGTAAACTATACAAAAATATACTTTTTTTAAATTTTTTTTATTTTTTTTCCATTTTTTTATTTTTAGATTGCAACATACAGTTCTACATAATTTTGGGTTTTGGAGGAAGTGCACTAGCAATAAATAAAGTCAAGAAAGGTTCACTCAGAGAATGATACTTGAGTTGCATGTTAAAGGAAGAGAAGGATCCTTTCAGAAATAGGTTAGGAGGATGTGCATTGCAGACATGGAAGATGGCCAGTGAAAAGACAAGGACAGGAAATGGTGGTATGTAACTGGGAGAAAAGAATTTGACTGGATCACAGAGTGTGGGAAGGGGGAGTGTTATCCAATGAAAATGGAATGAGAAGCTGGGGCCACATTTTGAAGGGTTTTAAAAGCTGAGGGAGCAAGAAATCATGGGAGTTGGTTGATATTTAAAGTATTGAATTCCTACTATGTATGAGGCCTTGTTATAAGTGCTGTGGATACAAACAAAAACATCCTAATCTCTATCCTAAAAGAGCATATGCTACACTGTTATTGGGTTGTTGTCAGTCATGTCTGACTCTTCATGACCCTGTTTGGTGTCTTCTTGGCAAAGACAATGGAGTGGTTTGCTGTTTCTGTCTCCATTTAATTTTACAGATGAGGAATTGAGGCATACGAGGTTGTGACTTACCCAGGGTCACACAGCTATTAAGTGTCAGAGGCCACATTTAAAGTCAAGAAGAGGAGTCAGGCCTGACACTCTCTCTGTTGTGCCACCTAGCTGTCCTACATTACACTGGGAGAAAATAATTTAAAAAAGTGTAGCTGGAAAACAAGTTGGGAAGGAGCAAGAAAACTGATGCCTGAAGAGGGACAAGGCTTCTGATCAAGAGATGGAAAGATGCAAAGAGTGAGGCAATGAGCCCAGCCTGGGTACCTTATGAAATGGTGTTTTGAAACTCACCACTCAGAAGAAAATCCTTTAAGGAAAAGGATTTACAGGGTGAGAAAGCTTCTATCTGTAAGGTGGAGAAGTCCAATGAGTAAAGAGCCAGGATCATTACAATATTTACGGAACAATTTAAAGATAAATGTGTTTCCTCAAATGCAATTACATATGGATAGACTCCTCTTTAATAGGTACATCCCTGAAAAATTGTTCATTTTTAAGTTTTGGAAATTGAAACATTTTGAAATGCATGCACTTATGAAACATGCAATTTAAAGGAATACTGCAATGAGTCCTTTTGTCAAGTGACTGACCATGATTTAATTTATTTTCTTCCAGATTTTCATATGCCTTGTTTGCTTAAGGACAGGGATGTCTATAGGAGCTCAAAGTCTATATCTATGTAAGCAAGAAAAATTTTGCCTAGAAGAAGTGATATATCAATACAATTCACTTTATCACTACCTATCATTATGATTGCTACAGATTGCTGAAGCCTCTACTGATTTCATAGTGACATCTGTGTGTGTGCACACGCGTATGCATGGATGTGTGTGTACGTGTGTTTAAATCCAACAAGTGGCCTATACATGCTATAACTTTTATTTACTCTAGCCCAATTCTCCCCTGAATCCCATTTTGTGCTATCATGTAGCCTTAGTTGAGGGCTACTCAAAGGTCAAGAAAGAGATACATAGTAGATGTGAATATATTAAAATATATTACCAAGGAGAAGTTACGCAAGAGAAACTTTATAAAGGATATCATTAAAGAGAATGTAAGACTGGAAAAGTTGGTGTGTGAGTCATGTCATGAAAGAAAGGATTAACCAGCCAATTAACAACCTACATCCTCCACTGATATCAGTGGAATATTAAGAGCTGTAGAGGAAAACTTATGACACATTTGCTAGCCTTCTGTGGAAGATTTATGAGAGGACCGAGACAAGGTTCATACATATGTATGAGAATTTGTTAGATGGAATTTGGTTTTGTATCATTGAAAGGAATGGTCACATCAAAGAGATTAAGAAAATATAGAAATATCAAAGTATCATGATCTCCACTTTATTAACAATTTCAGCTATACAAGGGTGTTCCCAAAGTCCAGACACATAGGCAAAAATACATATTTTCAAGAAATGAATGAAATTTTCAACAACATTTTATTTAATTGGAATATTAAGAAATAACATCTTCAATATGATTTCCATCATTTGTGATGCAAAGGTTGAAGTGCTTTGCAAGATTCATGTGAACTCGATACAATAACTCCACATTGCCATCAATTTTAGCACATTCAATCTTTATTTGTTTATGTGTTCAATCAAGTGTGTTGCATCTGTGATTTTCATTGAGTACCCCTTCTCCTTTAGCATACCCTAGAAAAAGAAGTCTCTGGACAACATAGTGTCTTTGGTGAAAAGGTTAATGAAATGTTAATGAGATTTCCTATGTGTCCAGACTTTAGGGACACCCTGTATAATAGGATACACATTGCTTTCTTTTATATGGTTAGTATTACTTTTTTATATAAATATTTATAAGAAGTCTGGACTTTTTCCTATTTCTTGTACTAAGAAAGATGTGGGAGGCAACCTTACTTGAATCAGTTTCAAATCCTGTACCTACAGTGTCCTGTTTAAATGAGATAATTCTAAAGAGGAAAGCAAACAGCAACACAGTATTTGATGCTAACTACATGTCAGTCTTTCCAGAATGCTTACCATTTCTTCGGAGTTAATGTGACAGTGATGCATAACTCACATGCAACACAAGTATAGCTAAAAATAGCATCCTTTCCCAAGTATGTTAAGTAGATTTTTCTCTTCATGTTTTTGCTCTTCCACAATATCCTTCACTCTCCGTTTCCTTCAAAAGCACTTATAATTTGTTTATTTCTTTGCACTGCACAGATAGAATTGTGAGGTCTGACTTGGCTAATTATTTTGACAATATTCTATTCATTATCTCACCTAGCAGGGAACATCTTTGGACCATCAAGCTTATAAAATTACTATTGCACAATAATCAGTAGAATATAATTGCTTGTTGTTGCCTCTGGGCTTAGTGTCAATTGTACGATGCCAAGATGTATAAAATTAGACCTCGGATTTACTCTTAAGCATCAACCTGGCAAAGAAGAAAATTAGCATTAAAGTAATTGAGATAATGAACACCATAGGTCCTTCTTTTGCTGCCAAAGGTAAGTAACTGTTATTGTACCACACTGCTTTGAGTCTTGCACCTCCTCAAATATATTATTAGGTAAGGAGCTCTTTGGAAATAATATGATATTAATTTTTAGGATTTTTTGAGGGGGTAAGAAATAAGGAAAGGAAAGGAAATGGCATACTCTACCTGTGGTTATATCTACAGTCTTTAGCCCTTTGTTTTCCTCTTGATATGCTCTCTAGGAGAGGTTTTAGTTGTTCTCCTAGCTTCAGCTACCATCTCTCCAAAAGACTCATGGTGGATAATGCTGTCCACATCCAGAGAAAGAACTACGGAGTCTGAATTAAGATAGAAGAATACTATTTTCTCTCTTTTTTTTGGAATTGCCTATGATCATTGCATTGCTGAGAAGAGCTAAGTCTGACAAAATTGGTCATCACATAATGTTGCTGTTACTGTGGACAGTGTTCTCCTGGTTCTTCTCACTTTACTCAGCATCAGTTCACATAAGTCTTTCCAGGTTTTTCTGCCTGCTCATCTTATGGAACAATTTTATTCCATTACATTCAAAACCATAACTTTTCAGAGCCATTCCTCAATTGATGGGCATCTCTTCAATTTACAATTCTTGGCCATCACAAAAAGAACTGCTGCAAATATGTTTGTACATGTGGGTCCTTTTCCCATTTTTATAATCTCTTTGGGATACAGCCCTAGTAGTGGTATTGCTGGATCAAAAGGTATGCAGTTTTATAGCCCTTTGGGCATAGTTTCAAATTGCTCTCCAGAATGGTGGGATCAGGTCACAACTCCTCTAGCAATGTATTAATGTTCCAATTTTCCCACATTTTCTCCAATATTTATCATTTTCCTGTTCTGTCATGTTAGCAGATCTGATAGATGTGATGTGGTACCTCAGAGTTGTTTTGATTTGCATTTCTCTAATCAATAGCAATTTTTCATAAGACTAGAGATAGCTTTTATTTCTTCATCTGAAAACTGCCTGTTCACATTTTCTTTGAGCATTTATCAATTGAGGAATGACTTGTATTCTTATAAATTTGACTCAATTCTCCATATATTTTAGAAATGAGGCCTTTATCAGAGATAGTGATTGTAAAAAATGTTTCCTAGATTTCTGCTTTCCTTCTAATCCCTTGCATTAGCTTTGTTTGTAGAAAATCTTTTCAATTTAATGTAATCAAAATCATCCATTTTGCATTTCATAATATTCTCTTTCTCTTGTTTGATCATAAATCCCTCTATTCTCTATAAATCTGACAGGTAAACTATTCCTCGACCTTCTAATTTGCTTATAGCATCAGCCTTTATATCTAAATTACGTACCCATTTGGACTTTATTTTGGCATACGGTGTAAGATGTTGGTCTATGCCCAGTTTCTGCCATACCATTTTCCAGTTTTCCCAGCAGTTTTTGTCAAATAATGAGTTATTATCCCAGATGCTGGAGTCTTTGGGTTTATCAAACTGTAAATTACTATAGTCATTGACTACTATGTCTTGTGTACCTAACCTATTTCACTGATACACCACTCTATTTCTTAGCCAGTACTAAGTAGTTTTGATGATTGCTGCTTTATAATACAATTTAAGATCTGGTTTGGCTAGGCCACTTTTCCTAACATTTCTTTTTATTAATTCCTTTGATATTTTAGATCTTTTGTTCTTCCAGATTAATTTTGTTCTTATTTTTCTATCTCTATAAAATATTTTTTTCATGGTTTGATTGGTATGGCACTGAATAAATAAATTAATTTGGATAGAATTGTCATTTTTAATATATTACCCTTGCACAACCACTAGTAACTGATGTTTTTCTTCCATTTAAATCTGATTTTTTTTGTATGAAAAGTGTTTTTTAATTGTATTCATATAGTTCCTGGAAGATATTTGTAATTCTTAAAAAATTTATCACTAATAGTGCAGCTAGAAGGAACATGCATAGACAAAGAGAGTACAGGTATAAGGTGAATTTGAGGGAATGACATAGAAAAATAAATAAAGGACAAGATAGTGGAGTACAGTGGGTGCAGAAAGGACATGTAGAATGGGGTAAATTTTTTCACATGAAGAAGTGTAACAGATCTATTACAGTCGAAGGGAAGATGGGAGGGTGGGCAATGGGCATTGCTTGAACCTTATTCTCATCAGTATTGGCTCAATGAGGGAATCATATACACAATCAGTTGAACAGAGAAATTGATCTATCTTTCTGGTAGTCTTTCCTGGTTTGTTATCTCTTATATATAATGTCTTCATGACATTCCTGAATTTCTCATTATTGGTAATGTATTCTAGACACTCACTGTACATTTTTCCTTTCCCCTTGAGTGACCCACAAATTTAATTCTTGAGAAATTGTGGTATTTCATTCTCAACTTCACTTCACTTTACTCCTTACTATTCCTCTTTCCTTACCCCACTTCCTATCTTTTCCATTTCTGGACCAATGACCAAATCAATTCTGTCATTGCACCTGGGTAGAGTGTTTCATTTTATTTGCTGCTGCTGTTGGCCCCACTCAAAATCCTTTAACTTTTAGAACAAAATGTCTCCTGCCTTGCCCCATTCCCTTGTGTATGTCATTTACTCTATTAGAATCATATGTTCCTTGAGAGCAGAGGCTCCCAGAACATAGCACAATGCTCAGCATATAGTACATGTATAAAATTCATTTTCATTCATTCATTTCTTCAATCATATCATATTTTTGAAGGAACATTACTGGAAATACTGTTTTTTTTGTTTCAAGTAAAAATTTAGGATTGTTCAAAACACTATACAATTTCTCAAATGTAATTCAGTAATCACTCAGTTCTGGGCCTGGTTGTCCAGACTGTGCATGAGGAACAAGTTCCATTGACTATTCACCCAATAAGGTATTGTAATTTACATAACAATCATTTTTCACTCATTTTATTCTTTCTGTATAAATATCCAAATTCATTTCTTTTGAAATATGGAGTTAATTTAGAGATTTCAACACTTTTCAGGAGCATGATATAATCAGCATGATTTTGTCTACAAACAAGAGAATCTGGCTATTGTCACTATCTGTAGGAAAGATATTTTTCATTTGAACTTTTTGCTGACTCTCTTCTATGGCAGTGGCATGCATATTTTCTTTGTTTTATGCCTTAGATGATGAACTGAGTCACCAAATAAATTTATCTCTGTGGTTACATTTTTCAAGGAATCTTGTATGATCTTAGACAATCTGTGGAAAATAGCTTGCTTTTGAGCATTGTGCTCTATTTCATGGGTCCTTAACCTGACATCTATTACTTTATTTTGTGCAGATGTATTTCAATATAATAGTTTTTTGTAGTTTTATTGTGCTTTTTAAAAACATTATTCTGAAAGGTGGTCCATAGGCTTCACCAAACTGCCAAATGGACCCATAACACAAAAACGTTAAGAACTTAAAAATATTTCATTCTCCCCACTGAATTTCATGTAAAACAATTTTAACTTTTTAAGAAGTTTTCCAGATCCTCTCCCTCCCTCCATTCCTTCTCTCCTTCCTGGGATGATCCTTTTCACTCCCTGAGATGGTAAGAACTTTTGAACTACTGAATGAATACACACACACACACACACACACATATTAAAAAAAGCAAACAAGCATTAAGAAAATTCTTAAGTGATAGGTTATTTTCTTTGAAATAGTCATTCAATTGTTTGATTATAAAGATGTAGCCTATTTTATAAACAATTTGTGATGGCCATCTCATCTTCATCAAAGATTCCTTCGATGTTCTTGTAGATTATTTTCATAAGAATTTTATAAAGAAGAGAAAGTTGTTTTATGGGTTAGTGTTTATTAATTTCTCAGGTGTGTTTTCTAAGAAAAATACTGTTTCTAATTGTTTTCTTCGAATAATTGTTATTCTCCTCTCTTCAGACATCTTGCAAATCAATCTTCCTATGTCCTTCTTTGTATACACTTGTCCCAGCAAAATTATTCTTTTCATCTATGTTTCTTTGAGATTATCACCCTTTTCTTGTGAAGCATACCAAGAATGTGAAGTTATAGTATGAATGTGAAGCTTCCACTGTAATTGAGAAATGAATTTGATATAGCAATATTTACAGATCTTTTCCATTTTTCATCTGTTTGTTGTCTACCTTAGTTTCATAATAAAATTCTTCCTTGAGTCTTTCACTATGCTTTCTACAAATTACTTTTTTCTTTTAACAATTCTTTATTATTTCATGAGATGACAATTTTCATAATCTTCCAGCTTTTTCTTCCACAAACTTTGTAAAACCAAGTTCTTATTCTACATTGGTATAACACTTTATGATCATATCTCTTTCCAATTCATGCAGTCCAATATTTGCCATTTGTGGTAGTATTTTTTGGCTCTTTTTATTTTGTCATTGGCTCACATAAAATAAAATTTCTTAGGTGAGATACTGAGGTTTTTGACCATTGTACATCTTTTATCAACAAGGGTCTGTTAAAATAGGTACCTTAGTTACATATCATATCTCATTTAGATGAGAAACTTCTAATTTGGTAAATTGTTGATCTTTGCTCTAACAAATCTATGATCTGACTATAACAAAATGATAGATTTAGAAAATTAAACCATATTGGTAATCAGCTGTTTCCTATAAGAAGAAAGTACACTTTTTTGATGTTCACATTTCTGTCCAATATGTTCTGACTTTTGAAAAATATATTTATGACATATTTTCTTGAGGTTTCTGTATAATCTCTGGGCTTTGGGCCTCTCTTTTTGCTCTTCAATAATGATTTTCAACAAATTTTCATCACCCTCTTTTATTTTCAGGTGAGGAAAGTTCATAGAAACATCATATCATGAATGTAAAGAGACTGAGATAGTAGCTTTCTCTATGATCATGGATATGAAATTCACGAATAGAGGGATTGATTTCTCCAAAGATCCTGGTAGGATAAATATTTTGTTATAGTTCTGGAAAAATCTAAAGGTTTTAATTCTACATACAGCACTTTTAACTATACTCATAGGTATTAAAATGTAATTTCCTTTAATCTTTAGGCTATTATGGAGTACTTCATAGATTTTATTTTTATTTTTAATTAATTCAGTATTTTATTTTCCCCAGTTACATGTAAAAATTTTTTAACTTTCATTTTTAAGACATAATTTAGATATAAAGGCTGATGCTATAAGCAAATTAGAAGGTCAAGGAATAGTTTACCTGTCAGATTTATGGAGAATAGAGGGATTTATGATCAAACAAGAGAAAGAGAATATTATGAAATGTAGGGTAAAATAGATTTCTATACTCAATCAAGTGTATATGTTATTCCCTCTTTGAACCAATACCAATGAGAATAAGGTTCACTCAATCCTCCTCACCTTCCCCTCTTCCCCGCCACCGTAAAAGCTTTTCCTTGCCTCCTCTTTTATGTGAGATAATTTTCCTCATTTTACCTCCCCCTTTCTCTTTCTCCCATTACATTCCTCTCTTATCCCTTAATTTTATTGTTAGATACCATCCCTTCTTTTTCCACACACACCTGTGCCCTCTGTCTCTATATATTCCTTCTAACTACTCTAACAATGAAAAAAGTTTTATGACCTTTTTTATGACCTAAAAATAGGTTATGGATATAATTTTCCATGTAGGAATGTAAATAGTTTAATATTAATAATTCCCTGATGATTAATAAGTCCCTTATGATTTATCTTTCTTTTTATCTTTTCATGCTTCTCTTGAGTCTTGTATTTGAAAGCCAAATTTCCTATTTAGCTCTGATTTATTCTCAAGAATGCTTGAAATTCTTCTATCTCATTTAATGTCCATTTCCCCCCACATGGATTCTACTCAGTTTTGCTGGATAAGTGATTCTTGGTTGTAATCCTAGCTCCTTTGCCCTCCAGAATATTATATCCCAAGCCCTCTGATCCTTTATGGTAGAAGCTGCTAAATCTTTTGTTATCCTGATTGTGTTTCCACAATACTTGAATTATTTCTTTCTGGCTACTTGCAATATTTTCTCCTTGACCTGGGAGCTCTATAACATTTCTGGCAGTTTTTATTTGGGTATCTCTTTCAGGAAGTGATCAGTGAATTCTTTCAATTTCTATTTTTCTTTCTGGTTCTAGAATATCAGGGCAGTTTTCTTTGACAATTTCTTGAAAGATGATGTCTAGGCTATTTTTAAAATCATGGCTTTCAGGCAGTCCAATAATTTTAAAATGATCTCTCTTGGATTTATTTTCCAGGTTATTTGTTTTTTCCTGTGAGATATTTGACATTGTCTTCTATTTTTTCACTCTTTTCATTTTGTTTTTATGGTCACTTGATTTCTCAATATTATTAGCTTCCATTTGCTCTATTCTAATTTTTAAGCAATTATTTTCTTCAGTGCGCTTTTGGACCTCCTTTTCCATTTGTCCAATTCTGCTTATTAAGGCTTTCTTCTCTTCATTAGCTTTTTGGACCTCTTTTGCCATTTGACCTAATCTATTTTTAAGGTGTTATTTTCTTCAGTATTTTTTGGGTCTCTTTTAGCAAGCTGCTGACTTGTTTTTCATGATTTTCTTGCATCATTCTCATTTCTCTTCCCAGTTTTTCCTCCACTTCTCTTACCTGATTTTCAAAATCCTTTTTGAACTCTTCCATGGCCTAAGACCAATTCATCTTTTTCTTGGAGGCTTTTGATATAGGAACTTTGACTTTGTTGTCTTCTTGTATGTTTTGATCTTCCCCATCACCAGAGTAAGATTCTATAGTCTGAGTTTTTTCCCACTATATGCCCATTTTCTCAGGCAATTACTTGACTTTTTTTTTGTTAAGGTGGGACTCTGCTTGCAGTGTAGGTGTACTGTCCCAAGCTTCAGGGATTTTGTGCAGCTGTTTTCAGAGATACTTTTAGGGATTTGTAAATTTTCAGTTCTTCCAAGGTAGAATGATCAAAGGAGAGGTGTTTACTCATCTCCTGGCCTGTGCTCTGTTCTGTGAGTGACCACAAGCACTCTTTACTGCCTTAGAATTGAGGAGGATTCCCTCTCCATAGCCACCAGAAGCTCTACCACTCCACTACTCCTTTTCACCCCAGGACTACCACCCAGGATTGCAACCCAGATCCAAGCATGGGCAAAGCAAGAGAATATTGTCTCAGTACCAGCAAAGAGATCCCTGCAATCTTCCTCTGATCAGCCACTGGATTCCATCACCATCTGTGGGCTGAGAGCTCTGGAAGCAGTTACTGCTGCTGTCACCAACACCCTGGGGCTGGGGCCAGTCCATGCTTCTCTGTCACCCAGGTCCAACAGACCTTTCCTACTGACCTTCTAAGTTGTTTTTGTTGTTTGTGGGTTGAGAAGTCTGGAAACCACCACAGCTGCCAGTGATTCATTCCCCTGAGGCCTGCTCAAAGTTTGCTGGGGCCTGGTCTGTACTCATACATTTTGCACTGAACTGTACTCCTCTCTCAGACTTGTGCAACAGAATTTTCCTGTTGACCTTCCAGGTTGGCTTGGGCTAAAAATTTATTTCACTGTCATTTTGTGGGTTCTGCTGCTCTAGAATTTGTTTAGAGTCATTTTTACAGGTATTTGGAGGGTTTTGTTGAAGAACTCAAGCAAGTCCATACTTTTACTCTGCCATCTTGGCTCCACCCACCTCCTCCCCAGGATACTTCCTCCTTTTCAGCACAGGAGAAAGAGATTGGTACCAGAGGCTGGTTGTTCTGCTTTCTTCAAAGAAAGATTACTGGGATAGAATTCTCTTTATCTCTCCTGCCCCCCGAAAAATAATTGTTAATTTATTGAAAGCAATTTTTAGGTTCAAGTTGTATTCTTAATCCTTATCCCTTAATGGAGAAGGGATGTATATCCAAAGGCTTGAATCCTTTCCCACTAAATATCTGTTACACAGAGTCCATATATAACGAAGAGGAAATAAACCTGATAGCAAACAGAAATCAGAGAAGTGTACAGATGAGAATAAAAAAAGACAAAACATAGGTTGAATAAACTTTCTCTGACTTGGAGTGAAATATAGGAGAGGGAGGGACGGGGTGGAGAGAGAGAGACAGAGAGAGAGAGAGGGAGAGAGAGAGAGAGAGAGAGAGAGAGAGAGAGAGAGAGAGAGAGAGAGAGAATGAATCACTCTCACCCAAGAGGAATTTTCTGAAATCTTTAGTGTGATGTACTGGGGATAAATATGTGGTGGATACAGTGCTGGCTATAATGCATGTTGGCATCTTCCTAGAGCCTCCCCCTTCAGAGAACTCTCCCCAGAGAGAATTTGGAACCAGTCTATTTCAAATTTGGAAGCCAGAAGGCTAAAATTTCACTTCCATCAAGCTTTTTCTTATAGTTTGACTGGGGCCCCTGGGGCACTGGCAGTCCTACCGTGGATGCCCTGAGGCTGGCCTCTCTTTTAGGCTAAGGTTGGTTTGGGGCCCTGTTGCTACCTTCATCACGCCCTATTTCGAAGAGTGCTATGCTTGACCAGCATGGAACACTCTGAGGTTATTCCCTTCTAAGCCAGGCTTAAGTAGCCAACATAAGTATGAGGAAGGCTTGGGCAAAGGAGCACTGTGCTAGACTGCCTGAATGACCCTAAGTTGTTCTCTGAGACTCATGGAAAGCATGAAGTAGCTCAGTAGGAGGACTGCTAAGGACAAGCTAGAAGGTTTCAAGGATTGATGCCTGCATCTTTCCCTCCGTTCTAGTAGCTTATATACATCAGAATCTCTTCCACACTCTAGGGTGGGAGAGGTCCCTTTGTGAGTCCCTGGGTTGAATACAGGAGTCTAGAGGAGATTTTCTCTGTGTCCTATAGGAGTGATATTTCTCTAAGGGTCATGAAGTGTTTGCTGAGGATCTGGGTTCCTTGGCATTCTAGCACTCTGATGTCTTCTCCCAATCCCCAGCTTTCAGAAAGGTCATTCTCCCTATGACCATCCTTTTTTAAAAAATAAATCTTTTATTTTTAGCTTATGACACTCAGTTCCACAAGTTTTCAAGTTTCAAATTTTCTTCCCTTCCTTCCTTTCCCCCTCCCCACCAGGACAGTATGGAATTTGATATGTGTTCTATATATACCTTTGCATTAAACTTATTTTCATAATAGTCAAGTTGTAAAGAAGAATTATTACCAGTGGAATGAATCATGGGAAAGAAGAAACAAAACCAAAAAAGAAGAGAAAAAAAAGAGAGTGTAAATGGTTTGCCTCAATCTGCATTCAGACACTAATTCTTTCTCTGGATGTAGATAGCTCTTTCCATCACGAGTCCTCTGGAGCTGTCTTTAAAACTTGTATTGCTGAGAAGAGCCAAGTCTATCAAAGTTAGTCATCACAGAAGCAATATATCTGTGGTTGTGTACAATGTTCTCCTCTTTCTGCTCCCCTCACTCAGCATCAGATCATGTAGGTTTTTCCAGGTTATTATGAAATCAGTGTGTTCCCCATTTCTTATAGCACAATAGTATTGCATGACATTCATATGCCACAACTTGTTTAGCCAATCCCCAATTGATGGGCATCCCCTTGATTTCCAATTCTTTGCTACCACAAAAAGAGCTGCTAAAAATATTTTTGTACGTATGGGTCCCTTTCCCACTTACGTGATCTGTTTGAGATACAGCCCTAGAAGTGGTATTGCTGGGTCAAAGGGTAGGCATATTTTTATAGCCCTTTGTGCATAGTTCCAAATTGCTCTGCAGAATGGCTGGATCAGTTCACAACTCCACCAACAATACAACAGTGTTCTGATTTTCCCACATCTTCTCCAGCATTTATCATTTCCCTGTTTTATCATTTTAGCGAATCAGACAGGAGAGATGTAGTCCCTAAGAGTTGTTTTGATTTGCACTTCTCTAATCAATAGTGATTTAAAGCATTTTTTCATATGCCTATAGATATCTTTAATTTCTTCCTCTGAAAACTGCCTGTTCATATCCTTTGACCATTTCTAAATTGGGGAATGACTTGTATTCCTATAAATTTGGCTCAGTTCCCTGTATATTTTAGAGATGAGGCCTTTATCAGAGACATTGGTTTGTAAAATTTTCTCCCAATTTTCTTTTTCCCTCCTAATCTTTGTTGCACTGGCTTTGTTTATACAAAGACTTTTCAATTTAACAGAATCAAAATTATCCATTTTGCATTTTGTAATGCTTTCTATCTCTTTTTGGGTCATAAATTCTTCTTTTTCCCGTAAATCTAACAGGTAAACTATTCCTTGTTCTCCCAAATTGCTTATAGCAACAGCCTTTATTCCTAAATCATGGACCCATTTTGACTTTATATTGGTATACTATGACCACCCTTTCAGTGGCATTAGGGGTTAGTAGACTAAGAGCCTCGAGAAAAACTGGGATGTAGGTTGAGGAAATACAATGGTTGGGACAAATTCAGTAACACCTGTGTGTGGTCAGTTAATGATCGGTCAAAAAAAATTTATTAAGTTCTCACTATATTCCAGGGACTGTGTTAAGGGTTAGGGATACAAATTAAGGCAAAACCACATTTTTTGCCTTCAAGGTTATGGAATGATGAATTCCTTTAAACAAATTCCCTTGCTTCTCCATTTTTATAAAACAACCTACATAAATAAAATTCTTAGCTTGTATTTTATGTGGATAACATGAAAATTCTATTAAGATTATGGTATATGAGCTTTAAATGTATAATCAAATAATAGACATTTCTTAGAAAATCTTTACAGTTATATTCATTACATTAAATTATTACCAATATTTATTTTATTAATGGTCTTATACATGGGCTTATTTGCAACAAGATTTCTTAAAATGTGGTATCATTGATTGTATTGCTACTCACAATTCTTTTTCAACCACTAATCAGGATTGATATTTTGTCTTCATAGTTGATATGGCAGAAAACCCAATTCAATATAAACAAAATGTTTTGATTAATAGTATCATTTGTATCACTTTGTTTTATAAAACAGAGAATACTTTATTCACCTGTAGCTAAAACATATGATTTTCAGGTTCAAACACCTTTCCAATATATTACACAAGACAAGTTTATTAGCCATTCTGGTACGGATGGAATAAGGTCAAATATATCATATTTGTCCTTGGAAAATGAGTTTCCTAAACATTCATTTATAAAATACTTCAAAATAAAATGAGAAACACTCCTGTAAATTGCTCAAATGATTAATAAGCATGCCTTTATTTTCTTCTCTTTCATTTGCAGGACAGCTATCTAAAAATTGGGAAACAAATATTATTTTGTAAGTGTATTATTAGTAGCTCTAACTTTTTCACCAAGATAGTTGCTACATTTTTTTTCTGGATCAGAGTATAAATTTGTGGACTTTAGATTAATTTATTTAGTGGACTCTGTTTTTTTTTTTAAAAAACATCTACCAAACACGCAAGCTTTAAGAGGACATTTTTGTTATAAAATGAATTTGATTCATCTTTATTATTATAACTAAGAAAAATGAGAATATTTTCTTTTAGATCAGATAACCCTTGAAGTATTTTAGCATTTAAAACCAGTATGTTTTGAATAAAATGGGAATTCTTTATGCTCTGCCTCTATTTGTTACACAATTTTGCAGAGCTTTCATTTTAACAGGCTGTTTTTATAAAATTGATTACTTTTGTATCAAACTTGAAAATCTGTTTCAAGTTCCTAACTCATATTTCTCAGTAAAAGTGATTGTGTGCAAAACACTCAATATATCTAAATTGTACAAGGGGTCCACGTTTTAAAACTAGTACTTATACCCATGCTTTTATTCTGAAATACATTCATCCACATGATATAATTTTCATTAAAATGCTGACTTTTTTCTAAATATGACATGGAAATTAACTGGATTGTGATGTAACAAATAATCAGATGCCACACATTTCATCCCTATGTCATATGAAGAATTGACCCTTTTACTTTCCAAGGCAAACCTTTCTACATGTACAATTGATTCAATTCCGTCTCAACTTCTCCAGGAAATTGTTCCCTTTATCACACCCAATCTCTCACTTATGTTCAATCTCTCTCTACTGGTTACTTCCTTACTGCATAAAAAGCATGGCCCTGTCTCCTCCCTCTTCAAAAGATCTTCACTGGATCCATCCATCACCACTAGTCCTATCTCTCTCCTCACTTTTATGGCTGTTGTTGTTTTTGTTGTTGTTTGTCCATTCTCAAAGAGGAACATGACATCAGGAAAGTGCTGCCATGACTTGCAAGTGAATTAAGTTTAAGTGAAAGAGGGCTGTGTAAAGTCACCAGCCTCATTTTCTCCTCTGGAACCATCTGGGTGCAGCAAGTGGCTCTTCCTTTCCTCTCGCTTTTAACTCTCTACAGTCTGGCTTCCATCATCATTCAAATGAAGCCGATTTCTCCAAAGTTGCCAAGTCTAATGATTTTGTATAGAGTTCTACATGTCCACAAAATTACGTGAGATAATTTTCCGTAAGTTTCCTCTTCGCTTTCCCTCAAACCCCAGGTATATTGCTCTTCTCTTCCTTTTCTGTTTTTTAAAAAGATTATCAAGGCAAAATAGAACCACTCCCAGGTCTTTAACGTAGTTAGCTTCCTTTTATGAGCCTTGGTGATAATAGGGTTCTTAGGAGATACATGTAGCATCTCTTCATATTTAAATGCAAACAGTTTATCTTTGTTTAGTCCCTTGTGATTATTCATTTATGTTGTGGCATTAAAAATTGGTACTCTATTTTGCAGCTTAATAAATTTACTATGTATTGATGATCAAGTTGTTACATATTAGTTACTCTTAGTATGAACCTGAACTCTCTGAACTTAAGCCTACAAGCCTGCAAGCTCCCTATTTGTAACACAAGATTCATTGCTAGCATCCTGTTATTCTTTCTTCATATACACTTTAATGACCACAAGGACAAACAACTTGTCCCTAACAACCAAGTAAACAATGCTGAGTGTAAGTTCAACTTTTATGGGTACATTCCACTCACAAAATTCTAATTCAATCAGGAATCAATAGCGTGCAAGCTTCTCAGAAAGCTTCAACCAGATCATAATGTCTTTGTTCTCCCTTAAAAAGCAAAAATGGGACTTTCCGGAGGATGTTACAGTTGATATTAGGTCATCTAATTGTGGTTAGTGACATCAACACTGACCAATTAGAAATGAGATAAGCCTATGTTGCCCAAGGTTGCGTGAGCTGACCAGTTCCTCTTTACTCAATATAGAAGAGCTGCTCTGACTATCAGTTGGATCCTTGGGTACTGAAGATGCTTAGATTCCTTTTATTGGCAATTGATAGCTTTGTTAATCAGTTGATCATGCTCAGAACTCTGTCCCTCAGTTTCTCTTTATTGTCAATTTTTATTGTGACAATGTTTTTCTTTTTAAGTTTCTCTTTTTTTTTTGACAAGTATTAACTCTTTATTTGAAAATAATTCCATAAAAATAGCAAAAAGGTACAAAAACAGGGAGAAAATGAGAAAGCAGGAGTCAGGGTAGAGAAAGTTCCTGAGAATCTGAGGCTAGAGCTGGGGTTCTTAACCTTTTATATCAAACCCCTCTGGCAGTCTGGTGAAACTTATGGCTCTTGCCTTCATTCATCATGAAAGGAAATGCTAAATAGAGGTGAATGAAAGTAAAACTGTAGAGTCTAACTTAGTCTAGGTGGAAGCACATTCCAGTAGGTAGAGACTAAATCCTGCGGGTGGGACAGCTTATTTTATCACAGATGTCAACCCATCAACAACTACTTGTGACCACCTGCTTTCCTGACATCCTTCCCCCACCCTCTCCCATCTTACCTAAGCGAATACATTTTCCCAAATGGCAGAAACACAACTAACAGTTTCAAGAAATAAGCAAGGTCTCCAGTCTAGAAAGGCAGTATGGCAGTTCTGGGTTTAAATCCCACTTCTCACTGAGAAAGTAAGTTGTTCTCTGGGCCTTAGATATGTCACCTAGGGAGCCTTTGAGGTCCCTTCCCTCAGGTCTAA
>CM053624.1:235804856-235856842 GCA_028646595.1 Phalanger gymnotis | reverse complement strand
AAAAATGGAAGACAATGTGAAATACCTCATTGGAAAAACTACTGACCTGGAAAATAGATCCAGGAGAGAGAATTTAAAAATTATTGGACTACCTGAAAACCATGACCAAATAAAGAGCTTAGATATCATCTTTCAAGAAATTATCAAGGAGAACTGCCCTGATATTCTAGAGCCAGAGGGCAAAATAGGAATTGAAAGAATCCACCAATCGCCTCCTCAAAGAGATCCCAAAAAGAAATCTCCTAGGAATATTTTCACCAAATTCCAGAGCTAACAGATCAAGGAGAAAATACTGCAAGCTGCCAGAAAGAAACAGTTCGAGTATTGTGGAAACACAATCAGAATAACCCAAGGTCTAGCAGCTTCTACATTAAGAGATCGAAGGGGTTGGAATATGATATTCCAGAGGTCAATGGAGCTAGGATCAAATCCAAGAATCACCTACCTACCAAAACTGAGTATCATCCTCCAAGGCAAAATTTGGATTTTCAATAAAATAGAGGACTTTCAAGCTTTCTCAGTGAAAAGACCAGAGCTGAATAGAAAATCTGACTTTCAAACAGAAGAATCAAGAAAAGCATGAAAAGGTAGTCAAGAAAAAGAACAAGAAAGAGAAGTCACAAAGCACTTCCCAAGTTGAACTGTTTTGTTTACATTCCTACATAGAAAGATGGTGTGTTTGATGCATGAGACCTCAGTATTAGGGTAGCTGAAGGGAAAATGCATATATATATATATGTATAGATATATATGTGTGTGTATGTGTATATGTGTATGTCTGCATATATGTATGTGTGTTTGTAATATTATATATATATATATGGAGAGAGAGAGAGAGAGAGAGAGAGAGAGAGAGAGAGAGAGAGAGGACACGGTAAGTTGAAGATGAAGGGATGATATCTAAAAGAAATAAATCAAATTAAGGAATGAGAGATGAATATATTGAGAGAGGGACAAAGGGAGAGATAGAATGGGGTAAATTATCTCGCACAAAAGTAGCAACACAAAGCAGTTCTGTGGAAAGAGAAGAGAAGGCAGGTGAGGGGGAATGAGTAAATCTTGCTCTTATCAGATTTGACCTGAGGTGGGAATACCATACACACTCAATTGGGTATCTTACCCCACAGGAAAGAAGGAAGAAGAAGATAAAAAAGGGGGGATGATAGAAGGGAGGGCAGATGGGGGAGGAGGTAATCAAAAACAAACACTTTTGAAAAGGGACAGGGTCAAGGGAGAAAATTGGATAAAGGGGGATAGGTTAGGAAGGAGCAAAATATAGTTCAGAGAATTTGGAACTCAAAGTTTTAAAAACAGATATTCAAAAACACCAAAAAAGAAGTTTTTCCATGCAACTAGAAAATAAGATACACAGGCAATGGGGCATAGAAATTTATCTTGCCCTACAAGAAAGGGATGAGAGGGGAGTGGGGTGACAGAAGGGAGGGCTGAATGGGGAACAGGGCAACCAGAATACACACCATCTTGGAGTGGGTGGGAGGGTAGAAATGGGGAGAAAATTTGTAACTCAAACTCTTGTGAAAATCAATGCTGAAAACTAAATATATTAAATAAATTAAATTAAACAGAAAAAAGAAAAACTCTGTAAGTTAGGTGGTATGTAATTATATCTATTTTGAAGATGAAAAAAGTTTGGTTACATAGAGGTAAAATGACTTGTGCATGGTCACACAGGAAAATTCAAGGTATGAGCACACTTATTGTTGTGATATTTCTACAAGTTGACAGATATGTTATAAGCTGGAAAAGAATATGAAGGTAGTGGATAGAGGAGTTAGTGGATAGAGAACCAGCCTCAAATTTAAAAAGACCTAGAAACAAGTTCTGCCTTTTATAAAATCTGGTTGTATGACTTTGGGCACTTAACCTCTCAGTGCTCTAGGCTGGTGGTGTCAATTTTATGAAAAAAAAAACTTTGCCAGACTGCATATTGAACTAGGAAATAGCAAGTTGTTATTATCTATGTTAGATTGCATTTTTATTTATTTTATTAAGCAGTTCCCAATTATGTTTCAATCTGGTTTGTCTGTTTGCAGCTAGCCTGCTCCAGGGTTTGACATCTCTCCATTCTCAGCAATTCTAGGACTATAAATTGCAGAAAAGGGTGCCAAACTATGTTGGTACACAGAATTTCTTCATGCTGAAGTTATTTAGAGTAATGAGAGCACAGTTCCAAACCCTCTCCCTTTCCCCAATTAACTCTCATGTTGTAAAATTTGTATCCTTTGTCACTCTCAATAGGACTTTCTTAGCTTCTGGAATCATTGAGTTCCACACAACTGATGCACATTATGTGTATCCTTAGGAATCTCAAATATGTTTTGAAAATTCTCATTACAACTCTTACCTCCACAAATGAATCTTGGGTCCTGGAGAAAGGCTATATTTTCTCCTCAGTGTTCTAAGGGAGAGTCTCAAGGACTTGGAGGTGATTCTCTAATGCCATTGGCTCTGTCCCCTCAGCAGTGTGCTTCTTTCCAAAGTTATCAGATAAGTATCATTTGAGTCAGCCAACTATAAACAGTTTTCAGAAAGAGATTTTTACTAAAATGGCACAATGAGAACCATTGATATATATGTCATATGTGTTATATTGTTATAATTACATATTATCATATTATCCAAGATATATAATATATATTTTATGATATATGTATGCATGTGTATATATACGTGTACATACACATACATATATACATACGTACATATATATAGATACCACTAGGACACCAAGAGGAAGACAGCAAGTTCAACATTTTCCAGACAATTTAAAGTTTACAAGGTCCATCTAAAGGTCCACCTTTAGCCAAACTGGGGTGGGAAAAGGAGAGAAACAAACCTAGGGCAATGCAAAAGCTGAGGATGTCCTGCCCTGCAGTTCTTCCTCTGGAATTTTACTGGAATTCCATGCTTATTCCAATGTCTTGAATGATTCCCTTATTAACTCACTTGATACTTTATACACTTAGTGAATAACCAAGTTTCCTCAGCTAATTTAAACTCTCTTCTTAAATACCACCCAGTTCCAAATATTTTGGGGCTTACTCTAAAAACCGTGATTGACTGATTGAAATTAGGGCCTGTTGTTGATATTGACTGATTGATTTTCGTATGGTTAAGGTATTAAGGTATCATATCACTTACATGATGTTAGGTGAGGGGTAGAGTAACTTGATTGGATAAATCAATCAATTCTACTCTAAGAATCAACATAAAGGGTTCCACTAAGGAACATTTCTGTAGCTCACCACATTCTGTTTTTGTTGAGCAGAAGTGCCATTGTGTTAATGTAGTACTTGTTTTATGATGCATGTTTCCAGAGAGACTGCTGTATTTGTACTCAGCTTTTTGTCTAACCCTCTTTCTCGCCTTTGGTTAATTCAGTTTACCAGGAAATATACTTTACCTGGAAAAAACGCAATGGTTCTTTATACAAATGTCAGTGAATGCTCATCATGATTTCTTTTGTATGGAAAAATTACCTTTTTATTGATACAAATTAGTTGAAGCTTGCTGACAAACAGTATCTCATTTTCAGGCGCAGCTGTCAGATTGTTAAAACATTGAAACACCATGAGAAACATTTCAGGAAGTCTAGCCAAAATCTTGCAAGTAACTTTATGAATTATGTTCTGCTCATATGTATTCAAGTTAATTAGGTGTTCTAAATAGTTTCCATTCCCTTGACAGAGCTATCATTATTTTTGTTACTGTTGCTATTATTAAGCTTAATATTCCTGTTAGATGGATATTAAATATTTTTATGCTATTCTTCCATCCTCCTGCCACCAAGTCCTACTAAAACTTCATTGTATTTTAAATAGTATTTCCCCCAATTGCATGTTAAAAATATTTTTTTTAAGTTTTGAATTCCAGATTCTATCCCTCCCTCTCTCCTCTCTCCCTCCAAGATAGTTAGCAATCTCATACAGATTAAACATTTGGAATCACGTAAATCATTTTCATATTAGCCATTTTATGCAAGAAAACACAAAAAGAAAGACAGAAAGTGAAAAATAGTATGCTTTGGTTTGTATTCAGATGACATCTTTCTCTGGATGTGAATGGCATCTTTCATCATGAGTCCTTTGATACTGTCTTAGATCATTGTATTGCTAAGAATAGCTAAGTTGTTCCCATTTGTTTATTGTACAATATTGTACTGTGTACAATGTTCTCCTACTTCTTCTCACTTCACTTTGTATCAATTCATATAAATCTTTTCATCCTGCTCATCATTATAGCACAATCATATTCCATTACATTCATATACCATGACTTGTTCAGCCATTCCCCAGTTGATGAGTATTGCCTCAATTTCCGATTCTTAGCCACTACAAAAAGAATGGCTATAAATATTTTTGTACAAATAGGTTCTTTTCCTTTCTTTGGGGGAAGAATTTCCTTGAGATACAGACCTAGTAATGGTATTGATGGATCAAAGTATATGCACAGTTTTATAGCTCATTGGGCATAGTTCCAAATTGCTCTTCAGAATGATTGAATCAGTTCACAACTGCACCAACCATGCATTTGTGTCCCGATTTTCCCAATCCCCTCCAACATTTGGAACTTTCCTTTTTCAACATATTAGCCAATCTGATGGGGGTGAACTTCATTGTATTTTTGGTGGTGACCAGGCATTCTGGAAATCTAAGCTAGTAGAAAGAAAATGCTGACTAATCTTATCAATATAGAAACACATCTAGTATGCATTTGATGATAGCATGAACACCAGCTCATTTAAATTGAAAGGTTTAGAAAGGTGCATCACTACAATATTAGGCACTCCGTAGTTTTTTTTTCAGCTGCAGACACTTCAGTTTGTCTATAAAGGTGTAAAGTCATTGTATTCTTCATCAGTGCAATAAGTACCTGTATTGAAAAAAATCACAGATCTTGAGTTTTTTGTTTGTGAAGAAATTGGGTTTAAATGACTTGCCCATGGTCACACAACTAGGAAGTGTCAAGTGTCTGAGACTGGATTTGAACTCAGATCCTTCTGACTCCAAGACCAGTGCTCTATTCACTTGTGCCACTTAGCTGCCCCAGATCTTGAAGTTTGGAAGTAAGTTATTATTTCCCGTTGATGAGTTCTCATCAATCTCAAGTAACCATGGAAATGGAAATTATTGAATTTACTAGGAGGCAGAAAAGTGGGGAAAAGTGCTTGATTTGAAGTCAGAAGACTTGGTTTGAATTCTTGATCTGTTTCTTGATAGAGTAAATGAATAAGGCATTTATTAAACACTTATGTGCAGACCACTGCACTAATGGGGAATAGAAAACTAGGACAATCCCTGCCCTACAGGAACTCAAATTCTAATGGGGAGAAACAACATAATGTGGCAAATTTCAACTTCAACTGAAATGGAAAAATCCTTAAGGTGCAGCAGCAAAGTCTATGCCACTGCAATGTAAAATGATGTAAGTTTCTGATCTTGAACTTTTGACAGTGCTAAGGATTTTTATAATAAGAAATTTCTTTTCTGATTCTTCAGTAACACTGCTAGGAGCAGTTGCCAGTATGTTTCACCACAGGGGTTACTTCGCAGGATAATGGCTACAGACAATAGGCTAGAAGCATTGCTATTCCAAAAGCTTTTGGATATACAATACTTGTCTATCTTTATTAAGGTTTAAGAAAACGTGGCGGTCAAGGTGGAATTGATGGTTTGACCTGTCCGGCACACATTGCCTTCTAGATGTGCCTCAGGGTGCCATGCTCTTCCTGTCAGGCTGGATTGTCTGTCCCATGAGTGGTAATTGTTTGCAGTTTGTAAGGTTGGCTGGTGCCTTCTCCACAGGAGCTCTTAGATGATGGCTGTGAGGGATGGGCTGGAAACAGGTTTTTGAGTTTGCTGCTACTATCAAACCCCTTGTACCTATCTACCAGTTGTTTCTGGTAGTGATGAGTGAGGCTCTTCTCCACAATGATTTCTCTCTTTAAGAATGGCTATAGTGGTTGATCTGAAAGCAGGTCTGGTAGTTTTGGGGACAAGACTTTTTCCAAGGCTCTTGGGTTTAAAGGCCTGGTCTGGTATCACAGGAGTCAGAGGGGAAATAGTGATCAGGATGGTAAGGATAATGCTTTTGCTTGCCTGGCACATACTGATTCCTATCTCATCCTTAGGGGCTCTGCTCCTTCAGCTAGGTTGGCTTGCCTGCTCTGTGAATGTCAGCTGGTTGGCTGTTGATGGCGATGGCCTGCTCTTTTCTCCATAGGAGTTATTTCCTTGGATGATGGCTGTGAGGGCTGGGCTGGAAGCAGGATCTATGGTCTGGGAGATGCTCTCACTCTCAGGATAACTGGGGGACCACCAACCTATGTGGACCTACCTATGTGACCATGTAATGTCTCTGGGCCTCAGTTTTCTCATCTTTAAAATGAGAATGTTCAACTTGACTTCTAAGGGTGATTCCAGTTGTAAATCTATGATTTTATGGAATTTTCAACATTAAAGCTGAAACTCCTAAAACTATATCCTTCTTGTCCCACCAAGGAACCCATACTATTTAGGCCAAACTATCAAATGGTAGTGACACCTTAATTAAAAATTCATTTCTAGCATATAATTACAGTTCAATTCAATTTGAAAACCTCTAGGAAAGTGATGCTATGAGGAGCTGGTAATCAGGATATTTTAATAGAATTCTCATTGACCTATACTGAAGTTCTTCCAGGATAGATTTGCTTTAACTTAAAACTTTCCCTTTCTCACTCCCTCCAAATTCTGGATGTCATTGAGACTTCTATCCCTGCTGAAGACACTGCTTCCCTAATCATCCTTTCTAGTACTGCTTGTACATGCACTCTTACCCCTCCCCCAGTTAAATGGTTGTGGTAGGGGAGTTGGAATTATTCTTACTCTCTATTGCAACTTCTACTAAGGGTGGGGAACTTGCAGCCTTGAGGCCACATGTGGCCCTCTAGGTCCTCAAGGGTAGCTGTTTGACTGAATCAGGATTCAGGTTCCTCACTCCTTTATCTAGACCTTTCCTTTTACTACCTTCATCTCAATCTTTTGAGGTTCATTCAATCCAAATTTCTGACCCAATTGATTTTGTAGAAGCTGTCATCAACCACCTCCTAGCACATCCTTCTTCCTCAATGAGCTCAGTATTTGACTCATAGTCCATCTTCCCCACAGCTATAGCCCTCCTTCTCTTGTTCTTCAACATACATATTGATATTCTATCAAATAACTTAGGTTCCAATTATTGCTAACAACAAATCCCTTAAAATGGTTACCTTATTAAAATTCTTACTGTATATTTCCATTGGATTAGAATCAATAACCATATTTTACATGATTATGTTTGAATAGCACAAATTCAAATACATGTAACCACTTCAGGAGATTCATAATTTGCACTAATTGGGATCAAACTGTTCCCAAACTTTACACTTTCACATTCTTCTCAAACAACACTTTTCCAAGACCTGGGGGCAGCTAGGTGGCACAATGGATAAAATGCTGGTCCTGGGAATCAGGAAGACTCATCCTGAATTCAAATCTGGCCTCAGACAATTACTAGCTGTGTAACAGTGGGCAAATCATTTAATCCTTTTTACCTTAGTTTTCTTATCTGTAAGGTGAGCTAGAGAAGGTAGTGGCAAATCATCCCAGTATCTCTGCCAAGGAAGTCCCAAATTGGGTCACAAAGAGTCAGGCATGACTGAAACAACTGAACAGCCAACTACAATTACTCCACTCCACCTCAGATTCACACAGAGGTAGTCACATTGCGGATCTTGCCATTGCTTACAATTATTCTACTTCCAAGTTTATGAGCTCACAAATTTCTTTATCTCATCAAACTTTTTAACATTCCAACTTTTTCTTTGCCTTATGATGCCTAAACTCCACTCCTCAGTTCTTTTGCAGGCCATCACCTCTACATTGGTTATACTTTCCTCCCTTCACTTTCACAATCCCTTGTTGAATTGCTTCAGCTCTGTACTATCCTTTAAACTTGATTCCCTAAAGCCTTCTGCCCTATTGTCAATTATAATTTGCTACCTTAACTTCTCTTCATATATTCTGAATGTAGCTGGAGAAAATCACAAAATCATGCTGACTGGTTCTACTATGAATTTATGTTACATCATTTCAACCAGGTGCAAACTGCAGTAAGGCAATCCATTTATACCTCACAATCAATTTACTGTTCCACTCACCACAATGGCTTCCAAACTTTTTTATCCCTCTTCAAGATGATTAGAGTATGCATCTATACCTTCTTAGATAAGAGCCTTGCCTTATACTTCAGTGAAAATACTGAGGTCACTCACTGAGACTTCTCTTTTCTACTCATCTCACATGACTCCCGACTTCACCCACTATCTCCTCTTTTGCCTGTATCATATAAAGAACTAGACATTCTTAATTTTTGAGCAAAATCACTCTACATATACATTTGATCCCATTCTATCCCATCTCTATCAGATTGTTGCCTATGTGATCCCTTCTCTCTCACTTATCTTCAATCTCTCCCTATTTACAGAATGCTATCCTAATTCCTACAAATAGTTCATATTTCTCTCATCCTAAAAAAACCCAACCCAAACCAAAACAACAACCCTCACTTAATCCAACTATCCTTGATAGCTACCAGGATATCTGTTTTCTTTCTCATTGTTAAACAGCTTGAGAAGGCCATCTATATTTGTAGACTCCATTTCCTGTCTTTTACAGTCTACTTTCTGACCTTATCATTTAATTGAAACAGCTCTTAACAAAGTTATCAATGCTCTATTAATTGCTAATTCCGATCACTTTTCTCTTTTCTCATCTTTCTTAACTTCTCTGCAGCCTCTGACACTATCGAACATCCCTTTCTCTTGGATGTTCCCTCCTCCCTCTCTAGGTTTTGAGGCACTGCTCTCTCTTAGTTCTTTTCCTCTCCAACTGCTCCTACTCATTTTATTATGCTGGATCTTCTTCCAAGCAATTCCTACGTACTGTGAGTGTCATCCAGGGATTTGGATGTGGATCTGGATGTCTCTTTTCTGTTCTCACTTGATATTAGCTATCTTGGTGACTACATCATCTCCCAAGGTTTTGATCATCTCTATTCAGATGCTTCTCAGATCTAGCTAACCAACCCTAAGTATTCTCTTGAGCTATAGTCTGTATCAATTCAGTTCAATAAATATTATTACATCAGAAACTGTACTAAGTGCTAGGGATACAAATATGAAAAAGAAAGATCTGCTCTCAGGTAGCTTTTAATTTAATGGAGGAAGACAATACACAAAAGAAAGCTGGAAGGCAGGTATGGGGAGAAAGAACACCAATGGGTACCCAGCATGAAGTCATCTTTTTCTGTGGAGTTCAGACCCAGCAGAACTACAGATGGAAAATGGAAGGAGCATAAAGACCATGCCTTGTTCTCTATATGGGAAAGCTTTAGGTTGAATTTGATGCTCCACCCTCCAGCCCTGCAATCAAAGCATAGGGGAGGCTAAGGGAACTGGGAAGGTGTTACATATTCAAGGCTGAGTTAAACCACAGGACTAGGAGATTTCAGCATTACCAACTGCTCCTTGAACATCTTGAGCTGGATGTCCAGTAGGCATCTTAATTTAATATGTCCAAAACAGAATTAATTATCTATCTAATCTGTTGTCTTGTCTTCTTCCTGCCTTCATAGTAATTTTTACATATGCCTGCTCTCTGCTCACTTCCCCTGGTGTAGGCTCTCATCACCTCATGGCTGGATTATTGCAATAGCCTTTTGGTTGTTCTTGCTGCTTCAAGTGTCTCCCCACCTCCCTGTAGTATACCCTCCACTCTGCTGACAAAGTTATTTTTCTAAATTTCATTTCTGCTCCAGTGGTTCCTTATCACCTCCTGGATTGGACATAAATCTTCTGCCTTTTTAAACCCTTGACAACTTTTCCCATTTTAACCTTTACAGTCTTTTTGTTCTTTGGTCTCCTCATGTGGTGTATGACTAGTTCTTCCTTGTTCTTTACATAAGACATTCCATCTCCTAACTCTCTTAATAGCTATCTCCCATGCTGAGAATTCTCTCTCTCTTCACCTCAGTGTCTCGGCTTCCCCTTGTCTTTGTTTCTCCTAGAATGTTGTATGATTTCTTAACCAAATTTTGGGTCTTCACCTAGAATTTAAAATGATTCTCTATAGACCTTAGGTTTTTAATATATGTTTTCTGTATTTGTGAAATGGTTTTGAATCCTACACTAACTGCCTTACTCTTTATGTATTATAATTTATCAATGTGTCTTATAAAATGTGACACCTGGAACTCCATCATAGTTCACTGGATGCCTAGTAAAACATTCACCAAGATCATTATTTCTTTGTTTATGAAAGTTTATGTCATTCCACCCATCATAAAATCAAATTACCTTTTCCCCTCTCCTACTACAACTCACTGATAACTAATGATAAACTTGAAGTCACTTACTAGCAGCACTTTTTTTTTAACATGAACTGCATCTTAGTCTCATGCCTCAACATTCTATGCTCATATAGCAGGCTTTTTTGGGGGGGAAACATGAATATAATTTATATTTGCTCCTCTTAAATATAATTAAGCTTCAGATCACTAAGCAAACTTATTGAAATATTTTCGTATCCTTACTCCATCACTCAATATATTAATTATTCTTCCCAACACTCTTTGGTTTTGGTACAACACATTCTATTCAGGTCACACCCTATAAGCCCTCAAAAATGGCTATTTATGAGTCGGAGGTATGCTTGTATGTGAAAATACATCTATAAATATAGATTCAAATTTACTAACATCATTATGCAGAGTGAGAACCCAAGCAGTATTTCTGGTTCTACACTTTATTCATGTAATTGAAATTTGTTTTTGGAAAAGAATACTCACTCCATAATGTGAAGAATCATGAAAGAAATCTGGCATTGGGTTAAGAAAAAGAGTCAATCTTGTGGCAACACAGCACTGAGACAAAATTTTAAAATATTTTTTTTTGTCAATAGCTGTTAAATGTAGGCATTCACTGTAGCAGACAGTCTTCCTGTGGCAAATAGGCCAATGACAGAAAATAACAAATAGATGCTATTTCTCAGGGAGAGCATGACAGTGTTCTCTCCAGAGGAAACGTGATAATTGGAGAACAAATTAGGAAAAAGAGACTTTGTAAGTGTGGCTAGAAAGCATATAATGTGATGACTGTTCAGGTATAGATTCATCACAGCTGTTGACATAGTTCTGTTATTAGCTAATATTCAAAATGTTGTAAGGAAATGGTGAATCACTGTAGTGCTCGTGGCAAGGAACTAGGAGATGGTTGCCATTAAAAACTGCTTCATAATTGGGGCTGCCAACTATAACTTGAATCTTCACGGTACTGGTTTACCTGACAAGCAAAACGATTTGGACTAAATAAACATTTGGAATTAATGTGTTTACTTTAAGAAACAAATTTCTGATTCAATTAGCATCCAGAATCAGAGAGGCCACAGAAGTTGATGTTGGAGGGTGTTTTTTCACTTTCCCTGCCAGTGTGTTTACAGAAGAAAAATTAATGACAGGGAGATTTTTTTTATCTTGTAAGCTGAAAATGTTTTTAAAAATTAGATTAAAGTTATGAGGCTACTCTGCTATGATATATTAAGAGATCTGATGATGCCCAGGGAGGTAGAAGAGAGGGGAAAAACCCCAGAATACAAGCAAGTAAACTGGGTATATGAGACTTGTTTCTGTCAAAAAGCAAGATTAATTTTTGTCTGAAAGTTAATTAACTATTTTGCCTCAGTGAGTCTATTTGTCATCTTAAACTTTGATTCATTAACTGCTAACTGAGAAGGTTGCTTGTTTCTTGGTTTACCATAGAATGTTTGTGCTAAATGGTGCTGAGATAGTATCTGTTTATTTTTAATTGAAACTATTACAAGAGTCTATTATGCAGAAGGTATGACTTTTTAAGTGGTACTAAGTAGATGACTTCAGAGAAAATCCTTACTAGTGTATGTTGTACAAAATTAATCAACCATTATTAAATAAATAAGGACTGGGATCCTAGATTTTTGAAAATTACACAATTAACAAGACATTGAAACTTGCCCAACTGGCCAATCTGAAGTCTGAAAGACTGTTGTAAACTTGCTAAAGAGGTTCCTTTCCATTACCCCCCTCACCAACCTTGACTCCCTTATAAAGTATAACTCCTAGGGATGAAAAAATAAATACTTCCTTAATAATTGGGTCCTCTTTGAAAATGGATTGCAAGTCACTTCCATTGCTTATGCCAGTAGATTTGAAGCTCCATTTTCTAAACTATTGAATCTCCTTAAAGCTTCAGTGTGGGCAAATGAAATACAATCCAAATAATTCTTATAGGATGAATAAGGCTTGGAAAGATAGACCCCTGGCAATGGCTCTCAAGCATCTGAGACATAGTCTAGACTGACTCTCTCTCTCTCCCTCTCCTTCCCTCCCTCCCTCGCTCTCTGTCTCCCTCTCTCTCTTTCTTTCTCCTTTCCACCCCCTTCCAATTGTCATCCAATGTATTGAATCCATTTTCCCAAGGCTGGATTTACATATGGTTGTATACATAGAATACGTATCTTTCATCTCTTGATGCTTTTCTGCTTAATGAAGAAAATATAATTTTACAAGTGAAGGTAGTTCCCAGTGGAAGGGGGACAGACCTTATACCCATGAAGATTTTCTGTAATTTATATACTTAGGGAGGTTGTTGGGGGGTACTGAGACTATGAGTGATTTGCCTGGGGAAACAAAGTCAGTATATATCAGAGGAAGGACTTGAACGGTGGTCTTTTTGAGAACAAGTCCACCTTGTTCAAGATTTGATGACTTCTTACCATAAGGGAAATAAGCCTATGGTTAAACATTCACAGGATCTTAGATTTAAAGTTGGAAATGGTCTTAAAGATCCCTTTAAACAGAAGACTAGGAAGATCAAGTGATTTGCCCAAGGTTATCTAGTTCGTAAGTGGCAGGTCAGGTTTCAAACCCAGGTCCTCTGACTGTAAATGCAGTGATTTTTTTAAACTGTAGTGAGTTGCTTCTTTTAAATAGAAGGAACTTGAGGCCCTTGGCCTTGAGTCTATATAGTACTTTACAATTTTTTATATTTCTTTCAAAAACAGTATTTCATGTTAAATAATGCTTGAGGATACTGATAGGAAGTTCTGTACTACCTACATTTGTGGAAGCGGGAGACATGGCTTAAATCATCTTAATTACTAGTGGGGTATCCATGAATCTTAGTTTCCTCCTCTATAAAAAGGGGGACTATAATAATTTCACTTCTGATTTCACAGGATTGTTGTGAGAAAAGTGATTTGCAAGCCTCAAAACAATATACAAAGGGTAATTCTGTATGACATGTGATTTTAGAACCAAAAGAACGAGCTGGCTGCCATCCTGAACAATGAATTTCTGCAGAAAAGAGGGAGTATGATTCTCATTATTTGGCTAAATAGAGGGCTTGTACTTTCTGATACAGGGATTTGTACTTCCCTATGGGAAATACCTACTCAAGCACAAATCCCAGAATCCCTTGTGAAGGATGAAGGAAGAAGCACGAAGTACTGTATAACTTGGGACATGCTCGGAAAAGACAGTGGAAGGCAAAGTATTGCTTATAATAGAGGATTTGTGGACTTTAAAGGGGTTATAGAGAAATAGGATTGAACTTGGAGCTAGAAGGCCTAGATTCTAGCCAACACTCTGCCCTTTAATAGGTATGTCACAGAATATCTATACATTTTACTCTCTTCAGATATATGTACTGGGGATGATATGTAACCAAAATCAGATATTGGAAGGATCAAATAAGGGTACTATATGTGAAAAGGGTTTTGTAATAATAAGAAATTATATTACTTTTAGCAGTTATTAATATTACTATCATGCCAGAGGAGCCAAATCCTATTAATTTTGTCTTGGTGATATCACTTGCATGCATACCTCCTCTTCTATGCTCACTGCAACCAATTTAATTCAGGGCTATGATAACAGCTTCCTAAAAGATCTTTTTGTTTTTAGTCTTCTTTCTTTAATCCATCTCTCACATCGATGGCTTCAGCATCTTCTTGAGGTACTACACTCTTCTAATCTTCTTCTACTTTTATTCTTCTAGTCATAAACTCAACTTTGTTTAAATGACTTCTCATGGACTACTCAGGATAGTATAAATTAATTATTCTGCCATTCAAGACCTTCCAGGATCAGACTTCAACTTAACTTACCAGTCTTATCTTCCTTATTGGCTTCACATTCAAGCCTGTGTACCCATTGTTTTCTATTCTCGTCTCACCTCTCCCTTCTCTATTCCTTTATTCACATTGTTCACCCTGCCCTCATTCATTGGATGGACCTTCTTCAATCCTAATTTCTCTATCTCTGTTTATTGAAATGCCTCCAAGGCCCAAAAGAAGGGTGACGTTCTCCACAAAGCTTTACCTAATCTGTTACCCTCCCATCTGGTGAAAGTGATGTCGTCCTTCAAAGATGCAGCATGGTACTTTGTCCAGATCTCTCTTTCACTTGTATCACATTCTGCATTAAATCATAGCATTTGTGTATATATTTTAGCTTACAAACCTATTAACTTGAGCTCCTGAAGGAAAGAACTTTGCTTTTATCTCATCTGTATATCCTCCAGGGTTAGCACAACAAACACTTAATAACTATTAAGTTAAATTGAATGAATTAGATGGGACTTTAAAATGCAAAATTTCCAAGTTGAGTACTCATATGAGCACTTACCAAATTTGGTATGGAAGAAGGATATTTATAACCATAACTGATTATTTCACTTTTCAAGAGATAGAGACATCTGTTTCCAAAATAAAATTCTTTCGAAATTTGCATCTTATTTGCAAATTTCATGCATGCATGCATGATTTCAATTAATACTTTTCAATTGGCCAAGCATTTATTGAGATCCTATTTATTAAGGAGACACTGTGCTAGGCACTGGGGATACAAGGCAAAACAAACGAAACAAAAATTGGGAGGAAATTACCTAGCGAGCACAACTGAAGAAAATTCTCCACATTTGGGAGAGATAAAAACAATTTTTTCTAGGATTGAAACTGCATTGAAAGCTCAAGGATCCATATAAAGTCCATCAAACCTTCACAGTATCATTATTATTTCTAATATTGATCAAAGAATATTCACTTTTTATAAATAAGATGACCAAAATGGCATCTCACTATGGAAACATTACAATGTTAATTTTCAATTTGTAAATACATAACATTCAATACAAATTCTTCTATTAAATGTAATTGGGGCATATTTTCCAGGGGAATCTAATACTTTTTCACAGCCACAAGAGGGAGCTCATGTGATTGAACATTGCAGGCTTTGTTTAGCTGATTCAGAATTACTTTGGGAAGCGAAGTAGGATGGAATGAAGGGGTCAAAGAAATTGAAATGTTTTGATAAAAGTTGTCTAGAAAACACAATTAAATATCACTAAATCCATCAATTAATATATATCTATTAAGTATTTCCTATGTGCTAGGCATTTTGTGAGGCACTAGGATAAATGTACAAAGAATGAAGCAATCTTTATTCCAAAGGGTTTTATATCAAGTATACACAAAACATAAAAAAAAAGTTAATAAGTGGAAATATATATACATATATATGTATATATGTATGTGTGTGAGTGTGTGTGTGTGTGTATCTATCTATATTAAATACAATGTACATTAAGAAGAAGGGCACTAACATTAGGAGAGGGGTGGATCAGGAGAAACTTCACGTAAAACATTGTTGTTCAAGGCAAGTCTAATTCTAGTACTCTGTTAGTTCACATAGGGGTGAAGTGAAGCACTTACAAGTCATTGAACAGTTAACAATGGGGGTTTACTTTGCTCTAACATAGCAAGAATGGGAAATAGTGATACAGTGGCCCTTGATTTAACTAGATTTGTTCCCCCTAGTCTCCACATGGAAACATTTCAGGGGAAGGATACAGAGATGTGTGTCGTCTTCAGAAACCCACCAAATCAGAGGCACTTCCAACCAAAACTGGATAGGACTTTTTCTTTTCTTAGCTACATGACCAAGAAGTTATGTCAGAGAAGTTAGGTAGCACAGCAGAGAGAGCTCCAGGCCTAGAGTCAGGATGACCTGAGTTCAAATTGCCTTCAGACACTTAATAACTGTGTGACCCAGGACAAGTTGCTTAATTATGTTTGCCTCAGTTTCCTCATCTATAAAATGAACTGGAGAAGGAAATGTCAAACCACTCCAGAATCATTGCCAAGAAAACCCCAAATATGTTCAAAAAGGGTCAGATATGACTTAAATGAATAAAGAACAACAATTTCTGTCACAGGAGGGAAAAAGGAGACATATGTCTAATCTATGATGGGGATGAGGGGGGAGGCAGAGGCATGGATCTAAACTATATTATAAGGAAATGCTCATAGATATTAGTCCTATCACAATGGTGTTAAAGTTAATTCAACAGGCTTTTAATAAGCACCTACAACATTCAGGCACTGTACTAAGTGCTAAAGATACAAAAAACAAAACCAAAAAAAAACGGTCCTTGCTCTGAAGGAAATTGAAATCTAATGGGAAAGACAACATAAAAAAACCCCTCCAAGATAAATAGAAGATAATTTGAAGATAATCATAGAAGGAAGGCATTAGCATGAAGGGAATTGATAAAGGTTAATGCAGAAGGTAGGATTTTAGCTGAGACTTGAATGAATTCATGGAATCAAAGAGTAGCAACAACGAGAGAAAGAATTCCAGGGAAAGGAGACAGTTTAAATGATGCACAGATCTTGTATGAGGAACAACAAAGAAGACAGAGTAACCAGATCACAGAATATAAGGAAGAGAATAAGGTATGAGAAAAGTGGAAAGGATCAGGCCCCACAATAAAGGGTTTTAAAAACCAAAAGAGCATTTTATATTTGATACTGGAGATAAAAGGGAGCAACTGGAGTTTATTGAAAGGGGGTTTGTGTAACATTGTCAGACCTACTCTTTAGGAAGATCACTTTGATAACTGAGTAGACAATGGCCTAATGTAGAGAGAGACTTGAATAGGAGAGATCAACTATCTATTGCTGGAGGATAATGATGGAGTGCATTCCAGGCACAGGAGATGGTCGATACAAAGACATGGGAATGAGAGATGGAGGGTTGTGGATGAGGAGCAGAGAGAAGGCTGGGTGGAGAATAAAGCATGTGAGAGAAGGAGTAATATACAGTGAGATTTGAAAGATAATTTGGGACAGGGTCGTGCAGAGCTTTCAAAGTGAAAAAGAATAGTTTATATTTTATGTTAGGGAAAATAGACAGCTGTTGGGGTTTGTTAAGCAGGGATTCACATATTCAGATATAAGGTTCATTACTTTTGGCAGGATGAACTGAAGTGGTGAGGGACTTGAATCAGGGAGACCAATTAGGAGGCTGTTGCAATAGTCTAGGTGAGGGGTGGTGAGGGCCTGAACTAAGGTGTGGATTGGAGTGTAGTGGAGAGAAAGGGTGGGACTGTGATATATGAGGGCAATAGCTGTAAGATTTGGCAACTGATTGTGTATATGCAGTGAAGGAGGGTGAGAAGTCCAGGATAAATCTAAATCCTTTACTCAGCTGTTAAAGAGATTTTCCTAAAGCACAGGTCTGATGAACTTGCTTTCCTACTCAAATAATTCCAGTGGCTCCATAATACCTATAGGATCAAATATAAAAATTTTTCTCGCATTTAGAGCTCTTTACAAACTTCCCCCTTCCTATCTTTCTGGTCTTTTTACTCTTTACTCAGTGATATGAATTGTACAATCCAGAAACACTAGTCTTCTTGCTCTTCCTCCCACACAAAATTGCATGCCCCAACTCCATGCCTTTTAACTGGTTGGAAACCCTACCTGAAGTGCTGTCTTTATCTCTTTCCTCACCTCCACCACCTGGATTTACAGGCTTCCTTCAAAACTCAGAACAAAGCCATTATTTTGTGCAAGAAGATTAAGAATAGTCCCTCACACTTCTAATGTTTTCTCTCTTATTTTTTTCTTCCCATTTGCTCTTTATATATTTTCTTTGTAGCTCGTTGTTTCCATATTGTTCATCCCATTAGAATGTGGATTCATCGTGGCCAACCATGCTTTTGCATTTCTTTGTATCTGTGGCATTTGGCACAATGTCATGAGCACAGTAAGCTCTCTACAAATGATTGTTGATGACTAGAAGGGTGAATTTGGGGCCATACTTTTAGTTTTAAACATGTCGAGTATAACCTACCACTGAAGCATTCTTTAAAAAATTATTTATTTGTTTTTGAGTTCCAAATTCTCTCCAGTCCCTCCCTCATCTATTGAGAAGGCAAATAATATAATATTAATTATACATGTGAAATCATGGAAAACATATTTCCATATTAGCCAAGTGGCAGAAAAATGAGAAAATCAAGTGAAAATTTTATACTTGAATCTGCATTCCGAGCTGATCAGTTCTCCCTCTGGAAATAAATAGCATTTTTCATGATGAGTCCTTCCAAACTGTCTTGGATCATTATATTTATCAGAGTAGCCACGTCTTTAACCATTAATTATCATTACAATATTGCTATTACTGTGTACAATGTCCTGGTTGTGCTTACTTCATTTTTGTATCAGTTGATATAAGGCTTTCCAGATTTTTTCTGAAACCATCCTCTTTATCATTTTTATAGTACGATCATATTCCATCATAATCATATAGCACCACTTGTTCAGCCATTCCCTAATTGATGGGCATCCCTTCAATTCCCAATTCTTTGTCACCACTAAAGGAGCTGAAGGAACTCTTATGCAAAGAGTTGTCATCGTCTATTCTTGTTTCAGTTTCTTTTTCTTGCCTTACAATTATACTAGCACTTCTGTTACAATACGGAATAATGATGGCGACAATGGATATCTTTGCTTCAAACCTGTTCTTATTGGGAAGGCTTCTAAAAGCTTATCTCCACTATATGCTTGTTCTGGGTTTTAGACAGGAAATCTTTTATTACCCTGTTTTCTAGTGCTTTTAGTAGGAATGAGTATTGTATTGTGTCAAAAAGCTTTTTCCACATCTATTGAGACAATATTGTTATTATTTTTATTATTGAAATAATCAATCATGCTGACAGTTTTCCAAAACTGCAGCAACCTTGAACTCATAGTATAAATCCCTCCAAGTCACAGGGTCTGATCTTTTGAGATATTGCTATAATTTCCTTGCTAGTATTTTATTGAAAATTATTCCATTAATATTCATTAGGGCAATTCATTGGGTCTTCCTGGTTCAGGTATCAAAATCATATTTGTGTCATAAAAGGAATTTCTTGGAACTCTTTCTTTACTTGTTTTCCAAATATATTTTAAGTATATTTTATATTTATATTTTATATATATATAATATTTAAATATATTTTTAAAATGTTTCATAGAATTCACTATAAATCCAAATCTTTCTGTTTTTTTTCCCTTGGGGATCTCATTTGTGACTTGTTCATTTTTCCCCCAAAGACATGGCTATGTAAGTATCCTATTTTCTCTTCTGTTAATCTGGGCATGCACATTTTTATAGCCCTTTGGGCATAGTTCCAAATTGCTCTCTAGAATGGTTTGATCAGTTCACAACTGCACAGCTACACCAACAATGAACTAATGTTCCAATTTTCCCACATCTTTTCCAACATATATTATTTTCCTGTTTTGTCATGTTAGCATGATGTGGTAACTCAGAGTTGTTTTGATTTGCATTTCTCTAATCATAGTGATGCAGAACATTTTTTCATATGATTATAGATAGCTTAAATTTCTTCATCTGAAAACTACCTGTTCACCTATCTTTTAACCATTTATCAATTGGGGAATGACTTGTATTCTTAGAAATTTGACTCAGATATCTATATATTTTAGAAATGATGTCTTTATCAGAGATATTGACTGTAAAAAATGTTTCCTAGCTTTTTTGTTCCCTTCTAATCTGGCTTTATTTGTGCTTCACAATTTAACATAGTCAAAATCATCCATTTTGCATTTCATAATGTTCTCTATTTCTTGTTTGGTCATAAATTATTCCCTTCTCCATATCTGACAGGTAAACTATTCCTGCTCTCCTAATTTGCTTATGGTATCAACCTTTATATATGAATCATATACCAATTTCAAACATATTGGTATAGGGTTTTCCAGTTTTCCTAGAAGTTTTTGTCAGTGAGCTCTTATCTCAGAAGATGAAGTCTTCAGATTTGTCAAATAGGAGATTACTGTAGTCATTGACTATTGTGTCTTGTTTACTTAACCTATTCCACTCATCAATGGTGTAAATGAGCCAAGATCCAGAATTTATAGTCCAGACAGCAGAAATCGGGGTTTGGGGTTTGTTCTGTTCTTTTTTTCAGAGAAATTTCATTTGAAGCCACGTTCCTCATTTGGCTCAGCCTTCCCCTAGAGCATCAAAGAATCATAGAATTTATGAGTCAAGAGGGACCACAATCCATATATGAAAATAATCTTTATTAAATGTGCTCAAGTCATCACTCAGCTTGTTCTCTAAAACCCTAAAGGACAGAGAATTTACTATTTCTAGATGCAGACTATGGACACTTATGGACAACTCTAATTTCCAGCAAGATTTTCCTGACATCAACTCTAAACAGATCTCTTTGAAGCTTCCACTTAATTGCTCCTACTTCAGCCCTTTAGGGCAGAATAAAAAGAAATCTAAGCAACCCCCCCACCTCCACCATTTTCATGACCGTTCTTCAAATACTTGAACACAGGTATCATTTCCCCAGCTCCTTAATGAATTTTCTCCTCTCAAAGCTAACCATAGCCAGTTCTTTCAGTTGATCCATTTACAAACATGGATTCAGGACCCTGCACTATCCTGACTATCCTCCTCTAGATGTGACCAGGTCCATCAACATCCTTCTTTGGCTGTGCCATTCAAAACTGATCACAGTAATCCAGAGGTATTCTGACTGGGGCAACGTTATAATAGGTAACATTTTATAACATTTTAATATTTGCAAAGTGCTTTATATACGTAATCTCATTTGACTCTCACATTAATGCTGTCAGATAGGTGATATAATTATTTCCATTTGATAGAAGATGAAATTGAGTCTAGGAGATGTCAAGTCATTTTTCTAGGGTCACATGGGTACTGTGTCTGAATCAGAAATGAACTCAGGCATTTTTGTCTTCAAGACTAACATTCTAACAACTCCTTCACCTAGTTGCCTCTACTAACAACAGTTAACATTTATATATAAAAAACAATAACCGAGATTAGAAGGGAAGCAGAAAACTGGGAAAGAATGTTTATAACCAGTGTCTCTGATAAAGGCCTCATTTCTATAATATATAGAGAACTGAGTCAAATTTATAAAGATAATAGCCATTCCCACTTGTTAAATGGACAAAGGATGTGAACAGGTAGTTTTCAGAAGAAATCAAAGCCATTTATAGTCATATGAGAAAATGTTCTAAATCATTATTGATTAGACAAATGAAAATTAAAACAATTCTGAGGTATCACCTTCCAGATTGGCTAATATGGCAGAAAAGGAAAATGCTAAATGTTGGCGGGGATGTTAAAAAGATAGGTACACTCATGCATTGTTTTTGGACTTGTGAACAGTTCCAACCATTCTGGAGAACAATTTGGAATTATGCCCAAAGGGTGATAAAACTGTGCATATCCTTTGACCCAGCAATATCACTATTTGATCTGTATCCTAAAGAGATCAAAGAAAAGGAAAGAAGACCAATATGCATGTAAATATTTAGAGAAGTTATTTTAAAATTTTTTCTTTTTTTAATATTTTTTTAAATTTATTTTTAGTTTTCAGCATTCACTTTCGTAAGATTGTGAGTTCCACGTTTTTCCCTACCTCTCCTTCCCCTTTCCCAAAATAGCACGCAATCTGATATAGGCTATACTTGTACAATCATATTAAGCATATTTCCACATTAGTCATGTTGTGAAAAAAGAATCAGAACCAAAGGAAAAAAACATAAGAGAAAGAAAACAACAACAATAACAAAAAGAAAAAAGAAGAGAAAATAGTATGCTTTGATCTGCATTCAGACTCCTTAGTTCTTTCTCTGGATGTGGATAAAATGTTCCATCATAAGTCTTTTGGAATTGTCTTAGATCATCCCATTGCTAGAAGAACTAAATCTATCACAGCTCATGCTTGCACAATGTTGTTGTTATTGTTTACAATACTCTCCTGGTTCTGCTCATTTCAGTTAGCATCAATTCATGTAAGTTTTTCTAGGTTTTTTCTGAAATCTGATTGCTCGTTATTTCTCATAGAACAATAGTATTTTATTACATTCACATATTACAACTTATTCAGCCATTCTCCAATTGATAAGCATCCCCTCAATTTCCAAATCTTTGCCGCCACAAAAATAGCTGCTATAAATCTTTTCACATGTGGATCCTTTTCCCTTTTTTGTGATCTCTTTGGGATACAGACCTAGTAGCAATATTGCTAGATCAAAGGGTACACACACAGTATCATGCCCTTTGGACATAGTTCCAAATTGAGGCAGCAATTTTTTATGGTGTCACAGAACTGGGAAATGAGGGGATACCCATCAATTTGGGAATGACTAAGCAAGTTATGTTCTATGATTGTGATGGAATGTTATTTTGATATGAGAAAAGAGGAGCAGTATGGTTTCAGAGAAACCTGGGAAAACTTATGTGAACTGATGCAAAATGAATTGAGTATAACCAGGAGAACATTTTACACAATGACAGCAGTGTTTTAATGATAAATTGTGAAAGAGTTAGCTTTTGCAATCAAAACAATGATCCATGAGAATTCCAAAGGACTCATGATGAAAATTGCTATCCACATCCAGAGAGAGAACTGATAAACTCTGAGTACAGATTGAAGCATATTTTTCACTTTCTTTACTTTTTTTTTGCTTTTTTGTTTTTGCAACGTGTCTAACATGGAAATATGTTTTGTATGACTTCATTTATATAACAGGTATCATATTTCTTGCTTTCTCAGTGGGCAGTGGAGGGAAGGAGAGAATTTAGAACTCAAAATTTAAAAATGAATGTTTAAAAAATAGTTCCTGCCCTCATGGAGCTTATATTCTAATGGGGGAGACAAAGTGTATATAATTAACATAATTTTGCAGCCTAAATATCTCCAGTTCCTTCAAATGTTTCCCTTCATTATCCTTGTTACTCTCCTTTAGGTTCTATCCTTTTAAGTACTTACTACAGTGCTCTGCTCACAAAAGGTACATAAAAATTCTTATTAAATTAAATCAAAATTATGACCTTGCTTTAAGGTGGCATCCTGAGGTATTAATGATCATCTCATTCCAATTCATCTTCCACTTGATAAGAATGGAAACATTTTAGGCATAAAGAGGAATTCATTTTTGAGTTAGCCTCAACTTGGTACTTTAATGAATCAATCAGGGAATGCCATAAAGTATTAACATAATGAGTTCTCTCATGAGGTGCTTATTGTTCCAACTTAATGGTGAGGATGACCTATACTAGCGCACAGAATATCCAGTTTAGCCTAAGCCTTGATTATTAAAGTGAAACAAATATCTCTTATTTCTCTATGTCAGTTAATGGCGCATTTACTAGGCCTTCACTAAAACAACAAACATATTTAAAATAGATTTAAGAATAAGCTTGATCTAAAAGATCAACATAATTCTGGGCACAATATATTGTTCAACATATTTTTATTGCATTGGATTGAATTGAGTTGAATTGTATGTGTTGGGTTAAGAGCAACCCTATGCTTGGGGAGCAAAATCATTCTACTTTATCTTAGCTTTCTAATTATCCCAAAATTCAGTACTACCCATAATACCAGGGATAAGAACATCTAGCATTTATATTATGTTTTGAAAATTTCAAAGTTTTTTCTGATTATTTTATCCACATAATTACCCCATGAGGCAGGCATTGTTACCTTAATTTTACAGATGCACATGCCTAAAATCAATTCAAGAAAAATTTGTTAAGCACCTATTATGTACAAGGCACTATGCTGGATTCTGGGGGATACAAAGAGAAAATCTACCCTTAAGGAGTTATAACTAGAAAATTGTATATAGCTAGGTTCCAATCAGCATGAATAATGAATTCCCTGAAGAAACTGTATGCATTCAAAATCACATTATTAGAAGTAATAATTATGTAAAATGTGCTAGTTGGTTCCAGTCCAATAGAAATATGCAGTGTGAATTTGAATAATGTACCCACTTCAGGAGATTTGCACTAATCAGAGACCTAGCTTTACGGAGATGAGGGAAATGAACTACAAAGAAATGAAATGACTTATCTAAGGTTGCCACCTAGCTAGCTAGATAATGTAAGAGCCTGCATTCTGACACCATGGTTAGGCAGTTGAATCAGAGACATCAGCACAAGACCAATTCTATCACTGAGACACATAGAATAGAAAATTGCTCAATATCTATAGCTGATCTGTTTAAGTTTTTATACCTAACAGTTATACCCAACTGTTTCATTTTATGCCTGGGACTAGGAGAAAAAGGAATAAGAGCATTCAAGCAAGGGTGTTTAAATTTGAACATAATCATTTGGTCCGAAATTGGGTGCAATAGAGACGAAATTTGGACCCAAACGAAAATTTTAATTCTTTTTTTTTTTTAATTTTAAAATGGATTCTAGCCTAGCCTGGTCACTAGCAATCTGGAATTTTGCTGAAGACAATCCTCATCCATCTTGATCCAGACATATCTTCATATATACATTGTTAGGTTTCAGGGTAATGAACAGAGATATTTCCTACTCAATCTTAACCACTTATAATGTTGACAGAATCCAGGAAGAGAAACCGAAATGATCATGCAATAAATCAAACTTTAAAAGATCCTTGCGGGGTTCTACTAATTAATGCCTTGGCTGCTCATTGACAGCACAAAGGGATGTAAGGTCAGAAGTTCCACATCTTATTCTAAGTTTAGAATCTATACTAAAGTTGGACAAATTAGATCACTAGTCCCTATAGAACAGTTCCTGAGAGCTCTTGAAATTCAACTGTCACCAAGCTTTAATATTTAAAAGCTTTATTCCTCACTTCCACCTAATAAAATCCAATACTAATTAGATTAATTTCAAAGAGTCTAACTTGAGACCACCCAAGCAACAAATCCAAGCTGTGTGCCCTGACATCTCATTAACCTTCACACCTCAGTGAGGGAGGGTTACAACATGTGGTACTTGGGGGATTAGAGGTAGTATATGCAAAAACAAAGATAATGGTTAAAGCATTAGATTTTTCTTGGCATGTGACCCTTCATATCACCTCTAAATATAACTCTTGCAGCACTTTGTGAATGAGAACATGGTCCAAAGGTGAAATGAACTGAATCACTCCAGGTATGACAGCTGAGAAGCCTCACTAGAGAGAAAACTGCTCTTTATCTCAGTTAGACTTGTCTATATTACAATTGGCCGCACTATAATTCAGCTATGAAGTTGCCACATTTCTGACACATTTTTCTTTGAAAATAGTTGTAATTAATAAAGTTCATTTATGTGCAGGACCTATAACTACTATTCTCTACTTTTACTACAAGGAACTCTGTTTCATTTATTTTTTTTCAACTTAGTCAAATTAGAAATTATCATCCAAAGTCTTCAGGCTTGTTTTGATAAGAATTTGTATAGATCAATATAAAAGGTTGTTGTACTTTCTTTTATGGGAGAAGTAAAGGAAGAAGGATGAGAAATGCACCATTTACCAATACTCTCTTTTGGTAACTTCATATTCATTTTTGAATCTGTAGTTAACTCATGATTTTCTAGACTAATGGGCCTTTCAATTAAATTCAACTAAACAAACTTTTTATCAAGTGCATATTATGTGTCAAATAAGTAGCCACATGCAATCATGGATTGACTGAGACTGAGTGGTCAAAGTCAGGATTCCTCTGGCACATAGAGCAAGGGCTTCAGTAGGCCTGAAAGACAAACAGCTCTTGTTGCAAGAGAACTCTGCAGATATCACATCCAAATAGCAGCCCTGGGTGAATCAAAGCTGGCAAATGAAGGCCAGCTTACTGAAGTTGGAGCTGGAAACACTTCTTTTTCTGGAGTGGTTACAATAAAGGTGAGCTCTGTGGAGCTGGTGTAGGTTTTGCAATCAAAACCAATCTAGTCAACAAGCTTGTATGACTGCCAAAAGAAGTGAAGGACAGTCTCGTGACAAAGTGGAGGGAGTGTTAGTGCATGATTTTCTGTTTGTGGATGATTGTGCACTCAGTACAGCCTCTGAAGCTAAGATGCAACAAAGTATGGATCACTTCTCTGTTGCTAATGCTAATTTTGGGATAATTTTATACTCAATACAGCCTCTGAAGCTGAGATGCAACAAAATATGGTCAGTTCTCTGCTGTTTTTGCTAATTTTGGTGTAACAATTAACACCAAGAATCCACAGATGCTCCATCAGCCACCACCACACCACACCATTCATACATGGAACCATCAGTTACAGTGAATGGAGAAGTTTTGAATGCTGTAAATAAGTTCACTTACCTTGGTAGTGCACTTTCTAGGGATGTACACATTGATAATGACGTTGATACACACATTGCCAGAGCTAGTTCAGTGTTTGATAGGCTCTGAAGGAAAGGATGGGAGAGAAGAGGTATTAGACTTATTACCAAACTGAAGGTCTACAGAGCCATTGTGGTGACCTTATTGTCGTATGCCCATGAAACCTTGACAGTCTACCAATGCCATGCCAGGATACTGAATCACTTCCATTTGAATTGTCTTAGGTAGATTCTGAAGATTAGCTGGCAGAATAATGCAGCAGACAATGAGGTCCTTACTCAAACTAAACTATTAAGCATTCAAACTCTGCTTCAGAGAGTGCAACTCCGATGGACTGGCCATACTGTTCTAATGCAAAATGTACCCTTGCCAAAAAGGCCATTTTATGGAGAACTCACACAGGGCAAGCATTCACATGGTGGTCAGAAGAAGTGACACAAAGACACTCAAGAACTTTGGAATTGATTGTGTGACATGGGAGACATTGGCACTGGACCGCTCAGCATGGTGCCCCCATATCAGAGAAGGTGCTGTGCTCTCTGAGTAAAGCAGAATTGAAACAGCTCAAAGGAAACATAGGATGTGCAAATTTAGAATATCCTCCTTAAATGTCCAAATGGACTATTTGTACTCAACCTGGGGCAGAGCATTCCAAGCTGTATTGGTCTTGTCAGCCATAGCTGGACACATTGAAACTTGACTCTAGCATAGTGATGTCATTTTGGTCCTTTTTGAGAATGGAGGATAACAGCAACAGAGCACTGGCTGAACTGCAACTGTAGACTGAGATTTCTTAGTGGGATTTACTTATAACAGTAAAATCACAGGGCATGTTGTATTAAGAAGGCAGAATTTATGATTTCAAAGAGAATCATATATATGTCTGAATGGTTCAGAACTGCAAGATATAAGGAATTCTCTAAGTAGAAGGAAGAAGAATTAAAGCATTTATTCAGGCTCCAAAGTAACAGACCCACGAACCAGTCTCCCCATTTTGATATTTTGATCAAAAGCTTCCAGGCCCAATAAGTCCACCTCACAAGAGTAACCAGGAGGCCACAGAAAAGCATGATGGTATTAAGCCAAATCATATTCATGCTTCCCCTCTCTGGTAAGAAGATTGCCCATTGGCCTCAAGTCCTTGCTTGGCATTCCTCGGGTCCACACACGAGTCAGCTCTACTTCCTCAGCTCCTGCTTCAACTTTATCTTCAGGTTTGGCTATAGCTGTCTCTTGGCTGGCCTCCCCTCACAGCCTCCAACCCTGACCCAGCTATCGAGCACTGGGAGCTCGCTTTTGGGGGCGCCTCCTCGCCTCCTCCTTCAGTCCCAGGTCTACGAAAGGCTGCTAGAGGCCGAGGCACCAGTGGGGGAAGTTTGAGCCCTCACTTTGTTCCAAGACCGAGCTCCGCTTTGTGGCTGCCATGGTGGTGATGGTGCTGAGATGCCCTCCTCCCAGCCGAGCCCCTGGTGTCATCAAGAGCCGCCTGAATGACCAGAGCCCATTGGTTCCCGAGTTGGCCCCTCCCCCTAGGACCCTGGGAGGCTCACATCCACATAGACTAGGTCAACACCCAACGGGGCATGGCTCTGGAGTTAACACCTCCCCTTAGCCAGCCCCACCTTGGGCCCCACCTCAGTCATCAATCCACACCCAGATAGGTTTTACACCTTAATAGGGCTTTGGGCCTGGGGCTTAGCACTTAGCAATATTCAATGAAATAGCTGAATCCCTCAAAGCATACAAAAGCCAAACTCCTCAAGGGCACCTGTTGAACTAAGTGCTAAGGAGCCCATTTTGCTTACCAACACACATGTCCATAGAAACAAGAAATTAGTAAGACAATGTGTTAGGTGTCTGGGTATACAAAGACAAAAATAATTGTCCTTGCCTTCAAAAAGCTTACATTCTGCTAAGGCCATACAATACAACAATGAATAAATACAAGGTACATCATAAAAAGTAAATATACACTGTTTTCAAGACATTGAATTTACCAATAACTAGGGAAACCAGTAAAGGTCCCAGGTAGAAGATGGTATTGAATATAACCTTGAAGGAAACTAAGGACTAAAGAGGTTCAGGTGAAGAAAGAGTATTCCAGAAATGGGGAATAATCTGTGCAAATGCACAAGGCAGGAGATTGAACATGGAGAAAAGCTAGTATTCAAATTGAGCTGGACTGTGAAATCCATGAAGAGATATAATACGAAACAAAACTGAGAAGATATGATAGACTGAGGAAAATGTTAAATGACAGGATGAAGGTTTAAATTTTACTCTATAACCAACAGAAACACTTGTAGAGTTATAGATAGGAGAGTGATATGGTCAGATCCATGTCTGATAGAAACATCAATTTGGCAGTAGGATGGAGGGCAAACTGGAGAGGGAAGAGACAAGACATGGAGAACCAAATATGAGGCTATTGTAATAGTCTTTGTGGGAAATGATGATGGCCTGAACTATAGTAGTAAATACGTAATGGAGAGATGGGAATAGCTCTGTCCTACCTCTAAAAACCAATTTTCTCTACCCATCAAAGCTTTCTCTATTCCTTTCATCTCACTGTTCATTTCCTTGAACCTCTCTCCAATTTCCTTTGGTGTTTGAAAGTTGGATTTCTAGAAGTACTTTAAGACAATGTTTCTGCAAGAAAACATGGTAGGATTTCTTCAATTTATCTTTCAACCTTGGATATATACATATATATATATATACGTATATGTATATATATATATCTATATATATATAGATATATATAAAACATATATTTCATATGATAATCATGACCGAAAGAGGAGAAATGGGCAAAAAGGATTTAAAGTCCCAAGCTCTTAAAGTTTTTCATTTAAGGAGTATTTTATTGGCTGAGCAGAAGAGGAAACAAAGCATCAAAAGATAGAATATTGAGCACATTACTAATACTGAATAATTGCTTCAGAATTTGGGGGGGGCTAATTGTTCCTGATGATCCTTAGCAAGCCAATTTCTTCTTTTTTTGCATTCAGCATTAAATGAAATGAATATTTCTTCAAGATCTTTAATGGGTTTTCTAGCAGTTTGAGGATAGGAATAGAAATTGTTTCTTTGATTTCTTTAGTATAGGGAACCCCTAATGAGGACTTCTAGCAATAAAGGGCTTTACATTCTTTACAACTTATAAATTTTAGCGGGGGTTTCTAGGGTACCGAGAAGATTAATGATTTGCCCCATATGACATAGAGTACATCTCACAGGTAGGACTCAAACCTAGGTGTTCTTGGCCTAAGGATAGTTTTATATCCACTACTCCACTTAAGGTGACTAAAAAGTTTTTAAAGTGTCTTGGACAACAATGTCAGCAGACCTTTAGTAATGGTGGAATTTATAATTTTTTGTATTAATTAGCAACAAAGAGGTAGAGGTAGCTCCTAAAAGGACCAAATTCAAAAACTAAAGCCATGAAGTGTCTTGATCTTGGCTTTTGCAGAAACTTTTGGTAGAAAACTGCTAGAGGTTTACATAAATGCAATGGGAATGGGGTGAGGGGATTAAGGAAATGGATAAGATTACAATCCCACAACTTTGCTCCCCTTTCCTGATTGAAACCCTGACACTGTTGAGGGTACTGTAGAAAGAGTGCTGAATTTGATGTCAGAAGACCTAAGATTTTGTCTTGATCCCATCTTCCCTAGAAGTGTGACCCTGATTTCTTAGTCAGATAACTTCTTAGCTCTGTCATTTGTAAAGTGAAAGTGTTGTAACAGATGACTTATGAGGTCCCTCCCAGGTACAAATCTATGATTCTTTGTAGGAAAACACTGTGTTTGGTGTGTTAATACCAAGAAATTTGCATAATTAGTAAATTTAGTAAAACTAAATTCTAAATCAACATATTAAAAAGGAAAGGTTGTAGGGTTTAGAAAGAAGAAATCTAGACTCAAAGTCAGGAATATGTGGACTGAAATTAAAATTCCTCTGTCACATCCACTCTGTAAGTTTCTTTACATAAAATGGGGATAACAATGCATGTAATGCATAGACAAAAGGGTTCTTTGAGTCTCCAATGATATAAAGCAGGTAAAGCCCTTCACACACATTAAAGTGCAATATGAAAATTACCTATTATTATTACTAAAAGAAGCAGACAAGACCTATCTCCCATTATCTTCTAAGAAATTCAAGTTGTAAATTTTGGTGGAGATCAGACTCAAGAATCAATTTTCTTTGCCTTATGATCTCCAGCACTGTTGAGAGTTCATGCATGGACAATTCAATAGTTTAGTTCAATTCAACATACATTTATTGAGCACCTGCCGTATACAAGGTGCTATTAGGCTGTTGGAGATATGAAAACAAAAACAGCCTCTAATTTAAGGATAGGGTCCTGAACTTTGGGAAAGGAAGTTATAGGTTTGACTCCTTTCTCAGATACTTTTAAGCTGTATGACCCTTGGCAAACCGTTTGACTTTTCAGAGCCTCAGTTTCCTCATATGTGAAATAGGGATAAGAATATCTATAGCACCTGGATCACAGGGTTGTTGCAAGAATGAAATGAGATAATTTATGCAATGAAATTCACGAACCCCAAAAGGCTGCATAAATGTGTTATTATTAAGTAGGAAATTATTTCTTTTCATCTTGTTTGATAGAGTTCATAAAAAAACAACTCTAGGACAAGCCATTATTCCAATATTTTTCTTTTGTACTTATTGATCTATGGACTATTGCAGAAATGTGTAAAATAACTCTTTTTTAAATACTAAGACAAAGTATCAGGATGTAAGGTTATCTCTTATAGGTCTACTGAAATCATGCTCCCTTCTTTAACAAGATAACAAGGAATGAATATACTTCATCATATTTTGACATTAATATGAGTTTTTCTGCTAGGTATCTGCAGTTTTAAAGCTTTTTATTCCATTCAATTTAGAGATTAGAAGTATTCTGTGTGGTGACATCGCTAAAACATTGTATTTAAGGTCTTATGGAGCAATGTTATTATGATCAACAGTGTGATCTGTGATAATATTCCCAGTCTAGAAGAGTTAATTCGGTTGAAATATCCAGGACTGTATTTGTAATTTGGAGATTTGTCATCTGTTCAGTCCACGAAAGCTGGTAAGCTTCTGATATAAAACTGTAGCCACCAGGTTATGTATTGCTATATACTTAGGGGGTGTTTCAACAATTCGGCTAGCAGCTGCTGTGGGGGGTGTAAAATCAACAACAACCAGCTCACAGAGCAGTGCAAGGCCAGGTCCTTTTTATCTGCTTTACCAAGGAAAACAATCTTAAGGGGTTAATAAGCTTACTTTAATTCAGCATACAAATACCATTCACATAGTTCAGGGGAAAAAGCCAGCACCCTGAACTTCAGAGTAAATACAAACAAATTGCAAACATCGACAGACAGGCCAAATACAATTCTTAGTTACTAACATAGTTACTATATAGTTACCAACATCTAAGTTCAGCCAGGGAGCTCATAACAAGGGCTGGCCCAGTCGTGTACGCCACCACTGCTGTGGGTCAGAGCTCCAAAAAAGAGAAAGCCAACCCCTGGTTTTATATCTTTTTCAGAGTCAAGTGTGAGTCATACATGCAACTCACCCGGTGACCTAAAATCTTCAGAAAGATGCAACTTAAACCCATGTGGTCTAAAAGCCTCTGATGTCACAAACATGTCACTCAAACCCATGTAAACTAGGATTTCCCTTGAGGCAAGGAGGTCATTGAGGACTCCTAATTTAATCAAGGAAATAAAGACTATACTCTTCGAGGGCACTTGGTTGTACTGAGTGCTAAGAGCCCATTTTGATTGACAACACAGGGGGTTATAGCCTGCAGTGATATGTTGCACAGTTTCTACCACTTCTTTACATGATCTACTCCTTAGGGATAGCTTCTCTGTAATTTCTTGTTGCAATGACGTATTCCTACTTTGTCAAAATAAATCCTTCCATTTCTATAAACAAATACACATGACTGAGATATCTGATGCATCTTTGTCACTCTTTCACTGCTAAGTTTATGCTTGGTAGACAGCCTTTTTACTCCACTCTTATATTTTAACTTTTTAATGGACTCCATCTGGAAATAAACTACTTTCAGTTACTGGCAAATCAAATGGCATGTCCTTGTTATCACCATTTACTTTGCTTGGTAAAATGATACTTATTTGTTTCAAAAGTGCTTTTGTTGCAATTTCATCAATTTCTCTTATTCTCTGAGAATTCTCTGAGATAGATTATCTTCTTTTTTGGCAGAGAAATGTCAATCTTTCCATACCTTCCTTAGGGCAATTTGTCTTGTGTTTCATTATCATTGTTGCTGTTGCTGTTGCTGTTATTAGTTGTTGTTGCTATGATACTTTCTAAATCTTTTATGGTCCATTTAATCATTCCAAAATATACCTTAAGCCTGGGTTTGGGTAGGTGTGAAGTGCTTTTAAAATGTTCTTCTTATTCATACCAGTTAGTCTCAAACATTATCTAGCCACAATATTCTACTTATGAGATTTATCCACCATTTGTCTTACGTGGAGAAGACCAAGATATTTGTGTCAACTTTGTCCCTTCAATTTGACCTCTGGATTCAAGTTCAAAGCCTTCAGTCTTTATTTTACCTAGGCATACACTCAGAATTTGAATTTATCAACTCCAAATGACATTTTGATATTACTGGAGAAAGAATTTGTGAGGTGAAGTAACTGTGTAATTTTTGGGGGGATGGGGGACCATGTAGCTTGTCGTCATTCATGCACATCAAGTAATTAAGAATATGTTTTGATTTAACTCCCTCTTTAATATGGAAGATGGAACTTTATGGTTACTTCTGAAATAAGAGCTACACTGGGAAAGCATAGATACAGCAACAATAAATTACTGTAAAAAAAAGTAGTGATGTAAGCCTAGGAAGAATCAGAGTAAGCCTAACCTAATTCCCTCAAAAATGTTATGCTCTATGTCCCTCAAAAATGTTATGCTCTATGTCTTTAAGATAGAAATGAGCACTTTGGATTGTCTAAAAGAATAGTCAGACAGAGCTCATTGGAGATATGGATAAATATTATTAGAGGTCTGACAGTAGAGAGGAGGATAGCCAAGGGCTGGTACTGATTATGTACTAGCTGGAATGGGGTCAATAAAGCTGGGAGCTTTTTGTTTTTCCTCTAGTCTTTGAGAGAAGTATGAGGCTAAAATTTTATTGCCATGCCTCAAATATCAGTATTGTCTAGGAGTGTGAAGTTCAGGACAAATAAAAGATACTCTTCCTGGTAAGGTGTTTTTTAGGTTTAGAAAACCTTTTTATCAGAAAGGAGCAAAACAATAAAATGATATTGATAACATCTGATGAAGCAGATTATCAGAGTTTATAAAGAAAATTGACAAATATAAACAGAACAGTTTGCCTATCTACTAATTAGCGTAAAATAAATAACATGTTATAAATTAGCTTTTCATTCATATTTACATATATGGATAAAAATAAAATAGCTTTTCATATTTTAATATTGTTATACAAGTGAAGTATTTTTTTTGTATATGTGAGACTCCCTAAATACTCATCACTACATTAAACAGATGGCCTGAACAATACAATACAGTTTGCTGTATCAAAACTTTTGTCTTTGGCCCGGTATTGGTGATTTTGGCCAAGTCATCTGCTGATTGGTAATTTTTGGAGGGAGAAGGCAGCCTTTAGTTTATACTTAGGCAGCTAGGTGGTACAGTTGAGGGAGCATTGGGCCTAGAGTCAGGACGATCTGAATTCACATGGAGTCTCAGGAATTGGACAAGTTTCTTGATTTCTCTTTGTCTCAGTTCTCCCAATTTTAAAATAGGGATAATAACAGCACCTTACCACAGTGCCTGGCATGCGGTAGGCTCTCTATAAATATTAGCTAATATTATTGCTATTATATATTATTATACTCATCAACTTACACTAAATGCTGATTAAACTAAAGACCATCACAGATAACGAAGAATGAGTGATACCATGTATCCAAAGGAAGAGCAAACAGAAACTGACGATATTGCACAGGAAAGATCTCAAGTAGGAAGTTAAACCACTTTCCCAGTGTCACTCAGCCAGTATGTGTTAAAGTAACTTGAGCTCAGGTCTTCCTGGTTCTAAGGCCACTTTTCTACCTGCTACTCCACTTACAGCCATTATAAGTGAGCAGACCTTGCTTAATGGTGGAATTTAGAGCTATGAGCCTTAATTAGCAGAATGTGAAGAGGTAGCTCAGTGATTTTAAAGAATATAGCAAAAAAATATACCAGAGTGGATGAGTTTTTCATCTAGGAGCAAAATATTTTCAGAGAGAGAGACAGAGACAGACTGACAGACATACACACACACAGAGACAGAGAGAAACAGAGACAGAGACAGAGACAGAGAGTGAATAGTCTCACTGGAGGAGAATTTTCTCTCAATTGCTAATTCTATAACTCTAACATGCTGAGGTACCCACTTCCCTAAATTTCTTCAGGTCATGGGAGATCTTAGTGCTTGGCTCTCTGTAACGGCAATCACACTGACACACCCAGGACTTCTAATAGCACAAGATCTTAAATCTGCTTTACTAGGAAAGATAGCTGGTTAAAGGATCAACAATCTTTAATTACATTTACTAGTTCAGGGGAAAAGTCAACACCTTGAACTTCAGAAAAAATGCAGAGAAAATACAAGTTGAGAAATAAAGACCCACCAACTGGGCTCTTAACTGCCTGAACCAAAGCAATGTTGCTATACACTTTACATACATCACTGGATTGAGAGAGCTTTTACCTCTGAGCAGTCAGGGAGCTCTGAATATACGGCCCCTCAGAGTCTCAACCAGGGAATCACAAGGTCCTTCTCATAAGTGAGCCCCCAAAGCAAAATCTCACCTCAGAGTATATATAAACTTTTCAGAGCCCCAGGGCATCATGACCCTGTGACCCAGTGCCTAATTAGAAATTAGAAAAAGGTGTGAACCTTCCTACAAACAAGCCTCCCCAATCAAACTTCCCTTAATGGGCTCCACGTGAGGCCTATTAATGGGCTGGGAAGATCTTCCCATTCCATTAACATCATATTTGGCCCCAAGATCTTTCATATCCATTACATAGGCAACTTGTATCTGGATAGGCATTAAGATGTCTTAAGAAATAAATCTAATTCCCACAAAATAAACACATCATGAACTTCACAAAAATGCATAGCAACATAACAACCAATTACCAGGGTAGCCACACAGCCTTAAACAAAACACAAAGGTACAAAACATAACATAAACATAACATAAACTAACATAAACATAACATAAACATAACACAGCATAACACAGCATAAACGTAACACAACGTGTTCTTTGGGGGTCAAAATCTTTGAGGAGTGAGCAACCAACTCCTCCTTCAATCTCAAACAAAAAAGTTGAAGTAAAAGTTCTCTTGGGAGTGTGTCCTTGTAATATCAATTAAGGTGGGACTTTCTTACTGTTTTAAAACAATTAAGTGTCTTTGATTGAGCCTTACTAAGTGCAAAGCCCCAGGCCCAAATTCCTATCTACTAGGTGCTTAAGCCTATGTGGGTGTGAAGCCCTCAGGGTCTTAAGGGGACTTAAGACCAGAGCCAATAGTGGGATCCTAAGTTCTGGTGGCTCAGATGATGTTTGATGACAACTAAAGAAGGTATATAAAGCTGAACAGAGCTCTCACTGCTGGAGGCACTGGACTCTGGGCAGCCACTTTAAGAGCCTCCTGGCTGAACTCAGTTGTTGATGCTTTTTGGTAACTATGAATTGTATTTGGTCTGCTTGTAGTTTGTTTGTATTTGCTCTGAAGTTCAGGGTGCTGGCTTTTCCCCTGAACTAAGTGAATGATATATGTGTGTTTGATTGAAATAGCTTTGTTGACCCCTTAATGCTACTTTCCTTAGTAAATCAGATCAAAAGAACTGGTGCTTGCAGTGTTCTTGTAGTTAGGTTTGTGTTGGTTTTTCACCCCCACAGCAGCTGCTAGCCAAATTGTTACAACAGAGCTTCTCCCCACATTGTTATTACAGGCTTCCTCCTGGCACTCTCAGGTGCAGGCGCTAACAAACCAAGCCCCAATCTTAACACTGCTCTAGCCCCCATTTCCAAGTCCTGAGGGGTGGCTCGGCAACAAAGCCAACAGGGTGGGATCCTTGGGGGTCTATGGAACTTCCCCCCATTCATCATAGACAACTCCACCCTCCTGGGTCCCAAACAATCCCAAAAGGAAGCAGCAGGAAAGCACATTCAGTACTCTTGCCTTGCTGTTTTTTATCTTGCCCCAGGCTGAATTCTGAGCTCCAGCGTTCTTCCTCCTCCTGCAGGAGCTGTGCACTCCTGGCTTCTGCCTGAGCACCAATGCAAGCAGCTTTCTGCTTTTGCTCTCACCTCACCAAAGTCAGCACACAGGCAGTTCTCTTGTTCTTGTATGCACACACTTCTCTGCTCATGATCTATGGCTCCATTCCAAGCTCTCATGACTCCTGCCTTGGCTCTGAATACAATACAATCTCAGGGCACTCAGTCCAGAGCTAATCCACTCGAGCACTGGCTCTGGCCATCCCTACCATCCACAAACTTTTCCTCCCACAGTTGCTTCTCCAGCCTCTCTCCTCAGCAATGCAAGTGGGAAGGGGAAGTAGAGGTTATCTCCCAAGGATCCTGCTCTGGGCACCCAGGAAATCACTCCTGTCACTGCTACTCGCCTGTTGTCCCTTAGGCTGCTGCTGCTCCTGGGGCTGCACAGAATCATAGCCACCACAACTGGGAAACAAACAATTATCCCAGTCCCCATACTTTCCTTCTAGTTTGCAGATCCTATTGACTATGCCATAGGTAACAGCAACCACACTGGTATACTCAGGATGGTACAATTTCTTACATCTGCTTTACTAGGAAAGATTGCTATTTAAGGGGTCAACAATCTTACTTTAATTAAACATATATATCATTCACTTAGTTCAAGGGAAAAGTCAGCACCTTGAACTTCAGAGAAAATACAAACAGAAAATACAAGTAGAGAAATAAAGACCAACAGATAGCATTCTACTGCCTGAATCAAAGCAACATTCCTTTATACTTCACATACATCACTGGATTGAGAGAGCCTTTACCTCTGAGCAGTCAGGGAGCTCTGAACATATAGCTACTCAGTTTTGATCAGTGAACCACAAGGTCCTTCTCACAAGCTTTGATTCCTTGTCAAAGGAGTCCTTGACACCTTAACATTTCAACTTTTTCTTTCACAGATGATTAAAGGAATCTCTATTTTCTGATGTCCTTTTGTTTTCTGTATTCACTCTCGTATATTTCTTTTTCATTGTCTCTAAGTGGGCTATATGTTATCCAGGCTTTACTACATCTGTCAGCTAAAAATTGTTTCTTTCAGTACCTTTCCATAGATCTTCACCAGCTTCACTTGTTTCTGCTAAGGTCCTTTGTGGCACCTATCCTTAGGGACATTGCTCAATAGCTCCACCTTTCTTCCTATTTTTCTTTTCCTAGAAATGGCCACAGCATATACTGCAGTGTGTGTAATTTTGTTTTTGTTCTTTTTTTTTTTTTACATTTTCTTCCAAACACTGTGGAAGAATAATGATTATTGCAAATGGAAGGTTTTTTAATTTCATCTTTTATTTCTAGTTCTGATGATCATTTAAGATCATTTGAATCCCAATAAAGGCCAAAGCTTGAACTAATAAACCAGAAGCAGGCTAACAGACATCCCCTTCTTTGTTCTCTGAGTAAACCCAGAGATTGTGTCTTCCTGTGTCAACAAGTATAAGGCAAGATGGAGCTGACTAAGAGCATTTTCCTTTATTTATGGCCATTAAGAATGAGGTGCCTTTACCCAAAACAATATCTTGAATAATGAGACTTTTCTTATGTTAATATATTATGGACATATACTGTGTTATGTGATGTTAATGGTAAAGGAAATATTGATATCCTGGGTTGTAATTTCAATTGACACTTTGTCAACTCTCATCTTATTGTATTTACAACCTATTCAATTAAGAAAATTTCTTTCTCATACTGTGGTTAAACATATATGGAGATCATAAATTTGAATGACATAGACATCCTGAGTTGTTCTAAAATGCATTTAAGGCTTTTCATTCTTTTTATCAGACAGTCAGAATTGAACTTCTGGCTCCATGATCATGTATCTACCTGTCTTAAGTGAATAAACAATATGAATTTATATATCACCTAGCCTGTTTGCCTCTTTTAACTGTATTTTCAGGTTGGCAGTTCAAAATTCTCTCCCTTCTCCCCCACCCTCCCCCACCCATTGTCAAGATAAGACATATGATACCCATTACACATATGAAGTCAGGCAAAACACATTTCTTCATTAGCCATGTGTAACAGCAAGCACCTTGGCACACCCAAGATGGCCTGCAGGCACAGGTTCTTTGATTTGCTTTTCTATAGGAAAGACAACTTTTTAAAGAGGTCAACAATCTTACTTTAATTACATTCACTGGTTCAGGGAAAAGGTCAGCACCCTGAACATGGAGAAAATACAAGCAGAGAAATAAGCACAATGAACAACGGACAGGGCTCCAATTGTCTGGACAAAGCAATACAACCACCTACATACACCATCAGATCACACTATGGGGGTGTATGTCTTAACAAACAGCTACTCATCTAGAGTCCCATCTAGGGAATCAAAAGGTCTTTCTTGTGAGCTAACCCCCCAAACAAAATCTCACCTCAAAATATATATACACTTTTGGCAAAGAAGCTCAGAACCAGAAGGCATCACGACCCTCATGACTCAGTGCGTAATTAGCTTAGTACCAAAAGCTGTGAAAGCCTTCCTATAAGCAAGCCTCTCCAAAGCCAGCTTCCATTTAGACAAATTCCTCCCCCAATGGGCTCTATGTGACTCAGGATGTGTCACAGCTGGGCTGGAGTTCAAAGCAGCAAGACATCTGTGATCAAAAACATGTGGTCACATAGACCTAATAATGGACAGGGAAAATCTTTTTCCATTAACATTACACCATGTTTGAACAAAAAAAAAAATGAAAGAAAAGAAAAACCATGCTTCAATTTGCACTGAATCCATCAGTTCTCTATTTGGAGGTATACAGCACTTATTTTTAATGATGACTTCTCTGAAATTGTCATGGATCATTATATTGATCAGAGTTGCTAAGTCTTTTACATTTGATTATTTTTATATTATTGCTGTTACTGTGTCTATCATCCTCCTGGTTCTGCTCACTTCAATCTGCATCAATGCATCACCTTAATAATTTCTTACAGCACAATAGTATTTCATTATATTCATATAGTATAACTTGTTCAGTTGTTCCCTGGTTAATGGGTATCATCTGAGTTTCCAGTTGTTGCTGCTATAAATGTTTTTGCTCATATAGGTCTTTTTCCTTTTTCTTTGACTTCTTTGGCATATAGACTAAGTAGAACTATTGCTCGGTCAAAGGGAATGCAAAATTTTATAGCCCTTTGGCCACAGTCCAAATTGTTCTAAGAAAAGTGGGACCAGCTCAAAGCTCTACCAACAGTATACTTGTGTACCTATTTCTCACAGATGATGTCATTGGTTCTCTTTGAAAACAAAAGATTAACAACATTCTATGAGTAGTAACAACTGCCCTCTGGGGAATCAACCTACCAGTTTGAGTTTGGGAAGGCTGTATTCTTCTCCTATTCTTCTTCTCTCCTCCTCCTCCTCGTCCTCTTCCTCCTCCTCCCTCTCCTCATTCTCTTACCACACGTGGTTCCTATCACCACTTAGATTGTCATATTCTTACATATGGGTGCAGAGTCTAAAGCAATATAACTTTTGGTCCCTTACATTTTTAAAGATATCTTGGAGTTTAGGGGCTAGATTTTTAAAAATTTTCTGCTTATTTATTTTATTTCTCTCCCCCCTCCCACCTCCAAAAGCTGAGGCAATCTACTCTTTGTCCTGTGCAGTTTTTATTTATGATTTATTTATTAAGATGCAACTGTGAAAAAAAACCAGACTTTTAAAAACCAATTGTGAATTCAAAAGGAGCTACTTGACTATGTTTTTAAATCCAAATTATTTTGAGTTTCATTGAATGGCCAATAATTGGCCCCAGCCTAAGTCTTTGTTGCTCATTCTTTGGGTTGTGATGGTGTAGTGTAAGAGCAAATAGCAATTGTTTTCTGTTCTGGCCAGAAACTCTGATGGTCTTTTCCTCCCAGACTGATACTTTTGTGATGGTAAACTATGCAATATTTTGTCTCCGTTCTTACCTAGCCATTAGTCATTGAATGGTATTGCCTCAGACAGAATTCTGGGAAAGTCTTAATTTAGAAAGGCTAAGGTCACTCACTGCATCCTGAACAATGACCAGTCATCTTGTCTTCTCTCTTGCCACTGGACTCAGATGACTGGAAAAGAGAATGAGGCTGGTGACTGCACATCTCTGCCTCACTTAAATCAAATTTACAGGCAAGTCAAGACATGTCTTTGGTTTTGCGATGTCATAGGTCTTTCAGAATGAAGGATGAACAACAATAGCAACAAACAATTTTCTCTCACACCCTCCAATATTTGACATTTTCCTTTTCTGTCACCTTAGCTAGTCTTATGATGTTAGGTGTGATGTTATGATGTTAGGAGCTTAAGGGACTCCAAAATACTGACACACCAGGTCCTGCTTTAATGAATTCAACCCAAGCCTTCTCTCAGACAAAGACAAAAACAAAGTTTATTAAAGATTAGTCATATTGGATAAAGTCTTAAGAAATTTTAGCATTTGTATCACTAATGCCAGTGGGCCATGTTGAATCTGCTCAAAACTAGATTGAATCTGAGCACTTTCTTGGAGGCAAGATGAAACTTATATACAGAAAGGATGTAAGAGTGATCTAGGAGTGGTTCTGGGGTGATGGGAGGAGGGGTTTATGGATGGTCTTGAGGAGGACTCTGAGGAGGATCTTGATGGGATTGGGGTGACTAGAGGTCAGACTCCAGGAACCAATAGAATGGGATTAAGGGTAGGAAGTAGCTGAAGGCTACCTAGAGATTTGGGTATAGGTTAAGAGTAACCTACAGATTTGGGCCTACTGATAATGAAACACTTATGGCCTCAGGTAAATTACCTCATCAAGTGGTAAGATTCAAGGAGAGTTCAAGGGGGCTCTCAGACCCTATACCCCATCAGGTATGCCTCGGAATTGTTTTAATTTGCATTTCTCAAATTATTAGAGTGAGTTAGATAATTATTTTCTATATAATTATTGACAGATGAGAGAAATTATTAATAACCAATGGTTTGGATCTAGAATTTTCCTATTTTCTATAGTCCTCATTTTAAACTTCAGTCTCTGGAAGGATGTTACTGATGATGAGATGGAATTAACTCTTGAATTAATTCTCCTCAAGCATGGTAAGACTTCATCCAACCTTACACAGAATTTAATCTCATTGTGTTGTAGGGGATAAATCCTTTGATTAGATTGCCCAAGGCTGAGGTGGAAGGGGGGGGGAAGGGGAAGATGGGATTTAAAAGTAAATGACACAATCAAAGTTCATGAAAATAGGTTTAGCCCCTCATTGTAACATTCCTTCCCTCTCATTACTTGTTAACCCCTCGGAGTTGATTGCCATCCTCTGATACACCCACTTTTCCAAAGCCGTATAAGTCTTGAGCCTGCCTCCATGGAGGGTCTTTGGAATTCCAGAGTGTTACTGACCACTTTTATTATAAGATTATTAGTAAAATGCTATTTACCCAGAAATGATGTCTCTTGAACATTTGAAACATCAGATAGTTTTCATTTCTTTCTCTGACAGCTGCTTGTCAAATATAAGTTTTTATGAATTATAGTTTTGGTATAATTTTTTTGCTAGTTGAATCTATGCTGTCAGACTCAAAAAGGATTTTTTAGAATTTTAGTCTAAGTATATTCAACCTCTTTCCAAATAATACGAGATATGGCTGTTATGGTATTTGTCTTACTATTAGGCATGATGTTTAGAGTTTGTGTAAAGTGATGATTTTCAATGACCTTAGCTTCTTCCACCCTTCCTTCTTCCAATGTTATTAGCTCCTTCTTTTTCTCTTTCATTTAAATTAAGCTTAAGGAACAAGTGATTTTTTATGATTATCACAAATTAACTAGCAACACATTGTGTGACTCAGTGTTGAGGGTACTACTGATGAAAAGCTGCAGAAATACTTTGCCTATAACTGAAGAGCTGATGATCACTACAAGGATGATGATAATGCTAATTATCTCATTCTGATCTTTTTAATATAGTTCACATAGAAATGGTTTTGGGTTATATTCCTATGTAGCTATTATTCTTTTATGTGCAATATTATACACTTTTTTCATGGGCAGATCAAATGCCTGTTTTTTGTAATGGAAGAAAATACTATGATATATCCCATGTAGATATACAAAAAGCATCTTTGGAAAAAACTCCAGTAGTAGATAGGATATTTCCTCTTGTTTTGGCATATTTAGTCTTTTTCACTTGGTCTCCATTGTCAAAGATTTTTCATTCAATGTAGTTTGGAGATTATGAACATTTGGCAGGACAACATCTGTTAAATAGATCAATGACCCATTGTGGGCAGTACCTCTATCTGTGAAGGTGCTCTGGTTGCAGTACAGTTTATTGAATCTCAAGGGGACTTTGACCTTTTATTGGTATTACGAGGATTTATTTTCTGTTAGTTTTTGAAGGATGATGAATTTTTGGTGTATGATTCTGGCCAATTGATAGTTTATGTTTAGTCACTGCTTAATTTTGGGAATTTGTTGTGATGGACAGCACAGTTGCTATCATTCCTTCCCATCATCTGAAACTCCTAAAAGATGATTATGATGATGATTGTAATTTATTTGAGGAAATATGTACAAACATAAACACCATGTGTATATACATGTATATGCAAGGTTATTGGTCAGTAGTTTCAGTCATGTCCAATTCTTCATGACACGTTTTGGGTTTTCTTAGAGTGGCTTGCCATTTCCTTCTCTGGTTCATTTGGCAGATGAGGAAACTGAAGCAAATGGGGTTACATGACCTGCCCAGGATCAGATGCTAGCAAATGTCGGAGGCCAGATTTGAACTCAGGAAGATGAAATTTCCTGATTCCAGGCTGAGCATTATTTATCTATTATATCTACACAAGCTAACATACATTTGAAATTTAAAAGGATATCATCAACTAGAATGATTAAAGATCTTCTGTAGGAGGCAGGAGGTAGAAGGCACCTGCGCTGAGTAAATGAACCTAGAATTGTTAAGAGGTGAAATGAGGGACCATGTACATTCCAGAAACAGGGCACAATGTGTGTAAAGGCATGGATAGAGGGGGTGGGATATAATGTATAGAGAATGCAGAAGTTGGTACAATGCAAATTCTGGTCAACTATTTGTCCAGCTATGAAGAATCCAGTATGAAATTATTAAAAATACATTTTTCATGTTGGTATCAGATGTATTGCCTATTTAGAGCATTGTTTGATGTCAAATGATAACGAATAATCTTCTCATTATTATGTATCATTGGTCAGGATGAACCCTAAGGCAAAAAGTAGTTAACAGGTATTAATTATATCAATTTGCTTCAGCCTAAGTGTTCAGTTGTCATTCCTACAGGACTAAATCTTTAAAGTAAATATGTTAATTCTTCCTCTTTCACATTGATTTTCCTTTTGAATCTACCATGATAACCATGAGTTATCTGTTTCGCATTTTGTTAGCTTAGACAGGTGACCCTCCTTTCCCCCTCCCCCCAATGACTTTATGTCGATAACTAATATTTCCTCCCTTCTACAGAGCACAAAATAAGGCTATGAAGGAAACAGTTGGGTGAATTAAAAAATAAAAATGCTCTTGAAATTTCACATAGTTTTAAAATGTCCTTTCCATGGCACCACTTCATTTCTCATGGTATGGCATGCACCAAATGAATGGATTTCATATATAATTGCAATGTAAAGAAAATCAACTATCATGATTTGAGATCACGCTAAAGGAATCTGAAAAATCACTTAGCTGATAGAACTTTAGGAATTCCAACTAGTCCATTTCTTGACCTTCAGGTGTGAATACAGAAAAACAAACAACCATCCCAGACAAATGAAAATATAGTCTATTCATTTTCACATTCAATTCTCAGTCTCTGGAAATTCATGTAGGAAAACTAACAAAGAATGAAATATTTTCATGGCTACATTATTACTCCACTCCAGAACTTTATTTATATTCACCTGAAGGAAATAGTAAAGCATTGTCAAGATATAAACTTGTTAATTATCTATTTAAAAAAAAAACACTGAGAACTATATTAATCTCTTCCACAAAGAATTAATCCAGACTTAGCAGAATTCATGTTGTTCTCAAAAATAAAATAAAATAAAGGTTGGGGACATTTGTTGGCTATATGAGTTTGGGCATGTCAATTCACCTTTCTTGGCCTCAGTTTTCTCATTTTCACGACGAATTGGGGTGCAGGGTAAACACAATCACCTCTAACATCTTTTCCATTCAGGAAAGTCAGCTTGTGACCTGACTTCCAAAATTTTTTAAAAATTTTCAGTGTGAGCACTTATACTTTATGTATATAGGCAAATTAGGATTTGCTTTATTGGTTTGTTGATTGCCTAAACTTAAGCAAACATAAAGGAGTATCTCATAGGCGCATTCCTCACTGCCCCGCCCCCAGATAATTAACATTTGGTTAAACATTTACCACCCCACCACTGCTTCCAGCTTTAAATCTATGATTCTCTGCTTTAGTGTTGCAGAGGATTTTGTGATATATCTAAGAATTTCACTTAGTGGAAATAAACCAAAATTGGGCTTTGTGAACTTTCAGTTAAAATTAGAAGCCAAGTCTTTTAATGCTTCCACAAAGTAGAAGTGATGTCCTTCCCCCCTACCTCTTTTTCACTTTTCTCACTTCTTTTCCTTTTAGCTTTAGTTGGGAATAAATTACAACAGAACAACAACAACAAAAAAAAAAACCACAACCCATGGATGAATTTCTACACTGGAAGAGAAAGGAATGGTATTTACAAGAATTTCTGGAGTATTGAGTAAACATTAGTTTTCAACAATTTTCTTCATTTTTTTTGAGCAAGGGAAAGTTTTAGCACCAGACTTAAACAACTTTTTATGTCCAGTCATTTCCAACTGTTCATGATCCCATCAAGTCCTGTCCATGGGGTTTTCTTGGCAAATATACTGGAGTAGTTTGCCATTTCCTTCTCCAGGGGAAAAGTGGTTAAGAGACTTGCCCAAGGTCACACAGCTAGGAAGTTTCTGAGGCTAGATTTGAACTAAGGTCTTCTGACTTCCTGACACTCTATCCACTGCACCTCCTAGTAGCTGGAAAACAGCTTTCTAAGTCCCATGAAAACATGGATCTGTGGTATGAGCTGTAATGGTTTTCTGTGGATAGTTAGTGGTGTGCTGATTTTGGGAACTCATGAAGGGATTGCTATGCTGTTGTATTGCTCTGGACAGGGCTGTATTTGTGTCATCACTGGTCAAGATGGGTGCTCATTTCTCCTCCTCCTCTTCATTCTTCTTCTCCTTCCTGATTTAGTGTGGGTATTTGCTCTGGAGATGACAGAAGGAAAGAAGTAACATTTTTTATATGCTTTTAACTTTAGCATCTTGATTCTTCTAATTTCCCATCAGTAAACTTGTTTTTAAATTTAATTTTATGGGCTAGTTTATTCTATGGCTCGCTTGAATATAATCTGACAAAAAATTGCATTTTGGTAGCCTAGGGTATATCCAAGTGAGTATATCAATCCCAGGAAATTTGTATAACAACTCCTTAGGGTATGGGGAGAATATATTAGAACTTCTTTTTACATTTATTTTTAAATTAGAATATCTCTTTTAAAAGGAAAAAAAAATTGAGCTTTAGTAGTATTTATTTGCAAATTGATGCTGATGCCTTCACTTGATCTATATTTCAGATGACCATATGTCATGCATGGTACATGAAATACCTTGAGAGAACAATGAAATACCTGGAGATCCACAATGAGGAAGGGTTTACAGTGAAAATCTTTCCTCGTTCGTTTACTTTTAGTATATAGCTACAGATCACAATTTATATGTGTCCACTTAAATAGATCATATTTTCTAGTTTTAACAAAACTAACCCTCACATGAAGGACGTGTCCTAAAATGACTTGCAGAGAAATGATGACTAAAGATAATACTTATAAAGTGAAAGCATGACAAGAATGACAAGAAAATGACAGAGCTGACACTTGTCCTACTCTGAGCTTTTCGTTAGCCATATGTTAAGGTAAAAACAATTTTCTAAGAAGTTCTGACAAGAAATTGACCAAAAAGCCAAGAAATCTTCAAAATGATTTGAAATATAAATTCATATCTACTATTGTTAATGCCAAACTTTATCCTAAGGGTAAGTCTTGAGGTATGATAATACAAAGTCATCCTAATTAGCAAGACATTTAAAAACTAAGCATCCAATACATGAAGACAATCTTCTACAATTTTTCCCACCAATGTACAAAGTCATGAAATTATCAATATAATACTTGAAAATTTCCACTAACATTAGCAATAAATGTTTCTAAGCTTCTTTTGGCTTATCTTACTTATTAGTGTAAACATAATTGCAAATATCATTGGGGAAATGTTTGTTCTTTCTACTGTGGCAAAAAAAATGGCTGTAATAATACATGGAAAATATGATAGCATCAAACTGAAATTTATTCTGTCATCAGCAAATGCTATTGAGAAAAAACATAGAAAACATGACTGGAGACAGGAAGAAACAAATACTAGAAAGAATTATGCATTGTAGGATAATTGCTACACAGTACAGAGGTTTCCAACATGTCTTAGCTTATGGCATTTTCTAAATTCCATGAAATACACTAAGGTTTTTTAAAGCTGTATAGGAGAAGACATTCTTCATAGAAAAAAAAAACTTCTTTGATGTAACAGGTATATCCTACATGAAATAAATACTCAAATATAATAATGTATAGTCAAAATATCGTGGTAAGGTCAGCCAACATGTAGCAACAAATAGAGTAAGGGGATGGATAATAGAGGAACTTCAGAGTTTACTTCGATGATCCCTTTTCCTCTCCTGCTTTGTTTCAGGCTTCTGTCTCACTAACAATACTAGAGTAAAATAACATGATGTCAGAAGATAAATCTCTCCAGTTTTATTTCTCTTGCTTATCACTTAGGACTGGCTAAAGACAGTAGAAAAGTTTCTCCAGTTATGCAGCTTCCTGGGGAAAAAGTCGTTTTTCACACATCCTTACTTACACCTCACCATATTTATTAAATGAGTCTATAGTCTCATCCAATTTGGTTTTTTTTTTCCCAACAGCCATCATTAAACAAAGCAGAGTTAGTGACCATCAATATGCTTTATAGGACATGAATAAATAGTGATGAAATAATTGACAGAAATATCAGGGAGAATGGTGAACCATGGTAAATGTATTCTGTCTAGAGTTGCTGCAAGAACTAAGACTTTCCTATGTTCACTTTAACTTTGATAACTACACATTCATACAGAGTTATCAGGGGCTCTGAGTTCACTAGTTCTCCATCCTGAGTCATTGTAGAGGGCCCTGAAGATTCAATGCTCTGTACCTCAAAAATCTATGGGAATGTATTTTAATTCCAGAAGTGGGAGATCAGTGCAAGAAATTGGGTGACGCAGGATAAAAATAATCAGCTTGAACCTACCTAAAATTGCAGTATGGGGTAGAACACGACTTTGACAGAAAGTCATAATTCATGACCAATATAGAGAGTTGAGTAAATCAATGAAGACTCCAAGTATCATTAGAAAAATTCTTATACTTCTAGAGATATGCCCAAAATTCAGCTTAGAAGAAGAAAGTGACTTTGTAATAACTGTAGTCACTCAAAGGAAAACTAAATGACTATCCACAAGAATTACATGAATATTTAGGAAAATGAATTGAGAAATAAAAAAAAATGAAATAAAAGCTCTGAAGGAAAGGCTTAAGTGAAAAAGCAGCTTAGGAGAGAAAGTGGTAAACATTAAGTAAACTGAGTCCCTAAAAACTACATTTGATCAAATAGAAATAAATTAAACCATCAGTCAGAAAAAATATTAATATAAAATCAAAAGACTGAAAAATAGATGGAAAGTTAGATAAATGATATCTAAACGTGTATCTGTATGTATAGAAAGATGCACATACATATAAGTATATATGTGTGTATATACAAATGCACATATGCATATACACAGTGTATCCCAAAACTCTTAGTGAACTTTTAAGCTAAAAAATTAAAAGATTTTAGACTATATATATTTGTAAAAATCTAAAGCCACCATATAAAAGATAACAATATTGAACGTATCTAGAAAGTTCAACTACTAAAGAAACATATTCAGAACACACAAGACCTTGCGGCTTCTACTATAAAGAAGGAGAAATTTTGGAATATAATATTCAAAAGACAAGCGATAAAATGGCTTACCTCCAAGAGTAACTTATTCTGTCAAATTGAGTATAATCCTATTGGGGGGGGGGATGCACTCAGTGAAATAGAGGATTTTCAACATTTTTGACAGACCAGAGCTGCATAGGAACTTTGAATACTGACACGACTATCAAGAGAAAACTAAAAAGGTAAATTTATTTGAAAAATTGGAAGGGACTATACAGTGACATACTGCTAATATTCTAATAGGGCAGGGGTTCTTGGGGGAATAAAATTGTATTTTTAATAGTTTTAGATCTGTTTCGATATAATTGATTTCCTTTGTAATGTTATGTATTTAATTTTATATATATAAAATATTATTTTTAGAAGGAGTACATAGGCTACAAGACTGTCAAAGAGATCTACAACCCAAAAAAAAGATGAGTCCAGTAGCAGGCAGGAGAAGAAACGAGTATCCCTGTGGAACTTTAATGTCTTCAAAGGGTACTGAAAGAGTTAAATAAGAAAATGGAGGATGCGTGTGTGTGCATACCTTTGCATATACATACACACACACATACACACACACATATGCAAGTAGTATGAAATGGAGATTCAGTTTCATATATAATCCTGTTTTGTGTGTATTTTTGTGTATGAAAGTCCTTTGGACAGAGTATTTAAATACATGATTTGGAAAAAAATAAAAAGAGACTTCAAAAAAGAGGGAAACTTTGAGTAAGTATTTAACCAGTATTTAACCACATGCTCATGTTGCCACCTGCACCCCGAACTCCACTCCCTCACATTTTGAATGGATTAGCTGCTCCAAGTATCTGTAATGGCTGAAAGGCCTGTGGTAGATTATATCAAATCCTTTGACAGAAACTCTGGTGGCAAAATGATAGGAAAGTAAAGTCTGTTACATTGTATAGCTATGTTTAATTCCCTAGCCATAAGGATTTGATTACATCATTACATCAAGGACAACCTGGTAAGAAAATAGGAAGTCAATATTCAGGACAGGAACAACTCAGACACAGATACCATCTTAAGGTTTACAAAGTATTTTCAACAAAACAAAACAGTCCTGTGAATACAGGCCTCCACAGAGTCAGAGTCTGGTGTGTTGGCATGCCCTGAACGGAAGAGTCAATGGGGATGCTCCCACAAGGTGTGCCAATATACTGAGTCCATCTTCTATACAAACTTGTGTCTGTGACGTAGGTAGGGCAAATTTTATTATCTCTCATAAAGAAACAGGCTCAGAGAAGTTACATATTTCATGTAAGAGAATTCAATTAGTAAATGGAATGATGCATAACTGTACTCAGGTCTCCTCAATCCAAATCTGAATTCAGGACTCTTTCCACCTTTCCTTCCAGGAAAGCTGTTTTATTCTCATGCTTCTTGATTTTAATGGAATTTTTTAAAAATATATTTAGTTTTCAGCATTGATTTTCACAAGAGTTTGAATTACAACTTTTCTCCCCATTTCTACCCTCCACCCCACTCCAAGATAGCATATATTCTGGTTGTCCTGTTCCCCAGTCAGCCCTCCCTTCTGTCACCCCACTTCCCTCCCATCTTTTTTTCCCTTCCTTTCTTGTAGGGCAAGATAAATTTCTATGCCTGCGTATCTTATTTTCTAGCTGCATGCAAAAACTTTTTTTTTTGTTTTTGAACATCTGTTTTTAAAACTTTGAGTTATAAATTCTTTCCCCTCTTCCCTTCCCACCCACCCTCCCTAAGAAGTCAAGCAATTGAGCATGGGCCACACGCGTATCATTATGTATAACGCTTCTACAATACTCAAGTTGTGAAAGACTATGTTTTGCTCCTTCCTATCCTATCCCCCTTTATTCATTTTTCTCCCTTGACCCTGTCCCTTTTCGAAAGTGTTTGTTTTTTATTACTTCCACTCCCATCTGCCCTCCCTTCTATCATCCCCCCCTTTTTTATCTTCTTTCTCCTTCTTTCCTGTGGGGTAAGATACCCAATTGAGTATGTATGGTATTCCCTCCTCAGGTCAAATCCAATGACAGCAAGATTCACCCATTCCCCCTCACCCGCCCTCTCCTCTCCTCCTACATAACTGCCTTTCTTGCCACTTTTAAGCGAGATAATTTACCCCATTCTATCACTCCCTATCTCCCCCCCCTCAATATATTCCTCCCTCATCCCTTAATTTGATTTTATTTCTTTTAGATATCTTCCCTTCATCTTCACCTCACCCTGTACCCGTTCTCTCTCTCTCTCTCTCTCTCTCTCTCTCTCTCTCTCTCTCTCTCTCTCTCTCTCTCTCCATATATACACATACATATATACATACATATACACATATATACATATATATACATAAACATATATAAATATATATGCATATTCCCTTCAGCTGCCCTAATACTGAGGTTTCATGAATCACACACATCATCTTCATCATCTTTCCATGTAGGAATATACGAAACAGTTCAATTTCAGTAAGTCCCTTGCAATTTCTTTTTCTCGTTCACCTTTTCATGCTTCTCTTGATTCCTGTGTTTGAAAGTCATATTTTCTATTCAGCTCTGGTCTTTTCACTGAGAAAGCTTGAAAGTCCCCTATTTTATTGAAAATCTATATGTTGCCTTGGAGCATGATACTCAGTTTTGCTGGGTAGGTGATTCTTGGTTTAGTCCTAGCTCCATTGACCTCTGGAATATCATATTCCAAGCCCTTTGATCTCTTAATGTAGAAGCTGCTAGATCTTGGGCTATTCTAATTGTGTTTCCACAATACTCAAATTGTTTATTTCTGGCTACTTGCAGTATTTTCTCCTTGACCTGGGAGCTCTGGAATTTGGTGACAATATTTCTAGGAGATTTCTTTTGGGGATCTCTTTGAGGAGGTGATCTGTGGATTCTTTCAATTTCTATTTTGCCCTGTGGTTCTAGAATATCAGGGCAG
>CM053624.1:235769605-235804356 GCA_028646595.1 Phalanger gymnotis | reverse complement strand
TCTACTTCTCTAAATTTCTTTTCTAAATCCTTTTTGAGCTCTCCCATGGCCTGAGACTAGTTCATGTTTTTCTTGGAGGCTTTTGATGTAGGCTCTTTGACTTTGTTGACTTCTTCTGGCTGTATGTTTTGGTCTTCTTTGTCACCAAAGAAGGATTCCAAAGTCTAAGACTGAATCTGGGTGCATTTTCACTGCCTGGCCATGTTCCCAGCCAACTTACTTGACCCTTGAATTTTTCAGTGGGGCATGACTGCTTGTAGACTAAAGAGTTCTATGTTCCAAGCTTGGGGGGGGATGTACCAGCTCTGCCTCACCAACACTCCTCCTTCCCCAAGAACGCCCAACCAGGACTGGACTTAGATCTTCAGCAGGCTCTTCACTCCTGCTCTGATCCTCCACTTAATTCCTCCCACCAGGTGGGCCTGGGGCCAGAAGCAACTGCAGCTGTAGTTCTGTAGCTGCCCCACCTTCACTGCCCCTGGGGCAGTGGCCAAAGAGCAAACTCCCTGTCCCTGGCAGCTTTTCCCACTAAGCTACTATGTTATCTTTGGTGTTTGCGGGTTGAGAAGTCTGATAACTGCTGCAGCTCACTGATTCAGGGTGCTAGGGCACGTTCCACCCGGCTCCTGGTCTTGTTGGTCCATGCCGCCCATGCTGGGCTCTGCTCCACTCGGCTCTGCTCCCCTCTGCTCCCAGATCCATGAGGGATAGATCTTACCCAGAGACTTTCCAGGCTGTCCTGGGCTACAGCCCTGCTTCCCTCTGCTACCCTATGGGTTCTGCAGTTCTAGAATTGGTTCAAAGCCACTTTTTATAGGTTTTCGGAGGGACTTGGTGGGGAGCTCACACTGGTCCCTGCTTTCCAGCTGCCATCTTGGCTCTGCCCCCCATTTGATCTTTTCATTGATGCATTTTGTAGCTTCTAATTTAAGTATTTTGAAAAAAAAGGTAATTGCTATCTTTTAATTTATTTGTAGAGTACTTTACTTTTCCTGAAGAAAACATTAGCAATATTGATGAAATATTTGAAAATAGTTAAGTAATGAAATGCCATTTTCCACTAATGAGACAAAGTTGGAGTTGAATGATGTTCAAGACATGGGCCCTTTGTTTTGTAGTTGCTTATAATTCACATTGGTTTCTTGGAAGTGACAGAATTCCCTGGTGGAGAATGGATTTGAACTAAAGTAGCTTGGTGCTGTCAAAGTGAGGAAAGGCAGCCAAGAGTCCATGGTTACAGAAGTTCTCCAAAACATAGGAACCTGTCACAAGGAGTAAGATATTCATCAGGATGGGGATAACAGTTCTGATGCTATATATGTAGGAATACAAGAAACCCTTGGAAAACGCTATTGTTGTAATGATGGTGGTGTTGGTGGTGGTTGTGATAAGCAGCAAAAGTTGTAGAAGCAGCAAGAAATAATCATTCATACATACATACAAACATAATATACATACTCACATAAACATACACATACACATATACATGCATGCAGATATATTTTAGTTGCTCCTCATAATAGCTCTTTTAGGTAAATGCTATTATCCTGATTTTACAGAGGAGAAACCAAAGTTGACAGAATTTTTAAAAAACATTTTCCCATTGTCATACTGCAAATAATTTTCAGAGGCAGGATTCTCAGGTCTTCCTGACCCCAAGTCCATCATTTGATCCATTCAACTATCTAGCTTCCTCTCATATGGTGAGATGTGAAGCAGGCATTTTGTTTTTTAGTATCCCTCAAAACTACTCTCCCTTTACATAGGTTTCCACAACCAGTGCCCTCATACTTTTCTATAGTCCGTGTTATAACTTCCCTCTCGTATCTACCTTAGCCAAGTAGCACCAACAATCAGTCCTCACTATTCTTGACCACCTGTCATACCCATTAATAATAATCTGATAAATGCAATCTACATAGTGCCTTGAAAATTCATAGTCTAGTTAATCTTCAAACTTCACCCATGCTAAGGTCTTACTTTAATAGTTTTATTATCTATACTTTTATCAGTGAAGGTGATCTCTCTACTTATATGGATTAGAACTCCTCTGTAACTAGATAGATAGTCTCTGAAAACTGTTGTGGCTAAAAAAATTATCACCATATCTGACAGGGTTCTTAACCAATTTTGTAATGTACTGCTTTCACAATCGGGTGAAGCCTATGGACCCCTTCCCAGAATAATGTTTTTCAATGGATAAAATAAATACCTAGGCTTGTAAAGGAAACCAAGTATGTTGAAATGCAATTTAAAAAAAAAACAACCACACACACATTTAAAAAATGTAGTTCATGGAACCTAGATTAAGAGCCAAAATGGTGATGGATTTTTCTGAATTGAGTTCAGCTACTGTCTCTCTGTATTACAGACTGACAGCCCATCAGGTCTATAGCCTATTAAATGCACATGAAATTTTTTTCTGCCTAGTAACAACTCACAGAGTTTGCTTTCCATTTGTATAGCCTCTGTGACCCCAGGGCATCTCTAGAACCTGATCTGCAGCACCAAATTAGGGTGCCAATAAAGCCTAAAGTCTTAACAAGTGATAAAACTTTTTATTACCTTATCTAGATAAGCCTTCTGCATTTTAAACAAAGATGTTCTATGCCTTAAGTCAAAAAAGTAATGAATATGGGGATTTTAGGTACCCCTGGAAAGCTGGTGAGGTATATTTTTGTTAAAGAGATCTTACTGAACCTCCTAAATTAAAAAAAAAAGAATCAATCACTACATATCCCTTGAGCATCTATAAGGTAAACATTTTTGCACTAGGTAGGCCTGGAGGGCAGGAGGATAGGATAAGCCTCCTCCTTTAAGGAACTTAAAATCTGGTGGGGAAAATTTCCACACAAGAAACAAGCCTCTTATACATAGCAATTTTTCAGCATTCTGAGACAGTTACAATGGGTGTTGTAAATGTGCAAAGAAAGGAAGGATACTATGGTTGCAATAATCAAAGAGTAAAAAAATAAAATTTTGTATGGACAAAAGAGGAGGAGGGCCTTCCAGTTAGGAACAGCAACCTAAGCAAGGAAAAAAAGGTAGAAAAGAATTTCATCTAGGTTGTGGGCAGTGAGTAGGCAATGTTTTTTAGTCTGAATTTGCATGGGATCAGACCTATCTAAAGAGGATCTCAGAACATTAGATAGTAGGTGAAAATTCTAACTTAGTCAAATTTTGGTGTCTTAGTGATCTAGGGAGGCCAAGAAACTATTGACTGCCTTAAACTTCAGTTTGCTCAATTGTAAAAGCACTTACTCACAGGGCTGTCCTATGGATCAAATGAGATAATGCATGTAAACTTTATGTAAATCATCTAAATGTAGGTTGTCATTGATATTATTATTATGAAATTTTCCATACAGATAGTGCCTATCTCTGGGGACGTGTTGCATCACAATTCAGGCCAGAGTAATGGTTCAAAATTCTGTAAATACATTTATTGTATGTATTTTGTTTTGGTTATACACATGAAAAAGATTTAACATATACAAATTGTGAGGACTACCCACTAATCAACTATCACTACAAATTGGCTTTGACAAATAGGTTTTCCTAAGGATTATAGACCAGCTGGAGCCAATATTTCTTTGTATATCAGCAGCCCCTGGCAATTCATTAATCTTTTGGGGATACTTTACATCTCAGTTATCATTGCAGAAAACTTCAATTTTTCAACTACTTTTTAATTGGTAAGGGAGTAGCCAAGTTATCCATGACCTTCAGTCATGTCCAAAATACGTTATGCCTTCGCCATGCTCTCTTGAAGTGATTCTACCAATGAATACCTTTGATAGCTTTGATGCAAAATCACATTACATCTTTTTTCTGTCAAATAGTATTCTAATATTTCAAAATGTGACATTCTGACAAAGGATCAATACAACATGATTCAATTGTTACATGTAGTATTTTGTAAAACTTAATGTTCTATATAAATATGAACTAGGAGAATATAACATATAACAGTTGTCCAAAAAGATCCTGATTCCACACTGTTGAAGAGACCCCTAAATAAAATAGTTACCATAAATGAATATGATTCCTTTGATTCTCCAACAAAAAGACAGGTGCTTATGTAGTTATTTTCTAGTGCTAGGCTGGAGAATGTAGATCATACTGATCCGTTCATCCCAGTTATGAATAGAAAGCACTGAAGAGATAACAATACTTTTCCACTTTCCAAAGTGCTTTGATAAACATATTAGTTTACTTGATTCTTATTAAAATGTATGAAGTAGGTGATATTATTATCTCCAATTTATTGTAAAGGGAAATTGAAAAATGGAGAAGGGACTTAGCCAAGTCATCAAGCAAAGGTAAGAGCCAGAATGTAAGCCTCTTGATGCTTCGGAAAGTTCTGGGGTAAGAGACACAGTTTGGCTATGGAATAATAAAAAGGGCTAATTGGTTAGATGATTTCTAAGCTCTCTTTAAGTCTATTTCTATTCCATATTTGGTCATGGAAATGCTGAATTGATGTTATATTATACTCCACCAGATACACTCTTAATAAGGTCTAAACATGCTTAAAGGCTCATTGTGAAGAAGCAGTCCATCTATGGTAAAGAAAATATAATAATACTACTCAAGACCCACTTTGTCCCCAATAAAATCTTTTTAAAAAATTAAATTATACTTTATGTTTTACATTCTTTATTTATGAATACAGAACTGCATTTTCCTTCCCCTACCAAGTTCAACAAGTCTAACAAATCAATCAACTGAATGTGAGAGTATATGCAATGTTCCATATCTGCAGTCCCTTATGTCTGCAAAGAAAAAAGAGTATATAGTCTTATTCATGTACAAGATGATATTCCAAGCACTATTCTTCTCTCTGCATGATTCCTACTTTCAATTGAACTTTTATTTGAGTTGGCATTGCTGCTGCCTTCTGTCACACCATCTATAATTCCTAGTATATCTTTAGCATAGAGATGATAATTCAATGCATGTGAGATGCTGTGGTCATCAAAAGAGAGAATGTAGAGAGAGATGAGAAGATCACCTAGAGCTTTGGGGTACATTCACAATCAGAAGGGAGGACATGGATGATGATTCAGTAAAGGAGTATAAGAAGCCAAATAAGTAGAACAATGAGAGGGCAGTGTAATGAAAACTCAGAAAGGGAAGGATATCCTGAAGGAGGAAGGATTTAATAATGCTAAATGAGACACCAAGATAGCTGGAGATTAAGAAAAGACTTTCTCTCTACCTACATAGCCACACCTTAATACAAGTGCACATCATCCCTCATCTGGACTATTTCAGTAGCCTAACTGGGCCCCTTGCCTCCAGTTTTACTCTCTGTCCATTCTATCTTCCACAGTTTTCAAACTGCTATTTCTCGATCATCCTGCTTCAGAAGTTCTAGTAGATGTTTATTGCCTCTAATATAAAATTCAGATTCTTCAATATGTGATTTAAAGAGGTTATAATCCTATCTTTCAAGGCTTATCATAAACTAATACCTTATATATACTACACCTACCAGCCAAACTACTCTACTTACTGTTCCTTAATATACTACATTTATTTCACAATTGTTCCCCTTGCTTAGAAGGTACTTCTTCCTCATATGTGCCTCCCAGATTTCCTAGCTCAGCTCAATGACATCTTCACAAGGCCTTTTCTGATCTGCTGTGTTGTAAGGCCTCTTGTCCCCATATGACTTTGTATTATGCACACACAAACACATACAGACATATATATGCTTATATACACATTATTATATTACATGTATGTACAAATAAAATATGCATATCCATATACGTATATTGTACTTATTTATCTCTACATGTTACTTCCCCTCAGTAAAATGTAAGTTTCTTGAGTGCATGGATTATTTTTGTTTTTTTCTTTGAATTACAAGTACCAAATATAGTACTTTAGATAGAAAAATACTCAATAAATATTTGCTGAGGTGAATTGAAATGCTTACAATACATGGGGTAATGTCCTAGGTGCTATGGAGCAGTCGAAATTAAGTGGAAATATAGACACTACCCTTAAGGGTTTTGCCATCTAACATAGCCTCTGTTGAATATTATGTAGGTACTAGATTTATATGTTGTTGAATTTTTGTGACTTTAAAAATTTACGTGAAATCTTATTTCTAACATTGTGGAGCTGGTGTAAGTTGATGTAGTTAGTGCCAGTAAAAAAGTATACTTATAATTGCTCATCTTTAATAAGGACCTGTTTTTATTAACCTCTTCAAACTACATGGAGAAAGGAAGGAAAGTTGGGAGGCCTTCAGAAGGGGTGGAGAGAAGGAAAAAGATACTTATTTCTCTTTTATGTCTTCTAGCTAAAAATTTCCTTTGAGATAAAAACAAGGTAATACCTTGGGTTACTATTTTTAAGGTGACTCAGGCTTCTGTCTTGGTGTGATCACCATTTAGGTCATGTTAAAATTCATCGAACTTAGTCAATTTTATCTTGTTGTAATTTAGCACTTTTTACTGAGAGTTAGGAGATGCCTCCAGTATTCCACACTTCTAAAGATCTTATTCTAAGGAATGTGGTGAGGGAAGAAGCAAAAAGGAAAAAAAAATGCTGGATTCTAAGGCAAAACTGGGCTATATGGTACAGTAGATAGAGTGCCAGGCCTACAGTCAGAAAGTTCTTGTTCAGTTTTTCAGTCATGTCTGACTCTTCTTTACTCCATGAACCATAACACACCAGGCCCATCTTCCACTATCTCTCAGAGTTTATCCATGTTCATGTTCATTGTTTGTATGACACTTATCTATCCATCTCATCCCATGCTGTCCCTGAAAACCTGAATTCTAATCCGGTGTCAGACGCTTACTAGTTGTGTGAACTTAGGCAAGTTATTTAACCATGTTTGCCTCAGTTTCCTCATCTGTAAAATGCACTGGAGAGGGAAATGGCAAAACACTCCAGAATCTTTGCCAAGAAAACCCCAAATGGGATCACAGAGAGCTGGACACAGCTGAAAAATGACTGAACAATAACAACAACAAAGCAAGATGTTTATTTTGTTGATACCACTTAAAGAAAGCTATGGAAAACTGAAATCATCAGGAGAATGCTTGTCCCCAAAGAAAAGAAATGCAATTCTCCACTTCCAGTGGAGCTAGGTGACTCAGTGGACAGGCCCAGTAAGATCATAGTTCAAATCCTGTCTTAGATACCTTCTAGCTATATGACCCTGGACAAATCATCAATTTCTTTCTGCCTCAGTTTGCTCATTTCTAAAATGTAAACAACAGAACTTATTTCACAGGGTAATTGTTAGGATCAAAGCCAACACAAATGAGATAATAGAGGTAAAGTTATTTGTGAACTTCATACTGCTATATAAACATTAGGTATTATTTGTAGAGATCAAAATTTGTGGGTATGGAGAATTGTATGTATTGTTTTACTTGGTTGAGATGATTAGTTTTGTTGATCTGCTCTTTCTCTCTTTTTATTTATTTACTTATTCAATTTTTTACTGCAAAGAATGGGTCACTGGGCAGGGAAGGATGGAATAATATATTTGGAGATGAAGATGATATGAAAACCAAACAATTTTTTTTAAAATAAGAGAGAAAAAGAAATCATCTGATGACTATCCAGGAGATGTTGAAATGAAAGTTCAATTTTAAATGCGACAGAACTAGGAGGCTCCATGACACAAGGAACAGCATAGTGGTCTAAAAGTCAGAGGAGCATAGTTTAAAAAGTAGTATCCTGCTTGAATTAGGCATTTGGCTTCAATCAATTCACTTTAACACCCTAGAAATTCACTGTATTTTTTCTCACATAAAGAGGTTGGGCAAATCACCCCTTCCAGTGCTGACATTTACGAGTCCAAGAAACTGGAAAGATTTCACACTTTCTGTCCTAATGGCACCCCATTTCTCTCCTAAGAGGAAAGCAACATGCTTTGGTATATGTAATTGGAAGCCATGTTTAATTTTGTAGTTAGAGTTCACTTTTCATTTACCTTGCTGTAGTCATTGAATATATTTTTCTTTATATTCTGCTTATTTAATTCTGCATCACTTCATACAGATCATCTCATCTTTCTATTAATTCCTCATACTCATATCTTACTGCAGAATATTATTATTGCATTACATTCATATTCAACAGTTATTCAGCCATTCCCCAGACGATGAGCTTACATTTTGTTTCCAGTTCTTGGTTACTGCAAAGATTAGGGAGAGTAATTTTTGAGAATGAAATTATTCCCTGTGATTGGAGCCATATGTAGGGTGGAGTGATGGGAGCTCACAATTGGGAAGGCATGCCTTATAGCTAAGGAAGAAACAAAATAGTCATTAAGTGTTCACTATAATGCCCAGTCCAGCATTAGGTTTTAGGGATACAAACACAAACAAAAAAAGGCAATTGCTACTCTGAAAGACTTTACATTCTAATGGTAGAAAATAATGCATAAAGAGGAGCTGGAAATCAGGGAGAGTCACAATTTTGTCACCATTTGAAATTCTTGATGACAACCAAATTCACGCATATCCAGTTCCTTCTTCTCTAGCCATGACTATCTTGGCCTCCACTGCTCGAATGTCTAGGTAGGTTAGACTTCACCCTTCCCCTAGGGTTCTCTGGTTCTCTTAAAGGGGACGTGGGGTATCTAGGCTCCCTACCAATTGCTCCAGCCCTCACAGATATCTTGCCCAATTGTAAGGCATGATCCCCTGCATCCCAATATTATTTAGCCACTAACAGTCAGATTAGCTTTTACAAAGAAACATTTACTTCAAAAGATAAAATCATAAATACACAAACTTTAGTCTTCAGTAAGTAGAATGCATAATTCCCTATTCCCCTTACACTACCTTATGATCTGAAGAGAATAAGGGGTTAGATTCATACTTTAAGTTGGTTCCTTTAACACATTCTCAGTTCTAAGTTTGACCTCCCTCCTTTGGGCTCAAGTTTCAGGCACCCTGCCTTCTCAAGGCTTCCATATCAGGCAACCTGGCTGTACCATCTCACCTACCATCCTGGTTCCAAGGTCACCATGGCTTACATTCCCAGGTTTGGTGGGGATCACTGTCTGGCATTTATAACTAAGAAAGACAACTGACACAGAGTCAAGTCAGAAGCTCTGGGCAAAGAGAAACACCAGCCATGGGCTAAAAGAAGATCAGGGGAAGGAAATCCTTCTCCTTTAACCACTTCAGTCAATGGCTCTGAATGCAGCAGGAAAGATCACAAGGTAGATAGCTCAGCATATAAACAGTGATTACCTCAGGAACCCAGTTTTAAAGACACAACTCATTCTGGTTACACAGCACATCAAAGGAAGTTACATCCACCCACATGGTAGAGGACATAGAATGACTCCATTTTAGGAGTTCAGGAAATGCCCAAGCAAACCTCTTAGGATGACTTCATGTTAGATAATCTGGGCATTCTCCAAAGGCCCTGTTACACATCTATAACTTAAAAATTTAGAATGTTATTTGGGACCCTTAGAAGTGAAATGACTTTTGCATGATTGTGTGCTACATGCCAAAGAGAGTATGTGTAAGAGAAAGGACTTGAACCCAAGTCTTCCTGAATCTAAAATAAACTCTTTGGGCAGTATTCCATGTTGCCTCTCCTCTGAAGTTTAGAGAACACAAAATTTAACAATGTGCTTCTTCAACAACAAAAAAGTCCTTATGATCAGCCTCTTACTCAACTTAATTTCTGTTAGTTATTTCTTGTATTATTTCACATAATGAATTACAACACTGATTTCAGGGAGTGTGATTCTTGCTACCTGCTCTGGATCCAATTAATGGTATTTGGCCAAATGCCAAATGGCTTTTATGGCTTCTGATTTTGGTAATAGAGATAAACCTTTCAATTCAAGAACCAGTCCCCTTAATGTCTCTCTGATTTGGAAATCCAATAGTTAATATTAAATATGCTAGTATGTGTGAGGGACCAATTTTAACTTTTGCTTTTGCCTACTTCAGTCCCCTCATACTTGCCTCCTTTGAGAGATTTCATTATTATGGCAAAGCAATCAAGGAAGATAATTATGAAACAAAGGATACCGACGTCTGTGTTGCTGAAAGCAGACAAGAAAGAGCCTATCTTTAAAGAGCTGGCACCACTATAAATAGAAATCCCCAGAACAATTGAAAAGTAGTTTTCACAGCTTTTTTTTTTTACCAACTGACCAAACACTCAATGAGAAACCCAATATGTGGTGAAGTGATCCCTTTCACACACTTTCAACAGTACTTTTCACATTTCCAAATAATTTGTTTGAAAAGCACATGTTGTGCTTTTATTAAGCTGGCATGGGCAACGTTGTGTGGTTTATTTTAGTTGTATTAGTCGATTTTATTTGCCAGTGAACTATAGCTTTGAGCTGACCATCTGGAAAAATAAACTACTCAACAGCCGCGTAATTTGTCTTTTGTCTGGTTTCAGTCAGTGGATTTGAGGTGGGGGGGGGGGGGATTATTAGTATTAAGTAAACACTGAAAAGGAGCTTTCCTTATTCCTTGAAGCGCTCTCACTTCTGAGTGCCATCTCGCAAAGTTACAAGTTAACAAATGGTCTTTACCAATATAATACTTCTGTAAACACAAATTTTACACCACCTAATTTGAAAAAGAAAATGCACAACACATTCATTTTTAAAGCAACTTTTCTTTTGTGCTCCAGTGAGTTAACAACACCATGTGGATCAAAGTCCAAGGAAAGAAAAAAAAGTTGTCTGGAATCTTAGCAAGCACACCAGCTGTAGCCATATACTAAGAAGTGATTTCAATAGGAGGGAAGGGGCTTTTTTTTTGTCTCTGGGTCTTGAAAAGTTGATAAAGAAATTAGCTCAGCTATTTGAGAAACCATGCCATAGGAAACCATGCTTAGTATTTTATTTTTTTCCTCAGTATTTTATTATATTTTTTAACACTTAATAGTATTTTATTTTTCCCCAGGTTACATGTAAAGATAGTTTTCAATATTCATCTTAGTAAGATTTTGAGTTCAAAATTTTTCTCCTTCCTTCTCTTCTCTCCCCCTCCCCAAGACAGCAAGCAATCTGATCTAGGCCATACATGTACAATCATGTTAAATGTATTTCCACATTAGTCATATCGTGAAAGAAGAATCAGGACAAAAGGGGAAAACCATGAGAAAGAAAAAAAAAGAAAAAGGTGGAAATTGTATGCTTCCATCTTCATTCAGACTCCATAGTTCTTTCCATGGATGTGGATAGCATTTTCCATCAAGTCTTTTGGAATTGTCTTGGATAACTGTATTGCCAAGAAGAGCTAAGTCTATCATAGTTGATTGTCACACAATGCTACTGTTTACAATGTTCTCTTGGTTCTCCTCACTTCTCTCAGCCCAAGTTCATGTAAGTTTTACATGTTTTTCTGAAATCTGCTTGCTCATCATTTCTCAGAACTCTAATAGTATTCCATTACCTTCATATATCACTTCTTCAGCCATTCCCCAGTTGATGGGCACCCCTTTTATTTCCAATTCTTTGCCACCACTAAAAGAACTATGATTAATATTTTTGTGCATATGGATCCAGTTCCCTTTTTAATGATCAAGTTGGGATATAGACCTAGAAGTGGCATTGCTTGATCAAAGCGTATGCACAGTTTTGTAGCCCTTTGGGCATAGTTCCAAATTGTTCTCCAAAATGGTTGGATCAATTCATAGCTCTACCAACAATGCATTAGTGTTCCAATTTTCTCACATCTTCTCCAACATTCATCATTTTCCTTTCCTGTCATATTAGCTAATCTAATAGATGTGATGTGGTACCTCAGAGTTGTTTTGATTTGCATTCCTCTAATCAACAGTGATTTAAAACACTTTTTCATGTGACCACAGATAGCTTTAATTTCTTCATCTGAAAACTGCCTGTTCTCATACCTTTGACCAATTATCAATTGGGGAATGACTTGTACTCTTATAAATTTGATTTAGTTCTCTATCTTGAGAAATAAGGCCTTGATCAGAGACACTGTCTGTAAAAATTGTTTCCCAGCTTTCTGCTTCCCTTCTAATCTTGGCTGCATCGATTTTGTTCGTGCAAAACCTTTTTAATTTAATGTAATCAAAATTAACCATTTTGCATTTTATAATGTTCTCTACTTCTGGTTTAGTCATAAAGTTTTCCTTTTTCCATAAATCTGACAAGTAAGCTATTCCTTGCTCTCCTAATTTGTTTAAATCATACAGCCATTTTGACCTTATTTTGGTATAAATGTTTGTCTATGCCTAGTTTCTGCTGTGCTGTTTTCCAGTTTTTGCAGCAGTTTTTGTCAAATAGTGAGTTCTTATCACAGAAGCTTGAGTCTTTGAGTTTATCAAACAATAGATTACTATAGTGATTGACTACTGTGTCTTGTGTACATAACCTATTCCACTGCTCCATCACTCTATTTCTTACCCAGCTCCAAATAGGTTTGATGATTGTTAGTTAATAATATAGATTTAGACCTAGCATGGCTAGGCCACCTTCCTTTGCATTTTTTCCATTAATTCCCTTGATATCCTTGACCTTTTCTTCTTCCAGATGAATTTTATTATTACTTTTTCTAGCTTAATAAAATAGTTTTTGGTAGTTAGATTGTTATGGCACTGAATAAGTAAATTAATTTAGGTAGAATTGTCATTTTTATTATATTACCTCAGCCTATCCATGAGTAAAGAAAAGGCAGGTTGAGGGAGGTGGTGATCAGAAGCATAACATTTACTAAGATGGTATAACAAGCAAAGTTCATATAAATCATTGTTAATCAAAGCATGAAATGAACTCTCCCACAAATAAACGCAATGTCCCTGGCAAGTATGTGCTCTTAGAGTACAATAGTAATGAGGTGTATATATATATATACACACATATATACATATTTATACACACATGTGTGTATGTACACATATATATATACCTATATGAGATGTGTGTGTGTGTGTGTGTGTGTGTGTGTAATTTATGAGGCAAAAGGTAATGTACAACTACTGGTATGAGTTGTCTTTTCTTTCTTTGTGAGTCTTCATGTGGTTGCTCTTTAGTATAGCTCTCTTTTGGGCAGATATCTTAGTTGGACTTTGAAAATCTGATTCTTTCTTGAGTTCATAAACTGAGAGGATCAGACTTGTAGATACACACTGTAGATACAATGTGTTTCAAATGCAAGAGACAGTGTAGGGGAATGGGGACAGCTGTCTTTTGGGAGGCAGTACAAAGCAGTGCTGTCATTTGCCACCGGAAAGGAACAGGAGGTAGAAGAGACCAATAATTTACTTTTGTATAATGATGAGTCCTCTTATTAAAAGGAGAACAAGATGAGTATAATTGTCAAGGAAACCTAGACAGGCTAGAGTATCAAGAAGAGTGTCATCGACAGCAACAAAAAAGTTTTCCAAAATGATGATGACTGAGAAATGACAATTGCATTTGGCAATTAAGAGATGTGTTATAATTTCAGAGAGAGAAAGAGAGAGCAAGAGTGGTTTAAGTTGAATGATGAGGTTCAAAGACCATGGAAAATGAAGAAGTAATTGTTTATTCCAGCTGTGAGTGTTTTGTAATTACTTCTACACATGTTTTTCTGTATAGATATTTTGTGCATATAGTAGTCATCTTGAATAGGACTGCCATGTCTTATATTCTCTTTTGGATTTTTGTAATTGATATATATATATATGTATATGTACATACATATACACACACACATATATATATATATATATATATATAGGAATATTGTTTATTTTATGTGTTTGTTTTGTGTCCTATGACTTTACTGAAGTAATTGTTTCAATTGGTTTCTTTGCTGATTTTCTAGCATTTTATAAATCAAGCATGTTGTCAACAACAAAGAAGGATGGCTTTGTATCTTACATACTGATCTTTGTAGCTTTAATTTCTCTCGCATTACTGTTAATTGTGAGCATTTCTGGAACTATGAAAAATAAGAGTACAGAAAGGAAGCATTCTTATTTATTCCTGTATTTATTAGAAAGACTTTGAGTATTCCTTTGTTGTATTTAATAGTAGACTGTGGTTTCGCATAGAAATTTTAAAATAACATTTTAAAAAGTATATATTATATCTATGTATTATAAGGTTTTAAAAAAATCATGAATAAGTTTTATGTTTTGTTAAAAATCACCTTGTTACTTATTATCATAATGGTGAGGTATTGGATTTTATCAATTTTTAATATGATTAACTTTGTTGATAATTTTCCAAATGCTGAAACCATTCTTATATTTGTAGCATAAATCCAATCAGACCATAGCGATATTTTTGTACAAATGACCAAAATCTTTTTGCTGGTATTTTAAGTTAAAATGGATAATCATTATTAACATTGTATTATATTTCTTTTTCTGTTCTTTCTCCTTTGATTGTTCACATATATGGACTATATTTTTGTCCTAAAACAAATTTGATATAGTATCTTACTCAATTTTGGTGATAATATTGTAGCACAAATATTGTTTTTTGTTTGATAAAAATTTCTTATAAATCCATCCAAAACAGTTTTTTTTCCTGCATTTGTTAATACATTATATAGCAAGTTAAATTTCTTTTTGAAATAGGATTATTTGAGATCTCTATTTGTGATCATTTAACTTGGATTGCTTATATCTTTTCAAGATTTTCTTCTGTTTCTTTTACTCCCTCTACTTTTTGCCATATAATTGTATAGTAGGTTCTCATCATTCTTTTCCTTTTCTCTCTTTTTTTTCTGATTTCACCTTGTCCATTTAAAAATATATTTTTATTTTCCTACATTTTTTTTTATCATGTTGGCTATTGGTTTATTGATTTTGTTAGTTTTTTTAATCAGCTTTTACAAAGGTTATTAAAAAAGGTTTATCAATTTTGTCATTCTTTGCATTTTACAGTTACAAACTCACCTCCTCAAGAATTCTGAAATTCTCCTATCTGACCAATAATTTATTAGCTTTCTACTTTTTTCCTCAGTTTTCCCTTTCAAACTTGCCTTTTCCTTTCCCATTCTTTCTGTCTTCTAGAAATCACCAATATAAGTCACTATCTAATTGATAAATCATCAAAAGATGATAAATCTCCTTCTGATGACACAGACTCTCTGGCCCCCTCTTTCTAGTACTGGCTACACCTTCATTTATTATCCTAAGCTCTCTGGTTAAGGTAGGAAGTTACAATACTCCTTCCTTGATATTCTAACTTTCAGATTCTCCTCTTGCTCCATAACTCAGTAAACTCTCTTACTTTGAGGTTGATGCAATCTTTATCTACCACCCAATAATCAAAATCCTGAAAGCTTTTCTATATATGCCTTCAGGTAACTCTTCTTTCCTCACCAAGTTCAGCAGCTGGCTCACAATTTTTTCTCTTCTCTCCAACTCTTGCCCTCAGAATAGGAAATTTCAACAAACATGGCTTTCTCCCAAACACCTAACTATTAAGTTTCTCAAACTACTCACTTCCCATGACCTTTTCCTTCACCCCACCACAGCCACATGTAAAAATGTTCCTACCTTTGTTCTTGCTATTACTTGCACTAGTATTATGTTCAAGAATTCTGAAATCCTCTTATCTAACCAATAATGTATTAGCTTTCTGCTTCTTTCTCAGTCTTCCCTTATCAAACCCTACTCTTTGTCCATACTGTGACCTCTAATTCCCTGATTCCTCAGCTCTCTCCCAGGCCATCAACTCTTCATGAAAAACTCATTCCCCTTTTCCCCATGTTGCACCCCTTGGTGAACTGGTTCAACTTGGCACTGTCTTATTGTCTTATGGCTCTGACCAATATTGCTTATTATACTTTGACAAGTCTCAGTCTTGGATCACTTCCACCATTTATTGCCTTTGTTACTACATGTATTATTGAAGGTGATAAAATAACATAACTGTTGTGACTGTCTGCATTACAAATTTATTTTACACAACCACAACTGGGCCCTCATTGCAGTCAGGCAATCTTTTCACACCTCCATTGTCAATTCATTATCTCACTTTCCATAAAGGCTCTTCCAAATCTTTTCATACCTTCTCAAACCTTTGATGAATCCCCTCCCCTAACCTCTCCACTGAAAACCTTGCCTCATATTTTACAAAAAATCAAGGGCATTCTCTCTTTCTTTTCTGCTCATTTACAACTTATATCACTCAGTTATCTTCTCCTGCTATCTCCTCCTTAACTCCTGTCTCACATGAAGATGCGGGTCTTATTCTTTCTTTTCTATATGTTGGCCTTTATTATTTAAGTTCAAGAACAGGTTATCAAGGTGGGGGGTGCTAAGGAAGAGAGAAGAATGGAGGAGACAGGGAGATGAGAGCCTCTCATCTGTGTCTGCTCTAGATGAGGTTTATACTGATTTCTGAGCCTTGGTCCAGGGCACACGATGAAGCACACAATAAGATGAGGTTCCAGGGGGTACAGGTTTAGGAAAACATTGGGAGTGGCCAGAGTTACACATCCACCCAGAGGTAGTGGCTGGGTTTCTCCTTGGATCATCATCTCTGCTTCTTTTTGGGAATTGAAGCATAGTGGTAGGTTCCATCTCACTTATTTCAGCTCTTACAAAGCATTCTCATAGTTAAAAGTCTTTGCGCTGAAGAATTCTTTCATCACTTCTCTACCTTCTTGTACTTTGCTTCCAGTTTCTCTGGATATGCATCCAAATTGTAAGCTGCCTACTCAAGAGCTGCAATTTGCTCCTCAAAGTGATCTGATCCAGATGAGGCTGAAGTGCTGCATATTTCTGGTTTAAGTCCTTTGGGTTTCTACTTATGTCTACTTCGATATCTTTCATTTCTAGATACTTCAAGCTAGTCAGTTTATTCATATTTTTCAGAAGTTTATAGCCTTCACTGGGGGCTATCAACTTGCCTGTCAGGTATGTGGCCATTTCGGAGAATATGTCCTGGCACAGCCTCGTGGTGTCTGTTTTGGTGGGCTCCGTGGCCTCCTCGACTCTCTCCACCACAGCATCATCTAGGCCAGGGAAGAGAGGAAAGAGAAGGCATGGAGCAAAGGATCGGGATGGGGGAGGAGGAGAAAAGGAGATTGAGGGAGGAGAAGAGAGAGGGGAGAGGAGGAGAGAGGTGTTCTTAATCTTTACGAAAACAAACTCCTTTACTTGCACAAGCATTCTCATTCCACCATTTCATCCATCAGATTGCCTCTTCCATCATTCCCATGCTTTCATTTATCTTCAATTTCTTCTTGTCAACTGGTTCCTTCCATACACTCTGCAAACATCCTTATGGCTCCCATATCCTCAAAAAATCCCTCACTTGATCTTTCCATTTCCACTATAATCCTATATGTCTCCTCCCTATTGTGGCTAAACTCTTGGAGAAGACTTTTCTAAAAGTGCTTCCAAAGTCTCTCCTCTCACTCTTTTTCCCAACTCCCCTACACTCTAGCTTCTGACATTGTAATTCCACTGAAACTGCTCTCTCTCCACAGTTGCCAATTATTTCTTAATTGCAAAATTTTTTTCTCAGTCTTTATTCTTCTGGACTTCACTCAACCTTTTCACACTCCTTGATTCTCTAGTTTGTTTGTTTTTTTAGTGGGCGGACATTTTCCTCTTCTTTTGCCAATCAGACTACTCAGTTTCATTTACTGAATCTTCAGCCAGGTTACATCTTCTAACTATAGGTTAGAAGCTCTCTGTCCTGGACCCTCTACTTCTCCCTTCACTTGATGATCTCATCGGTTCCCATAACTTTAATATCATCCTTATTACCTCAAATCTACCTCTTCTGCCCTTATTTCCCTTCTGACCTCTATTTTTTTTAATCTCCAACTGCCTTTTAGCCATTTTAACCTATCTCTCCTGTAAACATCTTAAACCTAACATACTCCAAACTGAACTTATTATCATTCCATCTGAGCCCTCCCCCTTCCAAACTTCTCTATCACTGTTGAGGGCACTACCATCTTACCAGTTTCCCAGTCTCACGATATGTCTCATAGTCAACTCCACACTATCTCCCACCCCCGCCCCCATATCCATTCCATTGACAAGGCCTGCATGTTTCATTCTTTCAATATCTCTCAAAAATGCTCTTTTCTCCCATCACATACCGCCACCACCCTAGTGCAGGCTTTTATCACCTCACACTTCGAATATTGCAATGGCCTACTGGTGGATGTTCTTGCTTCAATTTTCCACTCCAATTCAACCTCCATTTAGCCTTCTTAAAGCACATCTTTTCATGTGATCTCCTGTCCCACACAATAAACTTCTGTTGCTCCTATCAACTCTTGGATCAATTACAAAATCCTCTATTTGGCATTCAAAGCTCTTTATTACCTACACTCCAACCTCCCCTCTGCTCCTGCCACATCTTTTCAGTCTTCTCATACTTTATTCTCCACCATATACTATTTGATACACTGACACTAACCCCTTTGCTCTTCTGAAAACCAGAAATTCCTTCCCTTGATGCTATGGATTTTCTTCGGCTAACGACATGCCAGGAATGTTCTTCTTCCTCATCTCTGCCTCAGCTTCAAGTGCCAAATAAAATCTCATTTTTTACAGGAAATCTTTCCCAGCCTTACCTATATTATTTTCTACTTGTCATTTATACTTGTTCATTTTGGCTAGTTGTCCTCCTTCTACCTTCCTCCCCTCCCCACCATTATGTTGTGAGTTTCTAGAGGGAAGTGAAGATTTTTTGCCTGTTTTTGTATTCCCAGTACTTAGCACCAGTCCTGTCACATATTAGACATTTAATAAATGCTTATTGACTGACTCTCTCTGCCAGTTTCAAGGTTTTTTTCCCTTGATTTTCATTTGGAGTTATAAAAATTTTAAACTTAATTACAGTCAGTTCATTAATCCTCTAGTTATATATTTTAAAATATTGTTCCTTAGGGATGTGTTTTTGTATTTGTATCTATGTTCATGTAATCCCACCCACACTCAATAAACTCCAGTGCCTCCCTCTAGGATCAATACATGTGTATAAGTGTGTATATATGTGTTTATACATGTTTATTTTCTCCTGAGATGCTTTAGCTGTATCCCAGAAAAATTTTGTAGTCTTTCATATTATTATTGATTACATACATATGTGTGTGTATACATACAAACATAAACACACATATAGTCAATGCACAACTTTTGCAGGGGTAGTGTTCCTAGACAATTATAGGAAAGTCAAAAGTGTTAGTACTGACCCACAGAATTTATGAGATGTAGGGGATTAGGTTCCTTTGACCTCTAAAATTATTCTCTTTAACTAGAGGTTGTTGGAAATACACTTTTCTTGGTATAATTCTTTATAATAAAACATTAATTCTGATAATATGTGCTTTTCCTAACATGATACCATGAAGTAGCCCATCAAATATAGTACATGTTTTGAAATTTGCCAGCAGATATAGTATCAGTAGAACCAGATTCACAGAAAGTTCCACATTTTTGAAACCATACCATAACTGACAGCAATCCACCTATACATGGCTAGGTACAAAAGGCTTGACATTTGCTTGGTTCTTTGCTTAGGAATCTGTTGGACTGTCAAGTCCAACATTTTTTTTTGTTCTTTCACCATCTTGCTTCCCAAAAACAACTTCTTTCTCACTTTTTACAATTCCCTCATCATACACTTAAGAGGTTACTTCAGAACTTTCTGGAGCAAATTATACTTTCATGAATATTTTCTTCTTTTTTGTGAATATAACAAATTGTCTATTCATTAACACCAAACTCAGAGCTGACAAAGGCTTCAGCATAGGCTTCAGAGATGCTGGCATGAAGTTTCTCTAACAACTTTATTTTTTCACTGAGTTGCATCACTGACTTTTACAGGCTTGGGCTTATAACTTGCATTATGGTTTGGGGATGTAACACAAAACTAGAATTGTAGAGGCAAACAATGAAAATATGCAATGGACAAGTGGAGAACAGTAGGACAAACAAGACTAGTAAAAGGTACTAGCTGCTCCACAAACTTGCAGTATCAGGCTTCTCATTTTTTTCTCTACTGTGCGTCACCATGAATGTGTATGAAACACAACATAAAAGTGAAAAAGGAAGTTACAAAAAAGAAATCATGCAAATTCATTGAATAAAGTGTTGGCCCTAGAGTCAGACTCATCTTCATATATTATAATCTGGCCTCAGACACCTCAGCAGTATCTTTGCCAAAATTACTGAAATATATATGTGTGTTAATGTATGTATATATCTATGTGTATATGCGTGTGTGTGTATAAATATATATGATATTGTTATTCAATTTCCTTTTAGTTCTGCATCTTTTGATTATGATTTCTATTAATTAGTATTTTTATCATATCATCTGTAAAACACTTTTTGTTTCTCTTTTTATATTTATTTATCATTTATGTGAAAGTACATGTAAAAATATTCAATTCTGAGAAATATTTTTATACTTTAATGTTCCAATTATATCATAAATCTTTAAACTCTAAGTTCTCCAACAGTTTAGTCAGTTCTTGTAATATTAATTAAGGTGAGACTTTTTAAATTTTTTTATTTTTTAGAATGCTAAAGTCATCAAGTGCCTTTGATTAAGTCTTACTTGGTGCAAAGCCCCAGGCCCATACCCATTTGGAAGCTAGGTGTTAAGCCCCATGCCCAAATCCTTTTAGTGATTAGGTATGAAGACTTTGGGCCCAAAAAAGGGTATATAAACCAAGGGGTTGGCATTTTTGGGGGGCTTTCACTCACTGGAAGAGTGTTGTGCAACTTGATCAGATAAGACTTTGGGTAGCTGCTGGAGCCCCCCAGCTTTGGAAAACCCAGATGTTGGTGCTTCTCTGGTAACTATGTATATTGTGATTTGGTTACACAGAAATGTTGATCTGTTTATATTGTCTTCATTTTTAATTTCTGTTTCTATTTGCTCAGAAGTTCAGGTGCTGGCTTTTCCCCCTGAACTAAGTGAATTATATATGTATGCTTGATTAAAGTGAGATTGTTAACCCCTTAATGTTGCTTTCCTTAGAAAAGTAGATCAAAGAACCTCTGCTAGCAGCTCTTGCTGCTGGTCTTGCTGGATCTTACACCTCAGTAGCAGCTGCTAGCCACATTGTTGTTACAGTTCTATACTTTTTTTTTCTTTGCCTTTCTGTTAGATTTGTCAAGCTCTGAGAAAGAAGTATTGGAGTCTCCTATTACCATTGTGTTTCTATCTCTGTCTTTAACATTCACTTACATTTACCTTCAAAACATAAATACATGTGAATGTATACACCCATACCCACACTTATATAAATGCATATATATGTATATGTGTGTGTGTATTGATGCATTGCCTGAGGTTCCAATAAGAATGACATTTCTTTCTTTATCTTAATTGCTATAATGGATTTAAATTTTTTTTTACTTTGATATTTTGATTCCAGATTCTGTTTTTGCTTTATTCACCTGATACATAGTCAGTTTTGCTAAGCTTTAAATTTTAATGTATATGCAGATTTGTTTTCTAGTATACAACAAATGGTTGGTTTTTATTTCTTTATGAATCAAAATAAATTCTTTCCTTTTATTGTATTGTTCATTTTATAATCATTTAAAGTAGGAATATAGATCTTTTCTCTTCATCCATTTGTTTCTCAGTAAGACTCATTTTCCTTAGTTTAAATCTGGCTTCAGACACTTATTACCATTGTGACTCTGGGCAAGTCACTTAACCCTATTTACCTCAGTTTTCTCATACGTAAAATGAACTAGAGAAGGAAATGGTGAACCACTGCATCATTTAATTTTTCATCCTCTTCTTTTATTTCATGGTTTTATCTTGTGATTAACTTAAACTATTTTGATGATAATCTGTTCTCAGAGACCCTCTCCTCATTTCCCACTAACATTTTCTTTTGATTTTTTACTTTGGGGGTTCAATTAAATTATTTATCCATTATTATTTCATCTTAGTTAAGTGGTTGGTCTAAAATTTCCCCTTACATATTTCCTTCAACTTCTTATATTTATTAATTTTCTTTTATTGCTCCTTTACATAGTTTTTTATTGTTTAGTATTGTACTCTACCTCTTCTTTTTACTTTTTATATTTCTTTAAATTCCACACAAATCTTATTCCTTTGTGATCTTTTGCATTCCTATTGGGTGATAGATTTCTTTAAAAAATAACCCAAAATCTCTTAACAAGGAATAATAAATTTTTACTCTTTTTCCTTCTTTTAAGTTATGCTTATGTTTTTGTTTTTATTTTTTGAGATGTTGCAAGTTGCATATTTTACTCATTTGTGATTTTCTTTTTTTTGTAGGAGTGATGTAAATGCCTTTCTTTTATTGAACATTCATCTTTTTTTTCACTGATTAATAGGCTCTAGATTGCAGACCACCATTTTATATAGTGACTAGTGTTGGAACACTTGATTTCAAATACTTCTTCAGACATTGATTAGCCATGTTACCTTGAGCAAATTTAAATTCTCTCAGGCTCAGTTTCCTCATTTGTAAAAAGAGAACAAAAATAGCTCCTACCTCAAAGTATTTTTTTAAGTTTTCAACAATCCTTTCGGAGAGCTATAATCTTTAAGTTGTCTCTGTCCATCTCGTCTTCTAGGTTGATTGCTTTGGTTTGTTTAAAATTCATATTTTTATATTGTCTTTTGATTTTTCCTATCACATTTTCTTCTACTTCAATATTTTGTGTTCTAAGTCTTTTAATTTCTTTTTAGTTTCTTTAGAGACATTCTCCATCATTTATTTTTTTCCAAATTGTTCATTGAGTTTTGGGGCAGCTAGGTGGCACAGTGGATATGGCGCCAGGCCTGGAGTCAAAAAGATTCATCTTCTTTAGTTCAAGTATGGCGTCAGACACTTACTACTTTTGTGACCCTGAGCCGGTCACTTGACCCTATTTGTCTCAGTTTTGTCATATGTAAAATGAACTAGAGAAGGAAATGGTGAACCACCGTAGTGTCTATGCCAAGAAAATCCTAAATGGGATCATGAGTAGTTGGACATCACTGAAATGATTGAGTAAAAATTACAAAAAAATAAATTTTATATTCTTTGTTGAAAAGGCTATGATATGACCTTTATCTATTCTTAATTTTTTAATGTATTTCATTTTTCTCTTTTATAACATTGTGGAGTTTTTGTTATTGTTCTATGTTCTCTTGGGAGTTCAAGTATCACTTACTTTTCCCGTGCACCATAATACTTAAGAAAACTTTATTCTCTTTTTGGGTTTATCTTTTAATTTAGTTTTAGAATCCTTGGTATTGATTTATCTGCTTTTCCTTTGTGCCCTCATTAAGGCCTTTAATCTTGAAATTTTGGATGTTTCAGCACTTTTTATGCTTTTATACTTCATATACCTTTATACTTTATACTTCAGCACTTTTTAGTTCACCAATTACTAACTTTCTTGCTTTTCTTCCTTATTGATGAGTAGAAATCTGTGATAGGGCTACAAGGCTGACTGAGGGATTTATGCTTCCCCAACATGGATTCATGCTTTCATCAACTTTCAAGGAGATCATCCATGTGCCACGTGGGCTTCAATACCACCAATTCATGCCTACACAGTAGGAATCTCTTCTGGCAGGTAGAGTTAGCTTGTACTTCTGCTGTAAGCACATGGAGGCTGTTGGGAAAGAAGTGAAGTGTGAGCATTTTTAAAATAAGTATTTTCTTTTGCCCAGCAAAACCACTTCTAGGGCTGCATTCAAAAGAGATCGTACAAGTGGGAAAAGAACCCATATGTACAAAAATATTCATAGCAGCTCTTTCTGTGTTGACAAAGAATTGGAAATCAGGGTGCTGCCCATCAATTGCAGAATGGCTAAACAAGTTGTAGTATATGAATGTAATGGAATACTATTGTCCTCAAAGAAATGAGAAACAGATAGATTTCATAATAACCTGGAAAGACTTATACAAAATAATGCTGAGTGAAGGAGAAGAACCAGGAGTACATTATACGCAGTTTCAGACACAAAGAATCTGTGATGACTAACTTTGATAGACTTGGCTCTTCTCAGCAATGCAAGGTTCTAAGACAACTCCAAAAGACTCATGATGATAAAAGGGTTTGCATCCAGAGAAAAAAATTAGAGTCTGAATGAAGATTGAAGCAAACTATTTGCTCTCTTTTTTTGTTTTTGTTTTTGTTTCTGTTTTGCTTCTCCTTTCTTGTGTTTCATTCCATCAGTTATAATTCTTCTTTACAACTTGACTATTATGAAAATATGTTTAGTGTGAAGGTATATGTAGAACCCATATTGGATTGCATATCATCTTGCATGAGGAGGGGAGAGGAAAGGAATGGGGAGAAAATTTGAAACTCAAAAACTTGAAGAGCTGAATGTTGTAAAATAAATAAATAAATAAATTTAAAAGGAAAAATTAAAATTAGATTTTCCAGTATTAAGCATTTTATTCTGTTGAGTTCTATCATCTTTCTCTTGTGTATTTAGCTATAATTATTTTGCATTTGGTGCGTAATTCTCCTATTTTAAGGGTTGAAGTGATTTGGGAAAAAGTGATGAAACCCCATCTTTCTGGTTATGTCAACCAAAATCTTTTGTTTTGTTTTTTAATGATGATCATTGGTTCTCCAGTATGAAAGGCAGAGATTGCTGATTAAATGCCTTCCTTTCTGGTTTTTTCCCCTAGTAATTTCCAAAGGACCTTCATCTTTGGACAGTTCAACCAGTAAGCCTTGACAGATGGGACACTGAGACTACTTTCATTGAAGAATCAAATAGATTCTTGGCTTCAACTACATTAAACATATGTCCTAGTTCTGGTTAAGGAATGTGGTTGGAAATAATGATAGTTGAACTAGCATACTGTTATTCTAGGCAATGGTTCTATCTTTAGTGAGAGCATAATGTTACCTTACCCAAATTCTAATCAATGACTAGATTTTGCAGCATCAGTAAAATATACCGTAGCACTATTGGGAAACAGATGGAGCAGGCTATATTTAGGCTGAATGTTTTGCAATATTTTCTAACTCAGACTCATAGTAGCTTGGTCTTCTTGGCAATGGCCCAGACTGAGGTAGACACCTGGAATTCATTTTGACTTTCCCCCAGCTGGTATAGAGTCTTTGGGATGATCATTCTTTCTGTGGGACTAAGTCCACAAAGTGTGCACAGGACCATAAATCTGCCATTGCTGGCATGTGCAGTGACTGAGATCTTTGTATTTTGTTCTCAATGTTCATAAGTATATAGGCTGTGGGGTAGAAGATGAGTACTAATTTGTTTTGGGATGGAAGAAAAGTGTTTTTTTTTTGTTTCTTCTATTATTACAACAATGACTAGAAGTCCATGAAATGAAATCATCTTTTCTTGTTTGGAATTGTACATGGGTGGTGGAGCTAGGCCAGACATTGTACCCCACTCTGGCTTCCTCTGGCCCAATATGGATCAGTTCTCCTTCATTGAACAATAAGCTTCTAAGCAGCAAGAAGTAGGCTGAAGTATCTGTTAAAACCCTTGGCCCAACTTTGTGATCAAAGTTCAGATCTGAGCAAGGATTTTTTTACAAAATTATGGGCAGCTCAAGAGCCACTTAAAAGAAGGCTAAATCATAATGGGTGTGTATAATTTATTTTCCAAAACTTTATATCTCCCATGACAGGTATATTCCATTCCAAATCCACAGTGTCTCGAATATTTAACCACGTTTTCTAGACCCTGCTACAAACTTGATAGGTGGCAATCTTAGATCTAAATAAAGTCAAAATCCTTTTGAAACTCCTGAGGGAATACTGCACCACAATTATCTAGTAGGCTACTACTTGTTGTATGTGCACATTGCCCAAAGACCACCATGATCTAAGCAGAGGGAAATATCTGAAGTGGAGGACCCCCTGGGATCATCAATATTAATGGTCACCCCAAAGTCTGCTGACACACTTGCCTCATATTCTAGGAACTCCACTGTTTAATATAGCACTATCATGGACAAAGGGAGTTAGATCTACAAAAATAAGAAGGGAATAACCTCAGGACTTGCTTCTACTCTCTCCATCAAGATTTAGCTGAGCACTTAGACAAAACAGAACTATGCTCTGGATGCTGCTCTGCCTACACCTAGCCGGAACTCCATCTTCTTTTTTAACACAACATTTATATTTTCAAGGTATCACTGTATTGAACTAAATTGAATTCCTGTCACTTTAATTGTGTCCACATGAATTCTCTCACTTAAAGGCTAGAGTACAGAGGGGCAAGTGTGACATGGCTATTTAATTAATTTTAAAACTATATCTCTTGATGTGATGTGACATCAACAAAATCATTAACAACATCCACTACAAAAATATTTAACTTTGATTTTTCATACTTACTGCCTGAAAACTCCCCAAAATCTCAAAGAAAAGGAAGAAGTAATTCTTTTTTGGCTATCCATATTTCTGATGTCAAATTTGCTTGTAGGGTATTTATCTACCCACCAGATCAATGCACAGAGAGAATCTTGAAAAATAATGCTGCTTTTCTGATTAACAGATTGTTAGCTAAAGGGAGAATATTGGGGTATGCTGGTATAAGATGTTTTGTTTTACTTTTTGAATTTCTTGACTTACATCAATAAAGGACTGCCTGTTCATCCCTTGACTGTTTTGCTAATAATGAATAGAACAATTGTGTGCTTGTGTGCATATGTGTGTTTTTTTTCTTTTTTTAGATTTGACCTGTAGTTTCATTCCTGTAGATAACTCCCATCAAAAAAACTCCCTCAACTAATGTCATTCTGAAAGGTAACTTAGTCTTATGGAGTTTCCTGGGCCTGGGGGAATGAAGTTAAGTGACTGGCTCAGGGGATTCACAGACAATATAAGAAGTCAAACCCAGGCCTTCCTGACAGGCTTTCATCTACTCTTTCATGCTTCATCTTATGTATGCAATTTTTTCTTTACTTTTAAAAAGTGCTTACTTTAATCATTCAGGGTATAGAATGTACTCTTTCCCCCTTAACTATACTTTTCGATTTAATGCACAAAGTAGAAGGTTTGTCCTCCATTGATAATTAACTATTTGGTTATAGTCTCCTTAGTCTAGGTCCACTGCAGAAAGCAAAATCAAGGACCTTTTCCATCACAAAAAGGTGCAGATAGCGAGTAAGGAGGTTATTTCTAACCCAAGTTTCCTACTTTATTTAGTGGCTCTTGCAGGCTGTTCACCAAAAAGAAATATCATCCTGAGGTGAGAACAAGTGTTTCTTGAGAAAAAAAAAATGTTTGAACTTGTACCTTGCTGGATTTCTCAAGTGGAGTGGAAGGGGGTGGGAAGATGGCAGGGGAGGCACCAGAGATTCAATCTCCCTTTCTTGTTACATGCAAAAAGCCCATGTCTCATTATTTCTTTCACGCATGGGTACCCTGTTTGCTGAAGGTGGTGTGAGAAGTTGCCAAGAGATAATTCAACTGTTCATGATTCTCATTGCTTGGTACTCTGTTAATTTCCCAAGAATAGCCCCAAACCTACAACTTGGAGCTGAACAGCTGCTTTCTAGCATGTACAAATAGCTGTATTTAAATAAGTCTTTAGACTCATGGCTTGGAAAGTGTACACACGACACAATACTTTTTTTGCAGCAATGGAGAATTAAAATGAATAAAAAGGAAACTTTATCATTTGAATACTGCTGACATTTATTGTGAGACTGGGGTAGTGTTACATTCTCTTGGTGCTAGTTTGAAAGATGGTAATTAAGTGGGCATTCCCCACAGGACTCTTACTCAAGCAGAAACATTTCTCATGATCTGGTTTTGGCTTCAACTATCTCTGAAGTGGCACTTGGAAAATGAAAATCAAAAGACCTTTTAAGCTACACAATGCCTAGTCTGTCCTGGCTTATTGTGTTGCAATATTGTCAGATAGCAGGATAATTCATTTCACAAAAGTACAATCTGGTGTTTCTTTTGAAGGAAGGGAACAAATTGAGTTCCACTGTATTCTTGTGTAACCGTTTCACTCCCTGGTTGGACAGGACTGAGGCAGTGAAAGGTAACTGGTTAATAGGGAAGGAGGTCATTTTTGAGAAAGAACGACACATAAAGAAGCACAGGGGTCACTTGCCTTTTTCCTTCAACAACAGCTTACATTGCCAAGATAGCAGAGTAAAGTCAGAGGCCCATCCAAGCTCTCCAAAATTCCCTTTCAAAGAACTATAAAATAGCACCTCAAAATTAATTCTGGAGGGACAGAACCAATAAAAGGATGGAGTAAAACAATTTTCCAGCCTAAGACAACTAAGAATGTTGGTGGGAAATGTCTGTCTACCTAGAATATGAGTGGATCACAGTCCAGCACAGGCTTTCCCCAGGAAGCCAACAGCATGTCTTGGGAGTGACTGAATCATCAGCAACAGTTTACAGATCTTAGCCCACAGAGGTTAAGGGGGTCTGAGAACTAGTCATAAGGAGACTACAGGGGAACCTTTGCAGGCACTGCGTTCAGGACTCTGTTGTATTGCACATACATTCTTGTGGGTCACAGTCCAGGGCATGGAGAAGCACTAGAACACTAGAACATGAAGCCACAGGGGAGCAGGGATCTTGGTCACACTTACAGGATGGAGGTGAGTGCTTGTGGTCACTCATGTATCACAGCACAGGCCAAGAGAGCAGTGATTACATCTCTCCTTAAATCATACTACCTTAGAAGAACTAAAAACTCATAGACCACAACAATTAGCTCTAAAAACAACAGTGTGAAAAACTGAAGCTTGGGACAATGCCTTCAGAGCAGAATCCAACTTTACCATAAAGTTAAAAGTTGGGAAATAGACTAGAAAATGAGAAAAAAGAACCTGACCATAGAAATCTATTATGGTGAAAGGGAGGATCAAAACAAACTCAGAAGAAGACAACGAAGTCAAAACAGCTTAAAAGAAAGCTTAAAAGAAAAATACGAATTGTTGACAGGCCAGGAAGAGCTCAAAAAAATCTAAGTCAAACAAAAGAGGTAGAAGAAAAATTGGGGAAAAGCGATAATGCTGCAAAAAATCATGAAAAAGAGGCAACCATTTGGTAAAGGGAGCACAAAAAGTGCTGAAGAAAATAACACCTTAAAGAATAGAATAGGAGAAATAGAAGAAAAGGATGTAAAAAATACTGAAGAAAAGAACTCCTTTAAAACTAAGATTGGTCAAATGGAAAAGGAAGTAAAACAGCTCATTGAAGAAAATAATTCCTTAAAAATTAAAATGGAAGAAAGGGAAGCTAATGACTTCATGACACATCAAGAAACAATAAAACAAAATCAAAAGAATGAAGAAATAGAAGAAAATATGAAATGTCTCATTGGAAAAGCATCTAAACTGAAATATAGATCGAAAAGAGACAATTAAGAATTATTGGGCTATCTCAAGATCCATAATATTTTTTAAAAGGAGCATAGACATCACATTTCAAGCAATTATCAAGGAAAACTGCCCTGATATTCTAGAAGCATAGGCTAAAGTAGACATTGAAAGAATCCACCAAATACTTCTTGAAAGAGATACCCAAATGAAAACTCTCAGGAATATTATGGCCAAATTCCAGAGTTCTCAGGTCAAGGAGAAAATATTATAAGCAGCCAGAAAGAAACAATTCAGATATTGTGAAGCCACTGTAAAGATAAAACAAAATTTAGTGCTTCCACCTTAAAGAATCAGAAGACTCAGAATATGACATTCCAGAGGGCAAAGGAGTAAGAATTACAGCTAAGAATCACCTGCCCAGTGAAACTGAGTACAATCCCTCAGGGGAAACAATAGATTTTTGATGAAATAGAGAACTTTCAAGCATTCTTGATGAAAGTCCAGCACTGAATAGAAAATTTGACTTTCAAACAAAAGACTCAAGAGAAGCATAGGAAGGTAAAAAGGAAAGAGAAATCATAAGAGACTCAATAGGGATAAAATGTTTACATTCCCACATGTGAAGGTGATATTTTTAACTCTTAACTTTATCATTATTATTGCAGTTAAAATGAAAAATACATGGGCAGAGGACACCGGTATGAATTGACTATGATGGAATGGTATCCAATAATATAAAATTAAGGGATAAGAAAAAGGGATGACTATGATGGAACTAAAAAAATAAAATTAAAGGTGAAAAAGAGGGAAGCATTGGGAGAAAGGGGAAGAAAGACATAGAACAAGGTAAATTACCTCGTATGAAAAGGTGTGAAAGAGGTTTTACAGTGGAGAAGATGCAGCTAGAGTGAGGGGAAGTGTCAGACAATGCATGAACTTTACTCTCATCAGACTTGGCTCAAAGAAGGAATAACATACACACTCAATTGCATATAGAAATCTATCTCACTCTACAGGGAAGTATGATGGGAAGGGAGTTAGAGAATGAGGATATTTATAGAAGGGAGGATGGATTGGGGGAGGTGGTAGATTTGAGAAGAGGCAGGGTGAAAGGAAAGAGAGAGAAAGATAAACAGGGGAAAAGGATGGAGGGAAATACACAAAAATCATAACTGTGAAATTTTTTACATGTTTCTCTGATAAAGGACTCATTTCTCAAATGTAGAGAAAACTGAGTTTAATTTATAAGAATGCATGGCATTCCCTAATTGATAAATAGTCAAAGGATACTAACAGGCAGTTTTCAAGTCAAGAAATCAAAGCTATCTATAGTCATATTAAAAAAATGCTCTAAATTACTCTTTTTAGAGAAATGCAAGTTAAAAATAATTCTGAGGTACCAACTCACTCCTATCAGATGGGCTAATGTGACAGAAAGAAAAATGACAAATACTGGAGATCCTGTAGGAAAATTGGAACACTAAAGCACTCTTGGTGGAGTTGTGAACTGATCCAACTGTTTTAGAGAGCAATTTGGAACTATGCTTGGAGGGCTATAAAATCATGTATTCGTTTGACCCAGCAACACCGCTACTAGGTCTGTATCCTAAAGAAATTTTTAGAAAGGAAAAGGACCTATATATACAAAAATATTTATGGGAACTCTTTTTTGTGGTGCCTAAGAATTGGAAATTGAGAGATATCCATTAGTTGGGGAATGAGTGAACGAGTTGTGGTTTATGATTGTGATAGCATATTTCTGTGCTATGAAATGATGAGCAGGATAATTTCAGAAAAATCTGCAAAGACTTACATGAACTGATATAAAATGAAGTGAGCAGAACCAGGAGAACATTTTACACAACAACAGCAATATTGTTTGATGATCAGCTTTAAATGACTTTACTATTCTCAGCAATAGAATGATCCAAGACAATTCTGAAGGACTTAACGATGAAATATGCTATCCACCTCCAGAGAAAGAACTGCTAGAGTCTGAATGCAGATTGAAGTATACTTTTACAGCTTTATTTTTCATGTTTTTTGGGGGGTAGGGTGGTGGAGAGGTGTCCTGTGTTTTCTTTACATGACTAATTACATGACTAACATGGAAATATATTTTGCACAACTGCACATGTATAACCTATATCAAATTGCTTGCCTTTTCAAGAGAGGTTAATGGACAGAAGGAGGGATGAAGGAAGGGAGGGAGGGAGAGAATTTGGAACTTGCAATTAAAAATTATTGTTAAAATTACTTTTATATGTAATTGGAAAAAATAAAATATTTTTTCAATAAAGTAAAACAACAACTGACATTTATACAAATATTTAGTTTATAATGTAATTGATATGTTTCCCAAAAATCTTAGTGCAATTTTATTGTTATTAAAGCTTTTTAAAGCTTGAATAAATATTAAAACTTGCTTAAGCTTAAAACTGTGCTAAGATTTTTGAGACACCCTTTATAAATTACTTATTTGATCCTTAAAATAGCCACATCAGATAAGTGCTGCAGTTGTTATTATGCCCTCTTTATACATAAGGAAACTGAGTACTGTGACACAATTAGTAAATACATAAGGTGGCATTCAAACCCAGATCTCTTTGATACCAGCTCCAGAGTTCCATCTATATCTCCTCAGGAGGGAGAGAAAGGCTCCAGAGACCAGGTCATCAAAATATTAATGAAAAAGAATGAGCCACAGTAGAGAATCAACTGCTCCATTTATTTATTTTTTACTTCTAGCTACTACTTAATGAGCTCAGCATATACCTCAGAGGATTATTATGAAGACCAATGAGATGATACGTGTAAAGGGTTTAGCACTAGTGCATGTCACAATGTAGGTATTTAATAAATACTTGTTCTGTTCTCTGTTTTATTCTGACTCTCATAGAGGCATGGACCTTGACTCTCCAACTTGTGAGTCAATAGGAGGCAAACTGTCATGATCCTGTGGTTTATACATGGAGTGGTAGTTAACAGTTTATCTTCCTCTGTGTAAGAATAGAAAGACCCTCTATGGGACTGCTTTCTCCAAACTTACTTCAGGAATTCTTTTGATAAAGTAGAGAAATGGCTATATTCACTCTGGTAATATTGTGGCATACTTGTAAGAGATGCTATTATGGAAAAGGAGAAGTGTCATCTGCTATGGTGGCTGGTGCTTAGGCCGGTGAGTGGGAAAAGGAAAAGAGTAAGAATCAAAAGACTTGTGGTCTAGTTCTGGCTTCATCAGTAACTTGTAAAACTTGAGGTCAATATACATAAATTATTCTTTTTTTTCTGTGGTTTTGCTTCTTCCTCTGTAAAATGAGGATAATATCTTCCTTTCTTAGCTATTTTACAGGACTGGTCTTATCAGATAAATAATAGATGTGAAAGTTTAAAGCATCAGAGTGGATGGCAGAAAGAATGTTGGAGTTAGGGTTAGAAGAGTGAGGTTCAAATCTTGTCACTGCTACTTACTTCCTGCATGACCTATAAAGCAGGTCAATTTGCCTCTCTAGACCTCAGTGTCCTCATTTAGAAGGTGAAAAGGTCAAGCTAAATGGGATCCAATATTTCCTTAAGTTCTAAATCTATGATACCATAATTGCCATCATTGTCATCATCACGTCATAGAGCTGAGGATGCATTGGTTCTACTCTAAGAAGAGATGCATCTTCTTCCGTGTTAATAATATATTTTACAGTACTCAGGAAGCCTTAAGCATATAGTTTGATTTACAAAAGAATGCTCTTAAAAACTTGTATAGTATTTTATTTTCCCCAATTATGTATAAAAACATTTTTAATATTAATTTTTAGAACTTTTGAGTTTCAAATTCTCTCCCTTCCTGCCTCACCATCCCCCCCTCCACCCCATTGAGAAGGCAAGCAATTCAATATAGGTTATACATGTATAGTTATATGAAACATATTTCCATGTTAATCATGTTATGAAAGAAAACATAGACCAAAAAATTTCCAGAAAAATAAAGTAAAAATTATACTTCAATCAGTATTCAGACATCACCAGTTCTTTCTATGGCAATAGATAGCATTTTTCAACATAAGTCCTGAGGTATCTTGGATCCCTGTATTTATCAGAATAGCTAAGTCATTAACAACTAATTATCTTACAATATTACTGTTACTTTGTTCACAACACATTTCACTTTGTATCAGCTCATGTAAGTCATTTCAGATTTTTCTGAGAGCATCCTGCTCATCCTTTCTTACAGCACAATAGTATTCCATCACAATAACATAGTACAATTTGTTCAGCCATTCCCCAAATGATGACCATGCCCTCAATTTCTAATTATTTGCTACCCAAAAAAGCTGCTATAAATGCTTTTGTACATGGAAGTCCTTTTACTTTTTTAAAAACTCTTTTTTGTATATAGACCTAATTGTGGTAGTGCTAGGTCAAAGTTCTATAGCCCTTTGGACATAGTTCCAAATTGCACTACAGAATGGTTGAATCAGTTCACAACTACACCAATACTGCATTTATGTCTCATTTTTGTCTCATCCCCTCCCAACATTGGTCATTTTCCTTTTCTGTCCTATTAGCCAATCTCATAGGTACTTCAGAATTGCTTTGATTTGCGTTTCTCCAATCAATAATGATTTAGTGCATTTTTTTTAAAAAAATATGCCTATAGATAGCTTTGATTACTACATCTGGAAATTGTTCATATCTTTAATCATTTATCAATTGGGAAATACCTCTTATTTTTTATAAATTTGACTCTGTTCTCATTTGAAAAATGAGATCTTTATCTGAGAAACTTTGCTTCAAATTATTTTTTCACAGGTATGTTTGCTAGATTTATTTCCCTACATTCAATCCCCCCAACCATTTATCCTATTCTCTCTTTCCTTTCATGGATACTTTTCAAAAGTGGTTTGCTTCTGACTACTGCCTCCCCCAATCTGTCCTCCCTAAGGTCAACCTCCCTTCTCTTTTTTTTTTGGAGGGAGGAAGGCAGGGCAATTGAGTTTGAGTGAGTTGCCCAAGGTCACACAGTTAGTAAGTGTGTCAAGTGTCTGAGGCCAGATTTGAGCTCAGGTCCTCCAGACTCCAGGGCTGGTGCTTTACTCACTGCGTCACCTGGCTGCCCCAATCCCACTTCTCTTATCCCCTTCCCTTCCTACTTTCTTGTAGGGTAAGACAGATTTCTGTACCCAATTGCATGTTTATGCTATTCCTGATTTAAGCCAATTTTGATGATAGTAAAGTTCACTCTCTCTCCCCTCCCACCTCCTCCATCTTTCACTCCACTATAAAAGGTTTTCCTTGCACCTTCTATGTGAGATAATTTGCTCCCATTCTACCTCTACCTTTCCCCCTGTGGTAGGAAGGCCGAATTTATGATCTCAAATATAATCATGTATATGTTTGAATGGTCCGAAATCGCAAGGTATGAGAGATTCTCTAAGGAGAAAACAACAAGAAATTCATTTAGGCCCCACCACAGCAAAAACTTGAACCAGCCTCCCCATTCCAACATCTTGACAA
>CM053624.1:235737113-235769105 GCA_028646595.1 Phalanger gymnotis | reverse complement strand
CAGCTTCCTGCCTCCGCAGCTTCTGGCTTCCGCAGCTTTCTGCTTCTGCAGCTTCCCGCTTCCACACCTTCCACTGCCGCAGAAGTTGTCTCCTGGCTCACCCCTCCTAGCAGCCAAGCTTCAGGCGTTCTCAAGCCCTGCCTCAATGACCAGAGACCATTGGTTCCCGAGCTGGCCCCTCCTAAGTCACCAATCCACACCCACACAGGTTTCACACCTGACAGGGCCCTGGGCCTGGGGCTTAGCACTTAACAGCTGAAAGTACTTCCACTCAAAAGAAACAAAAGCCATGCTAATGAGACAATTTTGCTTAACAACACCCCCCCCCAGTGAATCTCCCTTTTTATCCCTTAATTTTATTTTTTAGACATCACCCTTCATATTCAACTTACTCCTGTGCTCTGTCTATGTATACTGAATCTAGCTGCCCTAATAATGAGTTACTTATGCTTACAAGTATCATCTCATTTAGGAAGGCAAACAGTTTAAACTATTAAATCCCTTATGATTTCCCTTTCCTGTTTACCTTTTTATGCATCTATTGAGTCTTGTAATTGAAAGTCAAATTTTCTATTCGGTTCTACTCTTTTCATCAAGAATGCTTGAAAGTCCTCTATTTCATTGAATGTCTATTTTTCCCTCTGGGGAAAAAATATACTCAGTTTTGCTGTATAGGTGATTCTTATGTGTGATCCTAGCTCCTTTGCCCTCTGGAATATTATATTCCAACCCCTCTGAAGCTTTAATGTAGATGCTTTTGAAACTTTTGTTATCCTGACTGTGGCTTTTTGATACTTGAATTGTTTCTTTCAGGCTGCTTGCAATGTTTTCTCCTTGACTTGGGAGCTACAATATTCCTGAGAGTTTTCACTTGGGGATCTCTTTTAGGAGGTGATACGTGGATTCTTTCAATTTATATTTTACCTTTTGGTTCTAGATTATCAGGGAAGTTTTCCTTGCTGATTTCTTGAAAGATGATGTCTAAGCTCTTTTTTAAAAATTTGTTTTGAGAGGGGAGGGTAGGGCATTTGGAGTTAAGTGACTTGCCTAAGGTCACACAGCTATTGTGTTAAGTGTATGAGGCCAGATTTGAACTCAGGTCTTCCTGACTCCAGGGCTGGTGCTCTAGTCACTGTGACAGCTAACTGCCCCTCTTTTTTTGACATAGAAATAACATCACTTTAATAATTTTGTTTAAGAAAAACTCCTTCCTAAGGCCTTGTGGCAGAACAAACTGTAAAACAAGTGTCAAGAAAAGTGTTCCCCCCTTCCAAGAAGAGGCTGACCTTAGACACAGTGCCATTAACACAGATAGGTCTGTGTTTGAACAGGCCTGGGGTCACCAGGAAAGTGAAGGAGACCTTGGTCTGCAGGCCCTGATTCTCTGGGCCTCCTCTCCAGTTCCACATGCTCTCAGGGGTGTTTTGGGAGGTGGAGTGACACCTGACCTTCCTAACATGCTTCAGGCTTTACCTTTCTGTAGAGTGGAGGCCACAAACTGGCTGATACATGAGGCTGGGAGGGAGTCTGGCTCTGGAGGAATTTGGGAAAAGGTGATTCGTTATAATTTCCTGGATCTGTCTAAAGCAGGTATAATTGATGTCCCCAAGTCTAGTAACTTAGGAGGTAGAAACTATAGTTTTAGCCAGCACATTCACTGGGAGCCTCCAGCTAGTCTTAAACCCCCATCCCTTAGTATCCATACCTATGGCCCAAAAGAAGGGGTTTTGAGTCACTGAGCTGAAGCAAAGCTCACTAAGGATGGCACCGGTATCTCTAGTGGGGCCTACCCCCTCAAGTACCCAGGGCCTAGGAGCATAGAAGGAGAATGGAGGAAACTCCAGCTTTCAGGCCTGGGCCACATCCACTGTAGGGGTGGGGATGAGTAGGTGGGGGATAGAGGGTGAAGACAAAGGGGGAAGAATGGACTTAGGAGCCAAGAAAAAAACTCTCACTTCAGCATTAAAACTCTCATTTTCTTGTGTGTGTCAATAGTCTTTTATTCCCACTGAAAACCTGCCTCCTGTGCCTGGATATTTTTCAGTTCCTTCTGGGCTCCAACCAACTTCCTTCCAGCTTGGCTGTGGCCATGCTATGCCTGCCAGTGTTCTGGGCCAGGGCTTCTTGTATGCTTCAGATTTCTCTCTGAGTTTGCCCCACCTGTTCCAAGATCTGGAAGAGCTGTACACTTAGGAATTGCTTGGTACTCTTGCTGACATGGTAGAGCTCTTTGCTACTCTTCTTAAGGGATGGGAACTTCACTTCCTCTTGGACCCTAGGAACCTTGCCTTGCAGTTTCTAGTTTAGGAAATCAAACACAATGTTTTGGGGTAGGTGTCCCTTGACTCCATTCCCCTTTGCCTGGTTTTTCCTTGGCTTGCCAAGGTCTAGCTTGTTGCTTGTTCTCTTCTGGAGAATTTCGAGACACTGATTTAAGGACTTCACCTTTGGAAGCACCACGGCATAGATGGGCTCTACCTGGCCCTCAGCATTCTTCCAAGACCTTTGCCTAACTCATAATCAATCTGAGCAAGAAGTTTGAAACCAATGCCTCAGGTATGTGCCTCCCAGCCAGTGAATGAGGAGCTACAAGCAGGGCCCCAAGCCCCTTTTTCCTAGACATCTGACTCCACAAGTTTGGCATAGCTGGAATCATCCACATCCTCTCCATCAGACTCCAAGGGTGTACTGTCTTCACTGCATAGGGGAGGCATAATACCATCCCACTCCACCACAATCTCTTTGAGAAGCAGTGAGTCAAACTTGACCATGTAGTAGCTACCATCCACATCTATGACTGAGGCTGGATACCAAATTCCCTCATCATACTTAGCTAGACAGGCTGAGCCTGTGTGCAGGGCACTCAGACCTGGCTCCTGGAAGGGGTGAAGCTCATCCATAGTAACTACTTGCCCATGGGAGAACCTGCAGTTCTCTTTGAATCAGCATTTTTCCTCCAGGAAGAAGGGACAGGGCTTTAGGGACTTGTGAGCTAGGTAGAGATAGAGCACATGAACCCCTGCTATGCCATCCTCCGAGTGCTCTGACCCAACAATCATGGCATTATGGTATTCCAGAGTGTTGCATGAACTGTAATAGGGAGGATTCACCTTCATCCCACTCAACTCTTCCTCTTCTTCCTCTTCATGCCCAGATCTGTCAGGCTCAGTTTCTCTTCTTTCAAGACAGGTTGCAGCTTCAGCATCTTGAGTCTCAGAATTTCCTGTCACTTCACGAACGGCATTCTGGAAAGCCAAATACTTATCATCATCCCTTGCCGTACTCTCATTTAGGCCAAGGTTTGGGTCCAGTGTGACCAGGAGCTTATTCTTCTCGATGGACACAATACTGGACTCAGTTAGTTTGATTAGTTGCTTTAAGTCAGCCTGGAGCTGAAGCAAGTCACCTTTTTCAGTGTGGAGCAAGCTGGTCCCCAGGGCCAGCTCCACGTGCTGTAGTTGGACATGGTAGATCTTGATGGAAGCTTCCACACTATTTTTATCCATTCTGCAGAGGCAGTCTGTAACTCTTCTAATGATCTACTAAAGTAGCCCTACATCCTCCAGAATGCTGGCTAGGATGTAATCACTCCACAACAACCTTTAGGAAACATGAGCCCTTAGGCCAGGAAAGCAGCTGCCACCACTACCTCTATAGTCACCATAAAACCACTGCTTGGGCAAGCCAATCATAGATGCCATACTTCTGGCTAGAGAGGCCCACGACAGCTCCTTGATCCCTTCACTGGGTTGCCACAAACCCACTGGACAGCTCTTTTTCTTTTTTTAATCGCAGCTTTCAGGTAATCCAATACTTTTAAAATTATCTATCCTGAATCTATTTTCCAGGTCAGTTGTTTCTCCAATGAAATATTTCACATTGTCTGCTATTTTTTCATTCCTTTGGTTTTGTTTTATTGTTTCTTGATTTCTCATAAAGTCTTTAGCTTCCATTTACTCAAATACTAATTTTTATGGAATTATTTTCTTCACGAGCTTTTGTACCTCCTTTCCCATTTGGCCAATTCTACTTTTTAAGGAGTTTTTTTTTCCCTTCAGTGAATTTGGGTCCCTCTTTTTCCATTTGTCCAAATCTGCTTTTCAATGTATTCTTTTCCTCATTGTTTTTTTTAATCTCTTTTACCATTTGTCCTAATCTATTTTTTAAAGTGTTATTTTCCTCTGAATTTTTTTCTTCTTTACCAAGCTGTTGGCTCTTTTTTCGTGATTTTCTTGCATAACTCGTTTATCTTCCCACTTCTTCCTCTACCTCTTTTATTTAATATTCAAAATCATTTTTGAGCTTTTCCATAGCCTGAGACCAGTTCATATTTTTGTTGGAGGCTTTGGATGTTGGAGCCTTAACTTTGTGTCTTCTTCTGAGTATTTTTTTTCTTCCTGACCTCCCTTGTTACCATAGTGACTTTCTATGGTCTGAATTTTTTTTTCTGTTTTTTTTCTTCATTTTCCCTGCCTATTACTTCAGTTTTAAATCTTTATTAAATTGGGGCTATGCTTCCAGCACTCTCCCAAACTTCAGGAGGTTTGTGCAGCTGTTTTCAGAGATATTTCTAGGGAACTATGAGTTTTTAGTTTTTCCTAGGTTGTATAATCTAAGGAAAGCTGTATTTACTTCTCTCCTGGTCTATGCCCTGTTCTGTGAGTGACCACATGCACTCTTTTCTGCCCTGAAACTGTGAGGATGGACCCTGCTCTACTGGCTGAAAGCTCTTTGGGTGCTCCTCACCCTGGAACTGCCACCCAGGACTGTGACACAGATCTGAGCATGAGTAAAACAACAGAATTCTGCCCCTAGTGACAGCAAAAGACCCTTATAATCTCCCTTCTGAGTAGTTGTTTGACCCCCTTACCTTCTATGAGCTGAGAACTCTGGAAGCAGCTGCTGCCACTGCTGATTCAGTGGATCTCAAGGCCTTTTTCTGGTTTGCTGGGTCTGGTTCTGTGCTGTTATCTCCTGTGCTGGATTGTGCTCCACTGTCACCCTAGTGCAATAGACCTTTCCTGCTGACCTTTCCTGTTGTGTTGCACTGGAAAATCATTTCATTCCATTCTTCTATGTGTCATGTCAGAAATTTATTTCATGATATTATTTAAAGTTATTTGGAGGAGTTTTATGGAGAGCTCAGGTGAGTTGCTGGCTATTCTCAGTCATCTTGGCTCTGCCCCAAGAGTATTCTCTTGGAAAAATACATGACTGGCTCCATTTTGGAAAAAAATGAATCAAGGAAAATGTATTTATGGAATTAATCTCTAATTTATTAGCTTAATAGAAAGACTCTCTTTAATCACAGGAGAAATTATTTTACTTCTCAAAATAAAGCTTTTCATATATTGCATCCATTTATTCATCTATCCATTGATCAATGCATTCCTTAGGTTTGTCATAATCTTTTTTCATTCTGAATCAGGGAAATTCTACTCTACTTTATTTACTTAAGGTATCACCTACTGTATATGTGCCTTAGTGTTAGAGATTTTCTGGTACAACTAAAATAAATCATCTGCAGTAAGCATATGCCTTTCTTCTTTGAATCTCCTTTGACACTGATGTTCTGTCATTTCATTTTCCAAAAATACTCTTTTTCCCCCTTCTCGTCTCTTCATCAGTGATCTCCTAGATATGTGAATAGACCATTTTTGGAAAAAAATTGTATAGATATTGGGAAATAGACATGTGGTTCAGCAGTATCTTATTTCTTCTTAGTTATCTTATTTTGGTAATTAGAACATCTATAAACTTACCCAAGCTTTTGGATTTCCCCCTTTTTGATGCTGACATTGATCATTGCCACTCAGCATATCCCACCTCAACTCCTATGGAAGAGGTATCCTGTAGAGATAGTGAGGCTATAGAGTGCTACTTTTCACAAATATTTTTGATTATAACAGGCCCTAGATAACTATTAGGTCTTTTATTGAGATTGAGGGCCACTCAAAGTGAATAGCTGTCTAGGAAAAACCAAGCAGATGAAGAGCGTATATCATCTAGATGCAGTTGGATAGTTTGCCCATTGAGTCAGAATCCATATATTGAATAGGTACCAAGTTCAGAATCCTGAAACTAATAGGATAAGTAGCTTTAGGAAATTACACATTTCTTTCAATTATCTCAAACTGCTGTCAACACAAAATCCCGTTTTGCTATTGAATGTCTCCTAGTGCTATTATAAGATTGTAAATCATGCAACACAATGATCGCCAAAGAATCAAAATCAGAAATAGCACAGAGCATGCTGGCAAAATGCATGATGGGCATAAGTGGACCACCATACTATCAATGAGGACATACATGAGATTTGACATTAAGGACATATGATTGGAAAAGGAGTTTGGTCACATGTCGAACATGATGAGCAATAGCCTTAGTGTTAATTTGCATTAAATATTAAAAGCACTGGAGCAATGCTTTCAGATTGCTCTGGAGGGTTTAGAGAAGGATGTGGAGAAGAATTACAGAAGGAAGGGCAGAGTAGGAGAGGGGAAAGGACCTTTATTGAGAGATAATTCTGGCCAATGTTTGTTAAGATTATACAATGCCAAACAAACTAATCATTTTTTCTGAAGGTGAACCAGAAAAGAATTCAAATCAAATCTCCTTCTTTGAAAAGAATATTAACATATAAAAGAGAAAGGTAGAATTTCAGAGTAGGAAGGGACCTGATTGATCCTCTCTCCTTGCTCCCTCATTTTACAGATGAAAAAAAGTAACATCTAGAAAGGTAATGACTTTTTCAAGGTAATACATCAGAATCTGGTTTAGAGCGCATTCTCTGGGTTCAAATGTTTTGGTACTATATCAGCCTATCAGGTATGATAAGGCTTCCTTTAAGGCTGACTAAGGGCCAGAGGGGTGAATGAATTTCAGGAGCTTGTGTGCTATTTTCACATGAAAATAATGCCTGGGTTTAGGCAAATAGAAAGGAAGTGAAGGAGGCTTTTCTGATTAGTCCCACCCTGCTGAGAAGATCTGTGCCACTTAGCTTCCTTTGATGAGATTACAGATTTCTGAAACTTTTTCACACCAGGAAGGTAAAAGAAGGCATAGAACACATTCCTTATCCTATCTAAAGTACCCTATTATTCTTTTGGAAATGACTTGATCAGGTTTTTAGAAAGAAAGTATCAGATTCTCAGTCTTGGAGTCAGAGTTACTCTGTAGGAGGCTAATAAATAATCTATCCTTATAAAAGAATTTCCAAGATGAAGAAGTTTAGGTTTATTATGAGAAAGTAAAAGCATTCTGAAAGCCTAATAATTTTCTTTTCCCTATGACTATAATTCAGAAAAAGTAATCCTGTAAATAAACCTAGTATGTATCTATATATCTCTATGTATACATATACCTACATACACAAATATACACATATATAATACATATCATATATATACAAATATGCACATATACACATATATACAAATACACACACACACATGCACACACACACACACACACACACATATATCTGAAGAACTTCCTAAGAATTAAAACTGTCCAGCTTCAGTGAGATGACCAATCAATAAATGTTTAGTATGAAGCTACTATGTTCCAGGCCTGGTGCACAGTGTATACACACACACACACACACATGCACACACACACACATACATATGATAAGTGTGTGTGTATGTGTATGGCAAGTAGTCTTTCTATCTAATATTTTTCTTCCACTGCTGATTGATGCTGATCAAATTTTATTGGGTTTCTCCAATTATATCCAGTATTGTATTTTTCTGCTGAGAAAATGTAATTGTCTTGGCTGTGGAAGAATTTCTAAACTGACATCTTATTGGTTTAGAAATAGTTCTTGAGCTAATCACTATCCCAATTCTGCTGTCACATTTTCCTTTAACTCATGATTCATAGAATCACAGACTCTTCAAGTTGAAAGGAATATTAGAAGTTATCTAACCCAAATGTCACCTCTGACACTATCAAAACCACTTCTACAATAGTCTTTACAAATGATCATCTAGCCTTTGCCTTAATGCTTTCTACAACTTAAAAGTCATAGTATCACTACTCCTTTATTTTTAGCTATTTTCTTTAAACTTATTCTCTCTATATGTTTATATATACAGTATACGTGTATAGGGTATATATTAGTATACACACAGTATTTATTTTTTCTCTTTCCTCAATTAAGTGCTTTGCTCATACGCCATTCATTATATGTGTATCCCCAGCACTGTGCACCAATCCCAGAAGATAGTAACTTATTGATTGGCCATCTCACTGAAGCTGGACAGTTTTAATTCATGGAATTTGCTTCCTTTTATGGAATGGAAATCTTTATTCCTCTACTTTAGTCCTTCAGAAGTATATATAATAAATTTAATATGTCACTATTTTCTATATATAATCACAGATTTGACCAAGTTACATGCCCTGCTACCCAATATCCAATAACATATTTCTCTTAGGGCATTCTTCTTGTTCCTGAAGTAATTTACTTACCCATAATACCTCATTTGTCTCCTTATTCAATATTGGGCTCTGTTTCATAGCTTATCTCTCCCCTATGTTCTCACCTTTATCCCTTAACATCAGAACTGATACACTCTCCTTTCTTCAGAAATTTTCTCAGAATTTTTCTATTATCCCTATTTTATTTAAAACATTGTTTGAAAAGGCTTCATGGAAAAAGCACACACACACAACTGATTAACTGAAGTGACCCTTCTCTCATGATAATGTGTGTGTGTGTGTGTGTGTGTGTAGCATGACTAGAAGGAGAAAGACAACATATTACTGTAAACTTTTGAACTCTAAACCTTCAAACTCACTCACACATTTTTATTACCTACACTAAACATAAACATGTATTTGTATCATCACACACAAACACAGGCTTTTATAAATATTGTGTTTTCAACATATTTTTTTCTCCACCATAGTGTTCTTCTCAAGCCTTTCACTTAGACCAGTAGGCTAACAGAATACCCTTTGTGTTTTTCTATCTTTATGCTTTTTCCCCACAGTTTTATCCACCCATAATGCCCTTTCAACTTTTCATTAGCCACCTAAACCCTACCCATTTTTAAAGATCAACTCAAATCTCACCCTTCCAAGCCTTCTCTGTTCCTTCCATTTTGAAATCATTTCTCCTTCCTTTGACTTTTTCTAGCAATACATCTATATTCTGTTGTGACATTTTTCTTATGATTTATTAGAATGTATTTCAATCTTTTAGTGTTATTTAACTGTTCATATGTTTATCTTATTTCTCTCAATGAGACTATAAACTCCATGAAAACCAAGGCCATATAGGACTTACTCTTCCTTGTATATACCATTGTTGTTGTTGTTCTGTTTTGTCCTTCATTTTTGAAGGGACCATGACATCAGGGAAGTGATGACATGACTTGTGGTTGACTTTGATTTGAGTGAGGGAGGGCTGTACACAGTCACCAGCCTCACTTTCTCCTCCAGAGCCAGCTGGGTTTAATGGCCTGATATTCACCAGGATGACTAGAGATGTCCTAGGGTTCATTGGGAGACCCTGGCCCTTTCAATCTAAGTTCTAAAGACCTTAGCTTGTATATTCCATAGTACTTAGCACTGTGTCTTACAAAAAGGAGGTGCACAAATAAAGAAACCCTGAGAGGTTAAAATAACATATCCAGGAAGTAATTTTATCAAACTTCTATTTTTAATTTTTTTAATTTCTAGTTTATAACAGTTCCACAAGTTTTTGAATTCCAAATTTTCTTCCCCTCCTTCCCCTCCCCCTTCTCCCCCAAGACAGCATGGAATCTGACATACGTTCTACATATACCTTCGCATTAATCTTATTTATACAATAGTCAAGTTGTAAAGAAGAATTATGATCAATGGAATGAATCATATGAAAGAAGAAACAAAACCAAAAAAGAAGAGAAAAAAGAAACAGCAAATAGTTTGTCTCAATCTGCATTTGAACTCCATAATTCATTCTCTGGATGTAGATAGTTTCTTCCATCATGAGTCCTTTGGAGCTCTCTTTGAACTTTGTATTGCTGAGAAGAGCCAAGTCTATCAAAGTTAGTCATCATAGAAGCAACATATCTGTGGTTGTGTACAATGTTCTCCTGCTTCTGCTCCCCTCATTCAGCATCAGATCATGTAGTTCTTTCCAGGTTACTATGAAGTCCATATTTTCCCCATTTCTTACAGCACAATAGTATTTCAGTACATTCATATACCATAACTTGTTTAGCCATTCCCCAATTGACGGGCATCCCCTTGATTTCCAATTCTTTGCTACCACAAGAAGAGTTGCTATAAATACTTTTGTACATACAGGTCCTTTTCCCACTTGTGTGATCTTTTTGGGATACAGACCTAGAAGTGGTATTTCTGGGTCAATGGGTATGCACCTTTTTATAGCCCTTTGGCCATTAAAATTCTATTTTTTAATTAAAAAATCAATGAGAATCATTGCATGACCTCTCAGTAACCATATCTATAGTTAAAAACCTATTCAGAAACTGAGAACATCAAGAGGTACCACTGCTTCTCTGGAGGTAGCTTATTATAGTTTGCAGTTTTTTTTTAAAGTATCTAAGTGGAAATAAATACCTTCTTGAATTATGAGTTTGGAGACCTCAGTACACATGGATGACAACAAATGTTATAATAGTAAAAGCTGTAAATTGAAGAACACAAACAATAGACACAACAGAAGAACTAAAATAAGGACAAAACTGTCAGATACTAGTATAGATACCAAGTTACAAACAAGATCAGAATAATTATGACTTTGCCCCAGAACATGGACATTCACTGGTGGACTGTGCTTCCTCCCATGAATGGTCTTCCCTGTCATCTATGCTTCAGGGGACTCCAATAATCAGGCTCCATGACAATTATCTCCCATAGCTTACCTCTCTCCCAGAAGATCTGCAGGGGGTAGGGGATGAGCTTCCCTAGCTCCTAGTGGGTTTATCTCATGGACACACTGTCCTCTTCCCTATTGCAGATCTTTTTCAACCAGTCAAACTCTCTCCAGGCATTACTACTCTTGCTTAACAATTTTGTCTCAGTTGAAGGACTTGATAGTTATGGCTCAGATCAGACGAAAAGAAGGGAAGAAAAGCTAAAGGAGGGAAGAGGAAGTAAAAGGAAGATGTCATAAAGAAGGGAGTCTGAGACAGTGGGCAATCAAAAGATGAAAGGAGAGTAGTACTACATAACTTCAGGTTTCCAGGGAGCCTTAGAGATCATTTAGTTGATATTTTATAGATAAAGATACTGAGGCCCAGATAAAGGACTTGTCCAATACAGTTTGTTGTAGAATCAGGACTAGAAACCAGCTGTCCTAATCCCTGGTTAATTGTTCTTCACATTTCACCATGTTGCTACAAGAAAAAGGTAAAGCAGAGGTAAGCAGTGGTAAAAAGGAATGATAAAAGAAAGAATAAGGGAAATAAAGTGAAGACATAAAGAGGACAAATCTTTAAAAGAATAAAACCAAAAAAAAGAAAGTTAAAAAAACTATGATACAGTGTAGACAATAGGAAAAAAAATATTTTTTATCCATGAGCTTTGAGTTAAATTCCTTTTTTTAGGAAATATTGTGTTGCTGTAATAAATCAATACCTAACTTGAAAAATTGAAGAGAGGACAACACCAAAAAAAGAGACCTCGGGGCTTAATGAACTATGACACAGCTCAGATGCTACCAGATTAAATTCCTAAAACCCTTGTCAAATGGATAAGAATGGGTTAACTATAAATGACTGTGGAATTCTAAAAACATCTAGCTCACAGAATGAAGGTAACAGTTTCATCAAATTCTTTACTTATTCCTTCCTTTGTCTCTCCTGTGTTATCTTCTGATTTGTCTTTATCCTTTCCCTTTCTTTGTTATTTGTTGCTCAGTGAATGAGAGAGCAAGCTGGGGAGTTTGGGGGCTTTGATTTCGGAGGCAAGTGAGTGACCCATAAAATGGAAGGTGAGGGAGAAATAAGTGGTAAATCTTATGTAGGGAATGGAGAAGGGGCCCAGAGTGAACAAAACTAAACTTTCTCTGCAGTACTCAGATTATCTTAATGGCTTCAAGAACCTTCTGAAAGAAAGACTTTGGGTAAAGGCTGTAGCTTATCATTACATGCAAGACCAACTCTTTAAAGCAACAGACCATGCTAAACTGCTCTCCTATCACTTTTTTTAGTTTAAAAAAGTCTTCATGACAAGGGTTTGCTTGTTGGCAAATTTGGAGGGAAGAATATATATAGAAATAAATGTGATATAAAAAAGACCTTGACAATAAGAGATTAAAAATCATAGTAGAAAAATATTAGTATGAAAAAAATTTCAAAATAATTATCTTCAGCATTAGATATTTCAAAGACAGAAGATTCTGGGTAAAATCTGGAATGTCTCATTTGTAATGCATATTATATGCCTGTATGCTACTTTTTTATGGCAGAGGTAAGACATGATATGAAAAGTATCTCAGGGCTTTTGTAAATTCTCTTTGATTCAGTGGTTCCCATTCAACAAACACTTATTAGGCATCTGTAGAAAATCTTGTGCTTATGCCTTTGGAAGATAAACATGTAAATAAAAGACAGTAGCAAAAACCAGGAACAAAGTGTGCATACTCTGATGAGTGTATTTCTCATCTTATTGTGATATATGAATGTATGAAATGCCATGGTGCCATAAAAATGATAAATTGAGGAATTCAAAGAAACATACTAGAGCATGAAATGACAGAATGAAGCAATGGTAATAAAGAAAACAACATACACAATGAATATATTATTGGGAATGTAAAGAACAATGAAACAAAACCAAATACTATGTAAGTGTAACAGTTTTAACTCCGGAGAATACATGATAATCTCTATTCCTTTCCTTGGAGAGGTAGGGGCTATGGATGCAAAGTGTTGCATGTACTGTAAGTAGTCATGGTGGTACCAATGCATTTTGTATAATTTTTTCTTTTGGTCACAAGGGGAGGCTCACTGGGTTGGTGGAGGTTGTATATAGAAATCACTGTAATACAAAACAACAATAGCAGTAGCAACAACAACAAACCCAAAGGCCATCAATAAAAATGCTTTATAAAAATACAAACTTTGGAGAACTAGCCCGTAATATAACAAATAGATAGTTTTGGGGGAGTTAGGGAGAGCTGACTCCAAGTCCCTCTTGCCATATACTGGCTATGTGACCTGGTGCAAGTCACTTAATACAACTCTTTAAGACAGTAAGTTGTATAGTAGGTGTTAATCTGTACTGAGGAGGGATTCCCTACATGGATGAAGCCACAGATATGGCTAAAAATCTTTATACATACCTATGAAAAGTTCTCTGACTTCAAGCAGCATGCATTCCAATAGGAAAAAAAATCACAAAGTATGTACATGATAGTTATAATAGCAATTACAACACAGTAATTTTATATTAGAACTCAAAGTAGGATGAAATCAACACAGGAGTGGGAATAAGAAGCTTTGGGTTTGAATACTGACTTTGCTATTTATTTCCAGTGTTTTCTTGGGCTAATTCCATCTCCATTCTTGTCCTCAGTTTCTTCATCTATAAAATGAAGAGGTTAGAAAAAATGATATCCAAGGTCTTCTTGTATTCTATAATACCTATGATTTCTGGGGGCAACAGGAACAGTGAAATAAAACTTCCCTATTTTTGTTCAAAGAAGCTCACCTTATAAAATTATCATCACAGACACAGAGCATGTGTCTAGAATATATTTTAGGAATAATAAAGTCTTCTGTATCTTGAACACTGCCTCACTGTGGAAATTATAACATTTTCCTTGCCATGACATTAGACTGGAAGTGATTCAATTCAATTGCAGATTTGACAATCATTGGTCATGACTTGTTTAGATGGTCACCAATCTGGAAGCAGTGGGGAATGAACACATAACCTTTTGAAACTCTTTCCAGTTTCTGAGCTGTATAACATTTACTGTTATAATTCCATTTTTATCTAATGGGATAAAACATTCTGATGATGATACTGTGATACACTTAGTTATTGTTCCCTTTCTTTATTTTTCGAAAATAAAAGATATTTTCACACTTGTCAAACTATTTTCAATTTGAAAGCACTTGCTGTTGATGAGGATGCAAGAACTGTAGTGTAGTATAAAGGACATTGGACTTGAAATAAGAAACCCTTCAAGACTTGGTTTCAAGTCCTGGTTTTTTTCACTTAATAGTTATATGATTTAGAGTGTGGTACAAGCAACATCAGGCAGCTATGGGTACAGTGAATGGAGCACTGGGTTTGGAATTAGGAAGACTCATCTTTGTGCATTCAAATCTGCCCTCAGACAGTGTATGGGGTTGGGCAAGTCACTTAATCCTGTTTGTCTCAGTTTCCTCATCTGTAAAATGAACTGGAGAAGGAAATTCCAGTATCTTTGCCAAGAAAACCCCCAAATAGGGTCATGGAAAATCTGAAATAACTAAATAACAACAACAGGAGCAATATCTAACAAGATCCTTGCCACGTAGGCTAGGCTATTTTTCCTTTTAAAAGATATTGAAATTCCCATGAGACTTGAATTAAATTATATGTTATTTTTAATCAAAATACTATAATTAAATTAAATCTCAAACCCTTGACGAAGCTTCCTGTTCAACTAAACTTCTTTGACTACTCTAGGCGATACTGATCATTTCCTACTTTAAATTCCTATTGTACTTATATAATATAAAATACATTTTTTAGCACTCAATTATTCTTAAACTGTTCAATCAGACAGGCACAATGATCTTGGATAGTTACTGTGACTGAAAATTTCATGAACTAGCAGCCAAACTGATGAGCTTCTCCTAATTTAGCTAGGCTGGTCCTCAGATTATAAGTGTACAATCTGTCACCAGGTGAGTCAATATTCACAGCCGTTTCAACTTTCTAGGATCAATCACTGGAGTTTGCACTTAGCAGACTTGCATTTGAGAACCCTAGGCCACCTCTAAGCTGTGATGAGGGATGCAAGTAGGATTTTTAAAGGAGCTTAATTAACCAATAAACACGCATTTATTATGTATCGGTCAGAGACCAGGCACTGTTCTAAGCTATGGGGATAAAAACATAAAGGATATTTACTAAATCCCTTCTTGCTGAGAAAAGCTATGGAGTCAGGATTCCCATATAGGGGAAATCTTAATAAGTGAGACATTCTAAATGTCTAAACTTTTATGCAGCTTATCAAATCTCCAATTCATTAATTCAAGAAGCATTTATTAAGCACCTGCTGTGTTCCAAGACTCATTGCAGGTGTTAGGCATATAAAGACACAAGTGGAACAGTCTCTTCCCTTTAGGGGGTCTACATTTTGTTGGGGATAAAACAGCATGCACATAGGAAAATATATTCACAAAGTAAATACAAAGTAATTTTAGGTCAAAGTGGATCAAGAAACATGTCATGTAGGAATAGGCACTTGAACTGAAATGGAACTTAGGTAAAGAAGAAAGGTGAGGTTGATCGAGGTAGCCTATGAAAAAATTAATGATGTTTCTCTATATTCAGAGACATCTGAGAAGAACCTCCCTATGGGTTGTAAACTTGTCCACTGGTGGGTTTGGTGATGAGACAAAGTGAGCTCAATATCATTGGCTGGTTGAGAAACAGGACTTGCTCTTTGGCCCTTAAAAAGCGAGATGTGAGAACTCTTGCTATTGATCACATTCACTATGTTACCCAAATTTAAAGAAACTTAAGACACAATCTATATACTCATTATATTAGCAGATTTTCCTAATGAACTCCATGTGTGCACAATGAGCCAGAGAGACAAAGACTTTTAAGGCACCAGCCTTCAGTTTCAGAATTGATCTTTGTGAACCCAGAATCTTGAGGAAACCCTGGACCTTGAGTCCATATATGGGCTATAGCAAACACACCAAGATGGAAGATAGGATGTTATATACAGGGAACAGTATTTCTTATAAAGCAATTTGGTTCAGCTCAGATGGATTGATAATTTCTTTGTTGTATAGAGCTCTCGGTGAGGACATATGTTTTGTTGTTATTTTTCTTTCTTAAAAATATCAATTTTTAACATTTACTTTTTTAAATTTTGAGTCCCAAATTCTCTCCCTCCCTCCCACTGATCACCCACCCACTGAGAAGGCAAGCAATATCAATGATACATGTGAAGTTATTCAAAACATTTTCATATTGTTCATGTTGCAAAACAACAACAACAAACTAATAAAATAAAGAAACATAAAAGAAATAAAAAGATACTTCCATCTGCACTCAGAGTTCATCATTTCTCTCTGGAAGTGGATATCCTGTTTGATCATAGGTACTTTTGATATGTCACATAGCTCATTGTCATGACAAGAATAGCATAATCTTTCCTGGTTGATCATCATTACAATATTGCTGTTGGGAGAGCTTAGTTGCTTCCTCTACTACATCATTTTTTCTCTCCCCTGGAAGTCCCCAAGGACATCCTCTTATCAGTGCAGTTCAGCACCTTTTATGTAACTTATTGTGTTATGGATCTGCCTGGGACACTGAGAGGTTAAGCAACTTGTATAGATAGGATTGTATAGCCAATATACAACAGAGAGACTTTAAAACTCCAAGGCCTGCTTTCTATCCTCTATGTCATATGGGACAGATTGCATTCTCTACATTATTCTTTATGACATTTTCAGAAACCTATTTTGACTTGTGTGAATCCTAAGAAAATTTGGATTCTCAGTGGTATGACTAATGTTAATTAAGAAATATATAAGCAAGTTGATGAAACCTGAATCCCATTTATCGATAGGTTACAGTTTCATTTAGATTTACTTGATCAGATACAAGGCTAACTAATGTTAGAACCTGAGTGAGAAAGGGATACTCCCAAAGACCAGAAATAGAAATGATCATTAGTCCCTGTGACCTCAAGTGTTGAGTAACTTTTCAGTCAGGACTGATTCTGTGACTGCATTTGGAATTTTCTTAGCAAAGACACTGGAGTGGTTTGCCCTTCTTTAGCTCATTTTACAGATGAGAAAATTGAGGCTAACAGGATTAGGTGATTTGCCCAGGGTGTCTTTCCGTCTCTGCCTCTCTGTTTCTTCTGTCTTTCTCTCTCACTGTCTTTATCTCTTTATCTGTCTCTCTGTCTCCATCTTCCCTCCCCACCCCATTTCCATGCTTCTCTCTATTTGTAGCAGAGGCTGCATGTTCTATATTCTACGCGCTACGAGTGCCTGAATGAATGAATGGATTCAGCACTGATTATATGTCCAGAAGACTCATAGAGTAATTGTTAATGGTTCAATATCAACCTATCAAGAAGTTTCCAGGTATATGTGCTTGACTTTGTGCTATTTAATATTTTTCTCAGTGATTTGGATAAGGGGAAGATAGTATGTTCATCAGATTTACAGAGGACATGAAGCTAGAAGGAATAGCTAACATACTTCATGACAGTCAGTATCCAAAAAGAGCCTGACGAACTAAAGAATTGAATCTAATAAAGTGAAATTCTATTTGGATGAATTTAAAGTCTTGCATTTGGATAAGAAAAAAGATAACTTCAACTTCCCAAGTGTTGGATGGGAAAAGCATGGATAGATAGCAATTATTCTGAAAAAGAATGGAGGGTATTTGTGGACTACAGAACCAATATGAGTCAGCAGTGTGATGTGGAAGCCAGAAAATGCAATTTTAAGCAGCATTAAGAGAGGCATAGCTCCTAGGAATAGGAAGATGAGAGGCCTGCTAAATTCTGCTCTCATCACATTGCATTTGGACTAATATGTTCAGATTTGGGAACCTACTAATTTTTTTTTTAAATTAGAGTTTTAAAATTAATTTAAAAATAATTTTCAATTAACAAGCAATTATTTTTCTTTCCCCACACCCACTAAAAACAAAAACCCTTGCAGCAAATATTCATAGTCTAGCAAAACAAATTCTTATATTGTATATGTCCAAAAATGTATGTCTCATTCATCATATATATATGTATGTATAATATATATATACACATATATATATATATTACTTCTCTGTCAGATAGCAGGTAGAATAGATCATTATTAGGTCTCTGGAATCATGATGGTTAATGGAATTCATAAGATTCCTCAGGCCAAAAAGCAATTTGAAAGGTTATTTTTGAAATTTTCAGAGTTATGAGTAAATGATTCCATTGGGGTAAGGAGAATTAGATTTGTCTGTCTCTATGCAGGTCAGGAAGTTATTGAATTAGAGAATTGCCTAGAATATTAAGAGGTTAAAAGACTTTTCTAGATAACAAAACCAGTAAATGTCAGATGTGGGGCTTGAACCCAGGTCTGCCAGACTTAAAGGACAGTGACAGTCCTCTTCCTTGAACTACAGAAAGTCTTTATTTTAAAAGACTCACTGGAGATTCCAAACTTCTAAATGTAAACTTACCTTGATTTTCTGTGACAGCTCATCTCTGACTGTACTTTGTTAGACCTGGGGTGGGGGTGGGGGGAGACATTTATGAAGCAAGCTCAAAGAGCAAGCTATTCCACAAAAAGTCATTAAGTCCATTTTTTCCCCAATGCAGTCCAATGATTAAAATACTCCAAATACAAGAAAACCCCTTCTTCTTGTTCGATAGTTTCATTTGGGAGAAAGAATAAGGGAATAATGAAAGTTGAATCAATTTCGGAAACTTCCTATACATATGGGGCAGCCGCCAAATTCACCTGTGAGTAGGATGCACATACTTGTTGCTGACATTAGTTAAAAGCCCATGCTTGGCCAGATTACAAGGAAAAGAGTTGTTATGCCATCAAAAAGGAAGCTGACTTACATCTGAGTAATCCTTATTAAAGGGATTTGAGAAAGCTGGACACTTCAGAAAAGCAGGCAACTGTGAAAATAATATCTCCTGCTTTATTTTGTAAAAACCCAACAATTACCAAGGTAATCAGTTGTAATAGAGTTGATGTTTGGGGAGGGGGAGGAGGAGGAAAGTTTTCATTCATTCAGAGACAAGCCTCTTAATACAGTCCCCTTTGCTTTATCATCTTTATTCTCACCTCCTCCCATCTCAACTGCTGTCCATAATGTTCAGAAATAGTCCTAGGAAGGAATGACTTTGGAAGCTCTTCTTAATGAAGACCTTTGTGTGCATTGTGCCAGGATCAAGTCTTTCTCATCAGCAGGCCTTGCTGACCTATCATTAGGCCTTGTTTCAAAATTAGTCACATTCTCATCAACTGACCCATGCTCCAAGCAGGTCACTTCCCATTAGGCACTATGTTGTGTCATTTTTATTCCAGAAGACTTTGTGGATGTCCAGGAGCTAAGGGGAAGGCAGAAAGCAGGGAAAGTACTTTTTTGCTCATCTCCAATTCACTCTAAGTCCTTGGGGAGGAATCGTGTCCAGTTTAAGAAAAGGAGAATATGTTGGAAGAATTCTCAGCTTTGGTATTTGCATTTGGCAAGAAAAATCTGTATGAGTAACAGTTAATTTCCCCTAGATGTTATCATAGTCTTAGAAGAATAAACCTTTTCTCCTCTCCTTCATTCCCACTTCACTTCTACTTCAAAAACATGTAATTGGAGCAGCCCCTGTAAGTGTAATCCTGCCCAAGGGCTAAGCTTTACATCTACTGGCCCACATTTGTTCTTTACTGAATCATTCTTGCACTCATTATCCCTAAATTAGCTCCTTTTTTCTCTTTTGCTTTAGTCTTCATTCCACTCCCCCTTTCCCATATGTATTTTTGCAAGTGAACCATGAAAAAATGTCTTTGTGTTATTTCGTGTCTGTTTGAAAGTCCATCTGTGGGATTGAGTTGGGGGTACTGAAACTTGTAGGTAGTTTAGACATTCCCCACTATGTTCTTCATTTACTGTTAAATGATTGTGAGAAATCAGTAAGAAGAAACTGACAAAATTTCTGGTATTAAATTCTATATAAGGATAAAGCCAAGTGGAAAACCCAAATAGAATGGTAGATGAGGTTGAAATGCTTCTAAGCACCCTCCCTTATGGGATAGCCAACTGCAACAAAGCATTCAGTTTAGAGAGTCAGAATCTACATCTAAGTGGTAGGATAGCATCTTTTCACTAAAAGCCTGTGTCCCAAATAAACATGAAGTTTTTTATGAGGATAATGCATAGATTTAATATGAAGGTCAACCTAACGATAGAGCAGGGATTCCAGGACAATGGGAGAGTGGGGAAGTACCATTTCAGAATATTGGAAGAAAGGGTCTGATTAGGAATTAAGGAGCGATGGTCAGAGTGAAAGGGAGGGAGTAGTATGAGAAAAGACTAGATGGGTAGATAGTGGGGAAAAAAGACAACTGTGGTAATCCTTGAATGCTAAAATTGGGAGTTTATACGTTGCTAATGGAGCTTAAGTGTGCTCTATGCATCATGAGATTTAAGTGGCTCCCTAGTAACAGATAGAGGTCAAGCGTCAGGGTCAGGCGAAGTCAAAGAAATGCCAGTCTATGCAATCACTTTTTTGGTTCTCAAACTCCATCACTTTATCTATTATCTTTCCAGAATTATCCATACATCAATTGCTATCATATCATCCTATGAACAGCTTCAAAATATATTTTTTTAATGAAAATTACCATTGCTGTGCACTTCTAGATTACTGTGCATTCTGGGATTTCTATGCCTTGAAATATGGGTTATACTTCTTTTACCAGATAAGATAGAGCCACTAAAGTTGTTTGACTATAGGAGTGATATATTCAGAATATTCCATTAGGATGATTATGCAGAAAGTCATATTAAGAGTGGACTAGAGCAAAGACAAACAACAAAACAGTAAGATATCTTAGCAAATAATTTTAATTGTCCATGTGAGGGATTCTAAGGGTTGTTTATGAAAGTAGTGGAAGGTAGGAAACTTATGCAAGAGATATGCTAGAAGGAGAGACAGCTTGCTACAGTACACTGTGCTGACGCTAGGAAAGACTGAGCTTAAATCATACTTCTTCCTATCTATGTGGCTGCAGAGAAGTCATTTAACCTCTCTGCCTTAGTATCTTTACTTGAAGAGGGGGATGATACCTCTAGCGCTTTCTTCACGGGTTTTTTTAAGAGCTCTAATGCAATCATTTAGGTAGAATGATTTGCAAACATCGCAGTGCTATTAAGACTATCAATAATTATTACTAGAATTGCTAGGACTTGGTAACTAATGGGGTGTGTGGGGTAAGGGTGAGGGAAAAGTCAATAATACTGCCTATAAAAAACTTTCTCAATAAACCATCTGTGTTTTTCCCAGCTTCATGATGCATTGGAAAGAGCACTAGATCCAGGTCAAGAATTAAAAGTCAGAAATGTCATGAACTATGTTGACAACTTGGCACTAACTTTTACTAGTTGTGTGACTTGTGACAAGTCACTTAAATACTTTGAGCTCCATTTTCCTTATGCATGAAATGGAGTCAATGATTTATATTATCTATGTTTTAGGGTTTGTGAGTAAAATGTTTTTTGGTCAAATCATGAAATGCCATGTAGTAATGAAAGTATATCTCTCTCTATTGTACTTATTGCATCCTACTTTATATCATAATTATTCTGAATATGCTTCGTCCCCTTCTTGAATTGTGAGCTATCTGAGAACAGAATTGGTCTTATTTTATCTTTGTATCCTCAGCTCTTTACACAGTACCTCATACAAATTAATTTCTCAATGCTTGTTAATTCATTGAATTGGACATTGTTATTTCTGTATCAATCCATTTCCATTGATTACATGGAAAAGGAAAGTTCTTATTCTTTCTGATCTGCATCTCCAGTGATGATAAAAGGAAAGAAGTAGAAATTAAAAGGCATTGAAAATCCTGATTAGTAGAAATGGAGGAGTTGCCTGAATCAAGCTATTAAAAAGCAGTTATTAACTACTTACTGTGTTCCATGTACTGTGCTAGTTGTTGAATTTATAAATACAAAAAATGAAACAATACGTATTCTCAAAGAGTTTACATTATATCTGGGGAAGAAATAGGTTACTTATAAAAGAAGAATAAGAAATGCCAAAAAATTAGATACAAAGCAGTTCAGAAAAGAGGGCACTAGAAGGTCAGAGGATTGTAAATGGCTTTATTTAGAAAGTGGTGCTTTAGCTAAGTATTGAAGGAAGAGAGGGTTTCCATGAGGCAGAGATAAAGGAGTGCAGTCCAGGTCTAAGGAAGAGCCAGTATACAGGAATTGAAAATGTTGGCAATTTTTCTCTTTTTGGCATTTCTCAATGTCGGCATTTTCGCTTTTTTAGACAATGGAAAGTTTATGTAACACTTTTCAATCCCTTATCAATTCCTTTCATTTCCCTTAGTCCAGAGGAATTCTTGAGCATCTTCTCCTCTAATTCCTCTTATCCTTATACTATTTTTTCTTCTAGAGACAATGAATTATTTCTGGGTTCCTAACACTATCTGTGACCTGTATAGCTATGCTTTCTGTTGTTGATGATGTTGTTGATTTAAAATAAATGCCTGAATAACATTGGAATAAGCCATTCTAGCATTTAGTAGATGTTCAAATTTACTTTATTCTCACTTAACAGTGTTATTCTCAAAATCTATAAAATTTAGGCCCTAAACTTTTGGTGTAAGTATCATATGGCTATATTTTATTTTCTGATCCAAAACAATCATACCAATTGTTTGGAATAGTATCAGAAACGTGCTGTAACACCTCTATCTTCCCCTTTATGTTTCTGCAACCGTTAACTTATTTCAAGGTTGGAATTATTGCAGAGGGAAGATGAAATATATTGTTTGGCTATCAAGAATATCTCATACAGAGACTTGATTTGGACCACTGAATTTTTTAAATCTTTTTTCAAATAATAGTCAATTTTTTCTTAAATTGGCTCTGCTCTACCTTGAGACGGAGCAGATTTAATGTTTCCTGATTTTAGCACTCAGGGGGCTACTAATTGCCCAAAGAACTAATTTTCCTGTATAAGATAACCAATTCACACTTTACTATTGATAAGAAAATCGAGACTATCTTTATCCTAGAAGGTCATAGTATAGATTGGGGAGGAGAGTGGCTTAGAGGCTCTGCTATTAGCAACACAGTGCATTTAGCTAAGCACTTTTTCCCCAAGATATTAAAGGAAATTCAATCTGCTTGTACCTGTCTCAGTCATTTGAAGTAAAACAAGTCATGCATTTTTGGGTTATGAATTCAGAAAATTACTTCTTGCCAACTCTTAATTCAGAGTCCACAATCTCCAATGAATTCTAATCTTGGTGGAATGTATTTCCTTCACCCTCCCTGAAGAAGGAACACTGATATCTGGTAAGAACAGTGAAAAAAATAGGAGAAAAATAAATATTTTCAATAGGTATCATCCAAAAAGAAGGAAGGGCAGATAAAATTTGACGAAATTTTGGGAATTATTAAATGTTACACTTTATTCCAAAGCCAACAATAATTTGTACTTTGGTGAAGAGTTTTTACAGAATCTAAGCAGAATCTATATCTAAGAAATAACTTCAATTTTAGATGCTAAAAGCTTACTTTAGATAAGTAATTATTTTTGGTTTTTGTTAGGTTTTAGCAATAACCTTTATTTTTCAAAATGAAAGGCAAAGTTGCATTAGAAATCTTCTTTTGGAAGAAGATATACATATACATACATAAACATATGTGTACATATGTATATGTGTGTATGTGTGTGTATGCACACACGGAGGAAGAGAGATCTGGAGAAAGAGATGTTATGTATAAATAAACACCCACCCATATAGTGTGCATAATATATAATGTATTTGTAGAAGCACACATTTCCTCTTCTGGAAGATTAAAGCTCCTGGAAATCAAGGACTACTTCATTTTGCAATTGCATCTCTATTGCCTGGCATATAGTTGGCATTTAATAAATGCTCTTGGATTGAATGATTGTGTCATAGAAAGCACACAAGATGTCATTTAGTGGAATGGTAGCTAAGGTTGTGTAGAAAGACCTGTAGTGTGGATATGTCTAGGTGGAGTTAGGCTGCTCTCCCAACATAGCAAGGCAGCTCCTCCCCACCTGTTCCTGCATAGGTAGGTGATAATTTCCCTCCCTTGGTACCCCAATGAGAGAACGAGTACAGAGAGACTTGAGATAATACCTAGGGGAAAGATTACAGATCCCTGGATTAGATTATAATTTTAGAGATCCTCTTTTGCCAAATAATCTAAACCTAAAATGTACTAGGCCCCATTTCTGATAGTTGCCTCATACCTGAAAGGCTTTATTCCTCAGACATTAGGCCAACATTCTGACTGTAATAGAAGAATAAGTAACTCAAAAATTTTTACTTCTTACTTCTTCAGATTTCTTGTGTCCCCTTCAAGGAAACCTCTTTTGCTCTAATCCAGTAACTTCATGGACTAAAACACTAAAGAAGAGGAGCTAAATACCTGTCGTAGGAGTACAATTTCCTCTAAAAGGAACACTTTTGATACTTTATCATGAATAATTCATGGCTCATGCAACAGCAACTACATAGTGTTTCATGACTACACTTGGAATGTGGGAGGAGTTCCTCATTTCCAGACATCTATGTGACGGTAGAAATCATAACAGCTATTCATATTTTGATATGGCGCATGATATCTGGTGTCCACTTAGTAAAATTTTCTATATACTGCCCAACAACTATTGGTGAGCCTAATTGATCCTAACTGAACTAATTAATCCAACAGTCATTCTGATTATTATTAACATAATATGGTATGCCAGAGAAGAGATTTCTTAGGAATGGAATGAGATTAGGTCTATGGACAGAATGTTTCTTTAAATAAAATCTTTTTTTGGTAATAGCTTTTAGAGCTAGCTAGGTGGTGCAGTTGATAGAGCACCACACCTGGAGTCAGGAAGACATGAGTTCAAATCCAGACACTTACTAGCTGTGTGACCCTGGGCAAGTCACTTAACCCAGTTTTCCTCAGTTTCCTTATGTCTAAAATGAACTGAAGAAGGAAATAGCAAAACACTCCAGAATCTTTGCCAAGAAAAGCACAAATGGGCTCAAAGAAACAAAAAAAAAATTTGGAATTGAGGAAGCCTTGCATTAACTACCTTTCTATATCTCTTTCGCCCTTTGCAGCTAAACTCCTGGAAAAGGCTGTCTACCATAGGTGTCTCTACCTTTTCTCCTCTAAATCTCTTCTTAACTCCATTACAATTCAATTTCTGATCTTATCATTACAACAGAGTTGCTCTCTCCAAAGTTAAGAATGATTTCTTACTTGCCAAGTCCAATGGCTTTTTCTCAACCCTCATTTTTTATTGATTTCTCTGCAGGCTTTGACACTGCTAATCACTTTCTCCTCCTTGATATTCTTTTCTCTTTATTTTTATTTTTATTATTTTTATTTTTTAAAATAAAATATATTTTATATTTTAGATATTATTTATCTACCTATCTCACTTCTCCTTTTCTGTTTCCTTTGCTAGATTTTTTCACAGATCATTTCCTCTAGCCATAGGTGACCTTCAAGGTTCTGTCCTGGGTCCTATTCTCTTCTCCCTCTTTACTACTTTGCTTAGTGATCTCATCAGCTCCCATGGATTAATTACAATCTCACTGCCAATGACTCTCAAACTCACTTATCCTGCCCCAATATCCCTGCTGACCTCTAATATTGCATGTCCAACTGCTTTTTAGACATTTCAAACTGGATATCTAGTAGACATCTCAAACTCATTAAGTACAAAATGGAACTCATTATCTTTTCCCATAAACCTCCCCCACTCCTATCTTCCCTTTTCTTATAGAGAACAAGATAATCCTCCCAGTCCCTCAGGCTCATAATGTAGCAGTCATGCTGGACTCCTTATTATCTCTCATCTCCCATAGCCATTCTGTTACCAAGGCTTGTAGATTTCATTTTTCTAACATTTCTCTTCCCCTTCTCTCCTCTGATGTGATTGACATTCTAGTATAGTTCCTCATTACCTTGTGCCAAGATTATTGCAATAGCCTGCTGTTAGGTCAGCCTGCCTCAAGTCTCTCCTGATTCCAATGCATCCCCTCCAAGTTATTTTCCTAAAGCATAATTCCAATCATGTCACTTCCTATTCAATAAACTCCAGTGGCTTCCTATTGATTCCAGGAACAAAAACAAAATGACCTTTTTTACATTCCAAGTTCTTCATAACCTAGCCTTCTTCTACCTTCCCAGTCTTCTTACATCTTACTTTTGTACATGTACTCTTTAATCCAGTGACACTGGCCTCTTGGCTGATCAAAGAATGAGATACTCTGGACATTTTCTCTGGCTGTTTCCCAGGCTTGGAATGCTCTCCCTTCTTCTGACTACTAACATCCCTGGCTTCCTTTAAGTCCCAATTAAAATCCTACCTTCTGCAGGAAGTCATCCCCAACTCTTCTTAAGTCTGGTGACCTCTCTCTCTTTTTTCTTTGCTTTGTATACATTTGTTTCAATGCTGCCTCTCACATTAAATTGTAAATACCTTGAGGCAACAGATTTAAAAAAAAAACTCTTTTGGTATGTACAGCACTTAGCACATAGCTTGGCACACAGTAGGTACTTAGTAAATGTTTATTGAGATTGATTGTAAAAGGCAAATATTTAGTCATAGTTCTTTCTTTTCCCTCTTTCTGGTAATTAAGAAGGAAAAATAAATATTGTCTCAAGTTTTTTTTTACCCCAAACCCCTAAACAGTTATACAAAACTTAAAAAAAATAAAAAGTGACAGATTACACACGGAGATTTGTATTTGGCTGAGGAGAAGGAATGTGATTCTTAAGCTGCTGCTGCTGCTGCTGCTGCTGCTGCTGTTGCCAACTGGAAAGAGACCAGCTTCGGTCTATTGTACAAAGAAGAATGCAATTTGCCATATCAACTGTAGCCTTATCTATGTTCTTCCTCAGGCAATTTTTTTTCTTTCCCTGTAAGCAAGCAGAACAGGGCCTGGATTCACAGCAGGTGCTTAATATCGATTGATTCTTTCTTCCTGGTCAGTGAAGTGGGTGAGACTTAGTTCAAGCTTCTTTTACGTGTGGGATTCCATTCTCTCTATTCAGGATTTTTCTTTCAAGTGGGAGCTTCTACTTTTTTTTAACATGTAGGATTCATTTTACATATGTAGAGCACTACACCTCTATATCTATCTCTATATTTATGTCTATGTCTGAGTCTATAGCTATGTCTATATCTGTATCTGTTATGTATGTATCGATATCTAACTCTATCTCTATGATCTATATCTACATATTCATATAAGTATGCTATTCAGGGGAACTCATGTTCATGTTCTTTATATATTCTATATTTAATATAAACATGGCTAACTTTTTATAGGTCTACGCCAATGTTAAATATACATACGTGATGGTCAAATGGAAGAGGACTTAGATTTATTCTCCTTGGGTCTAGAGTCCAGAACTAGCAGCACTGGGTAGAAGTTATAGAGAGGTAGATTTAGGCTTCTTATAAGGAAATTTTTTTTATTGACTGGAGCTATCCCAAAGTAAAATGAATCTTCTCAAGAAATAGTCAGTTCCCATTCACTAGATGTCTTCAAGATAGATGAATATATTCAGATGTATTTCAGAGGGAATTCTAGTTTAGGCATACATTTGACAGGAAGGCCACTGAGTCCATCCCATCTTCAAAATTCCGTAATTCTGTGTGTACTATTCATTTGACCCATTATTAAGCCTCACAGTGTTTACTATCTCTTTAAGTATTAAGTGGATGCCTCAGTTAGATTATACATTCTCTTGAGGATAGATGCTTTGTATCCCCACATAATACTTGTAAAGGACTTAGCATAGCATCTGACATATAATAGTTGCTTAATAAATGCTTATTATCTGCCCCCTTAGAATAATAACTGCACTAGTGTAACCCCAATGTTGCTATCAGTTACTGAGGCTAAGACCAACAACATCAGCACACAGAAGGTATGCTAACAAAGGGTCTTTGATCTGCTTTTCCAAGGAAAGCAACTTTAGGGATTAACAATCTCACTTTAATTTAACATACATATATTGTTCACTTAGTTCAGTGGAAAAAGCCAGCACCCTGAACTTCAGAGCACATACAAATGGAAACTGCAAGCATACATAGTTACCAGAAAGAGAAGCACCAACATCTGGGTTTTCAAAGCTTCAATGGCTTGCCCAGAGTCTCATCACCCACACTCTTTCCATGAGCGTGCCCTCAAAAGTCAAACTCTAACCATCCAGTACATATACACTGTTCAGGACCCTAAGGGCTGGGGGCCTAGCATTTAGGGTGTGTGAAAATTAGTTCTTTGATCACTTGCACCAGGGTGTGGGAAAGTACTTCAGTCACTAGTACCATATCATGTACATTGTTTCAAATCAATGACTCCTGATTGCCTCAGTGACCAGAAACAATCCAAAACAAAAAGGGGTCCACTTCACCTGCCCCATTCAAACAACAGTGAGACTCATTAAAGGCACTTGATAGCTTTAGTATCCCAAAAGAGAACAGCAAAAAAAAAGTCCTACCCTGATAACCATTACAACTAGGCAAGAGCTCAATACATGTTTGTTGCTACTGCTTATGTTGTTGGTGATTCATCATCATCAACATTATTATGACTGTTTTGTTCATGAGAATGTGAGTTTGATTGATCACTCCATCATATATTTGGTTAGTAGGGCATAAGTATGGAGAGCTTGACAAGCAAAAAGAAAATATTCATATAACTTTGCACTCACCAAGGAGGGGCTAAGATATTCATGCCTTACTTGCAAACATTTTCAAAAGAGAAATGAGAGATATTTTGTGAAAAATTATGCTTCTTCCTGATCTTTTAAAATTTCCTGTCTGTGGATAAGGTAAAATGCCTTGTGGCAAAATAGCTCGTGGAAGCTGCAATCCCATTTTTCCGGACGCTCAGCGAGGTGTTATTGTGGGAAGATGTAGTATTCCACTTATGGCGCTATAGTAATATTTCTCCTCAAGCATGGTTATCTTGCTAGATAAAAACTTTGTTATGTAACATAGATAACTAAGTCCTCAGTACAGCATAAAGCGTGCTTTGAAAGTCTGACAGATACGAACATGGATTAAAGTTACTATTTTTAAAATCAGTCTCCCATTTTCAGTCAAAGAATAGAATTTCTTTTGGTACAATTTACTCCATCACTGGCTTTTCCTAAGACTTTCAGATGACACCTCAGGACACCTTAGATGCTATATAAATATGACATTGCATCCTCTAAGGTTCAAAGTTCCTAAGATGAAAGAATTTTATATTTATGCATCCAGGAGGAAGGGAAAGAGAATCATCAGTCATTGAATTAGAACCTAGCATTTATATCTTCTTTTTAAAGGTATTTGCCCCCTGATACTTCAAAGCACAAATACAGCTGCAAGAACATTTTTAATTCTAATTCTGATTTATTTGATATGACAAAAATTATTATTCTAGCTCAGAATTCTCACTACAAGTCTGTGTCAGTGAAAACATAACATCTCAAAAAGAATAGATAGATGTGAACTTTTATGGGATTTGAATTTATTTTTTAGGACCAGACCTGGCCACCAGAGCATGGAATTTCAAATACATTTCTTACTTGAGTCCATCTTTCCGCTCACATGCATGAAATATCTTCATGCAGATAAGACAAAGACTAATCAAGATAAGCCTATGAGTGGTTCTGACTATTGGCCATGAATAACTCTGAGACCTAGTATCAAGTAATTTTTTCACTGGAGCTAGTAAAAGAGGGAGTGAAAAGAGAAGAATTTTAGGCCACACTGTTGTAAGTGGTCTTTTTCTTTACCACTGCCTTATATAACTGCTACAATGCACTTTACAATTCAAAGTGCCAATGCTGTATGAATTCCTTCTTGTAGAAGCATAAGACTAAATGATGGCCCAAGTCCCTGCATAGAGTGGGATTGATTTATTTCTTGTTGTTTGATGAATCTGCCTTTGCAACCCCCCCCCCAAAAATATATGAAATATTTATAAGTATAATTCAGTGTAAACCTCTCTGTGTATTGAGTTAATCCTGCTTTGGGATGTGTATCATAATGACTCATAGTCTCTTAGCTTTCCTGCTTAGGGTTTGACAGTATTTTTTGAGGACTAATGTACAAGTTCTGTCCCACTACCTCTCTAAGATAATAGTTGCTTCTTCATGATTTTTTTATGGTAGTTCACTGATTGGGTGCTAGGTGGTATGATGAGGCTCCAAGTTCATGAGCCTTGAAGTCAGGAAGACTCATCTTCCTAAGTTCAAATCCAGCTTCAGATACTTACTATCTGTGTGATCCTGGGCAAATCACTTAATCCTATTTGCCTCAGTTCCTCATCCATAAAATGATATGGAGAAAGTTCCAACCTACTAACCACATTAGAAGGATATGGAAATTTCAGTACAGACAGAAGTGGGATGCATTCAAGTAGTATCAATCATCCATAGCTTTTGATCTTTACTCTCTCCCCTTTCCTCCTCACCCACATAGCTGCTATTTGGGTGAGAAATACAAAGTTCTAACATGAATACAAATCCCTATTCTTTGCATTTTCATATTTGTTCAATATTTCCTGTTTTAGTTAAAGGCATTTGGAGACAGCTATGAGCTTGTGATCTTCAACAAGTCAGAATAACGAGCCACTGCAGTTTGGGAGCTAGACCCCATGGCAGGACTTTCTGGAAATCAAATTGTGAGGAGCAAAGTCCTGAACATCTTACTTGATGTAGCTAAGCAACAGTAGAGATTCAGACTCATCCAAACCTAGGTCATGACTCATATGGACATGAAGTATCCCACTTAGATGTTACATTAAGCTTGAGCCCACTCTCACCTGGAACCTAGGTGGTAAAGAAGGGAGTTTGTTCCATTTATGGTGGAGGAAATGTTTGATTCTCTTGCTATTTCTTCAAAGTGAATATCTGTTTGTAAAAACTAATAATTGATTCAACTGGTTAAATAAAACTAGAGTGCTAATCATTAGAATTCAATCATGAGGGAGATATACCAGAATGGGAAATTGAGATGATAACATTAGAAAAAGGCTTTTCCATATCCTCAGGGTTACCCCTAAAATCCCGAGTTGGAGGTGTAACCTTCCTCATTTTGGAAGATTAAAGTCCATACACAAACAAATAGTAAAAATTCAGGAAGCAATGGTAAAAAAATGCTTCTTTAATTCTACCTTATTGTGATGTATTTTTCATGTAGAAAGAAAATAAAGTACCATTTAATAAATTAAAATGAATACAGAAGAGATCTCCAAGTCAACTCTATATAGTTATTTTAAGAGATCAGATTATTTGTAATTTTCACACTCAAAATTATGGATCCACTTTTCTTCCCTTTAATCTTTGGTTATTCACTCTCATAAAATTGGGGAGGTATCATTTTAAATGTTTAAGTAACCAATTGCCAACCACTATCCTTGGGGGCAAAACAGTGGTTGTGGAAGCAAAGTAAAATATTTTCTTCTGGATGTCAAATGATACATACCATTCTGTCCACAAATGTCAACATAGCCTATGATGGGAGGTACTAAATTGAGTTAGACTATTCAAGTTCAATTGTCATACTCTGAATTATTCATAAAGAGAAACAATATTCTTCTCTTTCACATAAAGTCAACATTTTTGCAGATTTTAAAATAGAAAAAATGATCTCGTGCCAAATTTAGAAAAAAGGAAGAATTTAAAGCAAGAAGAGGCATTCAGACCCTTGTAGCCATCACAAAAATGGTTTAATATTTTAATATTTTTCTGCCAAACACAAAAATTAAGGCAGTAATAAGTAACAGTTCAATGCTGTCATAGATGTGCCCAGAAAAAATTCTGGAGAATTTAAATAACCCACCTAGTGGGCACAGGGGCAATTTTATTATAGTTCAGTCAATCCAGTAGCATACTACTTTTTGTAGCCCCATTTGGAGTTTGCTTGGCAAAGATACTGGAGTAGTTTGCCATTTTCTTCTATAAATATTCTTTTTTTTTCCATTTTTTTATTTTTAGATTGCAACATACAGTTCTACATAATTTTGGGTTCCAGATTTTCTTCCC
>CM053624.1:235681374-235736613 GCA_028646595.1 Phalanger gymnotis | reverse complement strand
ATTCCTTTGGTTCTGTTTTATAATATCTTGATTTCTCATGAAGTCACTAGCTTCCACTTGCTCCAATCTAATTTTGAAGGTAGTATTTTCTTCAGTGGTCTTTTGGACCTCCTTTTCCATTTGGCTAATTCTGCCTTTCAAGGCATTCTTCTCGTCATTGGCTTTTTGGAGCTCTTTTGCCATTTGAGTTTATTTTTTAAGGTGTTGTTTTCTTCAGTATATTTTTCAGTATTTTTTGGGTCTCCTTTAGCAAGTCATTGACTTGTTTTTCATGTTTTTTCACATCTTTCTCATTTCTCTTCTCAATTTTTCCTCTACTTCTCTAACATGCTCTTACAAATCCTTTTTGAGCTCTTCTATGGCCTGAGACCAGTTCATGTTTTGCTTGGAGGCTTTTGTTGTAGGCTCTTTGACTTTGTTGACTTCTTCTGGCTGTATGTTTTGGTCTTCTTTGTCACCAAAGAAAGATTCCAAAGTCTGAGACTGAAACTGAGTTCGTTTTCACTGCCTGGCAATATTCCCAGCCAACTTACTTGACCCTTGAGTTTTGACTGCTTGTAGAGTACAGAGTTCTATGTTCCAAGCTTGGGCAGATGTGCTGCCACACCAGCACTCCTCCTTCCCCAAGAACCCCCAACCAGGACTCGACTTAGATCTTCAGCAGGCTCTTCACTCCTCCTCTGATCTACCACTTAATTCTTCCCACCAGGTGGGCCTGGGGCCAGAAACAACTGCAGCTGTAGTTCTGTAACTGCCCCACCTCTGCTGCCCCTGGGGCCGTGGCTGAACTACAAACTCCTTGTCCCCAGCAACTTTGCCCACTAACCTTCTCTGTTGTTGTTGGTGTTTGTGGGTTGAGAAGTCTGGTAACTGCTGCAGCTCACTGATTCAGGGCTCTAGGGCATGGTCCACCTGGCTCCTGGTCTGGCTGGTCCATGCTGCCCACTCTTGGCTCTGCTCCGCTCCCAGCTCTTGTGGGATAGACTTCACCCAGGGACCATTGAGGCTGTCCTGGGCTGGAGCCCTGCTTCCCTCCGCTGTTTTGTGTGTCCTGCAGGTCTGGAATTGGTTCAGAGCCATTTTTGTAATAGGTTTTTGGAGGGACTTGGCATGGAGCTCATTCCAGTCTCTGCTTTCCTGCCACCATCTTGGCTCTGCCCTCCACAAAAAAAAAAAATCTTAATAAAAAATGAAATGCCTGGTGTCCTGCTGAAGACTGAATTAGACATTGTTAGTTATTGAAAAAAAAAAACCGAGAAACAATCAAATAAATAAATAAATTGAAGTGAGTGTAATTATGTAATTATGTAAAATTATTCAAAAATGCATTACCATTTACTTTGTTATTGAACCCCATGGACCATAGCACTTTGCCTCTCACTTGCATCCAAACCAGCAATATAATATATATCAAGCAATTCAAATTCTCTTTCAGAATGAGGACCATTTTTCTCCTCTGTTGACTCTCCAGTACTTACCACAATACTTTGAATATCATAAGAACTTAATACATACTTTTTGATTGATTGAATCATTTGTTATATATTTATTCAGTCATTATTCCAATCTTTATTTAAATGGAAGATTTTAAAAAAAACATGCACTTTTTTCTTATGTATAGGTCAATTCCCAATATATAAATCTCATATTCTTTGCCATAAGAAAATCATTAAGCAAAACCATATATAATAATTGTCTTATAACTTGCTACTCACAATTTATCATTTATTAATAATATGTATATCTTTTAAGCTCTAATATCTGGAACTAATATTGTTCATCCTATTTGACCAGCATTCTCCTGCTTTCTAGTATTCTTTTCATGCTATAGGTGTCACTACGCCTTTTGCTATATCCCACATAAAATGGGTTTTTTTGCAAAACCACATGAAACAATTCTATGGGCTTTAGGGATTTTGTAACTGTGTTTGAGAGTATCTTTCTGGGTTTTTTGGGGTCAAAGACACCAATCTCCTTCCCTTCAACATGCTACTTAAATTTTTTTTCACATTAGATTCAAAAGCAAGCAAGAGAATCATTCCAAAATTACTTCATAAATTACACAAATATGAAAATTAATCAGGTGGATTAATTAGATTATTTAATTGTATTGCAATACATTAGTAATCAATTATATATTATAATAATTATAAGCAATAGTGTTAAATTCCCACCAGGTATGTTAAAAACCAAAACAACATGTTTTCCCATGAAATTCATTTTTTTTTTCTCTCTCAAATCTAATTTTGTAAGTTTAAATTAGGTGCAGCTAGGTGGTATGGAGGATATTTTGCTGGGTCTAGAGTCATGTCATGTAGTCCAGAAAATTTCAGTCTGTAATCATGAGAGGTCCAAGCATGATTAATCAATTCATTAGGGAGTCTGGGGCTTGTTAATTAATTGAGTCCAAGACTTTCCACATGGTCAGTTCCCTACCCTCCCATCCCCCACATTATGGACTTGGGAAGAGCACTAAAAATAGAATAAGACATTTCAATTTCATGATTGCTTAACACCAGAAGTACGGCAAATTCTATGAATGGTTGAGATGCATGCCCATCAATCATTAGCCCTTTGTCAGAAGATTTTTAAGTCTAGACTGCAGGTTTTTCCTGGTGAAAGCATTGTACCTGCCCCTTCAGTAGAGGTTTTCATAAGAAATCAAAATATCTGTTGTTTTGGCCAGCAATATACTAGGAAATAAGGAAGTTTAGGGGAAAGGAAAGGTCTCAATAGAGCAGTAACAGTGATTCATATCGGTGAGGGGTGTTGATGCTGTAATAAGAAGCTCCAGGGTTAATGTAATGTAACAGTCAAATGATTTTATCCTATAATCTACAATGGTCTCATTAATAATGTCAATATCACTAATATATTTATTTGGTTCTAACATATACAACCCTTATCCTAACAGCATTGACATATATAACTGACAAACTTAATCCTATGCTGCTTAATTCACTAATATAATCACTAATACCCATCAAATCATGATAAACTGAGTAAATGTTGATTAATTGGAGTAGAGGCTATCAAAATTATCATCACAGCCAGGAAGGTCTGAGTTCAAATCTAGTCTCAATCAATTAATATCTTGGTGACCCTGAGCAAGCCACTTAACCTCTGCCTGCCTCATTTTCTCACCTATAAAGTTGGAATAATATTCCTCTGCTTACTGGGATGTGAGGATCAAGTGAAATAATGTTTGTGAAGTGCTTAGCACAGAGCCTGGCAAATTGTAATTACTATATAAATGTTAGCTATTATTAATAATTGTAAATCAACATCATTAGCTCTATAATAAACAGCAACATACCATGCAAAATATATTTATGCGTATGTTTCCGTATATATGTATATATATGTGTGTATATTTTATAACATATTAGCTGTGATAATATATAGATTCTTTCATTTTTGGGTACTATTTCATGCTTATCATGTGTAGCATCAATCAATTCTTTTTTTTTTAAGAAAGCATATGTGATATAAAATATAAGCATTCTATGAAACCTACAAATCATTGGTCTTTGCCAATCTTTTTTTCTGAATCATGCTTTTCTATATATTTCTCCCATCTTCACACTTTCTCACATTTGCATTGAAATTGCCCAGTATCAGAGTATATGTTATTTTTAATTTAGAAGGATTCATTTATTTCTCTACCTCTTCATCCTTAGAAATTAATAGTGGTGCATTCCTATACTGACCAAAAGGAAAAGACTTTTTGTAAATGTGTGTTACCAGTGAATCAACTACCTGCATACACTCAGACCAACAGCTCAAAGCTAAAATCTGAATTGTTAAAAAAAATGCTCGCATATATGTGTGTATATACACACACACGTATGTAAAGAGTAATGAGAAGAAACATAGCAATAATTGAAACAACTTAATCCTGAACTATTTAAGCAATTACTTTGCAATCATGAATGGGATATATAGACCATAGAAAAGACATCAATATCCACCACGTTAATTTTATTCAGAAATTTAGCCAATGTAAATTAATTACTACAGCAAGGAGACCAAAAAAGTCCAGAAAGCAGTTTAGTATTAAAACATCTGACTGTCTTGCCAAGCAGGAGACATGACTGCCAAAGGCAACATCACTTTCAAATATAAACTTGTTCATAAAATCTTGAAAAAGGATGATAGATGAGTATAAGTGGTATCATTTAAAAAAAAAGAGAGAAGCAGTGAAAAGTAAAAACCAGTTTAAAGAAAGTTTGACAAGATGTGCAACTAATCAAAATAATCTCAAAAGTATTATTAAAAAAACAAGATTTGTAAAAAGCACTAAAATTTATTTATTTTCTATGTCAAGGGGAGTGGAACCCCTACAAGTGAACTGTAACTTAACAACCTTGTTTGTGTTTAATCAGGCAACAGAGATGCTATGGTCACTTCCAAATATTCTGTTCCCTTTCTTTAAAGATACAGTAACAAAATCCTGTCTCTATGATAGAGACTAATTAAACTAGGGTTATACTGTGCAACTTCCTATTTTGGTTCTACTTTCTTCCCTCTGGATAAACTCAAATCAATATTCCAAATGGAAGATTTTGAAGGAAGCTATTTTGTTCTTTTCTACAACATGCTTCTATTTATAACAGCTTCCCTTCAAAGAACACATGTACTTTATTTTAAGTTTCTATTGGTTACTTTTTCAAATAGAATAGTCCATGTTTCTGTAAATATGTATTTTCATTCTTGTTGTGGTCTATTTTATGGGTTATTTTCCAATCTGTGTTCCATCAAAAACTATTCCCAATCTTGTCATTTGATGATCAGAATTTATGAGTTATCTACATGCTGTTATTAAACCTCATATTGCAGATTAGGAAACAGGCTTAGAGAGGTCAAACTAGTCCAGGGTAAAAGAACTGCTAAGTATCATAGAAGGAATTCTAACAGGTCTTTAAACACATAGAAAGTATGTATTCTCAGTGGAATTCCTCTTATTATTCTTTTCTCGGATAATGTTATTAGTATATAGGAATGTTGATTATTTTTTCGTATTTATTTTCTCCTACTTCATGAAAGCAATTAATCATCTTATTTTCTTTGCTCATTCTCTGGAGTATTCTAACTATATCGCTATATCATTTGGAAGCAGGCAGAATTTTGTATCCCCCTTGACAATGCTGGTGCATTTTATTATCTTGTTTTAAAGCAATGGATGATTTTTCTGAAAGTACTTTAAGTAATAATGAAAAAAGAGAATTTTGAGTCTACTCATGTCTGTATTTGGAATGCTTTTAATGTTAATTCACTGTAAATCAATCAATTAATCCATCAAAAGTATTTATTAAGCACCAACTCTTTGACGAACCATGTGCTAGGCACTTGGCATAAGATTATAAATAAAACGATTCACAAGAAGCTTACATTTTAACAAAATATTATTAGCACTTTGAGTATATTAAAGCATAACATGGAATTTAAATATAAGAAAGTGCTCTTCTATTTTGCAAAAAAATATTTTTCTGCATTTATTAACATAATCATGTTTTTGGCATTTATATTATTAATTATTCTTTTTTCCTCCTCATGCTTAACTGTCCTTGCATCTCTGATTTGAACATAGCTTGTTCATAATCAGTTCCTAAATGTATTGCTATAGTTTCTTTGAATTCTATTTAATATTTCTTTGTTTGGTGTTTTTATAGTGGAATAATAAAATAAATGAAGGTCAAGCCGCAGGAAAACAGAGAACATTTAAAAAGAAATTGCTCATTCTACTTTAGGTGACACATTTATTAGTTAAGTCAACTGACATGTTACCTTTTTTTGCAGGGAGGAAGGTAGGGCAATTGGGGTTAAGTGACTTGCCCAAGGTCCCACAGCTAGTATGTGTGTCAAGTGTCTGAGGCTGGATTTGAACTCAGGTCCCCCTGACTCCAGGGCTGGTGTTCTACTCACTGCGCCACCTAGCTGCCCCTTGTTGCCTTTTCAATAGGAACTGGAAAAATGTATAGAACTTCATTAGCTCAAAAAAGATACAAGTCAGAATAATAAAAAAAAGGACACATTTTTCTTTCGGGGGCCCCATTTCTTTAGAAACAGCTCTATTAGCATGACAACAGCAAAATTATAGGTAAATTGTAAACTTACAATTTAAGACAAGGTAAAATTATAGCTTTACAATAAATTGAATGTTTTTCATCTATATCCTTTTGCTATAGTGCTTGAAACAATCAAATCTTAGTTTGCTCAGTGGAGGAATTCCAGCTGGGGATTAGCTCCTTAACCCTGATTATAATATACCCCCAGGAATTCACTTGGCTCACTGAATGGTGCTGCCCAAATAAGGATTTTGCACATCTGGTTGAAATGCATTAACCAGTGAGGAAAATGCAATATTAGAAAAGGATTTCTGAGAGGACCAGGTTTGAATCCACATTGATACAAAGCTGACTTTGTCTCCATAAATAGGTGAGCTGAAGTTAAGAACTGCTCTGCAGGAATTTTCAGTTAAGGACTTCGAGAGATATCCCCAGTCACCCCAGAAAAGCTAACTTCTACCTTATAAGTTTCCTGGGGGGGTATCTTTTTAATATTCAGTGGGAAGTACAATTATTTCATTTTAGCACATCTTTATACAAAGTATTTTCTGACAGCATGTTAGCAATATACTTCATGTTTCATTATAAGCCCATTTTTGCTATAGCAGTAGCTTATATATGTAGGCAGTAAATTCCTTGTTTTTCTATAATCCAACTTGTAGATTATCTTTTCGGAGCCTTAAATGGAGATTTCATTTATTCTTTAATTTTTTCATCCTACAAATATATCTGCCAAGAAAACCCCATATGGGGTCATGGAGAGTCAGACATGACTGAAATGACTGAATAACAATCCAATAATATCCTGAAACAACTTAAAATGCCTATGCTGTAAATAATCCTTGCTGTCCTTATAGAAAATATGGCAGACACCTAAGCTATTGAAAGGGTATTATATAATCTTTCCTTTCCTTTGCTCATTTCAGAAGAATTCTGGTTGTTATCTGAGCTAGGATCTGTCTAAAGATCAGTGCCAGGTAGAATGAAGGAGAGGCAATTCCAGGGGAGATTGAGTAGAGTTTTTGGAAGCCATTTATGATAATGGACAATAGATTCGTATTAACAAATAACTGAACTAAAACTACATTATGCATTTGACCATGTCTAATTCAGTAGTTGTAGTAACTACTTAGTTCCATGCTGGGACCTGCCATGAATCATGAACCCTACTTTAGAATATCATAATAAACCTGAAATCCTGTGGAATATACTCCAGTATCTATTCCTAAATTCACTCAATGATCATGTGTCTGAACACTTACAGTATGTATAGTAATCTGGGACATGCCCAGAAATTTTACATTTATCAATTCATGGAAACCATGCTAATTCATTACCATGTTTTCTTGAAGACTTAAGATTCATGATCACAGTACCATAGATAGTCCCTCCATTTAAAATTATCCCAAGTTTCTCCATGTCTTTGAAGATGGAATTCTTAAAAAATACACCACTTTAATTCTCTCATTATGAGCTCCACCAAACTTAGCCAGGTGTGTCCTTAGATGAGAAATGTATAGGGTACCACTGGGTACATGCCAAATCCACTTGGGTAGGAACTGTTAGAGCTTGTGCTATGCTGTAATAGCTTTAAAGACAGTCAGTTTACTTTTACATACCACAATAAGGCATGAGAGGAAAATTTTTAGCAAATATCGTTACACATACTTCGAAACTGCATGTGTTTTTATACATACATATATGTATGTAAATGTATGTGTGTGTGTAGACAGATAGATATTGCATTATTCAGTTGTGTCTGACCTTTTGTGACCCCATTTTTTTTTTGGCAAAGATGCTAGAGTGGTTTGCCATTGTCTTTTCCAGTAGATCCAGTGGGTCCATTCTGTCAGGCAATCAGAAGTTAAGTGATTGCTCAAAATGATTCAGATCTAGTAGGCTGACTAAGGATTCAGAAAGGCTTGGGTTTAGGAGCTGGTATTCTCTTTTCCTGATCTAAATTAGCATTATGACCATGGACTATCCACTTAATCTCTCACATATAAATTAGAGATGAGATTTCTATTTGTATCAGGAATGAGATTTCCACACTATGCATTTTTCTACACTGATCAAATTACAAGTTCAGGTCAAAAATAATGTGCAAATTATTCTTATGCTGTGAATTATATTTTGGAGCTTCTTCTCTCCTCTTGGTCTGGATTTTATTTCACCCTTACAAATATTTCTTATTTTCAGAAGTCATTCAATCATACAATTGCAACAAGTAATTCAAATACGCTCCAAAGTGTTTAAAGACATAATGCTTCTTTGTTCTATTATTCTCAAAAAGAAAATTAATCTTTGGGTGGATGGGTTGGGAATTCCTCTCTTAAGTGCTTGTTTGATTTGTGGAGGCACCTAACTACACAGTGTTTTCATAGCTCAAAGTTGTGTGAGAGGTTTGCCTAAGAATTCCTGGTGCTTTTTAAAGCATCTCTGTCAGGATTCCCTCCTTGTACAGTTGCCTAATTAGACCATTTGAATGCCTTAGTGAAAGATAAGGGAGAAAAGAAACTCTCTGGTGATGGGCAGCCACTCAAGAGTAATAAATCATATGTTTAAACAAGGTGGCTTAGTTTTGCCTGTCAGTCTATCATCAAGTGAGTGGAGGAGGGGAGGTTGTGGAAGTGGGGGGAACAAAGGGAGAGTAAAGGAAGGGCAGCTCTCAGAGGAAGCGAAGAATCTTGCTAGACCTGAACATCTACATGCAATTGAGGAACAAACAGAGAGACAATGGTTTAAAATCTCCTTTTTGTAGGTTAAATGACTATTGAGACTCTGGAACTCTTGATCTAATTCATCAATCTAACTGCATGCCACAGAGATGGTCCAATGCTGATGAACTATGAGTTAGGAATGGATTGGCTCTTATATAAACATAATTATGGTTAGCAGCAGTGGGTATGGAAAGGGTAAGTAAGGCTCATGTAAAAATAATAATGACTTTGAAGAACTTACTTTGGTAATAGTCCTTTTCATTTGATTGATTTCAAATATCTATATATTCTTTTGGAGATAGAGAAAAGGAGAAAATCAGAATAAAGTCTTTCAATTAAGATATGCTGGGGCTTATTGTTCCAATCTCCACTTTCATTAGCAAGTCAGTTCTACAGTTTGGATATTTTCCCTTCACAATTATTTGGATAATGTAGAGGTATTTGGAAGTATCTTCCTCTAATATTATAGCCTCTATGCAGTGTATTACCTCTAATATTTATTAATCAATGACTATCTCTTCAATACTATCTAGCTAGTTATTTGTACTCCTATATTGGTAGACTCAGTGGTCTCTCCTTAGTATTAATTAACCAATTAAAACCAATTAGATTTTACGAAGGGGGCATTTACTGAGAAGCCATAGCAATACCTGAAGTACAAAAAATCTCAAAAAATGGAAACACACCCCTTTCTACCACTTGGTTCCCAAAGAGAGTGGATTCAAATTTAAAGTGGCTCTTACTAAAACTTTTTCTCCACCAAATTCACTACTAGATGTGGTATAGTCAAAGGACCAGTTTGCTAACTTGCTCAAAGAACACGGTACCTCAGCCACCATGTCCATTCACTGCCAGACTGGATTGATGTAGGTCTCTCCTCAGTATTGTCTCCTCACTGTTCTTGAATGGTGTAGTTATAGGTCACTCATTTATGGAATTCTTTTTTTAGACCTCTTTTGATTCTTCTGATTTCAAAGAGATCACAAGATGACAACTGAGTTTATCCATTTTCAATAATCATTCCCCTAAGATCACGAAAGAATACACAAAACACAGTCAGAAGAATTATAAGTACCATGTGTTCATAGTCACAGAAAGATCCCCATCAGGAGATAAGGCAGCTTCTCTTACCTCTTTCCCCATCTTGGAACTGAAAATATTTCTTTCTCCTCACCGGAAACTCTTGAGGCAGTTTGAGTTGTTTGATTGAAGGCTTTTTGTATGCACTCTCAATTTTGATTCAACCGTTATTTAAAAGTTTTCTCAAAGGACCACCACCACCACCAATAACAACAACAACAATCTCTCTCACCTTTTAGCAAAAACATAGGAAACAGTGCAGATACCGTCTGCATAATTGAGGGCAGGACCCCTTCATTATGAGCCATTTCCAGAAAAATCCTTCATCAAGATATTACTTAGATTTTAGCATTCTCTAAGAACTGGTTCCACATGAGCCAGTCCCCAAACATATAGGCATTTCTGCACTTTCTAATTCAACTTACTGTATTGCAAGGTCTTTGTGGACATTTATCTTTGTAGCACCCCTTCTCCCATCCAAAAAAAAGCAGATATTAAAGTGTCTTTTACATGCTAAATTCTCTATCTCAATACATACATACACACACATGTGTGTGCATATACACACATGAAGTTTTAATTTAAATTTGAATATAGATGAAATGAGAAGTATTCTATGCTTTTGAGGTTGCTTTCGATATTGATGCAGAAATTAGAAGCTGAAGTGGCCAAAATTTCCTGCGTTGACTAAAATATAAATCTCAAAATTTTGGCAGCTGTTTAGTTCAACACCCATTTATTGTCTATTATGTTTAAGGCAATATGCTATGTGCTAGAGGATATAAATGCCAAAATTAAAAGTTCCATATAGGACTTTTATATAGTCTACTGGAAGAATACAACATGTACACTAAGCAAAACTAAGGTATCTCAAAAGAGGAAAGAGGTCCAAAAATGGTCAGAGTTGGGAAGCTTGAGAGTCAAGGAAGACTTCTGGTAGAAATTTTCATCGGAATTAAGGTTGAAGAAAGAAGATAAGAATTGTAAAAGGTGAAGATAACAAATAATTGTATTTTTAAAAATGATATTTTTTAATTAAATTGAATTATATTAATTCTAGGCACAGGAAATAGCTTTTTGAACCTCCTAGTGGCATCACTGGGCCCAAGTGTATGGAAAATTTGGTGAAATTTTATGTGTATCTTCAAATTGTTTTCCAGAATATCCAAATCAATTCCTACTTCCCTCAGTCTCTTCTCTTTCCTGCCAGCCCCTTTAACAACTGTCACATTCTTTTCTATATCTTCATCAGTCTGACAGGTATGAGGTGGTTAAACTTCTATTTCCATAATTATTAATGATTTGGAACATTTTTATATGGTTGTTCATAACTTTTCTCTTTCTCTGAAAACTACCTATTCATTTCTGTTGACTATTCATTGGGGAAATTGCTCTAATCCTTATGCATTGGAATGAATTCCTTATATACCTTGAAAATGAGAACTTTATTAGAGAAACTTAGTGAGAAGATTTTGTTTTTGCCAATCAACAATTTTCTTTCTAATTTTAATTGCAATGATTTTATTTTCACAAAACATTTTAATTTTACGTAATCAAAATTGTCTATTTTATTGTCTATACATTTTTCTGTTCCTTGTCTGATCATAAAATCTTTGCTTATTTATAGTTACAAAACATTTTTTGGTTGTTGTTGCTCCTTAAACTTATTTGTAATGTTAGCTTTTATATCTTGGTCACCTATCCATTTGAAATTTAGTACAGTAATTATTCTTAGAACTTGAACTAAGCCCAATTTTTGCCATATTGCTTTTCAGTTTTCCCAATATCAACTAGTTTGAAAGTAAAAATGAGAGGAGTTCACAACTGATTTAGAATGGGGTGGGTTGGAGATGGCAAAGAATTGAGGATGACAATCAAGTTGTGGGCCTTGGTGACTCAGAGGACAGTGCTACCTTCAACAATAATTTTTTAAAAAGTTTAAAAGAGGGGAGCGTTTGGAGGAGGAAGTTAATGAATTCAGTGTTGGACATGTTAACTTTCAGATGTCTAAAAGAGAAATAGAAGATTAAAAGTCAATGGAGAGAGGTTAAGGCTGGATAAGTAGATTTGTGAATCAACATTACAGAAAAGACAATTGAATTCATGGGAGTTGCTGAAATCATCAAATGAAATAGCATGGGAGGAGGAGACAATAGGGCCAAGAACAGAGCTCTGTGGGACACTCAAAAGTAGTAGACATGACCTGGATTAAGATTCAGCAAAAGAGACTGAAGAGTGATCAGACAGGGAGAAGGAGAACCAGGAGAGCAGCTTCATGGAAAACTAGAGAGAAGAGCAATCAAGAAGAAAGTGGTCAACACTGCCAAAAGCTTCAGAGATGGTAAGAAGAATAAGGACTGAGAGAAGACACTTAGATTTGTTAACTAAGAGATCAACTGGTAACTTTGGAGACATCAATTTCATTTGAAGGTTGAAAACTAGACTGCAGAGAATTAAGAAAAATGTAAGAAGGATGTAAGTGAAGTCAATGATTATGGTTGGTCTTTCCAATGAGTTTAGTGACACAAGGGAAGAGAGTTATGGGACAATATCTAATGAGGATGGATATGTCAAATGGGGTTTTTTGAGGTTGTTGTAGATGAACATTTTTATAGATAGGTAAAAGAGTCATGAAGCAGGGTAAGATGGAAGATAAGTGAGAGGGCAAAGATGAGACATGGCATAATAGGCTACAGGAGAAAGGATTGGATGGGATCACTTGTGCATATAGAGGGTTTTGCTTTGGCAAAGAGAAAGGCCATCTCTTTTAGTGAAATAGACATGAAGAAGGACATAGTGGCAGGACATATCAGAGTAATGTGAAATGAATAGGAGGGAAGAAGATGGAGTTCTTGACAAATGTCCTCCATTCTAAAAAATGAAATATGAGGCAAATTTCTTGTCTGAGAGGTTGGGAGCAGAGGAAGCCACGGTAGGTTTGTGGAGGGAGGGAACGTTTTGGAAAAGTCACTGTGGTGAGTGAGAGAGTGACTATATTAGGGAGATTAAAAAGTATTGCCTTTGAGGCAGTGAGGGCCATTTGAGGCTATGTAACATAAATTTGCAGTGGACTCAGCAGTTTTATTATTTTCTACAACTTCCTTCAGCAGAATGTGAGTGGGAGTGAAGGCCACAGAGAGGTGAGGTGAAGGTGAGGGGGCAAAACAAAGCTGAGACTTTACAGGGTAAGATCAATGATAGGATAAGAGGGCAAAGTACTTGAGGGACAGTGTAGAATTGTACTGGTTCACCAACAGGTCAAGATAAGAAAGTCAAGATAATATAGCTGATGCCTTGGGAAAGATCTGAAGGGTTGAAGGTTGGGAGATCATGGTAAGAATGAAAAATGTTAGGCAGATGGAGATATGGAATGACAAGGTAATGTGAAATTTCCTATATCATCCTGCTTTTTGATGCAGGAAGTAAAGTATAGTGAGTCATGGGATCAGAGATGGAAGATGCGATAATTTTAATAGAACAGGAATTTTTCTAATAACAAGAAGAAAAGAAATTGCTAAAATTTTCTAAGCCAGAATGTTCAAAATGAACACTTATTTTAGGCTCAATCTAAGGAAGTTCAAAAGCAAAAACAAACAAAAACAACTTCACTAAGACAGTCATTTTTATAATCTTTAGACACAGAAATCCCCCTGTTCTGTGATATCAAATGACTGAATCTATTACTGGTCTTGAAGTGGATTTTATCTTTAGAATTTTTAGTCTTGTATTTTTGAATTCATTATTTAGACGTGAAAAATTGAATACTCTTTGAGGATTTTAAATGAGTAATGTGGTGACTACCAAGTAGGGGAAACATATTGGTCTTGTCCCTGGGTTGTAACATATAGTTCCATCTCAGCAAGAATCCCAAATGATAAGAGGAAGCCTATTGAATATGAATTAGTGTTATTACAAAAATATTTATGTGTATTTTATTTTTATGCTCCTCTTCCATTTTGTTTTATAGATTTGTTGTTGTTGTTAGAAGCCAGAGGCATCAATATGCTATTTATAAGCCATGACGTAACAAGAAAGAATTATAATAATCTCTAAGTTCTCTGACCCCCCAAATTATAGGATTTTGCTTACATTCTGTATTGGCGTTCCATAATGCTTGTAATATTAAAGGCTAATATTTGTATTTGGAGGGCTAAAGCATGTTTGCTTATCTAGGCATTTTTATGATATATTTATTGAATGATATAATGATAGGACTTTAGACTTTAGAAATTTTAGGAAAATTTCTTAGAATTCATCTAATGTATCCATTTTATGTTATACATGAGGAAACTGAGTCTCTGAAATGTTAACTCAACCAGTTATATGTTTGCAAAATGAGAACTTGAGAGAAACGAGGCCTCTTCCCTCCCAAAGTCAATGTTCTTTCTCGAAAGAATTACGATTTTGACATTCATTTTGGAAAAAACTAAGTTCAATATGAGAAAGCTTGGTTTTAATCCCTTCCTCTGCCACTTATTTCTATGTGAACTTGATCAAGTCACTTAACCACTGTAAGTGTTATTTTCCTCATCTGAAACATGTTCACTGCCTACCTTTCATGTTTTCTGCAAAAATTGAATTAGGAATCTTTGGGGGGAAAAGCACAAAGCAATATATAACTTTCTTGGTTTTTGCTTAATAGCTTTTAAAATTCAAGGCTATGTGCATATTTATTAATGATCCATAAGTTTTGGAGTACCTAAGTATTTATGAAGGTTGCTATGCTATTATGAAAAAAATACAGAGTTGGGAAGTAACTCTCTCCAACAGACAAATGGTTAATAGCAAGTTGGTAACACTAAAAAGCAGTTTATAAAATGAGGTGATAAGAATAAAGATACTGTAGCAGTAGATATGGGCATACCTATATTTTAACATCATGCATACAGAGCAGGCAGAAACAGTTTGTGGCCAGTTCTTTTCAGTTCTATCACAAGAGTGAAAAGAACAGACAGCCTGGTACAGCTCAGCTGCTCTTTCCATCTATTTAATGAGTTTCTTAATGCACCTCATTGTTCCTCAGTATTAGAGGAACATATGGCACATTTAACCCTTAATGGTGAATCTCATTTGATTTGTTCTGATGTTTTATTTTTTTCTCTCAAAACTTTGCATAGTCTTGATATGAGATAAGAAGTGGTATAGTCATAATTAGGTATCTGATTATTGGTTTAAGGTACTATTTCCCTCTTCCTCCATCCTAGTGATCACATTTAAAACTCCAGCAACTTCAGAACAAAAATTACTTTAAAATAATTGCAAACAACAATACTTTCCTGGAGAAGCATTAGCTAAAAATGATTAACTGTCATCACTGTTACCATAATCTGTAAGGTTAAATTTTCATGGGATAATTTCTCAAGTGGCCTCTGAAATTAGACTAAATTGTTACTGTCTTATAACAAAACTGCAGTGTCTTTAAAATTAACATAAAAAATAATTAGAACTGATATAAAAATAGCAATCATAATTATCAGGTAAGGTTATTTGATTAGGGCATGATTTTAAAAACTTCTTGTATAATGAATCCAAACAGACGAATCTTAATATTTGTTTAAAGATTCAATATAAGTAGTACACAGGATTATAATTGATTAATTACAATAAGGCTAAGTAAGAGAATTCATTCTTCCCCAAGAGATTCCAGACTAGGCCTAATATTAACTAGTTTGTGGCATTCAGTTTTGATGTGCAGCTATTATTTTGCAAGCTTTGACTTTGAAGACATTGATCAAAAACTACCACCTTCTACTACACACAATAACCCTGTCAAAGGCCTGACAACACCTCATAACAACAACCTTATGCTCACAAAAGAAACGTATTTCAAAGACAACACAAAACCAAAAGATGTGAGTGGCAAATATCCAAAGAGGAATTGACTTTGCCTCCTATTCAAAACTCTACTTATGAATGTATACCATTTTCTTACAGCACATCTCTTTTAATTGGAACAATCCTAATGAATCCTTCAGATGAGAGACTGGCAGAAGGAACTGAGGTCAATGGAAAAAACAGGGGTGGGGGTGAAGGGGAAATCCACTGATGCTTTACAAACTCATTCTCTCACAGTTTATACCACAAATGATTAGAGAACACTAATTTCTTAAACCGAAATAACAGATGTGTGGGAAGAGACAGCTAAGGATTTGCGTACATTTGAGGAAAGAGTCTCTCACTGATGTGCATATTTAACTTTATTTATTTTCACGAGCATTCAACATAATAAGAGCAATAATAAAGGAGAAATATATCTCCTGGGTTTACCAATTTGGTTGGAAATAGTGCTTGTCAGGGGCAAAATTTTTGTTTTACAAAGTTCAGTATCATAAGTTTTCCAACCTTCAATATCAAGGCTTTATGATAATAAACTTGATAAAGGGAGAGTTTTTCAATGTCAAACTTTTGAATAGAGTGAAAAATCTGCATCCAACTGGATATTATTAGGAAAATCCTGGCCTTTTCCCCTGCATACCACTAGTTTCTAGCATAACCAATATATACAGTTATAAACAAAGATGCAGTACGATGCAGTCGAGTTTAGCAGAACCACTGGTCCATAACTGTGATGAAGTCAGAATATGAGCAGGTTTTGTTGGATAAATTTGTGGAGTGGCATGAAGAGGAACAATGACATGGGAGTTTATGTTCAGCAGTAGCTTAAAAATCAAATTATTTATTTTTGTTGGCCATGAACCACGGATTATTGTTTTATCAAAGCCCAGGCTGCTTGTCTCTTTGCTTTTGTGCATGGCATCTCCTGTTAAGGAAGGTATTCCATAAGCTAGCTACACTTGCTGTCTTGCCTTTTTCATTTTGAAAATAGTTTTTCATTTTTATTTTGTATTAATTGGTATATTTGTCAACATCTTCATGGTGATTTTGCATGAATTTTATTTGTGTGTACAAAAATGTTTCATTTAAAGATGTCTCTAAAATGTATTGCAAATATAATTTTGTGGCATTCTGGTAGTCATCACCACACCATATCTCTAAATGAATGTTATTTCAAATGGAGTGCTTCAGAAAATTAGACTAGCATTATTTAGGTATTGTTACCAAGAGCAACCATTTGCTAGTTTCCCTCATTGCAAAGAGACCCATTATTTTTTGTAGCAAGTGGAAGTCAGGACTTCCTTTAGAAGTATGTGCAAAATGTAATTTTACCCTTTAAAATGATTTAAATGATTTAAACTGTAATGAGTTGGCCACCTTGTAACAAATCATAGATGATCTCCACCTTTTGCAGAAAGCAGTGCTTCTTAGAATCTCAAAATGAAAATAATTTGGATATATGTTCAAATGAAGAAATAAAAACACTATGTTGGATTAGTGATCTCAATGAGTACAATTTCTCTAATGGTGCAGATTGCAGCCTACCCACACCTTTTCATCTCTTGTGGCTCTTGTACACATCCTCTGGGAATTTCTCCACAGAGGATCTATGAAGAAGAGAGAATGAATTATACCCAGGGTATAGAGAGTTAAAGTTTTGGAATATGGTCAGAGTTTAAAGGAATGGGAAAATCAGAAGAGAAAGCATTTTTTCCTATTTCTTTCTCTATCCCTTGACTTCATGACTTCCAGCTAAGAAGTAGTTTGGGAATGAAAGACTACAATTTCATTTCCCATAAAGTAACTCACTACCATGGAAAAAAGCTAAGGATGGAGAAAATGTGAAAGAAATGGAGCACCTACCAATGGCTTAATTTGAACTTAATTCAAATGTTGATTAGCAATAAAAATCAATGAAGCTACAGTACCTTAAAAACCAGTGAAGCAAAAGTAGATAAACCAGAGAATGGTAGTCCTTTCTATATTTGTGCTTTATTTGGCTTTTTACTTATCCAGTAATTCTCACTTAAGCTAGAGCTCTCTAAACTCGCCCTGGAATCTTCACCATCATTCTTAACTTCATTTTTTTTTCTCCATTTGTTTGTTACCCTCCCAGCTATGCTTCTGACTTCCTGGATTTTATCAATCTTATCTCAGCAACTGTCTCACATTGGGACTTCTCTCAGACTCTACAGTGTCTTAACCCTGGAACATCCACTGGTGAATTCCTGTCAGGGTCTCCATTTTGGGGAAGAGTTTAGGCTGATCAGCCTTCATTCTCCTGGTTCTGCATTTTACTGGCCTCAGGACTTTAAATCCATGTCCCTATTATAGGTACCTTCCTCTTCCACTCCCTCCTTTTTTTAATCTCCCTTTTGTATGCTTTCTTTCATCATTAGAACATAAGCTCCTTGTAGGCAAGGACTTGGTTTTTGCTATTATTTGTATCTCCAGAGCTTACCACAATGCCTAATATGTAGTAGGTGCTTAATAAATGCTTTTTGCTTTGCCTTTTCTTTGTTTCTCTCCCAGTGCCTAACACAATGCATTACATATTACACATTACTAGATGCAATAGTAGTTGAATGAATGAATAATTTTACACCTGTCTATCCCAATCTAAAGGATCGTGTATAAATACCTAAAATTTATTTGTGCTGCCAAGAATACCCACTTGTATATGACGATGATATAATTCTGATCTTCAACATTGTCTTAAATGACTAATCATTCTCACTTCTCATATCAATTTCCCTAAAGTCTTCCCACTCTCATAAGCTTCAGTATTATTCTCTGTATACCACAACTATTCAAATATCTCTAGAATAACAGTGAATAATATTATCCAGAATATATTATACCATATCACTCAACTATCTTGAGCTAAGATTATGACAATCTTCCCAACCATAAAGTTTTCTTACTTTATGGTGCACCTCTGTGCTATATGCTTAGCCATAATGCTTCTTCATGGGCTACTGGGGAGTGGATATTGAAATAAAAGATGCCCTAGAATTTAGGCATTTGAAGATACTGGTTAGGGCATATACTCGGACATTTAAGGGAAATCAATGCATATATGAACTCTAGACAAGGTATAAAACTTGTACTTTTGTTACTGTCATGATTTCCTTCCACTCACTTGTCATTGTTAGCACCTCAGGTCAAATTGGTATTAGCTGGTTATGGTACTGTTGTCTAGAAGCTTTGAAATTTCATTAAAATACAACACTGACTAACACAGCTTTCAATGTCTGCTGGCCAGGCATGTTATATTTCACCCTTCTGCCAGGGTCTGTAATATTCTCCAAGGGGATTAGGGCTAAAGAGGTTTTCTACCAATGGTTCCAGCCCCTCCTAATGATTCTCTCAATTACAGGGTATGTATCCCCTGTACTCCAGTTCCATTTAGTCACTAAATCTGTCTAGCTTTTATAAAATATACCTTTTACTTCAAATATCTCTATCTCTGTCTATTTCTCTATCTATCTGAACAACACTTAGAGGCACAATTTCTTCCTTACTGTAATACTACCTTAGACTTTGGGAAGGCAAAGGGGATCAAGTTCACAGTTTAGCTCAGTTCCTATATAGTGCAGTCCCCGTTCCAAGTCCAAAAACCCCCTTGGACTCAAGTTCCAGGTACTCAGGTTCTCAGGCCTTTCTTGATGGGCTGACTACAACATCCTTCCTGGAGTACTCTTCTAAGGTTGCCATGGCTTTGGTTTGGTGGGGATTACTGCTGAAAAGGACAAAGGAAGTAGAACAGAAATAGAAACATTTAAAACCATAGCACCTAAAAGGAGAAAAGGAGGGAAAGAATCTCTCTTCCCAGTTCAACTTATGGTCCCAGCTCTATAAGTGAATGGTGTGTAATCTCTGGATTCAGCAGAGAAAAAAGAATAGGACCATCCCAGGCTGACAGTTTTAAAGGGGCAACCTATTCATTCTACACAGCCCATTAAAAGAATCTGTTCAAAATGCAGCCTTAAGAGAACACAGAAAAGCAGAGTGCTTCCATGTAAGGCAATCTGGGCATGCTCCAAGTCCCCATTACAATAACATATATGAGTTGACTGATCTCAAAATAAACACTTTTACATTATGAGAAGGATTTTCTGATATAAAAATTATCTTTTACAACAATTAATATGGTATACATATATGACTATATACACACATGTATATGTATGTGTATGTATATATTTGCATATATCCACACACATACACATATGTATATGTTTCTCTATCATCTATCTATCTATCTATCTATCTATCTATCTATCTATCTATCTATCTATCTATCTATCTATCTATCCATCTATCTGAAAGAGGTGTTCCTTGTGTTTTCATATTGAGGTCTTCCTCCATTTTCTGCAAGCCAGTTCAGGCACAGACTTTTTAGGGTTTATATTTATGTAGTTGAAGGAATTTTAGGCATAGTGGTAAATAATTTTACCTGTCTGCATTATATGCATATATCTTTGCCCATAACCACACACTTTTAATGTGATTGGGACAGGATTTTTAAATTATACCAATTTTGATAAAATGTATTAATTGGTTCTTACACTTTATTTCATTACATTTATATTAGTATAGTACTGATGGACAAAATTAAATAGTAATAATTTAATCATGTATCTTATAAAATGCTTCAAAGTTTGATGTATTTTATTCAGTCTGAAACAATTTATTATAATAAGTCATGCTCACTCTGTATTTGTATATGTTTTGTGTAGGTTTGCATTCCAATTTTTATATACTTCCCTATTATTCCAAGAGGAGCGTTCTCAGGATAACTACAACTGAAAAAGTTTATCTCAATCCAAGAGCATAAATTTACCTTAAACATCCCAACAAATTACACATGATAATACCAAATTTTCGAGTACTGAATGCATATTGGCATGGCATATGTAACTCTACAATGATTCATTAAAGTAAGCTGAATCAAGGATATGCTTTTTATAAATGTGTTAAATGCACCCAGTACATTTATGCAATTAAACATAATAGCAAGGTTTCCCCTTATGGTCATTTAAGTCAACTCTACTCTTTTCAAAGGAATTGTTTAAATTAGTAGTTACACAATAGTCTGTGTAATTTACTCAAGAAGTCATTAGAGTCTATTACAGTGACTAGAACATTTATGATGATTTGTTTCAACTCTCTCCAACTATACTCTGTGAGGACCATTTTTAGAGCGGGTACAGGGAAATGTTTTCCTTTATTCAATTTAAATCTAATCTGTAGAACAATTTGTAGTTTCATATTTAAAACAATTTTAATTTTTACCACTAACTTAGCAAATATCACCAAATGCAAACATTTCCATATACAAAAAATAGTAGGCAAAGAAAAAAATTTCATATGAAATGAAATGCAGAGTATTTTAAAAGAGTATAATAAATATAACATAGAGGGACCAAAACTACTCGGCTTTTTATGAGACATCTCTTCCCCTTTTAACTTTCTTCTTCTCTTTTCTGTTTCACATCTTTAATATCTTAATCTTTGTTAAGGAGAAGACTAGAGTAGATCAACATTTTCTCCACTTAATGACCATGGGACACTTCTAATATTATTATTAACAGATTCTTTCCTTATTGGTTCAGAGTACAATTTTTTTTGGAATACCCTAGAGCAGAAGGAAGATCAGGGGAACTTGGGAAAAAATAAATATTGTATGATAAAAAGTATTGAATGCATAAGTATATCTAATGTATGCATTATTTAATATTAATATTATAAAGATAAAAATACTATAAACTTAGGCAAGTTTTTTTTTCATGTCCCCTATACCTTAGTAACAAAAGATTGAAATTTGCATAAATATGCCTGATTAGTAATTTTGCAATTCTTTATTAGGAATTAATTAATAATATCTGCCAAACATCTGTTCCAAAAGCAAATTTCACCAAATGATAAAATTGAGATCTGTTTAATACCTCATAGATAAAGAAAAAGAAAGTATCCTGTAATCTGCAATGATTTGCCCAAGGTCACATACTTAGTGACAAATTCAGGACTAATACCAAATGCCTCCTGTCCTTTACAGCACTAATGTATTTGGAAACTCCATCTCATTTTAATATGTCCAGGTTCCAGCTAGAAATATTCACTTCCTCCCCTATTCCCAACATATTCAGAGGCGGTTTTGGCAGAGTGGGCAATGTAGATTTGAAATCCTAAGTCTTGGTTTTAATTCACACCTTTGAAACTAAGTTTAGACTTGCCATACTGGGCTCAAAAGAGACAATATAAAGGGATTTTCAAACTGTAAAAACATATGTATATATGTGAACAACCACAGAGATGTCTGTATCTATATATTTATATTTATATCTGTCATTTATCAATCTACCTATCTCTATGTCTACAACTTCATTGTTATTAAATTTTTTGTATAGAGATATGTGTATCTTGGTGAGAGTTAAAGATCGAAATGATCTTGCCTAGCAATTTAGGATAGCCCCAAGTGTTAGGATTATAGAAAGTCCTGGAATGGGAAGAGAAACAAGGACTGCTTAGAAGAGACTTTAATTCTTTAAAGCAAAGCAGAGTTAATGGTTTACTTTCAGAGTAGTATTGTGCATATGTTTTGCTTCAATTGTAGATAGTTTATATTCCAAGGTTTTCTCTCATTAAAAAAAAAAAAAAACAAAACACAACTGGTGTATTTGAACGAATTTGGCAGTGGTTACAGTCAAAGGGAGTGAATGGGGAAAGGAGCATTCTTAAGAAATAAAAAAAGTAGGGAAGGTCCATACTGAGGAGATAGTGGGATTTTCCTCACGGATTAACTTCGATGAAAGAATCTTTTTTTTTTTTCTTTTAAGGGGTTGGGGGTGAAGAGACAGCATTAAATGGGGAAGGCCAATATGAGTGTTTCAATATACATATATTAAAAGATTGAATTAACAAAAGAGATAATGTTAATGTTTACAAAAAAAGTGAAATCATGCAAACTTGCTCTGGGTACTCCCGTGACTGGAAAGGCTCTTACACTAGAAAAAGGTGACTCTATACAAATATGTGTATTATCCGAATATGTGTATTAGGGTGAGTTAGCGGTGTGTGTCGTCGCGTTACAAAAGAATCTTTTAGAAATTCCTGAAGTGACAACAGAAAGAAAAGATAATGAGGTGAGGATTGGCTTTTATGTTTTTTCCATTTGTTCACCACCTTCAATTCCCTTTCCAGTACCGCCCCCAAATCCACGTTGGTCTTCACTTTCCGCCCCACGCCCTCTTTTGATCTCACAGCTTTTAAAGGTGATTGGGAGTGGGCGTGGGCGTGGTGCTCCAATCAACAGAGGTTGCCTCTTCCACTTGGGCAGCATAGAGGCACCAGGAGGGGAAAGAGCGCACGAGGCAAAAGGAGGCGGCACTGCTAGCTGCAGTAGTTCTACTTTCCAGCTTCTGAAGCTGCTGTCCCAGACTTAAATTACGGAAAGAACGGACAACTTTGTTTCTGGCTGTGTCAGGGGTAACTCTGTTAAGTGCCTCACCCTACTCCGCCTCTTCAAGTTTAAGAGGGGCTGGTTGTGGGCAGCACCGAGAAAGTTGACCTTCCTGACTTCTTGTACTCTATCCCACAGTAGCGTCCCGGGGATGGAGGCTGCCAACGAGAGCAGCAGTGACTCGAGCAGACAGGCCTTTTCCTCAGGGCTGGCGTCTCCATCTGCTGCAGCAGCTTCCTCTTCGCTGTCCATGGCCTCTGGAGTAGCCATCCCTCCAACTTTCCTCCGGCCCCCTAGCCTGTTCTTGCGGGCAGCAGCAGTGGCAGCCGCCGGGAGTGGCGCTTGTCCCCCTGCTGCGGGGCTAGAGAGGGGGGTTGGGGCCTTGGGCTGCGGAGGGTACCCGCGGACGCCTAAGTGCGCCCGCTGCCGCAACCACGGAGTGGTGTCTGCACTCAAGGGCCACAAGCGTTTCTGTCGTTGGCGGGACTGTGCCTGCGCCAAGTGCACCCTCATCGCTGAGCGCCAGCGAGTGATGGCAGCGCAAGTTGCGCTCCGCAGGCAACAGGCTCAGGAGGAGAGCGAAGCCCGAGGACTGCAGAGACTCCTCTACCCCGGGCAGGTCACTGGCATTCGGGGAGCTGGAGGCTGCGCTGGCTCGGAGCTTTCCTCAGCGTCAGGGAGTGGAGTGGGGGCTGCCGAAGGGCTAAACCTGGGCGCTGGTGTTCTAGGAAGTCGGAGGGCTGCTACCTTCGATATTTTCCACCCAGATTATCAGGAAGATAAAAGAGGTGAGTTGGTTTACTCCTTGTTCAGGACCAGTTGCAACACTGTAAATTACTTACCAAAAGCGAGAGGTGTACTTATGTATCTCTTCTTTTGGATTATAAAATGCTGATTTGGGGGGACACATAAGGAGTTACTTGCGTTGAAAAATATTATCAGGAATTTTGAACAAGTTGTTAAAAATCACTTAGCAAGTGCTAGGTAACCCAACAGTGTAGCAGTAAGGCTGTTTCGAAAAGCATGTGCTAATCTACTGGGGATATTTTTGTTTTGTGCTATGTTTATTGTCTCTATAAGACATAGAAAAGAAGAAAAAAATGGCGTTAAAGACTGAAGGCCCAAAGTGACCCCTAGGATTTATTCCTCTCCTAGTGGTAATTGGTTTGAATCTTTTCTGGGCATGATTAATTAGTTTGGCACACTGACTGAGGTAGCAAAACCTGCAAGTCAAGGTTGCTGTTGGGGGGTTGAGAGTTGACACGGAAAAGGTAGGTTTTGAATCTCAAATCAAATGGTTTTCCGTGTCCTTTCCATTGCTGTTTTGATTCTACTGTAATCTCATGTCAGGATCCAGCTCTGAACAGGCACTTTATTCATATTTCTACACACACACACACACACACACACACACACACACACACACCCACCTCTTTAGAGATTACTGAATCCTTTTATTTTGTAGTTGAGTTAACTCAATCCCAGAGAACGGAAGTGACTTTCCCAAATTTACACATAGTAATGGACAGAATTAGAATGCAAACTCATCTCTTCAAAATTTAAATACTCTAGCAAATAAACTAGATCTTAACTTGGGGATTTAGCAAGTTCATGGAAAAAACGGTCAAGTATATCAAGCTGATGTCTTTGAAAACTCTTTTGGTCATTCTTTCCATTATCTCTGTATTTGCTGTTTTCCTTGGAAGAATGAAAATTCTTAGTACTCTCCACTCCTCCCTAATAACACTTAAGCCTTTAGGACACTCTGAAATCTGGAAAACATTTAAAAGACCATCTTAGTTCTTACCTAATGTGTTTTCTAGTCGTTGTTTTAATAGTATATATAACAATATAGTAGTGAAGTTTTTAAGCAGATGATAGTTTAACATGAAGGTAAAACAATTTTTGAGAAAAAGTCTACAATTACCTCTTAAAGCAAATGGATTGATATTCAAATTCAAATTCTTTTCATTGGAATTTTCTGTATATTGGGCCTAGAAGTGGTGAAAACATACATTTTAGTATTTTAACATAATGGAAAGACAAATAATAGCAAACTAAAAAAACAATGATTTAATTTTATTCACTAGGAAAAAATACAGTTTTAATAAAAACAATTTGCTCATGGGCAATTCTTGGATTTGTGTCACCATTACAGACAAATCATCATTATATATGAAAGGGGAATTAAATGACCTATGTCTATGTACATATATGTGTATATATACAATATATATGATATCAATTAGAAATTTCCTAGTTTATAAGATTAAAATGTAGAATCAAGACTTTACTGCCTTTCTTTTAGAAGGTCAAAGAACATTGAAAATCAAGAAATGAGAAGACAGTGAAGTCCATAATGATGACAATGTGAGACATAAATTGAACTTCATTAGCCTATTACGTTACGTAAAACCTGTTAATCCATGAAAAAAAAATCTGCAAGTATGCCAATGTATGTATATTTATTTATAAATTATATAGTGGACTACTGTGCTGGTATGTTACATATATTATTAAACAGGAAAATTTAAATTTTAAAGATTAAAGCTGAAATGAGCATATTGTAAAATTTATTAGTGGTTCAAAATCCTTTTTGCTCTGAGTAAAGTATTAAGTTGTTATTGAATTTGCTTCATTTAAAAAATTGGTATAACATTGTGAAACAAGAATACATCACATTATGTGGTAAATAAATAATTGATTGAGAACTCTCCTGTTAACTCTTTTGTGTTAAAAATCTCCCACTCTTTCTTCAAGCTACTCTGTGCATTGTAAGTTAGAACTGACTAACCATATGGCATATGACTGAAGTGGGGGCATCCTTTGCAACTCATTAATAAACTTTAATTTCTTTTTTATTTTTAATTTAATTTTTTGCCCGCATTTATAATCCCCTTCCCAATGCATAATCAGTAATCATACCTTATTGTTGGCACCTACTGTTTTGTAGCATGTCATTTACTATAAACAAACACTAAAGACTGGATGGAACCTGGATCTTACTCTTAACAGATGAGGAGTACAGAGTGGGAAGAGGAAACATTCTTAAGAAAGCCATATTGTTAGAATTCTAGGCTTAAAAGAATGATTGACTAGAATAAGCCTTTTGATTTTATTATATCCATTGTTTCCTATGATATTGAAATAAGCAAACTGAAATAACAATGCTGGAATCTTGATGTGGGTATGGTTATAGATAGCTCTTCCTGGACCATCATCTTGTACTGTATCTCACCCTTGAATGGACCCATAAGTACTAAGTCAGTTGTGATAATTCAGACATTTTCCCCTTTAGTAAAGCATTCTGTTCATCCAGTCTTCAAGCTCTTCTTCTATACTTGATGATGGTTCAGATTTTAAATCTTTGATTCAATCACACATACTTTTCTAGGAACAGTTTTCTGTTGGACCACTTTCCTCTCTTTCCTTGTTTTGGGGTCCTGAGCTATCTGAATTCTCAGAGTGCTATAATCTTCCTCCTTTATGAAAGTATCTACATTTAGCAGCAATTCTTCATCTTAGTGGTCTCCAGTTGGCTGCAGTGGAAGAGCCATTTTCTGAGAAGACTACAAAGAATGTGGTCCAAGTCCGTCTTTACTTGGGGCACTATATAACTGGCAGCATTAAGTATTATGTTAGAATTTAGGCAGCTAGTTGGATAGTAGATTGAGTGCTGGGTCTAGATTTAGGAAGACCTGAGTTCAAATTTGACTTCAAACACTCAACTAGCTTGGTGACCCTAGGCAAGTTACTTAATCTCTGTCTCCTTCAGTTTCCTCAACTGTAAAATGGGGATAATAATAGCACCTACCTCCCACATGGTTGTGAAGAAATGAGATAATATTTGTAAGATGCTTAGTACAGTGATTGGAATATAGTCATCACTCAATATATGCTTTTCCCCTCTCATTCCCTCTAAGGGCCAGATCATTTGTGTTGTTGTTTCTCCTTTGTTTTTAGAGAGGACCAATAGCATCATGGGGTGATGTCTTGACTTTGTGCATAAATCGGATTTAATGAGACAGAGTTACACAAAGTTGTTAGTTACACTATTTCAGAATCATAGAAGTCCAGTAGCAAGACAAAAGTCAAGATGACTGGCAGTGGTCCAGGATGCATTGGATGACCTTGACATCTTTGATATCTGACTAAGTTCTAAGTGCTCCACACAGCCCCTGTTTCTGCTGCCTTCATGGGCAACACAAATTGTTCTCATTTGCCCATTTTTCCTGGGGGGAAATTTTTATATCCTTGGAGTTGGCGTCCTTCTATCTTGCCAATGGGCTTTGAGACCTGTCAGGTTTCTTCAACCTGATTTAGCCATTTGCTGAGATAGTTTTACTGGGGTGTGTTGTCTGTACATGCTATAGTTTTTTTGAAGCTAAGGTGAGAGTTGGGTGAAAGATGAACAACAAAAATATATGAGCAGCCTTAAAAAGGGTTCAGCAAGCCTTCACATCAGAAGTGGTAGGCCTTCCTTAGCATCTCACGTGCCAGTCATTCGTGTACCCAGTCCCTTGATACCTTCTACTGTTTTGTTGGTATTGTTTGTTTGTTTTGTTTTGTTTACTGCAGCTGAGTTATGCTCAGTCCAGTGACTCATAGTCCAGAGGACTGACATTAGCACAGGAAGTGAAGCTGTAGTATTCCATTCATTTTTTCCACAAAATGAAACTGTGAAAAGCCACTGGAAGAGCTAAGCAGTAAATGGACATCTGCCCTCTGTAACTTTTTGCCATTATTTTCTGCTTCTTTCTTAAGATCTTGATATTAATCACAAAAAAAGAACTGAGCTAGTTTTCTCCTAGTTCATTACCAGGTGTCATGATATGAATTCCATATGTAAAAGGGAAGACCTATGCTTAAATATCAACTCTAGTTGGCTGTTGACATATAGCTGGGTTTAGTGTATAAAGAGATTTGTTTGATTGTAAAAAAATATTGATAATGGATTTCAATAACCTTTCTGGGAGGTTTATTTCATTATTCTTTTCTTTATAAAGTTTTATCTACATCATTGTCCTCTCTTTGGTATTTAAAGCACTTCCCAACTTGGTCCCAACCAACTTATCTTTCTAGCCTTATTATTCCCCTTCACAGACTTTTCTCACTAGTCACACTACTTTTCTAATTGTTTCCTCAGCAGGACCCTCCATCTTACATCTCTCAGCCTTTTCCCTGGCTATCCTCCAGACCTGAAATTCCTCTTTGAATTCCTTCAAGGCTTAGGTCAAGTGCTACTCCTATAGGAGTCCTTTCCTGATCAACCCAGATACTAGTGCCTCTTCTCCAAATTATATTTTATCTTTTTTTGTCTATGCCTATATTTCTACCCATTGTCTCCTTTACTAAAAGGTTAGATTCCTAAGGGCATGGGTTTTTTTCAGGTTTTTGTCTTTCTATCCTTAATACCTAGCACAGTGCCCAAGACACAGTATGTTGATTTGTAAGTGCTTGCTGTTTGTTGTCTTCCATCAGGCCTGTGAGCCCACTACTGATTTTGTCTTTGTCAACACTGCCTATGCAGAGCCTTTCCTCAGCTTTCATTTGTCCCAGCCACAATAAGTGCCTAGAACTTGGAAGAACATGGGGAGAGAGAAAGGACATGGCCAGTGGCCCCAAGGTGACCTGTCTCTTGGACCTGTAAAGCCACTCTGGCCCTGGTCTGCTGAGGGGTGCTGCTTATGACTCTGTCATCTCTTCATCTTTTGGCTGCTGCCAATGGTGGTTCAGGCTCCAGGGCTAAGCCTAACAAATTCTCTCCAAATGGGGTGCTGCAATCCCCAGCTGCCCAGCCTAGGTCCTACCTGCTTTTTAGCATGCATCTATCCCCACCACCACCACTTTCTGGCCCTTAGAGGGATGTGAGGAGAGAAGAAAAACAGATGGCCCATCCTTTTCCTACAATTGATGGCCAGAGAGAGCTCCTACCTATAAACTAGCCCTGTTAGGATGAGTGAGACCCTAAGATTATATTCTTGCCCTCTTTATTATTTTACCCATTGCTGAGAGCAGGGCTTTTCTTTCTTTCTTTCTTTCTTTCTTTCTTTCTTTCTTTCTTTCTTTCTTTCTTTCTTTCTTTCTTTCTTCCTTCCTTCCTTCCTTCCTTCCTTCCTTCCTTCCTTCCTTCCTTCCCTCCCTCCCTCCCTCCCTCCCTCCTTTCTTTCTTTCTTTCTTTCTTTCTTTCTTTCTTTCTTTCTTTCTATCCTTCTTTCTTTCTTTCTTTCTTTCTTTCTTTCTTTCTTTCTTTCTTTCTTTCTTTCTTTCTTTCTTTCTTTCCTTCTTTCTTCCTTCCTTCCTTCCTTCCTTCCTTCCTTCCTTCCTTCCTTCCTTCCTTCCTTCCTTCCTTCCTTCCTTCCTTTCTTTCTTTCTCTCTCTCTCTCTCTCTCTCTCTCTCTCTCTCTCTCTCTCTCTCTCTCTCTTTCTTGTACTATAGACTCCTTCGGCAGCCTGGTGAGACCTATGGATCCCTTCAAAGGATAAAGTTTTGAAAATGTATAACACAATCTATATGATTAAAGAAAACTTTCTATGTTGAAATCCAGTTATCCAAATAACAACATCAAACAAATAAAAAAAACAACAAGGCCAAGGAACCAAGTAAAGAACCTCTGGCCCAAAGCTTGGAGGTAGGGAAGGTGGAGGGTTGGGAGGTTCTCACTTTGTAGACCACTGCTTCAATGAACCAGAGTCATGTTTAGTTGTTCTATGTAATTAGATATTTAGTGGAACCTCAATTTTCTTTTAAAAGCTGGCTTTTTTTAAAGAATAAGCTTTGAGGATTTTTTTTATTAGTTAACTACTTTAACTTTATCCAAGGACTATATTTAGATATCTTTTATTGAGGAGCTACAAAGTACTCTGCACAGGGTACTAAGCTAGTCACTGTGGGAGAGTAATAAAAAAAGATGAATAAGATATCACATTTGACTTCACAGATTTTTATAATCAAAAGGCAAGAGAATGTATACGAGTAACACATACAAGGTAACACATTCAGGGTAATACATGGTAATTGTTATTAGCAGAGTAAAAAAAATTCAAAGGCATAAAGCCCACTAATCATAATAACAGAACTTAAATAAACACATACCAATTTTTCACCTGTCGTTTTAAAGGAAATATATTTCATAAATGGATGAAAAAATTTACAATATTTTTATACAAAATTAATTATTATAGTGATAAAGATATTAAAAGTTTTTATTTTTCGCTGGGTACAAATTTGGTCAACCTATTTACAAGAAAGTATGCAGCACAGAATGATGTTAATCTTTCACCATATGAGTGATTTTAAAAGCTTATTATTTAAAATAAAATTGTTGGTATTATAGGCAGTATAATTCTGAGATATTTTGTAATCAAAATGCTAGTTAGTCTCTTTTCAGTTATTTGTTCAACTTCTTAGCCTCTATCCAGACATTTTGAAAAAATTATAATTATTTTTTTTAAATGAGGAATACCCCTTTGAGAAAACTGGAGTCACTTGGGCTGTTGCAAAACTCACACTGGAAACCATTGCTTTAGACAGTGACAGAATTTCACTATACAGTATTCAGAAGCCAGGCAATATCAAATCATTTAATTTTCAGGGCAGCATACCAAATATGCATCCTAAATACTTCTATCATTTCTCCCCTTTGCATGGAAATATAATTGAAGCATTTTTTGTAGATTAATTAGAAATTAAAATAAAAATAATTTAACATATCTGAATATTTTGTTATTGTTCATTCTCACTCATTTCTCCCTAAATAAAATTACTTTGGTACTATTAATTTCTAAGTACTTATGGTATTAACTTTGAACTTGTGGCAGAAAAAAATTTCTGTTTTGTTATTAACCAAATAACTTTTTGTTTTGTTTCATTTTTTTTTTAAAAAACAAACACCTGAGTAATGACTTTTGATCTAAAAAGAAGCTGTGAAGGCTCAAAGTACTGCCATTTAAAATTAGTGGTGCCATTTTATTATAAATTTCTTCAATAATATATATATATGTATATATATATATAAACTTTATTTCAAAACGGTATTAGGAGAAATTAGTTATAAGAAAAATAGATTGCATATACTCATCAATAATGAAAAAATGTCACATACTTCCTGTACTTGAGATCCATTGCATCTTTGATTAAAGATGTCTTAAATAGCCAATTGTTGAAGTGTAGTTGTATTTCTCCATTTTACCACGCACATTTTCATTGTACATTTCCATGTACATTGCATGAGAGGTAGGATGATATAGTGGCCTCCTTTGGGTCTTGGTCTTGTCTCTGCCACCTATTATGTAACCGTGGGCAATTAATTTAAACTCTCTGTGTTAAAGTGAATTTTTCAAGATTATAAATTGAAGAGAAGGTATAGAGCTGCATTAGTATAGGAACTCCATTGCCAAGAGTTTCCCACAATGATCAAATTACAAGTCCTGGAAAAAAAATATAAACTGAAATTTGAGAATATAAACTAAATATTCAGTGTTGAAATTTTAGCCTTAGTAGGCAGCTTTTCTCAAGTCAAAAAAGTAGATTTTTCTAGCTCATGACCCAATTTTAATAATTTTGTTTTGTTCTCTTTTTATTACGTGATAATAAAAGCTCTGTGCCAACTTCAGCAGCTTTTATTGCTTTTCAAAACCATAAATAAAAAAATATCTTAGGTGGTAGCACATTTTATACATTTTGAATCCTAAGTAACTATTTTGTTAATGTGAATTGTAAGACTTTTGGTCTTATGAACCAGAAAAAACCTTATGAAGTTTTAAAAAATAGTTTTATTTGCCTTTTCCCCTTCAAAAAGGACATTAAAGTGAAATACAAATAAAACTACTTATTGTAAAGAAATACTGTGAATATGCAATGTATGGATATATTGGTTTTAAGTATAACTACTAGCTGGATTGAATATTAACTGGAAAAGTTTGTACTTAATTGGTTATTTTTCTTCCTTTCAGATTCAAAGGTTCGGAAAGTTGGCTCATACTACAGTAGTCTAGATAGTTCAATAATCACCTCACATCAGCTTTCCTTGCTCTCTCCTGAGTCTATTGGTGCTAATGGAGATGAGGAAGAGAAGCCATCTGGATCAGAAAACTCAGACAAGGAAGAGAACATTCAGTCCCCTAACCCTGAGGAACAGTCAGAAGGTATGGAGAGTCCTAGATCATTGTCGTCCTCTGATGTGGAATCAGGAAATGAAAATGAATGGGCCAAAGACTTTGCTGCTGCTAGGTCCAGTCTTCCCACAGTTTCTTCCAGACCAAGAGACCCACTTGATATTCTTACTAAGATTTTCCCAAGTTACAAACGCAGCCGGCTAGAAGGTATTCTGCAGTATTGCAAAGGAGATGTAGTCAAAGCCATAGAACAAATCTTGAATGGAAAAGAACACAAACAAGATACTGTAGACCTTGCAAACTCAATGGGAGCTGAATTGACAGCTTTGCAAAGAACTAATTTTAGCCTAGCTGGGCTAGGTATAGGAACACTAGGGAATAAATCAGCCTTTTCTCCTTTGCACAGTAGTTCTACTCCATTTGGTGGTGATCCAAATCTCTACAGTCTAAATCCTAGGCTAGGTATCAGTCCATTACGCCTATCATATTCCTCTCCAGGAAGAGCACTGTCTGGTTTTATGTCACCCTACCTAACATCTGGGCTGGTTCCAGCTTTGCCTTTCCGGCCGGCGATAGACTACTCATTTTCAGGAATGATCAGGGATGCCTCTTGCTTTACCAGCAAGGGCTCAGTGACCAGTAGTGGACTCTATTCCAGATTAAATCAGGAAAATCAGTAATTTTTTTTTCCTTTTTTTTGTGGAACATTTTGGGAGTCATGCAAGTGTTGCCAATGCTGTGACATAACTGTCCTCAAAAATATTTTTTCCTCAAGCAGTATAATGATGTTTTCAATTTGACCAGACTTCCCTAAATTACTTTTAATGAAAGAAGCATTTCACAATAATGTGTGCCTTGTAATGATCCTGTATTAAGAAATGTTATGTTTCTAAAGTAAAATGTTGAAAACCACCTATTAGCAATAATTAGGTAAAGCTGTTTGTTTTTCTTTCCAAATGATTTTCTGTGAAAAAAAAGTTGCTTTGAAAAAAAAAGACAGAACTGTAAGAGTCAAATTTATTTGGTGAAAGGTAGTTTTATCTGTCTTTAAAATACTTTTGTAGTTGAGAAGCTATCCAGTGCACTGTAAATTGTTGCAAGTTACATGTTTACTATGAATTGGATAATTGTTAAGGTTATTCTAAGGAATTATAATTATTTTTTACTTCTTCATCTGTCTTTCATTTTTTCTACTAAGTGACATGTTTTGAAAGTTCTATTTCTGTGCCAAAGAGAGTAATTGTTCAGTGACATGAGAATAATCAAGACCTTTAATTCTCTCATCATCAGCATTTTATAACCTAATTATTTTCCATTCATACCAACAATTTTGTGGGATATTAGAAACATATTTTTATATACTTTTTTTATACTTTTTAAATTTAAGCTTTCAGGGTTTCAAGACCCAAGTTTAATCCTTACAGGTAAGAGGGCACCATCTCCTGGCCATTATCCCTTATTACAACTCAGGCATAGACAAAAATAACTTTAAAAATAAGAGTTTTAAAATTAATCCATTTTACAAGAGAACAATTTTATAGCAAGCTTTTTAGGGCTTTAATATTTATTTTTATTTTGTTTAAAATTTGTGTTAAGGCTGATAAAAATCACTTTACTTCTGACAGGAATGATTCTACAGAATGGAAAAGTAGAACTGACAATTGAAAAAATTAAAAAAAATGACTGCTCAGGGTTCTTTTGCTTAACAATATACATAACCATTGAGAATAAGAAGAAAAGAATATCTGAAGCATAGGTTCTTAACCTTTTTTGGTATTTGTTTCATGAACATCTTTAGCGGTCTGATAATGCCAGTGGAGCTCTTCTCAGAATAATGTTTTGTTTCCTACATTCATAATTGAAGGAAACATTAAATTTCAGTTAAGTGTTAGTCAAAATAAAGACAATTTTTCCCCATCAAAATTCATGGACTCTCTGAAATCTATTCACAAATTGCAGGTTAAGAAATTCTCCTCTGAAGAAAAAATACACACACATACACAAACACATTCACAACTTTTTAGTATAACTTTTTCTAATTAGTGCAGAAAATTCCCACTACCCCAATAGCTTTTTGAAATATTGTGTGTATTCTGTACCAGTAATTTATTTTTAAAAAGGAGTTTGTTTCAGAGTCAATAGTATCAACTTCAGTGGAAATATTCATACAAAACAAGTTTTAAGCTTCTTCATGTCTTGTTAATTGGTTGAAGAAGATAACTTTGTTTCTTCCTCTGGTCTTCATTCGCTGAATGGGAGCTGAGCCAAAAGACTCAATGAGGTTTCATCAAGGACAGATTTAGTCCAGTTAGCTTTAGCAGCATTGAGGATTTACTTATTATTTTTATTCATTCAGTGCAAAAAACATTAAGCATTTATAGTTCACAAGACATTGTGCTAGGCACCAAGGATAGAAAGTTGAAAAAAAAATAGCACACGCCCTGCTATCAAAGAGCTGATGTTCTATTGAATTCAGTGAGATGTGTATTTCTGATGCATTTTATTGACAAGTACCTTATTAAGTGACTATATTCTTTATATTACAGTTTTTATATATGATTACGTGCAATGATTGTAATGATTGGCAATGTTAACAATCTTAGGCAAAAGGAATTAAAATCATTTACTATTAAATTTGTTATAAATGATTTAGAAGCTTTCATCCTTATTGAATCTTTGAATTGGATGAAAAAGTTGGAGTTAATGAATTCCTTCCTTAGATTATAGACGTATATTCAATGTAGATAATAGTGATGATAATATTAATGACTAATATGTATATATTACTTACAATGTGCCATGAACTATGCTAAGCACTTTTCAAATATTATCTCATTTCTTTCTTACATCTCTGAGCCGTAGGTATTATTCTCTTCCTCATTTTACATATGAGAAAACAGAGACTTAAAGGTTAAGTGATATGCCCAAAGGTCATGTTCAGTGTTTGGACATTCAACATTCAGTGTTTGGAGTCAGTTTTTAACTTGAGTCTTCCTAACTTGAAAAAGACTGACCATGTGACTAATGATATTAAAATTTTGAAGGTTGATTTTTATAACTTCAATATTTTGACCTTTTAAAGGTAGAATAATTTTAATATTTAACATTAGCTAGCACTGAAAGGGACCTTAGAAACTATTCAATCTAATATGCATATGTTTTAGATGAGGAAACAAAGGACCATAAAAGTTAAATGGCTTGCCCAAGGTGACACTGCTACTTGTTGGCCAAATATTCTTTGACTTCTGATTCATTCTGAAAAAAAAATTAAAAAACTAATTTTATAAAAATTATCTAGCAAAATGAAAATGCAGATATAATATTTTAGTTTCAAGATAAGGCCTTGTAATAACATTATGCACAGTTAGTGATTTTGAGGAGAGTAAATAGATCTTTGAAGTCTTTGCTGATACCTAGAAAGCCTAGATAGATGGCAGTATGCAATGTGAAGTATCATCTGCCAGGCTGGAACTGAATAGATATAATGACTTAGGTGAATTTGTACTCACTCAGTCCTCATTCAAAATGCTGAGCCTTAGAGAGTTACAAAACTGAGTGGGTTACCTTCTATATGGACTGGGAGCATGGATTTTCAAGGTCCAGTGTTTTAGGTGCTGGTCTAGATGAGGAGAAGCAAAGCAGATCTCAAATGGCCTGAGTGAATGACTGGATGATAGATGAAACATGAGATAGAGAGGATTGAGTGATACTCAGAGAAGGAGGAAATTGAGACCCAGAAAAATAAAATTCTTTGGCCAAAGATTACATGTCCAAGTAGTGACAGAGCTGAGAATGGAACCAGGCCTCCTTATTCTCAATCAAATTTTCTACATCATATACTTCCAGCTGAGTGTGAATACTTAGGTTGTAATCATCTAAGCTGCATACAAAGCAACTTCTAGCAGAGAGCTATAGTATCTTAGAACTGGAAGAGACTTTGAGAGGACATCTGAGGTCTCTTGGGCAGCTCCAGCTGCTTCCAAATTACAAATATTAATTTTTCATTATAGTTCTAGATATATAAGAAATGCTGCTTTGCACATGGCACTGGGATAATTTTGAGAATTGTGCAATGTAAAATCACACATGAAATTCACATATATACCTATACACACACACACATCAATTACTATAAAATATGTGGTAGTAGTAGCATTTTCCCCCTGAGAACTGTTATTTATTGCTTTATAGTTAGTTAATGCAACATTTCCATAAATTCATATTCACAATCTTAACGGACAATAGAGATAGGTCAGTTAGGTACAGTAGAAGTCCAATTAAATTCTTTTAATCACTACCACCTGCACATTGGCTACCTTTTTCTTTGGCAAAGAAATAAATTGGCTCTGAGTAAGGCAAAAGTTAACTGAACTCACTAAAATTTGGCAAACTAGTTAAGGTGAACCTGAACAATTATATTATGCTTTGAGTTTCTAATTTTTGCTTTAAAAATTCCCAAATAAAAGTAGATACTACTGTTTATCTCAATGGTTCTAATATTTAGATTATGATTCCCCTCCCCCTTTTAGAAATAATACTTTGCCTTATGCTAATGAAACAGTGAAAAAAATTAAAATAAAATCTAACCCTTTGCTTTACAGCTTATGTAGAGAAGGAAGGAAACAAATATTTCTTAACCACCTGTTACATACTGGGCACTGTGCTAAAGGCTTTACAAGTATTATAGCATTTGATCCTCACAACAACCATAGAAGTTAGTTGCTACTATTATCTCTTTTTCATATTTGAAGAAACTGAAGTAAACAGAGATGACTTGCTTAGGGTCATACAGCAAGTAAATGTATGAGTTAAGATTTGAACTCAGGTCTATCCTGACTCCTAGATCAGTGTTCTATCCACTCTATCCTCTAGCTCCCTTCCCAACCAACTCTCCAAATCCATAACTTTTTATTTTGAGGCCACTACTTTTTTTAAAAAAATAACTTTCTTGTGACATTTCTATGTAATTTCACATATTACTTTTATTTCAACCCCCTAAAAGGTAATAATTTAGAAACCAAACAAATTAATGAATTAAATTAATCTATATAATGAACCAAGTAGCTTTAATAAAATACATTCTCTATGCCAGGAATTGTGCTAAGAACTGGGGATGTAAAGACAGTTAAAAAAACACCTTGTTCTCAAAGAGTTCATATGTTAATCAAGAAAATAGTCTATGTTCACTGTCAGTGGAAGGGACTAGGTTGATGAAGGCTTTTTACCTAAGATATCTGTAATTTTATCGAAGGTGAAGGTGAAGAGAGGTTATAGGACCAGAGGGAAATATTAACATTTAAAAACACATAAAGAGCCAATTTGCCTTATAATTATCCCATACTCTTTAACATCCTCAATACATCTTTCCACTGATATTTGTTCTGTGACTGCTTTCAGGTCACAGTTCTTTTTAAATGAACCTGAAGACAGGACAATATGAAAGAAAAGTAAAACATAGAGGAAGAGGAATGAAAAGTATTTTCCTCTACCTGTGCATATTGCTTGTCTCTATCCCGCCAGTAGAAAATGATGTCTCTGAAACTTGAGTTGCCCAGAATCTACAGTTAGAATGGGCTAGATAGATCATCATACAGCACTATCTTAATTTTATACACTCAAGGATCTACTTCATATCTTCATGAAAAGTTTGAGCTATAGGTAGGAATAAGGAACCTGTGCCTACCCTTGTCCTTTGCTTGAGATCTAAGTTTATACAGATTCACCTTGGAGAAACTAAGCTCTCAATGGGGAAGTAGACTTTCCATTTTCACATTTATTGGCTCATATCTCATTTTAAGCTACTCCAAGGACAATTCCCTTTTGGCCTCTAGGGTTTTGGCTCAACAAGTGTTGGGGAGCAGGAAGCAAAATTGGACATATAATAACAATATAAATCATATATGAAACAAGGGGTTTTATTCCCACATGGAAAAGAGAATGGCAAACAATAATCAGAAAGATTAAAATAGAATTCAGTAAGACATTGCTACTAGTAAAATCAATAGTAAGATACTCTTCAAGTTGAATTGAAATATTTGTAAAATGTTTCTTTGCAAGGGGTCAACTTTCTTTTCTCCAAGTTTAGTCTCTTCTTCAAAAGCCACCAAAATGATTCCAAGCCCCCAAATCATGTAGAAATAATTTCTTTCTTATTTGGTTCTAAGTCTTCTTCCTTATTCTATTTTGTCTTTTACAATCTAATCCCTCTGAATGAATTAATGAAAAACTGGGGGGAAAAGCATTTAAGTGCTTGCTATGTGCAAAAATCTATGCTAAGCACTAGCAATACAAAAGGACAAGAATGATAGTCTGTACTCTTAAGGAGCTCACATTTCATAAGGGGAATATAACATATATATGAATAAGATTTTGGCTCTAAATCATATGGAAAAGTCCTGTGATCCTTGGGATATAGCAACAAAACAGATGGTAACAGGTTTTCTCTAATATCATCCTATCAATAATACTGTATTTCTATTTTTGTTCTTCTGCTAACCTTTTGACAATTCCAAGGACTTTAGTAGGAGAGTTATTTTCCCCTCATCTTCAGTGATTGCTGAGGAGGTGGTAGCTAAAGCACTTACAGAAGAAGTTTCCAGGTTGTGTCTCAAAAGTTGCTTTCCTAGACTATCATTGCAAGATCCAGGCTGGAAGCATAGCTGGTGTATGAGGAACAATGAGGCTCATGAGGTTCTTGGACTAGAATCCAAAAGTCATTGAAATAAATTAAAAACAAAAACAAAACAAAACATTTCTACTATCTTTCTAAAATTTTGCATAAATATTTACCACTATTTAATAACCATTTGTAAGTCATGAAATTCACTATCTGCAGTTAGAAACTTGTAACATTAAAAAAATGTAAAAATGCAAAACTTTTTACCCCACTGCTTTGTTCAATAAGAAGACAAGATTTAAGAGTCAATTGACTCACACAAATATTGCATACCCAGGAAGCCTTGAAAGAACATCTCTTAGAGAAGGCAAACAAGGGTTTATACTATCAAACTATTTAAGGTTATACCTGTCCAAGTTTAGTCACTCTTTAAGACAATGCCTGTCAATGTCTAGTCACTTTATGAAACTGAATGAACAAAAGACAATGAAGTCCCTAGAGAATATGTGCTTAACTTTCCCATTGGGGTGTTACTATATTTGAATGACTGCATTTTGTGCATCATTTCCCTTCTTTGCCTTTTTTCTATGTTCATCTTGTTTTATTTCTCTTAGTAGCTTAGAGTCATCAATCCTGCTTTGAATAATTCATCCTCTAAATAGAAGTAACTAGTGAGAGTCCAGAGCTTAACATATTCTATTTATTCCTGGCTGTGCTTAGATGGCTTTATCTTAAGGAAGATTGGAGAATGAGTCATCCAGGCTAAATGCCTCTGGGTTCTTATTTGTCTAATGCTCAAGTCACTTTCCCAGAGCCCCCCCCCCTCTCCTTTGCTTTTGTTTCTGTGCTTAGTGGGCTCAAAAATGTCTTTCTGTTGCTGCTTCTGTTACATCCTGTGGTTGTCTTGGCACATAATATATGTAAAACAAATAAGCACCACAAACACTTAACAAGTACAGCAATTAGATTCACAACACTACTTGCCCTCCTCTATAACATTTTCGGAAGGGTGGAGAAGTGATGTTATTGTGGAAGAACCATTTCTAAGTTGGGTATATTTACATTTGTTTGGTACTACTGTTTTTACCCTCCTCCTCCTTCAGGCCCAGAAGCTTCCCAGCATCACTTTGACACCACAAGTCTCTGCTGTCTGTATGAAATCCATTGTTATGTAGCATACAGTGCTTGACTAGTGTATTTTACCTTATAACATTTCTAAAGCCTTCCACAGTGGGTAATCTTCACACCATATGTGCTGCAACCACTATTTGCCAGTGTGTGAATTACAGAGGACGTTTCAGCTTTGTATGATTTTTTTTCCTTTGTTGGAGAATCATAGAGCCTTGAGAACAGTAGCAATAATTCTTGGTTCTTGTTTATATAACACCTCAGACACCAGGACACAAAGTGTTTCATAAACATGAATGTAAAACTCTTCACTTGGGTTTGCAGGTAAGTGCTAAGGATTTTTTTCCGTTTTATAAAGGAGAAATTGTTAGTCAAGCAATCAATTAGGATTTATTAAGCACTTACTATTTTTCAGGTGCTGTGGTAAGCCCTGAGGACACAAAAAGGCCCCAAATGAAACAACAGTTCCTGCTCTCAAGAAACTCATAGTGTAATGGGAAAGGGAAAATGCAAACAGCTAAGTATAAACAGGATATATATATATATATATGGGGTAAGTTGGAGATTATATTAGAGGAAAGGCACTAGGGAAGGCAGTAAGTGGGACCAGCAAAGTTTTTTTTAGAGAAGGTTGCTCTTTAGCTGAGACTGGAGGCAAGCCTGTTAAGCCAGGAATTAGAGAGGAGGAATGAAAGAATTCCAGGCAAGGGTTATAGTCAGCGAAAATCCCTTCAAATGGGAGAAGGAAAGTCTTGTGTGAGGAACAGTAAGGAGGTTAGTGTCAATGAATCAAAGAGTATGGAGATGGGTCAATAAGATGAAAAAAGACTGGAAAGGTAGGAGGGGCTTTGGATGCACAGAGGATGTTATATTGCATCCTCCATAGGGATAGGGAGACACTGGAGTTGATTCCTTAATTTCCTATGTGGTTATACTCTTTGAAACTTTAGATTTCTCCATGCTATCTTCATCATGCCCCAGGAAACACATGGGAAATCCCATTATCCTGAAAGATCCAACCAGCCTCAGTATTCACACCTTATCAGTGCCTTCTTGTTCTCTTATTTGGAGGGCAGAGCCATGAACTCTAAAACTTCCATTTAAGAATGGGGCACAGGCCAGTCATCTCATTATTTACCACCTTGCTGCATTCTTTTGGATTTCCTCAAACTGATCTATTATAACATCATGCTCCATGAATCTCATCATTGAAAAATCCAATCTCCCTTGAAAATCTAAACTGCCTTGGTTTTCATACCTCCTCAATCCCCTTTGACCCTAGGATTTGGAGGAATGATGTATGAACTCAAAAATCTCTATTTAAGGAGCAACACTCAGGCTAGTCTCTTCATTTCTCATCTGATTGTACTCTTCAGATTTCTCCATCATGTTGTCTTCTTCCACTTGTTATCTTCTTCCTCCCCATCTTCTTTTTTCAGCTTCCTTTTGTATGTTGTCTTCCTCCATTAAATTCTAAGCTAATTGGATGTAGGGACTGTCTTTCTTTTTTTGTATTTGTATTTAGCACTTAGCACAATGCTGAGCATAGTAAATAAAGTTTATTGACTGATTGAATACAATTGGTGATATGATCAGATTTACACTTTAGGGAGATCAGTTTGTCAGTTGACTTGGGGATAGATTGGAGAGGGGAGAGATGTAAGTCAGAGAGACTAACAAAAAGGCTGGGATGAGAAGGAGACAAATCCAGGCACTAAGATGTAAGAAGATTGGAAATGTAGGCACTGAGAATTTAAATGACTACTCTAAGGTAAAAGGGGTTACAATCCTCTTTGCTGTTTATTTAATACATTTTCCTTACAAATTTATTTTTACAAGCACTGATGTGTTTCATTGTGTGTGGAAGAGGAGGTATTTTGAAATGTGTGTGCTAGCTATTTTATGTCAAAATGATTACCACTTTTAGGAAATTAAGTTCTTTGTCACTAAGAGTTGCTTTATTTATTGTATTTGTAATCAGACATTTATTAAGCAATTACAATGTGTCAGGCACTGTGCTAAGCACTATAGATACAAAGACAAAAACAGTAAAAAAATAAAACTTTAAGGAGTTTATACATGTATACATATGTGAATTTATGTACATGTAGTATATACAGCCAGCTATTATAGAAATCAAACCTATTTTGGATTGGGCAAGGCTTGGGCTTAAGGCTTGAAATCAGATTGACTGACATTGTAACCTAATTTCTCACATTTGTTCATGTGACACTGGCTAAGCCAACTTTCAGTGTCCCATGCAATTTTCTAAGACAATAAATTGTAAATTAAGTAACAACCTATATCAATAGAGTGAATTTTCTTTTCCTAAAATGAGCTAGAGAAGAAAGTGGCAAAACACTCTGGTATCTTTACCAGAAGAATCCCCTTGGTGTAACAAAGAGTCAAACATGACTAATTAAGACACATCCCTCAAACAACAACAAAACTAAACAAAGAACAAACAAAACCCTTGAAATCATAGGTCCAGACCCATTTCCAAAAAAAATAGTGTTAACTGTATATAACACTCTCCTAGACCTTATCGTTGTAGAAACAGTGGCAAAAACTGCATTTCCAGTCTCCAAAGAAAAACTTTCCTAAGTCTTCTCATATCTCTTACTCTTGTTTCCAGAAGTTGCTCCCAGCAAAATAATGGCTATAACTTCAAAATTGCTGCAAGTGCCTATATGCTTGGAAAATTGGATTCATTAGTTCTAAATGATGTTAATGGATTAAAAGTTCACTCTACTTCTTCTTTTGGACCTTATACAATGCCTGGGCTATCTCTCCATGGTTGCAACTCTCTCCCTCTATTTTATTTCTTGGAACCTGCCCCTCAAATCATTGTTCAGTTCAAGTGCCACCTTCTTCAAGAGGCCTTTTTTGATTCTTTCAGTTGTTAGTCTCCTTCCTGTGCAAAAAGTACACCATTATTTTTACATATATTTAATTTTCTAAGTGGTATATTATTTCAGCCTAATCATTCCCCTTCCCCCACATACATCAACATAAACTTCCCTTAGACACCCCTAACTCTTCATGTGATCCTATTTTGGGCAAAGACTACATTGCTTTTACCTTTGCATCATCAGCACCTAGTTCAGGGTCTGTTATGTAGTAAGTGTTTTATTAATGTTCTTTGGTTGATTGATGGGTGGATGGGTGGATGGATGGAAAGAAGCATGTCAACTCTATTAAAGAATTTAAAAAATGCAGATATATATGAAATACATAGGGTCAGGGTTCTACTTCCTATTCTGAACACTACTTAACAACTGTGCCACCTAAAGCAGTGACTTAGCTTATCTGCACCTCAGTTTTTTCATGTATAAAATGACAGAATTGGACTAGATGACCTCTATCAAGTTCCTCATTTATAGAATAAAGGGAATGGATTAGATGATCTCTGATATCTCTGAGTGCTCCATATAGGATACCATTATTTACAAGTGACTTTAGAAGGTGTCTTAAGTCTCTTTAGGCATTAGAGCCAAGTGCCATTAGGCACCTCCAAATATGTTCTATATTTTCAGGGTGCCATTCATGGAATTTAGTACTGGAAAGAAGCTAAGAGATCATTTAGTGCAACTTCTTCATTTTTAAAGGGAAGAAACTAAGCTTCAGACTTCTTAAATATTAACCAGAAGAGCCAGGCTGGGGGTTAGGATCATTACTATCAGAAGTTAGGGAAGGATTATCTCTAAGAACCTAGACTAGTGTTCAATGAATATTATTTAGGTAGAAACCATGGGCCAGTTTCAAAAATTTAGCATCCTACGAAGGTATGATTTGGTAGTTAGAATTACAAATAAGAAGAAAGTTTCTATCTTTAATAGACAGACTCCCTGATGACATACTACAAGTGAACATCTTTTATCATCTTGGAGAATGGAGTGGATAAACTATTAAAACATAAGCATAATCACAAACCAAATCTTTGTTCTTGATTAGCTGGATATACTTATCCATAAAAAGATAAAACTTATGAACGAAGATTTTAATTGGATTTTGCCATACCCAATATTCAAAATCTTTATGCTACTTGAAACTGAAAAGCTTTCAAGTCATATTAACTTAGCAAAATAAATCATTATCATGTAGGGACAGAATGAGGTATATGTATGTCATACTTGCCATCTTACCTACTGGAATTGAGTATTTTGAGTAAGCTTACAGAAAAGAAGTTTATTTGTTGTTGTTGTTCAGTCACGTCTGACTCATCATGACCCAATTTGGGATTTTCTTGGCAAAGATACTGGAGTGGTTTGTCATTTCCTTCTCTAGCTCATTTTACAGATGAGGAAACTGAGGCAAACATGGTTAAGTTACTTGCATGGGGCCACACAGCTATCAAGTGTCTGAGGGCAGGTTGAACTTATGTCTTCCTGATTCCAGGCCTAGAGCTTTATCCATTGCATCACCTTATACCTTGATACTATTGTTCAGCTACAAAAGGTTATTTTTTCTACTTGCATAATAGTCTCCTGAAAATTAAATATGAAAGAATACTAACAGGACAATGATGTATCCTGTTTCTAATTTGAACACCATTGAAAAGTTGTGAGAAGAATGAGATAACACTGATGGTTATAATCATATATGCCCCTCAAATCATTGCTCACGTCCTACAATGTTTGAGTAAGAAGGGTAGAATTAGCAATGTCTAAGTAAAAAAATACAGTGACCATGATGTAGGTAGCTTATGTGCCCTGAGACCGTGAGATGATCTGGCAGAAACCCTGAAATGTCAAATTATTTCTACCAGAATGAAACATTCTATCACATACTATCACATTAGTGATAGTAAATCATTCTGGTAGAGATCCATTATTGTACTGATAGTAGAAGGGCTATTCCCACTAGTCTAAATCCTATTGCTATATCCACTGATTTGGGTTAGTACCCTAGTCAATGCAGTGTAACTGTTTCTATGGATCTAAGAAATGGGTGGGATAGGACTGCAAGCTACTTTATTTATAACTGTTATGATGACCAGCTTATCTTGGAGGATGATAGAGCAAGTGCGGCTACTACAAATTAGATAAAATAATACCTCACCTGGTAGAAATGCTTCAACATAAACACATGCAATATACCACAGGAATTGCTATCAAAGCACTTGGCCAATTTCTTCTCTGATGCTAACCTGATCTAATGTTTCTTAATTGTAGGATTCACATATTTATTATGAAAATGTGGGAGCACCAGTGACCTTTCCAAATATAAAACAAAAATGTGTTCATAATTTCACAAGTGCTTCATCCGATGCCTCATTATGATGTAGGGCTGACCCTGAGTTCATATGCAGTTCAGAATAAGCTCTGGCTTCTAATATCATGGAAAGGCTTTCTATGTATAACTGATAAGAATCCAAATTTGTTTCCTGAGGACCCTAGCTAATCACAGAAATGTATATTGCCATGCTGTTTTCTACCTGACGATGACTTTTTTTAGTCATAGCAACACTTGAAAATGAAAAAAAAATAGCCCTGAGTCCTGTCTGCTAGTCGTCTCTTCAACTTCTGCATCAATGGTAGGAGAGTGGCAGAAGAGAGGGCAGAGGATTCTAAGAATGGTACCGTTTTAAAATCATTAACAAACTTCACTTTGACTATTTGTAATTGAAATTTAAGATTTTCAATTTTCAAATGACCAAGGAGTAGATGTGAGAGGTGAATCATTAATATTGGAATTCTTACTATAAAAAAAAGCCAGAAGAAAGAGAGAAAGACATTACAACTAAAAGGAAGAGTCGCTCATGGGTACTCCTTGGAGAAGCAAAGAAAAGAGTTAACACAGTAGGTTTAATTGTATTCCCAGAGAATATGATATTATTTCATGGGAAATCTGGTCATCACTTATTGCAGTGTTATTGATAAATGATTTTAAAAAATATCATTGTAGCCTATCCAGCAACATTGATTGCCGAAGTCAAAATGGTAGAGAAGTTCTATTAAGAACATGATCAAATCCTCCAAAACAAATACACATATAACCTGATATTTAACTTAAGTTAGAAAGCATTCAGAAGTTTAAACAATGTAAATTAACTTATAAAACAAGTAGTACAAAATAGCCCAGAAAGCTTTAGTCAGCAAATGTTTGACTTAACTTGCCAAATGGAGATGACTGCCAAAGGCAACATTGGGTTAGACTATAAACTCATCTCTAAAATTTTATGAAGAAGGATGATGGATGATTATGAGCATTATTGTGTCATAAAACTGAGAAGCAAAGAACTACAAAACCAGTTTAAACCAAATTTGGCATGATATCAAAGTAGCAAAGTAATCCCTAGGGCGTTTAAGGAGGAAAACTGGAAACAGGACATGGGCAAAAGAAAGAGAAGAAATATTTTTGAAAATCATTTTAATGAGTTGTTTTCTCCATCAAGAAGAGTGGAACCATCACATTTAGACCTTGACATCACAATCCTTGAGGTGCTTATAAATTAAACCAGGTATATGCAGAGGAGATCCATGGTAGATGATATATAAGGATACAATTGTGAAGAGTCCCAAAAGACAAGGTTTCTGAAGAAAAGAAAGATCAAAAGAAGCCTGAGGGGGAAAAAAAGTGTGAGCAAAAAAAAAAAAATCTTGGATTTATCAATACATAAAAGTGACATCAATAAATACTGGCTATAGGGGGCAGCTAGGTGGTACAGTGAGTAGAGCATGGGCTGTGCAATCAGGAAGATCCGAGTTCAAATTCAGCCTCAGACACTTGACACACTAGCTGTGTGACCTTGGGCAAGTCACTTAATCCCAATTGCCCTATCTTCCCCCTCCAAAAACAAAACAAAACAAAAAATGCTGACTATAATAAATAAATAAATCACTCAAATATCTTTGAGAATTATTTATACATAAATTCATGGCATCCCTCATGTGGGCATTAGCAGGAAATAAGCAGACATTCACAATGCAACATATTTTTGTCATCTAAAAATTAACTGAAATGTGAAGACTATAAGATCACATTGTGCATAGTATTTGTTGATTATCAAAAGCATTTGATCTAGTAGCTAATAACCTGTTCAATAAGCATTTATTAAGAATCTATCATGTGCCAGGCACTGCGCTAAGTTTTGGGGACCCAAAGAAAGGCAAAATGATAACATCATCGACAACAATAAGACAAAAACCAAAATAGCCCCTACTCTGAAGGTATTCATGTCTAACATATCTAAGCAGCAAAACACAAAGACTTGGAACAAATGCCACATGTACAGGATGAATTGGAGATCATTCAACTGGAAAGGCTTCTTGCAGGACATGATACTTTTGCTGAGATCTGAAGGAAGCATGGAAAGACAGGAGGTAGAGATGAGAAGTGATAGAGTTCCAGGAATTGTGGTAGTCAGTGACAATATACAAGTCAAGACATAACCCATGATGTCATTGGTCCTCTTTGTAAACAAAGGGCTAACAGCACAACAATAACATTAGAGTTAATGTGATACAGTGTCTTGTACATGAGGAAAGGAAAAGGGCCCTTGTCACTGGATTTTAGAATATATAATAATTGGAAAGTCAGGTAGAGGCCAGGTTGTGAAGTACTTTAAAAACTAAACAGATTTTATTTATCCTAGAGGTAATTGGGAGCCACTGGAGTTTATTGAATAGGAGGATGATATTGCTTAAGCAAGATCAATTCGACAGCTTAGTGGTGGTTGATGGACTGCAGTGGAGAGATTTGAGGTAAGAAGACCATCCAGCAAGCTTGCAGTTGTCCTGGTACGAGGTGATGAAGGCCTATACCAGGGTTATGGCAGAGTCAGAGAAGGTGGAGGTTTGCCTACCAGTTTACATGTGAACATCACAGCAAATCTATGAAGCAGGCACTGTAGTTATTTGCATTTTTAAATAGGGAAACCAAAGAACAGAAGAATTCAGTGACTTGTCTAAGATCATACAACTGTGTCAGAGGTTGAGTTTGGTCTCTAATCACTGACTTCAAGTCCAGGACTGTATCCAATATGTCAGGCCACTCAAATAGGAGTTCATGAACAGATGCTTTTTCCTCAATATTAGAATGAATTAAAAATAGCCACTTACTCCTCTTCCTCTTTCTCCTTCTCCTCTACCTAATCTTTTTCCCCCAACCTAGTACCCACTTTGCTTCTCATTCACCCTGAATGAATAGTTTTCAAGACTTGCTCTTTCAGAGCCCAACAGAAATTTCATTCCCACCCCATACCAAAAGTGAGTTTTCAGAGGGTTTTTTAAAAAAAGAAATAAAATGGTAGTGGAAGTTCAGTGTGGGGCTGGGAGTGACTTTAAAATTGACAGAGACCACATTTTCTATATTATTGATTTTTCAGCAATGAAAAAAAATTCTCATGACACAGTAAGCCACAGCGAAAGCAGTGACTCAGAAAAGCAGGCCAGTGAATGAAAAAAGGACTGCTGCGGTCAAGAGATATCCACCTTATTATTTTCACATAAATAACTCCCTTCCTCTCCCAGCCTTGGGGATCGATTTTACCACTCCATTCCAATAGTTATGAATAAGGCTTTCCTTGCTTTTCAAAGGCATTTCTATCTATCAGAATAAACTGCAATGCCTTAAGTAGAATGCATGGCTGGTAGCCTTTAGATATTAACATTTCTGGGCCAGGAAGTACCCCTCTGGCCAAACTAGAAAAAAAAATGTATTTCCTTACCAATTGAGATTATAGTGAAAAGTTAGAAACAGAAGTCTGCTTCTTCTGTGTACTCCTTTATTGTAGAAACCATTTCTTACTCTGTAAACTCCACTGACAATTTTTTTGGAAGGTGGCGTTGGGAGTGAGAGTGGGAGTGAGAGTGAGAAGAGGCAAATTATATATATATATATATATATATATATATATATATATATATATATACATATATATGGATATATATGGATATATTTGTGTGTGTATTTCACATAGAACTATGTAACCTATAATATAATAATAAAGTATATTATAATGAATAACATTATAAATGTTTGTATATATACATATATGTATGTAAACACAGATATATTTTACTATATAAAGGGATATCTCATCTTATCCACTTCCTTTTAATTTTAAACACCAGAATTCTCCCAAGGATTTTGTTCTTCTAGGGCAAATCTGATAGAATCACCAGCAACCCCTTGTCAGTTCTCTGTATGGCACGAGCTAAATGTTCTTGTGATGACTTTAAAAACTAATGAATAGAAGGGGAAAAAACCCTCAAAGGACTAAAAGAGTTTTCAAATATGGTGATAATAAGAACAAAAAAGTAACATTTATATGGTTTGTTGATTTTTTAAAAACTCTTTTAGTGTTATGGTCCTTTTTGACATTGTGATGAAGCTTAGGGATTCCCTTCTCAGAAAAGCATTTTAGAATACATAAAATACCTAGGATTACAAAGGTAAACAAACAATTATATAAAATCCAGTTAACCAAAATATATTTTTTAAGTTTGAAGATTTCATTTAAGGAACTTCTGACATAATGCACCGAAATTTTCAGAGCACTTTACATAGTTAACTTATTTGAGCCTCACAACTACCCTATGAGGTAGGTACTACAGGTGTTTTCTTTATTTCTAGTTTAAACTGTCTCAGAAAGGTTAATCAAAATTTAGATCAAGTACTTAAAAGCTACAGGAATGTTTCCCTAACCCTAAATAATAGGCGTTAAAATGATTTAGGATAAGATATTGTTATCGTTCAGTCAAATCCAACTCTTCATGATACAATTTGGGGTTTCCTTGGCAAAGATACTAAAGTAGTTTGCCATTTCCCTCTCCAGATTATTTTATAGATAAGGAACCTGAGGTAAACAAGGTTAAATAACTTGCCTAGGGTCATTTGGCTGGTAAGTATTTGGGGTCAGATTTGAACTCAAGTCTTCTTGACTCCAGGCCCAGCACTCTATCCACTGCACCGACTAGATGCCCTATATCCATCATTAAAAAATATAATAGGCAGATTCCTAAGAGCACATGCAGGGACCCATATGGATGTCTAATGAGTCTGCTTCTAGATATTTGGATGACGTGGGATGGAGAAGCCTGGCTCTCCATTTAAGAGTATGTATAGGTATCATACGGCTGTTTCCTCTCTACTTAAGAAAAAGCCTTTTGGTTGCTATCTAGGAGTGCATATAAAAGTCTTGAAGAGGGGTTTGCTTTTTTCCTTCCTTCAACCATATGCTGTGATGATGACTCTAACCCTCAGGGGTCCAGTAAGGATGCCCTTAGTCCTATGAATATGCATTCCCTTAGACAAGAGTTTATGGAAAGAACTCTTTTGACAGTTTTACCTAGGAGATAAAAGTTCCCTATGGATATAACTAGCAATTGAATTTTGGAATCAGTCAGTCAAAAATCATTTATTAATCTCAACTCTAGGCCAGGCACTATGACAAAACTGTAATAGTTCTTAGCTTCATGGACCTTACATTATGCAAAATGAGTGAGGTGAAGGGACGGGGAGCTTGAAGGTGTTATTAGATTGATAGAAGTTCCATACTGTTCTATTCTTTTCTTTTGTATATGAAAACAAGCATTTTCATAACATATCACAATAAAAAGATCATTGCATATGAAACTGCAAATCTACTAGGTACAACTGGTTACTCCTTTCAAATATACAACAAAATTATCATGAGAATTTCTTTTTTACTTCTCCCCTCCCCTCCAGATGGTTACCATTAAGCAGAAATAGGTATACACACATATGTATGTATGTATGTACATAAACACATATATATGTAGGTAAATTTATTCTATACATCCTTCTGTTTATCAGTTCTTTCTCTGGATCCAGATAGTGTCTTTCTACATATGTTCTTTAGTTCCATACTATTCTAAGAATTTAAACAGAGAAGTGTTAGCCTCCAGAGGAGATAGAAAACTGAAGTTCTGGATCCAGGAAGCAGTTATCATTAACTTGGTCTTTTATATAGGTCATAGTATCATATGACCATAATTCTCCATCTGAAAGGGACCATAGAGGCCATGTGGTCTGTTAATCCTCACTTTATAGATATCCTCATCAACTGAAGAGGTTAAGTGACAAGCAGTCACATAGGCAGTTAATATCAGAGGTAGGAAGATAACCTCTAGCTCAGTGGAGTTAGTCAGATCCAACTAGGGCAATGCTATTCCAGGCAACAAAATTTATACCCTCTTGTTGATTAATGGAATATCTTTCATTTTTGTCCTCAGTTCTTTGTACAATACTTCTGTGTCAGTGTTGACCTTTTAGTGTAGACTTGGATATTATATTACATAGAGGGAATGATTCTACAGAATGCTCTGAAACTTTCAAAGACTGATGTAGACCTTGGGTTTATATCATATGCTTGAGTATTTTAAACAGTGTATATTGATTTCTTTAAAAGTTCTTGGGGAAATAGGATAGAGAAAATATATCTCATGTTATCAAATGGTGAAATCAAAGAAATGAAACCCCCAATAACCTAAAACCTGTCCCTCTTTTTTCATTCTTTACAGGTCTGGAAGCACTATTTTTTTGCATTCTTTTTCTTCCAAAGTAAAATCAGGATTTTTTTTTTCATCTCTAGGGTTATGTCCATCATCTGAGATAACACAAGAATCACACTTCTTTTAGATCTCCAGACATTGAGATAACCTCACACACAATGTCTCTTTGCTCCACACTATTTTTTCATGTAGGTTAAGATAGTAGAAAGAAGTATAAGAAAGACTTATGAGGTTTTTCTTCTCTAGAGATTTGGATAATACAGGTCTTCCTCAGGACACAACTCATCAGCGAATCAGACTTAACCTGCAAACCTTTGGGATTCACCCTTACTGATGATTCAGAACTTGAAATACTTTCCCCCTTAACCATTTTAAAAATGAAACACTTTCAAAAGTCAAAACATTGCTATTCTATCATTCTTCTCTGGGAAAGGGGAACATTAACAAGTGACTTAAAGGGAAGCTCAAAAAGACTCGGTCCCTTTATGTCTACTCTACTGATGAACCATGGTACAATCAAATTTCACGAGAAAAAGTGACTGAACTACTTACAGAAAAATGCCATTTTCCTTTATTATGAAAAGTATAACTCTGTTTTTTCGAAATAGACATTTGAATTTGCTCAAAAATATTTGTTAAACACTTTGTAAACCAAAGGCATTATAACAGGTACCAAAGTACTGCTAAGAAAGGCTATTGTGAATATGGTGTTATTTATAAAACATGTATATTATTACAATTATATATTTACTTTTATCCTCATTTTTCCTGTATTTAAGAGCCAAAGGTAATATATACAAGTTCTTTTTAAAAATTTTATTTTTCTGTACTTAAGAAATAAAACAAGCATTTTCATAACATATAGGAAAAAAGTTGATGTACATGAATTTCAAATCTGCTACGTATAACTTGCTATGCCTTTTAAATATATAGTAAAGTTATGTAGCTTTCTTTTTTCCTCTTTTTTCTTTCCTGCCCCCTACCCCTCAGGGATGGCTATCTTTACACACACACACACATACACACCCACACACACCCCCCCCACACCCATTCATATATGTATATGTAAGTTATGTGCGTCTGTATCTATATATAAAGATATAAAATATATTACATATAATATAAAGATATATAAATATATCTATATATAAAGATATGCACACATATATGTAAAACTATTCTATACATACTTCTATTTATCATTTCTTTCTCTAGATGCAGATAGCATCTTTCTTCATATATCCTTTGTAGTTAATTTAGATATTTACAATAGTCAAAATGACTTAGTCACTCAAAGCTGTTTTCAAAACAATATTATTGTTATTATATACAATGTTCTCTTGGTTCTGCTCAATTCACTCTTTATTATTTTATACAAATCTATCCGTGTTTTTCTGAGATCATCAGGCTCATCATTTCTTATGGCATAGTAGTATTCCATTACAATCATATACCACAATTTGTTCAGCCATTCCCCAAGTGACAGGCATCCCCAGTATTTCCAGTTCTTTGCCACCATGAAGAGAACTACTCAATGTTTTAGAACTTATGGGTGCTTTCCTTTTTTCCCCTAATTGTCTTTGGAAACAGACCTAGTAGTGGTATTGTTGAGTCAAAGGGTATAGACAGTTTCATAATTCTTTGGGATTAACCCCATATTGCTTTCCAAAATGGATCAGTTCACAGTTCCGCCAACAGTGAATATGTCCCAATTTTTCCACATCTGCTCCAAAATTTGTTGCTTTCCCCTTCAATCATTTTAGGTAATCTGATAGGTATAAAATGGCATCTCAAGGTTGCTTTAATTTACGTTTCTCTAATCAAAAATGATTTAGAACATTTTTTCAACATTCTCAGATAAAGGTCTCATATCACAAATATATCAGGAACTTTGTTAAATCTATAAGATTATGAGTCATTCCCCAATTGACAAATGGGCAAAGGATATGAACAGGTGGTTTTCTGATGAAGAAACAAAAACAATAATGTACAATTTCTTGCAACATCCAGCCTGCCATATGACAAATATTTAAAATAGCTGGGAATGTTTATCCCGGAGAGGAAAAACTTAGGAGGGACATACTACTGCACTCAATTATTTTAATTGCCATTATTATCCTTGTTCATCTTGGCTTCAGAGGGCAGATCTAGGTACCACCCATCAAACAACAGTCATTTATTAAGTGCATCAGGTATTGTGCTAAATACTGAGAATACAAAGAAAAAGAGCAAAAGAACATTGTTTTCCTCAAAGAGCTTAAATTCTAATGAGAACAACATAAGCGAACTAGTACATATGACCTAAATAAAGAAGCCAGGTGACCTTATACAGAATGGCATTGTCTGTGGTGAGGACTGAGAAAAGCCTCTTAGAAGAGGTTGAACTTGAAACCAAAAGGAAACCAGGGAAGCTGAGTCAGAGGTTGAGAGGGAGATTGGTCTAGGCATAGGGTTGAGGCTGTACAAAGGCACATTCTTTGGATCATTGAGTGGGAAGGACAGCAAGTTGGCAATTATGGCTAGATGATAGGGAAGATATATATATATATATATATATATTTTAAATTTTTAAAATTTTTTTTTTATTTTTAGATTGCAACAAACAGTTCTACATAATTTCGGGTTCCAGATTTTCTTCCCTCCCTCCCCTCCTCCCTCCCCAAGAAGGCATGGAGTCCCATATAACTTCCAGGTATAACTAGGTATTGAATTAATTTATACATTTTCTCATGACTCATGAGAAAGAAGAAACAGAACCAAAAAAAACACAACCCAACAACAAATACAAAAGAGAGAAGAAAAAAAAAGTGGAGGGGAAAAGAGGTGAGAATGAAGTGTGCCTCGATTTGCATTCACACTTCGTAGTTCTTTCTCTGGATGTAGATAGCCCTCTCCATCATGAGTCCTTTGGAGCTGTCTCTGCATATTGTGTTGCTGAGAAGAGCAAAGTCTGTCATGGTTAGTCATCACAGAATCAATATATCTGTGGTTGTGTATAATGTTCTTCTGGCTCTGGGGAAGAGATATATTAAAAGAATGGAAATATAGAAAGCACTGTTTTTAAATAGCTTTTAAGTACCAAAGAGTAAAGTTAGTATTTGAACCTAGTAGTACTAAGGAGACACTGGAGTTTATTAATAAGTGAGTGACATAGATTTGAGCTTTAGGAAAATCACTTTGGCAGGAGTATGGAGGATGGACAAGAGCAGGAAGAAACTTGAAAAGGTGGATGTAAACTTCAAAGAAGCAAATTTAGGTTTCAGGTAATAAAAAAGACAACCCTAACAATTAGAGGAATCCTTGACAGCTAGGTGCAGTGGATAAAGGGCACTAGCCCTAGAGTCAGGAGGACATGAGTTCAAATCTGACCTCACACACTTAATAGCTGTGTGACCCTAGGCAAGTCTTAACCTCAATTGCTTCCCAACAAACAAACAAATAGACAAAAACAATTAAAGCTATCTAAAAATGTAATGGGCTGTCTCAGGATTTTCTGGTTCCCCCCTCAGTGGAAGTCATTATGTAAAAGCTGTAATACTACTTGCCAAGTATATTGTAGGGGACATTGCTCAGGTCTTAGAAATCAGATATTCTAGGAAAGGAATTTTTTTTTTTATTTTTTAATTAATTAATTAATTAATTTTTAATTTATTTTTGACATGTTTGGTTTTCAGCATTGATTTTCACAGGCGTTTGAATTACAAATTTTCTCCCCATTTCCTCCCCCCCC
>CM053624.1:235652554-235680874 GCA_028646595.1 Phalanger gymnotis | reverse complement strand
AGACTGGGGAACAGGGCAACCAGAATGTACGCCATCTTGGAGTGTGGGGGGGAGGAAATGGGGAGAAAATTTGTAATTCAAACTCCTGTGAAAATCAATGCTGAAAACCAAACATGTCAAAAATAAATTAAAAAAAAATACCTTAAGGTACAGATCTGGTAGTGGTATTTCTGGATCAAAGTGTGTAGTTTTATAGACTTTTGGACATAGATCCAAATTGCTTTCCAGAATTGTTGAATCAGTTCACCACTCCAAAAGTACATTAATGTCTGTTTTTTCACATCACTCCAAAATTTGGCCTTTCTCTTTTCTATAATATTAGCCAATCTGACAGATGTGATCTAGTATCTCAGAGTTATTTTAATTTGCATTTCTTTATTCAGCAGTGATTTAGAGCATTTTTTCATATGATTATATATATCTTTGATTTCTTATTCTCAGAACTGCTTGTTCATATCCTTTGACCTTAAAATCATTTCATAGCCTTTAACAATTGGGGAATTTATAATTTTGACACAGTTCTTTATAAAAGTGAGAAATGAGACCTTTATCAGAGAAACTTGCTGTAAAATTTTTTTCACAGTTATGATTACTTTGCATTTCCCTCCATCCTATTCCCCTCTCCATTTATCCTACATTCTTTCTCATTCCTTTTATGCTGTCCTTCTTCAAATGTTTTGCTTCTGACTGTCACCTACCCCATTCCTCACTCTCTTCTATTAGCGATCCTTTCTCTTATTCCCTTCCTCTCCTACTTTCCTGTAGGATAAGATAGATTTCTCTGCCTCTAGGGTAATGGAATATGAAATCTTTCCTTTCCATTAATAAGCCTATGTTACCACATATGTTCCCTTTTTTCCTTGGAACAAGGGCCGTGTTCCTCAGTGTAAAGATGCACAGGTATTTCAGTCAAGGGTATTTTGCTGCTTTGAGATCTGGCCTAGTTCACAGCTGTGATATATCCTGAGTCACACAGAACCCATTGTGGGAGGAAATTGCCTAAAGCTTGTTTACAGGGAGGCTTCCTTGTAGGAAAGCTTTCATACTTTTTAGTACCAACCTAATTATGCACTGAGTCACTAGGGTTTTGATGCCTTCTGGCTCTGAGCCTATTAGCTGAAAGTGTATATATAGTCTGAGGTGAGATTCTGTTTTGGGGCTCACTCATGGGAAGAATGTTCAATTGAGTTCTTTGTGGTTTGGCCAGATGAGACTCTGGGTAGCCATTGTTAAAGACCCCCCCAGCTTTGTGAACCGAGATGTTGGTTCTCCCAGCTCTGGTGATTCTGTATCTATTACTTTGTTTAGACATTTGGAGCCCTGTCTATTGGATTCTTTCTTGGATACTCACTTCTTTCCAATTATCTATAATTAAAGTAAGATTGTTGACCCCTTTGAAGCTGTCTTCCCTTTAGAAAAGCAGATCAAAGAACCTGTGATAGCAGGCTGTCCTGGTGTGCTAGGGTGCTTGCTAATACAATAAACAAATGAATTATTAGCATTGTATTTCTTATTCCCTCTTCCAGCCAATTTCAATGAAAATAATTTTCATGGACTACCCTCCTCATCTTCCTCTCCACTGTAAAAGGTCTTTCACACCTTTTTTATGTGAGATCATTTACTCCATTTTACCTATTTTTATCACTCTTTCACAGTACATCCCTGTTTCTTATTTGTTAATTTTATTTTTTAGATATCCCATCATATTCAACTCACAAAATTGTGCCCTCTGTGTATACTCCTTCTAACTGAGAAAGTTCTTAGGAGTTGCAAGTATCAGCTTCCCATGTTGAAATGTAAACAGCCATATTGAATCCCTTATGATTTCTCTTTCCTGTTTACCTTCTTATCTATCTCTTGAGTCTTGTATTTGAAAGTCAAATTTTCTATTCAGATCTTATCTTTTCATCAGGAATGATGAAAATATTCTATTTCACTGAAAATCTGTGTTTTCCCTTGAAGGATTATACTCAGTTTTGCTGGGTAGGAGACTCTTGGTTGTAATCTTAGCTTCTTTGCCTTCTGGAATAACATATTCCAATCCACTCAGTCCTTTAATGTAGAAGCTGCTAAATCTTGTGTTATCCTGATTACATTTCCACAAAACTTAAATTGTTTCTTTCTGGCTGCTTGCAACACTTTCTCCTTGTCCTGGGAATCCTGGAATTTGGCTACAATATTCCTAGGAGTTTTCCTTTAGGGATCTCTTTCAGGAGGTGATCGGTGGATTCTTTCAATATCTATTTCCCCTTCCGGTTCTAAAATATGAGGGCAGTTTTCCTTGATAATTTCCTGAAAGATGATGTCCAGATTCTTTTTTTTTAATTATGGCTTTCAGGTAGTCTAATAATTTTTAAATTATCTCTCCTGGATATGTTTTACAGATTAGTTGTTTTTCCAATGAGATAGTTCACATTGTCTTCTATTTTATCGTTCTTTTGGTTTTGTTTTATAATTTCTTGAATTCTCATCAAGTTACCAGCTTCCATTCGCTCCATTCTAATTTTTAAGGAATTATATTCTTCAGTGAGCTTTTGGACCTACTTTTCCATTTGGCCAAGTCTGCTTTCTTTTCCTCATTGCTTTTTGGACCTCTTTTGCCATTTGGGTTAGTCTTTTTAAAGCATTATTTCCTTCAGGATATTTTTTTTAGTTCTGCTTTAGAAAACTGTTGGCTCATTTTTCATGATTTTCTTGCATCCCTCTCATTTCTCTTCCCAATTTTTCCTCTATTTTTCTTCCTTGGTTTTCAAAATCATTTTTGAGCTCTTCCATGGACTGAGACCAATTCATATTTTTCTTGGAGGCTTTGGATGTAGGAGCTTTGACTTCATTGTCTTCTTCTTTCTATTTTTTTTTGATCTTCCTTGTCACCAAAGTAAGATCTATAGTCTGATTTTTCCCTTCTTTTTGCTCATTTTCCCAGCCAATTACTTGACTTTTTAGCTCTTTGTTAAAGTAGGTCTCTGCTTCCAGTATGGAGGGCATACTGTTCCAAGCCTCAGGGGTTTTGTGCAGCTATTTTCAGAGATATTTCTAGGGACCTATAAATTTCAGTTCTTCTAGGGTTGTATGATGAAAGGAGAGGTGTTTGCTCCTCTCCTGGCCTCTGATGTGGTGTGTGAGTGACCACAAGCACTCTTTTCTGCCTTAGAACTGTGAGGAGATTTCCCCTCTACTGCCACCAGAAGCTCCACCCCACCAGCACTCCTCTTCCCCCCAGTACTGCCCCCCAGGACTGCGACCCAAATCCAAGCATAGGCAAAGCAAGAGAATTCTGCTTCAGCCCACCAAAGAGATTCCTGCAACCTATCTCTAATTAACCACTGTATATCCCTATCATCTGTGGGCTGAGAGCTCCAGAAGCAGTCAATGCTGCTATGCTGCCACTGCCCTGGGGCTGGGACCAGGCAGAACATGTTCCTCTTGCTCCAAGATCCATATACCTTTCCTACTCGCCTTCTAAGTTGCATTTGGCATTTTGGGATTGAGAAGTCTGGAAACCACCACAGCTGCCAATGATTCAGTGTCCTGAGTCCTGCTCTGCCAAGTCTGCTCCAGCCTGATCTCTGTAGGCAAGGCCAATGCTGGGCTGCACTCTGCTCCCAGCACGGTGCAACATCCCTTCCTAGTGACCATCTAAGCCTTCTTGGGCTGGAGGCTTGTTTCACTCTGTCATTTTGTGGGTTCTGCTGCTCTAGAATTTGTTTAGAGTAATTTTTACAGGTGTTTGTAAGAGTTTGGGGGAGAACTCATGCAATTACTTGCTTTTACTATGCCATCTTGGCTCTGCCCCCTATCAGTTGTTTTATTAATGGAATGTTTTAATTTTTTTCTTATTTTTCTTTCTTTTGATTCTTTTTAAATTGTTTCTTGATATCTCACATCATCATTAGCTTCCACCTGCTCAATACAGATTTTTAAGGAATCATTTTGTTCAGTGAATTTTTGTACATCTTCTTCCATGTGGTCAATTTTACATTTAAAGTAATAATCTTTTTTCCAGTGAATTTTAGTATAACTTTTCTCATTTGGCCAATGCTGCTTTTCAAGTAATTCTTTTCATTAGATTTTTGTGTCTCTTACCTTTTGTTCTATTCTGTTTTTAAGGTGTTATTTTCTTCAGTATTTTTATGCCTCCTTTACCAAGGCATTGAATATTTTTTATTATTTTCTTGCATCACTTTCATTTCTTTTCCCAATTTTTAAAAGAGATTTAAAAAGTTTTCATGAGATCTTCCAGGAATTCTTTTTTAGCCTAAGACCAACTCACACTTTGCTTTGAAGCTTTAGATGTAACAGGGTGGTGGAGCAGGCAAGTGCCAACACCAGGACCCCCCTCAGATGTCCCCATGCTCCCCTCCCATTCGAGTGCTTTTGCACAGCGAGGGGAATCAACAGATGCCAGCATGTAGAACCACCACTTATGGCTGCAGATGGTGTCCAAGAGCAGCTGAACCTATCCATTCTTTAGCATAGCCCTGGGTGAGAAGGCAACTTCCAGTGGCCAGACTACCCTCACCACTACATTTTCCCCACCATGAACCTCAGTGTAACCCTGGGGAAACAAAGAAAAAACCCACCTGCACTCTGCACACACCAACTACCACCATCAGTTCCAGCTCAGCATCAGTTAATCTACACCCTCTACAAACCTTCAGCTGCCAGCACCTGAGGCCCTAGTACACAAAAGACACAAACACACAAAGTACACACAGCATGCAAACCAGGCCCCTAGCCCCCAGCACGAGAAGCATGGAGCAGAGACTCCTGTGCCACAGAAGTACAGATCAACTTTAAAAGTCAGGAAAAAGGCAAATACCATGAGCAAAAAGCAACATACAAAAACAAAGACCATAGATTCTTACTATGGGGACAGAGAATATCAAAACACATATTCAGAAGAGTACAACATTGTTACTATACCCACATCTGAAACATCAAGGGATAATACAAACTGGTTTCAAGCCCAAAAAGCCTTCTTGGAGGAGCTCAAGAAGGATTTTAAGTCAAATAAGAAAGATAGAGGGAAAATTGAACAATTACTTTAAAAACACAATTAACAAAATGGAAAAAAAACATACTGAAAAAAACAAATCCTTGAAAAATAAAATTGGCAAAATGGAAAAGGAGGAACAAAAGCTAACTGAAGAAAACAATTCATTAAAAATTTGAATTGGTCAAGTGGAAGCTTTCTATAAGAACCAGTAAAACAAAATCAAAATCAAAAGAATGAAAAACATGGAAGAAAATGTAAAATGCCTCATTGGAAAAACAACTGACCTGGGAAATAGATCAAGGAGAGATGATTTAGAAATTACTGGTCTACCTGAAAGCCATGATTAAAAAAAAAAAGACCCTGGACAGCATCTTTCAGAAATCATCAAGGAAAACTGCCCTGAGGTCCTAGAACCAGAGGGTAAAATAATCATCAAAAGAATTTACTAATCACCTCCTGAAAGAGATCCCAATTGAAAACTCCAAGGAATATTGCAGCCAAATTCCAGAATTATCAGGTCAAGGAGAAAATACTGCAAGCAGCCTGAAGGAAACAATTCAAATATCATGGAACTGCAGTCAGGATTACACAGGACCCTGCAACTTCTAGATGAAAAGAACAAAGGGCTTGAGATATGATATCCCAGAAGGCAAAGTAGCTTGCATTGCAACCAAGGATAAACATCCAGTGAAAATGAGTATTATCTTTCAGGGAAGGAGGTCAACATTCAATGAAATAGGGGACTTCCAGAGCTTCCTGAGGAAAAGACCAGAGCTCAGTTAAAAAAATGATCTTCAAATACAAGACTCAAGAGAAGCATACAAAGGCAAAGAGGAAAAGAAAAAAAACATGGTATTCAATAAGGACAAACTGTTTGCATCCCTATGTGGGCAGATAATACTTCTAAAACATTTTCATATTAGTCATTTTGTACAAGAAGATTCAATTAAAAATATGAAAAAATGTGAAAAATAGCATACTTCAATCTTTATGCAAATGATATCAGTTCTTTCTCTAGAGGCAGATAGTATAGTTCTTTATTAGTCCTTTGGGATTGTCAGTTGTTGTGGGTCATTGTATTGCTGAGAGCTAAGAGAAGATCTAAGTCATTCACAGTTCTTCATTGAACAACATTGCTGTTCATGTATACAATGTTCTCCAGTTTCTGTTCATTTCATTTTTCATTAGTTCATATAAGTCTTGTCAGGTTGGATATATTATTTTTAATCAATGCACCAAAAGCACATTCAAGATTTCCACAGAAGAATGAAAGAGGAAATATTACTTCCAGACCACAAACTCTATTATAAAGTTGTACTCATCAAAAGCTTTCACTAAATACCACTACCAGTTCTGTATGCCAGAAGAGATTTAAAAAGAGAAAATAGACTTCTTTGTACAAAAATATCTATATCAGCTCTTTTCTAGTAACAAAGAATTGGAAATTGAGGGCATGCCCTTCATTTGGGAAGTGGCTGAACAAACTGTTTTTATGTGGTTGTGATGGTATACTATTGTGCTATAAGAAATGATGAGAGGATGCTCTCAGAAAAAAACTAGAAAGACTTGCAGGACCTGATGCAAAGTGAAATGTACTGTGTACAAAGTAAAAGTAATATTGTGAGATGATCAACTGTGACTGATTTAGCTATTCTCAGAAACCCAATGATCTAAGCAAACTCTGAAGGACTTATGATGAAAAATGCTATACATCATTAGAAAAATAATGGTGTCTGAATATAGATTTAAGCATACATTTTTAACTTTATTACTTTTTCTTAAGGTTTTGTTTTCTAGTTTATATTTTGTTTCACAACATGGCTAATATGGAAATGTTTTGCATGTCTATACATACATAACCTATACAGAATTGTGTCCTTTCTCAATGGAGGTGGGGTGAAAAGGGAGGAAGAGAGATAATTCAGAACTCAAAGTTTTAAAAATGAATGTTAAAATTGTTTTTATACGTAACTGGAGAAAAATAAAATACTAAATAAAAATAAAAAACCCTTTCACTATTGGGAAAAAAAAGTACATCAATGGAATACACAAGACAGAGAAGAATGAGAAATAATGGATCTAAGTAGTCCAGTTTTTGATAAAGCTGAAACCACAAAGTGTTGGAGAGGAAGGAACTAACAATTTGACAGGACATACTGGGAAAACTAAAAAAAATAGTCTGCAAGAAATTTGTCTTAAGATTAAAGATCATGCAATTATATATATATATGTATATGTATATGAAAGGCATATCCTAAACGTTTCACCGATACGGATAGCAAATACATTCCTAAATAGAGAAATGATACGAGAAATTACAAAAATAAAATAGGAAATTGTGTTTACATTGAATTAAAAAACTATTTTAAAACAAAATTATTTTTTGTAGATTAATCAGAGAAGCAATTCAAAGGTAAAATATCTTTCTGTTGAGTTTTTCAAATATGGATTTGGTATGCAAGATATAAAAATAACTAACTAATTAACTAACTAAAAGTAACTAAATAACTAACAAAATCCATTCTTTAGTACCTAAGTAGTTAAAGGATATTAACAAATTGTTATCAAAAGAGTTGGAAACTACTAACAACTATATGAAAGGAAACTGTTAATAACTATATGAAAGGATGCTCCAAGTCACTAATAGTAATGAAATCAAAATTTAATCATCTAAGGTTTCATCTGACAATGCTGGGGTGGTGGAGGAGGATTGTGGAAACACATATTTTAAGGAATTTTTTTGGAGTCAAGAATTAGTATAGACATTTTGGAAAGCAATTTATAATTTTGCAAATTAAGTTGTCCATACCTTTTCACTCAGAAATTCCAATTCTAGGCATGCAATCCAAGAGGCCATTGATAAAAAGAAAGGATCAATATGCATGAAAATATTTATAGAAAAAAATGTTTGTGGCAACAAAATAGATTCCTTTCAATTCTAGAATGGCTAAACAAATTGTAGTACAAGAATGTTCGTGGATTATTAGTGTGATATTAACATGATAATTATAGAGAAGTATGGAAAAGAATTTCCATTAACTAATGCATAATGAAGTAAGCACAACAAAGAAAACAGCTTATACAATAACTATAGCAATGTAGATGGGACAAATAAACACCATAGAATAAGGGAAAGAAAATGTTGCAAAATTACAAGGAATAGGCTGGGTACCAAAGAAGCAACATGAGAAGATATTTCTCCCCATTTCTTTGCAGAGGTAGGAGATCCACCTCTGGGTGATGTGGAACGATAAAAATATTTTGAGATTTTTTTCTAATGTTTTGATTGGTTTCAGTGACTATCTCTTTTCTTCCTCTTACGTTAAAATATCTTCCTTATATGGGATGGTCCTCTATATGGAAGTAGGGGTAAGATACTGGGAAAAAATAAAAGCGTTATAAAGTAATGTAGTAATAACAACAATAATGAATACTTTTAAGTTTAAAAATAAAAGATTGCATTATCTCTTCCTTTGAAGAGCTTCCAATGTAAATGAAGATCTGAGACAGGCTGACACTGCTAGTAGTAAGAAAATGAACTGAGTAGTGGTAGAATGATTCTCAACAGCACACTTGATCAACATTACAAGAAGTTTGATTATTTTAAGATTTACTTTTCAAACATTTCCTTACCTATTCCCAAGTGGACTAGCCATTACTTTGAGCTTCATATTCTAATTTATATCATAGTTATATATAACTCCCTTTCCATTTTATTGTCCTTTGCTCCCATTAGATTTTAAGATCCTCGATGTCAAGTGCTATGTTATTTTTCATCATTGTGTCTTCCAGTCTTACATGCAGCAGGAGCTTAATGAATGTGTAATTGAACAACACTAATGATTCTCCAGGAGTCTCATCCCTTCCTCCATACTTTTAATTAATTCCTTTGTTTTTACCTGCCCAGTTTTACTCCCATCACATCATATTTCTTATTATTTTTTACTGTACAAAATGTTTCAGCAAAATTAAGCTGTTTATAAAATAAGTTTTATGTTGAGTATGTTTATACTCCTGGAAGAAAAAATGGCTATATATGTTCAGAGATAATTATTTTGGATAAGGAGCATGCTTTAGAAAATTGCCTTATTTCATTAATGTATCAGAAAAATCTATAAGCTATAAATTTACTGATATAGATAAATATGTAGATCTAAGATCCCTTCCTGTTTTGGTATAAATTTAATGATATGGATAAACTTATAGAGTATTGGAGCTGGAGAGGATCTTAGATATTGTTTCTTTAGTTTAGCCTCCTTCATTTTACTTGGAAGGAACCCAAGGGCCAAAAAAATGTTTTGCTCAAAGTCATAAAGACAGCAGCAGAGCTAGGGCTACAAACTAGCTCTACTAATGCCCAAGTCAATGTGTTTTATATGCTACTCAAAATCTTGAGAAGAATACAGATGTGAAAAGTATTAAAATGTTAATTAAATGATAAGAAAAAAAAACTGTTTCAGAATGAATGCAATGTTGGCCACAAAGTGTGCTGCTGATTAAATTCAAAATTAAATTTAGGACTAGCGAATTCCAGTCAGCTCCATAATGCTACGTTATCTGACTTCTAGGAGTAATAAAAATTACAAGATTGCACAGTGTTTAAAAACTTTGAACTTTTAAAAATTTCCTCTATAGAGAAGTTGGATAATTCTAAAATGCTTAAATGCTTTCTCTAGTTTTTGGAGGAATAAATAGATCATTAGATAGATAGCAATTCTTAAAAGAGCCTGTGCCCAAATGGACTAGTATGAAGCCATATGAAGTAGTCAACTCCTTATGGATTTCTATCACAGTTTTCCATCTGGTTAATCACCAGCTGCTTCTGAGAGGGAGTGTTAATGCTGGTAGGCCTGAAATTAGCACTACCAGCTGTATTTGGGTTCATAGGCAAACCATGTAGCACGATGAGAAAGTATGGAGCAAAGATAGCTATGCCTTCCTTTTTCAGTGCTCAAAGTGCTAAAGTGCAAGAAAAAAAAAATCTTAGGGTCCTTCTGAGAAGTAAAAATATTTTCCACCATCTTTTGGACTATGAATAAAGAAAGAGTATAGTAGGGCTTTATGAAAACAAATCTGAATTCTAAGCCAACAATTGGCTAATAGGGTGAAATAGTTTTGAATTTCATCAGTGACTCTGATTTAATTTTCATATATTGCAAAGGATGGAGAGAATAAGGCATTTAAAATTAAATACACATGTGTTAAGTTCTGTTCCTGTCCATTTAACAATTTATTTTTAAAATAGAGTCCTATGAATTTGACTAAGTATTTTTTAAAAATGTTCTTGGGATGGCTGGAAACCAAAAGCTGTTGTTAACCCCATCAATATTTTTTTGTTGTTGACAGATTGTCATCTATTTCAGAAATGCTTTATAAATTCATAGAGTTGATAAATGATAGTCACTCACACTATCAATATCATGCTTTGTTTATCTCTCAGTGCCATATTTTGAAGTTCTAAACATTTTCTTTGAAATTTCATTAGTTTTTCTTGTTACAAATAGAAACAGGACGCAAACCATTATGCTATTTTACCTTAGCAGAAAATTGAATTTAGTGTCTGGTGTTTGTTTCTTTCTAACTCTCTTTGAGGAAGAATATTGGACCTGACTTCTTATCCCATAAAGCTAATAGCTTCTGATATATCCCACTTAATTTCATAGAAATTATCTCTATCTCTATCTCCATCTCCATCTCTATCTCTATCTCTATCTCTATCTCTATCTCTATCTCTATCTCTATCTCTATCTCTATCTCTATCTCTATCTCTATCTCTATCTCTATCTCTATCTCTATCTCTATCTCTATCTTTTTCTTTCACATGAGAATTTTTGAAACTGCTTTGGGGACTATTAGCAGGTCACTAGGCTATATCAGTTCTTCTCATTCTTCCTTCTTCTGCCTGGCTGCCCAGATTTGTGATTTGGTTGACTTAAGCTAAAAACACAGGCTATAGCTGTAGATCAGTACTTCATCTGTGTGAGACAATCTGGATTGTAAATGAATTGAAACTGTGACCTCAGCCTCATTAGCATCATGCTTCAGTGACCCAAACTATCCCACTTCTAAGAGAGAATTTGGGTGGCTGGATTGGGAATGAGTAAAAGGAAATAAAAAAGAGAAAACATATATATGACTACAATCTTAAGGGAAATAATTACATATTTGAATTGGAAAATTATTTGAGAATTAATTACAGAGAAAGCATAAGTCAATATCAGCTCCCACTTCCCCTCCCTGAAATTATTTCGTATGCACATATCCCGGAACATAGTATTAGAAACCATTTCCCCATATATTTATTATCAATTGTCCCCATTACATGTCCCTTCCACACGGCACTTCCCTACTTAGATACTTTAATAGACCTGTGGTTTTACCACTGTATTTACTCCCTCTCTCCCTCTACCACCTCCTCCAAGGAAGATCACAGTTGCTCCATACCTTTTCATGTTGTAAGATTCTAATCCAAGCGTTTTCATAAATATTCTGTCAAGATACACACACACAGACAGACACACAGACACACACATATATATATACATACACACACACACACAGAGACACATACACACGTATTATATATTTTATGTAATGTGTATGTATTTACACATATAAACACATATATACATATACACCCACACTTCTATTTACACACTTACGTGTGTATGTATGTGTGTGTGTGTAGATTTAATTTCAGGGAGGGTAAGAAGCTTTAATGACTTATTTTTCTGCTGCGAATAATTCTTAAGCAATTTTCCAATTAAAATATTGTGAAATTATATATGTTCATGTATGTGAGACATATATATATATACATATGTGTGCATCTGCATGTTCTGTATGTATGCATAGACATACATAATTTGAAACTGAACTATCTTACATGGACTAGAAGAGCAGTCAAACATGGGCCCCATTCCACTCTGATTGGCAAGGGAGATTTGATCTACTCTATTTCTGACCTGGAATGCTTTGCCCATTCTTAAGCAAATTTGTGCCTCCCCCTCACTCCTAAGCTCCTATGGAAGCCCACCATATTTATGATAAACTTAATGTGGACATCCAATTGGCTTAGACTTCTAAATCTCAGAAACCCCTAAATTCAAGAGATCTGACAGTACTGGTGGTTGAGAGATTGTAGCCACATGACAGTTGGCAATTTGATGGCCAAAGGAGGTGACTGAAAGAAAAATAAAGAAAAGATTGAGAATGAAATAATTCATACACACCAGAGTAGACAACACATTAGAAACTAAGGACAGATACACAGAGAAGTCAAGAAAAAGTCTCAGCTTAAAAAAATAGCATTCATATAGTGCCAGTGCCTTAGGTTTGCAAAGCACTTTACTTGTTATCTCACCTGATCCTCATAAAATTCCTGTGAAATAAATCCTACTCTTTACCATGATAGCTATAAAGATAAGTAGATAGAGGTTGAAAGGAGACAAGTTATTTGTCCTGGGTTACACAGGTTGTAAATGTATGAGGTAGGATTACAATTCAGGTCTTCCTGACTCCAAGTACCATAATCTACCCATTTCACCACCTAACTTCCCCTAATTAGCAAATGTATATGTATTATCATATAATTGCATATAATATGCTTTAAATATTATTATGTATAATTATATTACAGATTGTATTATTATTGTGTCTGATATTGTAAAAAATCAATGTGATTATGATAAACATTAGTGTTAGTTGTTGGAGAATTATTATTACAGAGCCATATCCAAGGAAAATTTTGCCCAAATTGCCTGTTAACAATTCTGTAATCACTCTTTTATTCTAATTAAGGGATTTAATTAGGTTATAATATAACTTAATGGGATCCGTGTATTTTCAAAGTAAATGAATGTTTTTATCAATAGGTTTTTACAGGATCATTGCTCATCACATTTCATATTTTAATGATTAATTTAACCTTGGATCCTAATAGATTGGTCTATTTTCCTTTCCTTTAGTGTGAAAATCCCAATAATTCAAGTCTGACATTTTAGTATCATGTACTGCCGACTAATACTAGAGAAATTCTACCAACAGACTCTGATTTGACACATTTTAACAACTGAAAATTTCAAAACTAAAATCTTGAAAATAAATAAGTAATATAATTGAGTTATGGATAATAATAGTTAGAGATAGCTAACAATTTAAATACTTTCCACTTATTATTTTATCGATAATCATAGCAGTCCTGTGAGGAAACTGAGCTGAAAGGTATTAAATGACTTGTCCAGGGTCACATAATTTTTAAGTGTCTGAGGCAGAATCCTAATTCAGTTCTTCCTGAGGCTTTCAGACACAGTTCACTATGCTGCCTTTAGGTAGATTGCCTTACAGATTATTTTTTTAGCATATACAGAGACTGATTCTTATGCACATGTACGTGTGCACGCACATACATACTTGTGTGTGCATGTCTGTGTGTGTGATGGGGTTTGAGCTGCATTCATTTTTAATAAAAACAATCATATCATTGTCCTGGATAGAACATAGCATTTTGATAATCATAGAATCAGAGGTAAGAAAGAATTCTGGGCAAGAATAACCAGTTTGGATAGATATTATTCTAACTTCTGTTTTTTTCAGAAACAGTTTTATCAGTCAAGAATATTAAAATCTTTTTATATTATTCTTTTGAGGAGTAAAAACCCCTAGGCCCCTGAAATACAAAGCATATGAAAATCATCAAGGAGAATGAGATCATAATGAATAATCATTTTCATAGATATATCAAATAAACAGAAGACATAATACATTTAAAAATAAATCCTAAGCTAAATGAGGAAAACAGGCATAACATGTTCCTTACAGGAGTTTGGGGTAAGTTGTTAGGCAATATCAATGAGGAAAAAATAATTTACTAGTGTTTTGAAGACAGGTACTTCTCCCTTTCTATTTTTATTGCTGTAGCATCTTGCTTACGAAATCACAAAAAAAAATTACACTGAGAAAGAATATTTTGAATACTACACTAACAAAATAACAATTGCCAGAATCTATGATGTAGAAAGCTTTCTTGAAAGAAGTCTTTCTTCAGTGCCTCCAATGAATTGCATCAGTTAACATTTTCGAAAGGATCTTCTTTAGTTATGTAATATGGGGTTATAGATGGACTGAGTTCATATATGTGGGTATCAACAGACACAAAAGAGAAAACCTGGAGGTTCTTCTTACCTAGGAAATTCTATCTAATACTCTAAGTTACAGAAGAGTTGCCAATCTGCATAAGTGGAGTTAGTCCACTACAAGAATTGCCTACATGGATGAAATCACAGGTTCAGACTTATCCCTTGCAATAATTAAATAATACCTATCCTTTCTTTGCCTTCTCCTTTATTATGTACTTCCCAGCACCTTCTTTACTCACTAAATTACTAGTATAGCTCAAATTTTGTTAAATAAGAATCCTTCCTATACATAGAGTGTTTTCATTTGAATTCAGCTAATATTAATTAAGTCTCTGCTAAGAACCACGTAATATTTTAGGTACTTGGGATCCAAAAAGAGAGAAAAAAGTCTTTGTCCTTAAGGTAGTTATAATCTAGTAAGGTGCTGTGGTATGTGGCTTAGGCATATTCAGTGAAATAGCTGGTAAGTGGTAGATGAGGGACAAGAAGTCAATTCTTTTCATTCTCACTTAATTAAAAAACAAACTAAACCAAACAAAACACCACTACCACCAATATCACACAATTCAAATATGTGTATATTATGTATGCATAAATATATATATATATATATATATATGTATGTGTCTACATATGTGTATGCATGTATGTATGTTCTATCTATATGCAGATCACCATGTTAGAGAAATTATAATTTTTTTTAAAGAAAAATCCACTACCCTCATGAGGCTTAAAATTTAGTACAGGTATCAAACATGGTAAGGATAAAAGTGTATGAGAGCAAACACAGAAATAAGAGAAACTGGGGGAGGGGAGCTGTCTCCATTGTTACCCTATTCAATTCAAACTCTGGATTCCTATGCAGGTGTAATCTTTTCACTCTACATTTATGTGTAAATACAAATGATTTTGTTCACCTATGTTATAAAATGCAAGAAAAGAGGGCTCATGTGTACTGCTTTGCTACCATGAGCAGCATACTGCATGACAGATACAACAAAATTGTCATGTAATTGTCCTTATTATTTTTATAGTTTCACTTCCTCAGTTCATCAGAATGCCTTGCCGCTATGTTTTAGGGGAGTAAATCAGTTTCAAGTAAAAAGACAAAAGCAACTGATGAAAGGCAAAGTTATGTATAATATTCCTCAGGAACTGTAGCACCTGCAACACTTCCTAAGGCTTAAAATGGTCTCTGTTACTTCTGTTGCTACCTTAACCATCTGCTCAGCTGCCATGAGGTGTTTTACAGCAATAAAATACCTCTAGAAATACATAATGTCAATGTTACTGGCACAAGAAGGAAACTGGTCCTATAATGAAGCCAAAAACCAAGTCTCCTTCCTTTCCCTTCACTCTCATCTAAAAAAAAATTAACAAAGGATGAAAAGTTACCATTGAGATAAACAGGATTTAATGAATCTTTAGTGTTTTCATAGCTACAACATTGGCAGGAGCCTTGGAAATGCTTTAAATGTGAAATCACCAAAATAATTACCTGGCAGGTCATTTTAAAAGCAGATACACTGAGCATTTTCCAGTGCATCTGCTTATTAGTTTATTGTACTGCAACTATCTTGAGAGGAATGTGTATAATTTAAGGGGGATTTATCCCTCCTTACTCTAAGATAAATGTAATGAGGCTTCAGGAGGCTTAGCAATCTATTTATCTTACTTCTTTTCAGTCCTCTGTACTCCATTCAGTGATTGAAAGTGGTCTACCTTAAAGGAACATATTCAATCAATAAACATTTATTAAATATCTGTTGTGTGCCAGACATTGTGCTGAGCTCTGGGTTCCTGTTCTCAAGGAATTTATAATCTAACAATGGAGGCTGAAAAGCAGTGAGAGTGAGAAGGGAGGAGGGAATGTATCCAAGGCCATGATGGTGAAGTTCAAAGGGGTACAGCCAGGTAAGAAATGAAGTGGTGGCTGGCCTGGGATCCTCCCTTAAATGGATGTTTGGGAGGAGTTCTCTTCGCCTTCTAATCAGAGGGACCCCAGAGTACTCCAGTTATAGATGGTGCTGATGAGGTTTCAGGGTTGATATAATCTGGCAAGATGAGATTATAAAGTGATGGGGTTCCTTGGGGATAATGGAGATGTCCAAAGAAATTCAAATGATGAGGAATGAAGCCCTGAATGAATGAATGAATGAATTAAAATGTATTTATTAAGCATTTACTTTGTGCCAGGCACTGAACTGAGTTCTGGTGATACAACTACAAGCAAGAAAAATTGTCGATGCATGCAAAGGACTTAACATTCTAATAAGAGACACAACATATAAAGAGGAGCTTGAATTAGATGAGAATAAGGTTGTGTGTAAAGGAGAAGTAGTGAGGAAATGGGCCCATGGAAGCATGGTTTGGAAACCACTGGGAAGTGGCATGGTGGGTCAGTGTTTCATCAGTCTTGCTAGCAGCTGCTGTGGCTGTGTAAAACCAACAACAACCAGCACACAGAATGCTGCAAGCCCAGGTACTTTTGGTCTACTTTACTAAGGAAAACAACATTAAGGGGTTAACAATCTTACTTTAATCCAACATACAAATATCATTCATTCACTCAGCTCAGGGAGAAAAGCCAGCACCTCAGCTTCAGAGCAAATACAAACAGATTACAAACATCAACAGACAGACCTTGTCTGATTCAAATTTCAATGCATAGTTACCAGAGTTTGTAACAAAGTCCGAACATCTGGGTTTACAAGCTGGAGGGCTCTTAACTACAGCTGCCCAGAGTCTCTCTTTAATTTAGATTTTTGTTAGGCCATGGAACCTGGAAGGGATGTGTTGGGGGGCGGAGAAGAATCTCAGAGATGCAGGGATCCCAAAACAAAGTTTCCAGGGCTAGGCTGCCTGGAATGAATTCATGGATGCAGACATTCTTTAAATCAAGGAGGCAAAGATTTATTTTGCTTTTTCAGTGGGCAAGAGTTCTTAGGGAATCTGCAACCATAGAGGGGTGCAGGGCGGTTTTATAGAAGCTTCTAGGGGATTAAGGGGGGGACATGTCAGTTAGGTGTTTGGGGGTGGGATTAGGGAGTGGTTAGGCATGTTCAGGGAGTGGTTAGTTTTTAAAGGAACATGCACATTTAGTATCTACTGTGCACACATATTACCCAGAGTTCTCTAGGAAATACCCCACAGGGAGCTTACTAGGGGCATGGTCTTTACTGTGAAATGTCACTAAGTTCACCATTGGTTGGGGCTAAAGGAGAATAGTTTCTCATCTAGTGTCTTGTTAGACAAAATACTATGTCTGGGATATATGTTAGAAAGGTCAGTGTATAGTAAATATGGTTATGACTCAGTGTACAGTCAGTTATCAGCATCTGGAAATCAATCTATAGTTGGGCATAGCTGCTTACTGAGGAAGAAGCAGAGATAAGTTGGGTCATGCAGCCCTTTAACTACAGAGAAAAACAGCCTGGGACAGAATATGTTTTGAGAACTAGATGTGTTTTGGAATTGGGGTTCAGGCACAGGCACACAAGCAGAGGCTGTTAGAATTAGGGTTCAAGCAGAAGTACCCCATCAGGTGGAGTGTAATATCAATTAGGTTTGGTGTCTTTGATTGAGTCTTATTAGGTGCTAAGCCTATGTGGGCGTGAAACCCTCAGGGTCCTAAGGGGAGCTGCTAAGACAAGAGCTTAAGTTCTGGTCACTCAGATGACGTTTGATGATGGCTAAAAAGTGCATAAAAAGAGAGAACAGAATTATTTGCATAGGGCTCTCACACTCGGTGGTGTGCCAAAGTAGAGACTATGGGCAGCTGTAGTTAAGAACCCTCTAGCTTGTAAACCCAGATGTTTGGACTTTGTCAAACTCTACTAACTACGAATTGAGATTTGAATCAGACAAGATCTGTCTGTTGATGTTTGTAATTTGTTTGTGTTTGCTCTGAAGTTCAGGGTGCTGGCTTTTTCCTCTGAACTAAGTGAATGATATTTGTTTGCTGGATCAAAGTAAGATTGTTAACCCCTTAACGTTGCTTTCCTTAGTAAAGCAGATCGAAAGAACTTGGGCTTGCTGCGTTCTTGTTGTTAGGCTCGTGTTGGTTTTTCACCACCACAGCAGCTGCTAGCTGTACTGTTGAAAGAGCTGGTTCCATGTAACATAAGATAAAGGCTCTTTTATCAAAGCCCAAGTTCCCAGGGTCAGAGTTAAGTTCTACTGGAAGGAAGAGGAAGTCAAGAGTGCATTTAGAAATTGCCTTGCCCATTGAAATGTCTTCTTCACTGCCATCTTATTGCCTCTCCCTTTTGAATAGAAGTTTCTACCAATTCTATCACTTATGATAATATGGTATTATATTAATTTGGAAAACCAAAGTATTTCTAAATCTCTCCTTTTCCCCAAAAGGGTGATTCTTCCCTATCCACATCTCTTTCTCCTACCTTGCATTCCTTCCATCTTCTCTTATTGAGTCAAACCAAGTCAAGAATCATTTATTAAGTGACTATTACATGCCAGATTTTATACTAAGCTCTGGGGATACAAAAAAAAAAAACAATATGAACATTGCCATACTCCTCCTAAACAAAAGAAAGGTCCCTGATATCAAGAAGCTCAGAGCCTAATGGGAAATTTCTTGGTTAGCAATTTCCCTCTTTTGTGCTAGCTTTGTGATTGTAGTTTTTATGCTTATCATTGGTGAGAAACTAATTGGGAATACATTGATGCTTGGTGTCTCCATGAATAATTTTATTATTATAATTACAATAAAAATAATTAATACCTGGCCTTCTTCTAAAATGCAAATATGCCATACTGAAGAATTAGAGGAGTGACTAAGAGATTGGCATAACCTGAGAGACAGGGCAGACCTTTCGACTGGGTCATTATTCCCTTTTTTTCTCCTATTGGAATTGAATATCACTATACATAATGCCTGGAAACTGTGTATTTTGCCACCAAAATTGGGCGTATGTGTCTTTCTGATTTTTTAACCCCAAATTTATCCTTGTCACCTATTCCTCTCTCTCTTCATCCTCATCAGGCATTTATAGTAAAATGGATAGAAGTCAAATGGGGAGTTGGAAGGCTTATTGTTTTTCATGTTATTCACTGGGTTTTTAAAGTGGAAATATGTAAGTTTCCCATGAGTAATTGCAAACAACTAGAGTTGGTGGTAATCAGTAAGAGCAAAAATCAGGCCCTTGGCGTGGGTCTTGTGCAGAGGTTGCAAGAAAGAGGAAAAATGAATCTTAGTTGGACTGAAATTTCATTTCCTATAATTCTATTTCATTAAAAGTACTTAACAAATAAATACTACTCCCATACCTATGTTTTTTCCTATATTTGAAGTAGAAAGCTTTAATTAAACAGTCTTAAATTGAGGTCTATGATACTGTTTTTAAAAATATTTTCATATCTCTTTAGACTATAAGGAAAGCTGAGTACCACAGAAATGATGCTTTTGAATTGTGGTGCCAGAGAAGACTTTTGAGAGTCCCTTGAACAACAAAGGGATCGTATCAGCAAATATTTAAAGAAATTAATTCAGGCTATTTACTGAAAGTCCAACTACTGAAACTGAAGCTTAAATACTTTGGACACATAATGAGAAGATGGGACTCATTGGAAAAAACCCTGATTTTGGTAAAGATTAAAGGAAAATGAAAAATGGATGGCAGATGGTTAGATAGTATCATGGAAACAATGAACATGAACTTTGACAGACTTTGAGAGATAGTGGAGGACAGAAGAGACTGTTGTGCTATGGTCCATGTGATCATAAAGAGTGAGACATAACCAAATACCAAATTCAATATATTGACTTACTTTACAATTGTACATAGTTTATTTTGTGCATTTAAAATATTATTCTGAGTCCATAATTTCATTATACTTCTAAAGGAGTCCATCACACACACACACACACACACACACACACACACACCCCATTAAAAAGCCCTGCCTTAATACCTTCTTTCTCATACTCAAACGCTCTTCTATTGTTCTTCAAATATGTGATATGCACTATCTTAATGAAATCTTTACTAGTTAACTGGAAATGAAGTTCTGAATCTGAGGCAGCTTGATGTCACAGGGCTTGGAGTTACAAAAGGCATTAGTTTAAATCTGGCTCACCAAAAGGAAAAAGCTTTCCAACCCTCCTTCTCTGACTTCTGTCCACTTTACTCTAAACAATGAAAGGGCTTAGCTTGAGGATAAAGAGAGAGGAAGAGGGGACAAGGCTACATCTGGAGTTAAACACTCAGAAACACTCATTTATTATCTGTGTAACCCTGGGCAGATGACTTTGATATAGATTATACATGTACAGTCATGAAAACATTTATCTATTACATGTACTGCAAAAGAAAATGCAGACAGCCCCCACCAATAATAAAGTTTTTTTTTAAAAAAGTATGCTTCAATCTGCATTCAGACTCCATAAGTTCTTTTTCTGGAGGAGCATAGCATATTTTCATTGTAAGCCCTTTGGAATTGTCTTTAATCATTGTGTTGTTGAGAACAGTTAAACCATTCACAGTTAATCATTGAAAAATATTTTCATTACTATGTAAAATCTTCTGGTTCTACTTGTTTTACTTTGCATTGGTTGATGTAAGTCTTCCTGTGATTTTTCTTCTTAGAAAATCCTGCTTGTTATATCTTATAGCATAGTAGTATTCCATCACAATCATATACCACAACTTATTCAGCCAATCCCCAATTAATGGACATCCCCTCAATTTCCAATTCTTTGCCATCAGAAAAAGGCTGATATAAATATTTTTGTACCTAGAGGTCTTTTTAATTTTTCCTTTTTTATCCCTTTGGGATACAGAGCTAGCAGTGTTATTGCTGAGTCAAAAAGTATGCATGGTTTTATATCCCTTTAAACATAGTTCCAAATTGCTCTCCAGAATGGTTGGATCAGTTCCCAAATCCACCAAGAGTGCATTGGTGTCCCAATTTTCCCATATCTCATTTAATATTTCTCATTTTTTCATACTAGCCAATCTGATAGGTGCCAGAGTTGTTTTAATTTGTGTTTCTCTATTCAAAATTTATTGGGAGAGTGTTCTCATGTGGCTATAGATAACTGATTTCTTCTTCTGAAAAATTGCCTGTTCATGTCCTTTGACTATATTGTCAATTGGGGGATGACTCATTTTTTTATGATTTGCCCAGTTCTCTATATATTTGAGAGATCATGTTTTTTATCAGAGAAAGAGTTAATTTTTTCCATCAGTTTGCTGCTTCCTTCTAATCTTGGTTGTATTGGTTTTGTTTGTGCAAAATCTTTTTAATTTAATGTAATTAATATTTATCCATTTTACATATTGTAATTCTCTCTCTCTCATTCTCTCTCTTATTTGGTCATAAATTCTTTCCTTATCTATAAATCTGATAGGTTAAATATTCCATGCTCCCCTAATTAGCGTTTATCAAACTTTATGTCTAAATCATGCATCTGTTTTGACTGTATCTCAGTATTTGGTGTAAGATGATCTATACCTAGTTTCTGTGAAACTGCTTTCCAGTTTTCCCAGCAATTTTTGTCAAATCGTAATTTCCTGCCCACAAATCTTGGATTATTGGATTTGTCGAACACTATATTTCTCTTGTCATTTACTGTTGTGTATATTATGTGCTTAATCTATTCCACAGATCTTCCACTCTTTATTATTTATTATCAGATTTTTTTTTGATGATTACCACTTTGAACACAGTTTAAAGTCTGGTACTGCTAATATATTTTCCTTCATAATTTTTTCTTTGATTCCCTTGATATTCTTGATATTTTGCTTTTCCAGAGGAGTTTGGTATTATTGTTATTTTTTATTATTTTTTCCTAGCTGCATAATTCTTTGTGTTAATTTTGCTGACATGGCAGCAAATAAATTAATTTAGGTAGGATTGTCATTTTTGTTATATTGGCTTGGCTTAACTATTAGCAATAAATATTCTTCCATTTGTTTAAATCTGACTTTACTGGTACAAAAAGTGTTTTATAATTGTTTTCATGTAGTTCTTGGGTTTGTCTTGGCAGGTAAATGCCAAAGTATTTTATATTGTCTGCTCTTACTTTAAATGGAATTTATCTATCTTTTCCTATTGGACTTTGTCATATACAGAAATACTGATGGTTTAAATGAATTTATTTTATATCCTGTAAATTTTCTGAAGTTATTAACCATTTCCACTAGTTTTTAGTTGATTCTCTAGGACTCTCTTAATATATTATCATATCATCTGCAAAGATGAAAGCTTTGTTTCCTCATTGCCTATTCTAAAGCCTTCCATTTTTTCTTCTCTTTTTGCAGTAGCTTATATTTCTAATGCAATATTACAAATAGTCATGATAATGGACATCATTGCTTTACCCTTAATTTTATTGCCAAAGCTTGTATGTTATCTCCATTACAGATAATACCTGCTGATGGTTTTATATATATACTACTTATCATTTTAAGGAAAGCTCTATTTATTTCCATGCTGTCCACTGTTTTTAGTAGGAATGAATATTGTATATTGTCAAAAGCTTTTCCAGCCTCTATCCAAATAATTATATGGTTTTTGTTGCTTTGTTATTGGGATAGTCAATTGCATTTGTAGTTTTCCTAATATTGAACCAGCCCTGCATTCCTAGTATACATTCCACCTAGTCATAGTGTATGATTTTTGTGATATATTGTTGCAATTTCCTTGCCAGTATTCTATTTAAAATTTTGCCTCAATATTCATTAGTGAAATTTTAAAGACTAATTCCTTGTAACAAATTTGTATAGTCAGGCAAAAAATTTCTTCATTTATATATGTATGTGTATACACATATTTACACACCTACATACACATGTGTGTATGTATGTATTTGTATGTGCACGTTTTTATATATACACACATGCACATATGTTTTTGTACACTAAATCTATCCCCTCCTTGCTAGGAGGTATATTTTCTCCATTGATCATTTGGAATCTTGGTCATCTTTGTGTTGGTTATAGTTCTTCTAGCTCTCAAATTGTTTTTCTTTACATTATGGTTGTTACCGGAAAAAATTGTTTTTCTGATTCTCCTCATTTTAGCCTTCATCAGTATATAAAACTATTCAGAATTGTCTATTTCTATAATATTAATATTATACTATAAGTGGTTTTATCTGGTTCTGCTTACTTCTCTCTGAAACACTGTATATCTCTTTTTGTGTATATCTTAAAATCAACAATTTCTTCATTACTTTTTTGTGTCGAATTCCATACTTTATTATTTAATATTTTTTAGTTTCACCATTGATTTCCACAAGATTTTGAGTTACAAATTTTCTCCCCATTTCTACCCTCCACCCCACTCCAAGATGGCCATCCCTTCTGTTACCCCACTCCCCCTGCCCCCATCATTTTTCCCCTTATTTTCCTGTAGGACAAGATAGATTTCTATGCCCCATTGCCAGTATATCTTATTTCCTAGTTGCATGCAAAAGCAACTTTCTTTTTGAGCATCTGCTTTTAAAAGGCTGAGTCCCAAATTCTCTTTTCTCTTCCCTCCCCTCTCACCCACCCTAGGAAGGCAAACAATTCAACACAGGCCATATATGTATCACTATACAAAGCACTCCCACAAATAGTCATGTTGTGAAAGACTAACTATATTTCCCTCCATCCTATCCTGTCCCCGTTTATTCAGTTTTCTCCCTTGACCATGTCCGTTTTTGAAAGTGTTTGCTTTTGATTACTTCTTTCCTGTAGCTGCCCTCCCTTCTATCACCCCCCCTTTCTTATCCCTTTCCCCCTACTTTCACATGGGGCAAGATACTCAATTGAGTGTGTATGTTATTCCCTCCTCAAGCCAAATCCAATGAGAGCAAGATTCAGTCATTCCCTCTCACCTGCCCTCTCTTCCTTTCCAATGAACTGCTTTTTCTTGCCACTTTTATGTGAGATAATTTACCCCATTCTATCTCTACCTTTCTCCCTCTCCCTTCCTCTCTCATCCCTTAAGTTTATTTTATTTTTATAGATATCATCCCTTCATATCGAACTCACCCTGTGTCCTCTGTCTATGTATATGTATGTTCCCTTCAACTATCCTACTACTGAGACAGGTCTCATGAGTTACACACATCATCTTTCCCTGTAGGAATGTAGACAAAACAGTTCCACTTTAGTAAGTCCCTTGTGATTTCTCTTTCTTGTTTACCTTTTCATGCTTCTCTTGATTCTTGTGTTTGAAAGTCGAATTTTCTATTCAGCTCTGGTCTTTTCACTGAGAAAGCTTGAAAGTCCTCTATTTTATTGAAAATCCATATTTTGCCTTGGAGCATGATATTCGGTTTTACTGGGTAGGTGATTCTTGGTTTTAATACTAGCTCCATTGACCTGCAGAATATCATATTCCAAGCCCTTCAATCGCTTAATGTGGAAGCTGCTAGATCTTATGTTATCCTGATTGTGTTTCCACAATACTCAAATTGTTTCTTTCTGGCTACTCGTAGTACTTTCTCCTTGATCTGGCAATTCTGGAATTTGGTGACAATATTCTTAGAAGTTTTCTTTTTGGGATCTTTTTCAAGAGGCAATCCATAGATTCTTTCAATTTCTAATTTACCCTCTGGCTCTAGAATATCAGGAAAGTTTTCCTTGATAATTTCTTGAAAGATGATGTCTAGGCTCTTTTTTTGATCATGGTTTTCAGGTAATCCAATAATTTTTAAAATATCTCTCCCGAATCTATTTTCCAGGTCAGTGGTTTTTCCAATGACATATTTCACACTGTCTTACATTTTTTTCATTCCTTTGGTTCTGTTTTATAACATCTTGATGTCTCATAAAGTCACTAGCTTCCACTTGCTCCAATCTCATTTTTAAGATAGTATTTTCTTCAGTGGTCTTTTGGGCCACCTTTTCCATTTGGCTAATTCTGCCTTTCAAGGCATTCTTCTCCACATTGGCTTTTTGGAGCTCTTTTGCCATTTGAGTTACTCTACTTTTTAAGGTATTATTTTCTTCAGTATTTTTGGGTCTCCTTTAGCAAGTCATTTACTTGTTTTTCATAATTATCTTGCATCATTCTCATTTCTCTTACCAATTTTCCCTCTACTTCTCTTACTTGATTTTTCCAATCCTTTCTGAACTCTTCCATGACCTGAGACCAATTCATATTTTTCTTGGAGGCTTTTGATATAGGCTCTTTGACTTTGTTGACTTCTTCTGGCTGTATGTTTTGATCTTCTTTGTCACCAAAAAAAGATTCCAGAGTCTCAGTCTGAATCTGAGTCCATTTTCACTGCCTGTTCATGTTCCCAGCCAACTACTTGACCCTTGAGCTTTTTGTCAGCGTATGACTGCTTGTAGAGTATAGAGTACTTTGTCCCAAGCTTTAGGGGCTGTGCTGCTTTTTTCATAGCTACTTCTACATAGCAAATCTGCCACACCAGCACTCCTCCTGCCCCAAGGACTGCCAACCTGGACCAAGACCCAGATCCAAGCAGGCTCTACACTCCCGCTCTCATCTGCCTCTTAATTCCTCCCACAGAGTGTGCCTGGAGCTGGAAACAACTGCAGCTGGTACTCTGAAAGAAGCCCCAGAGCTGTACCACTTCCATGCCCCTAGGGCTAGGGCTGACTATGCACTGCTTTCACTCTGTTCCAGAAGTTTTTCCACTAACCTTCTCTGTTGCCTTTGGTATTTGTGAGTTGAAAAATCTGGTAACTGCCACAGCTCAATGATTTGGGGCCCTACTGCTTCTTCTGTCTGGCTTCTGGGTCTGGTTGGTCTTGTCATGGCCCATGCTGGGCTCTGCTCTGCTTCCAGCACCTTGCAATAGACCCTTCCCAGAGACCATCTAGGCTTTCCTGGGCTGTAGCCCTGCTTCCCTCTGCTGTTTCGTGGGTTCTGCAGCTCTGGAATTTGTTCAGAGACATTTTTTACAGGTGTTTGGAGGGATCTGGGGGAGAGCTTAAGCAAGTCCCTGCTTTCTAGCTGCCATCTTGGCTCCACCCCCCAATTTCTTCATTTCTTAAAGTGCAATAGTATTCTATCACATTCATAGGCAACTTATTCAGCTATTCTTCACATAAAGAATATTCCTTTACTTTCCAGTTATTATTGTTAGGGTTTTTTTCTGGCTAGCACAAAAAGAGCTGCTATAAATATTTTTTGTACGTGAAAGAACTTCTATTTTTTTCTCTTTGGATATAGTCTTAACAATGTTACAACTGGGTCAAAGGTCATGAACTGTTTAGTAACATTTAATCTAAAATTCAATATTATCCTCCAGAATGGTTGACTTATTTACAGTTTCACTTACTAGAGCATATGTATGTCATCTCACATCTCCTCCAACTGTTATAATTTCCCCTTTTTGATATCTTTACCATTCTGATGGGTGTCAGGTAAAATCTCAGAATTTTTTTACTGTTTATTTTCCTAATTATTAGTTTTTTGGAGCATTTTTCCATATAGCTCAGAGATAGTCTTGGTTTCTTCATTTGAGAACTTCTTATTAATATTCTTTGATGATTTATCACATGGGAAATTGCTCTTGTTCTTATAAATCAACTCCTTATATATCTTGAAGAAGAGACCTTTGTCAGAAAAAAACTAGCTGCAAAGCAAGTTTAATTTAGTTTTTTTCTTTTAACCTTAGCTCTTCAATATTTTGTTGTTCAAAACCTTTTTTTTGGAGGGGGGGAAGGCAAGACTTTTAAGGCTAAATGACTTGTGCAAGGTCACAAGCTAGTAAGTGTGTCAAGTGTCTGAGGGTGAATTTGAACTTAGGTCCTTCTAATTCCAGGGCCTATGCTCTACTCACTGAGCCACGTAGGTGCCCCACAAAACTTTTTTTTTATTTTATGTCATCATAATTATCCATTTCATAATTGTGATTTTCTCTATCATTTTTATGGTCAGGTGCTTTTCGTCTATCTATAGATGTGATAGGTAATTTTTTCATATTTCTCTAAATTATTTGTGATGCATTTTCTTATAAGCAGGTGAAGCATACAGCTGAAATATATTTTAGTATAAGGTCTGAAGTGATATTCTAAATATATTTTGTGCCTTGGTGCTATGCAATTTTCTAGCAGTCTTTGTCAAATACTAAGTCCTTACCCCAATAATAGAAGGTCTTTGTATTTATTAGATACATAGATACTAGATACATTTGATTCAATATATTGTGTAGCTAATCTATCCTACTAATAAATCTTTGTATTTTTATATCTGTACCAAATTGTCGAGAGAATTATTACCCTATAGTAAAGTTTGAGATCTGGCACTTTTAGCCCCAGTTTTGTTCCTACTTTCTTATTTTTCTCCCTAAGATTCTTAACCTTTTTTTATTACCTCCACAAGAATCTTGTTACTCTTTCCCCAAAATCAATGAAGTACTCCATTGTTACTTTTGTTGGTATGGCAAGTAAATTAATTTAGGTAAAGTTATCATTTTTATTATTTTGAAAGTTTCTATCCAGTAGCAGTGGATTTTTTCAAATATTTAATCTGTATTTCTATAAACAGTGGTTTGTAGTTGTATTTATATTGTTCTTGTGTCTGTATTGGTAGGTAAACTAGTATTTTTTATGTTTTGTAATGATTTTAAATGAAATTTCTTTTTCTATGTCTTTCTGCCTTGTTCTACTGCTATTGTATAGAAATGTTAATGATATGTTGATTTATTTTATATCCTGAAAGTTTGCTGAATTTGTTATTTTAACTGTTATTGACTCTTTAGGGTTAAATACATCATTATGTCATCTACAAAAAGGAGATAATTTTGTTTTATCCTTATGATTATTCCCTAAATTTTTCTTGTTTTATTTCTATGATCACTGTTTTTAGTACACTGTCAAATGGAAGTGTTGCAAATGATAATACTTGCTTCACCTTTTATTGGAAAGGGTTCTATTTTCCATTATATATTATACATAATAGTAATGTTTTGTTATATACATTGACATCTATATATAATCTATATGTCCTTAAGATAAAAAACAGTATATATGTGTATATATATATATCTATATATATATCTGTTTGTCATCAGAATTTTTTTTTAAATTTTTTTTTATTTTTAGATTGCAACAAACAGTTCTACATAATTTTGGGTTCCAGATTTTCTTCCCTCCCTCCTCCCCCCCTCCCCAAGAAGGCATGGCATCCCATGTAACTTCCAGGTATAACTAGACATTGAATTAATTTATACATTTTCTCATGACTCATGAG
>CM053624.1:235626876-235652054 GCA_028646595.1 Phalanger gymnotis | reverse complement strand
ACACATTCTCTTGTAGTGTTGGCAATTTCATCTTGCCCACCTGGCACATGATATTGCCTTAAAGTAATTACTTCAGAAGGTTCAGGCAAAGTGATTGGATCTCTCTTTATTTTCCCCACTAAGACTGCATTAATGCCTATTTTCTTCACAGCAAATTGATATTTCCCTGCTGTAGTCGTCTCTTGGCTCGCCTTTCCTTGCAGCGGAGCCTCTGGCGTTCTCAAGCCCCGCCTCAATGACTAGAGACCATGGATTCCCGAGTTGGCCCCTCTTAAGTCATTAATCTACACGCACACAGGTTTCACACTTGATAGGGCTTTGGGCCTGGGGCTTAGCACTTAACAGCTGAAAGTACTTCCACTCAAAAGAAACAAAAGCCATGCTAAGGAAACAATTTTGCTTAACAACACAAGGCCACAGGTATCTCGCAGCTTACCTGGTGCTAAACTAGGGCCCTCGTGCTGATGTCTGTCATGTGCCTAGCCCCATGGGGTATTTCTTTATTTCCCCAGGATTACACAGAAGCACTTGGAGGTCTGTTTGCTGAGTTCCCTGTTTGCCCCAGGCTATGCTGAAGCAAGCTGAAGAATGTGGAAGTTCTTAAAACTGTAGTCTTCCATTTCCACTGGCTGTGCTGAGGCATGTGTGTATGGAGGGTGTCCTAGTGTTGGTGTATGCCTGCTCCTCCTTACTGTGGCTCAGGATGTCCCACTGGTTTGCTGAAGTGAGGATTGCTGCTGGCTTGCTGGGATCCTTCCTGTCCTGGACTGCATTCCCCTTTTACTCAAATGAGATAGAACTTTCTTGCTGATCTTCCAAGTTTCTTGGGCTAAAAGATTGTTTCACTCTGTCCTTCTGCTCTTTCTGCTATTGTTTGGAGGTGAACTGGGAGAGTCATGGTTATTTATTACTTACTCCACCATCTTGGTGTGCTGGTAGGCAAAAACACTTAGTTGGCTTTTGTTTCCTTTCAGTAATTCAGTGTATTTCATTGAGCCTTACTAGGTGCTAAGCCCCAGGCCCAAACCCCTATTCGGTATAAAACCTATATGGGTGTAGACTGGTAACTAAGGTAGGGCCCAAGGTGGGGCTAACTAAGTGGAGGTGCTAACTCCAGAGCCATGCCCATCTTGAATCTTACTAGGTGCTAAGTCCCAGGCCCAAACCCCTATTAGGTGCTAAGCCTGTGTGGGTGTGAAGTTGCCATGGTATCAAGGGGTGGTGCTAACTCAAGAGCCAATCATAGCAGCCTAAGTTCTGGTCATTCAGATGATGTTCAATGACATCTGAAACCCTATAAGAAGAGAAGATAGAGCCATTTGCGCAGGTGGCGTTTGGAGACTCCTGGGCAGCTGTAGCTAAGAAGCCCTCCAGCTTGTAAACCCAGATGTTGGGACTTTGTTAAACTCTGGTAACTATGTATTGGGATTTGAATCAGACAAAGTCTGTCTGTTGATGTTTGTACTTTGTATTTTGCTGTGAAGTTCAGTGTGCTGGTATTTTCCCCTGAACTAAGTGAATGATATTTGTATGCTGAATTAAAGTAAGTTTGTCAACCCCTTAACATAGCTTTCCTTAGTTACGCAGATCAAAAGAACCTGTGCTTTTGCAGCATGCTGGCAGCATTCTTGTTGTTGGGCTTGGGTTGGTCTTACACCCCTACAACAGCTGCTAGCCAGCTTGTTGAAACACTTGGCTCCTGGAAGTCCACTGAAATGCTTTTAAGACGAATCTTTTTAGAGTTTCACTTATTCATTTGCCAAAATTAACAGAATTCAGGTGCAAGGAAGGAGTCCAGAAGCACCTGGAAACATTGTCATCATCAGAGATTTATCAATGTGCACTAATACTACTATGTGCACAGTTTATGCTAGATGGCACAATAACACTGGAAAAGAATAAGCAGCTATTGTGTTCTTCAGTTGTTTCCTGGAAGCAGAAACATGGAAGTTTATGATAACACAGTAGAGATACCTTTGCTAACATCCTCACCATGAATGAATAAGAGATTTTTATGTGTTCTCTTATTCTTTTATTTTCTTATTCTCATTCATTCTTTTAAAATCTAATTTGTATGTCTAGGAATATTTCCAAGGTAGTATAGAATACTGAATGGAGGAATAAGCCTTAGAATCAGGAAGAACTGATAATAAGCCCTTCCTGACATACACTATCTATATGACCATGAAAGCAATACTTACATCTATGTATCAATGGAGGAATTTTCCATGCTGTGAGTTCCCTCTTTAATGAAATTAAAGAAGAACCTGTATTATTTTATTTTCCCCTGTTATTCATTTTCTCAAAAAATCCCAGGTATCTAAGAATTAGATGCAGAAAAAAATTGAATTTCATTATTTCATCCTGTGTTCGTTTATAAGATACCTTTTAGTATTTTTGTTTTATTATCAAGAGGATGGATTTTTTTTTAACTTTGAAGATTAGGTAAATCAATTTTCATTTTCATTAGATCTTTATGCTGATGAACTGATGCCCTCAGCATCTAACATATTTTCTTCTGAACAGGTTTAGCAATAAATGCTGTAAACATAATGCACACTTAATGATTTCTGCTCCTTGATTAGCTTAAGGATTTGGTGGCCCTCCTTTGTTTTCTTTTCAGCTGTGTTTTTAATGGGATTTACTGAAGAGAGAGACAGAGTAGATCTAAGTCCAATTTTCTTATTCAAACTACTAAACAAAATTCTGCTATGCCATGTTTTACCACAGAGAGGCATTCCTGGACTTTTCTTTTACTCTATCAGCCATCCATGCTGGGGAAAAACCAGCCCAAATTTTAGAAGCTCATCTCTTATCCCCCTTTAAAAAAGGAGAGAGAGAGAGAAAGGGAGAGAGAGAGAAAGAGAAAGAGAGAGAGAGAGAGAGAGGAGGTCATTTATTAGTTACATTTGAATTTGAAGCTTAGGAAAATGTTCAATAACATATTTTAAGCTGCACAAAATTAACATCTCCTAAAAGGAGAATCAATTATCTATTTTCTAGATGCATCAGATTTCTATATGTAGACAATTTAAATGTTTTAAGAAAAGATATATTAGATAATTATAATTCCGGGACACACTCTGTTCTCAGATAAAATGTTTTTCATCAGAAAGAAATGCCTTCAGTAAAATTATTGCATAACTAAATATCTTAGAGTGGGAATTAGATTTTTTTAAAAAAAGAGATAACAAAGCAACACTATTTTCTCTTTCTCTTTTTCCTCCAGTGCAAACTCTCAGTGAATTTCCAAGAAGAACTTGCTGCTGACTGAACAAAGATAATTTTAGGACCCAGAAAAAGCAAAAGAAACTAAATATCAAGCAAAGTAGAAAACAGAATGCTAATACGATTCTATGTTTATACAGCTCTCCCAATGAAATTGGTGCAAACTTGACTCTTCCTACCAAATAAATGTTAATGGAAATTATCAAGCCCAATTTGAATCTGAATTTAAATATGATCCTAATTAAGAGTATGAGCACATGACTAACATCCATATGGTACTTTCACTCTGAACACAATTAAAAGAGTGCTAAGAGACAATTCTCAGGTATTTCCCTTTAGAAAATAGTACCAACAAAGCTCTTTGGTGATCTTCCCTAGAAGTTCCTCAAAAAGGAAAAGCAGTTGAAAGGGCATCTTTCAACAGTAAAGCCATAAACCAATAATTAAAATAGTCATTGATTTTTTTTTATTTCTAGTTTTTTTAGGTTTAATAATACTTAACCTTTTTATTTCCATTTTTTTGAGAAAAGAGTTAGCAAGTAATTGATAAGATGAAGACTTTTAGGGTAAGTATTTGGCTAGTTTTAGTTCATAACTCAAAATTAACTAGTATACTTCAAGGATATTAAATATTTTCATACAATCATGCCATTCAAAATTTCTGAAAAATGATTCTTACCTTTCTGGTTTTACCTTTTATTTTTTCTCTCTGTAGCATTTTTATCAGTATTTCCCCATTTCATTTCCATCTTTTCCTCCATACTACTGCATCCTAATCCTGACAACTTTTTACTATGATTGCCAATCCCTAAAGTCAATGGCAAAAACGTGTACAATAAAGAGACCCTAAAGTCTCCACAAGGATTCTATATTGGCTTTTGAAGTGGCCCTTAGAGAGTGCCAGAAGAATCAATTCTATATTTCAATGGAGTTTCAAAACTAATATAAGGTTGTACTAAAACATTACTGAACCTATTTCTTTCAGGTACTTTTTTTTGTAAAAGGATGATAGAAAACAAAGAAATTTTAAAATATATATCATAGTAAGTTATGAAGAAAAAAGATATGCAACTAATAATCATAATTATGAACATGAATGGGATAAACTCACAAAAAAGGAGAATGGCAAAATGAATTAGAAAACAATCTAAAATACAATATTTACAAGAAAAAAATCAAAGATTAAGATTCATATATATTTAAAATGAGGAACTGGAATAGAATCTACTTCAGGAAAAGTAGTAATTATTAGCTTTGAATATGACCTTTATAGAAACTGACCATTTACTAAAACATAAAACCCATAAAAATGAAAAAATAAGATATTAACTACATGCTTTCCTGAATGAAATGCAATAAAATTGTAACAAATGAAGAAACTTTGAAGGAAAGCATCAGAATAAAATAGAGACTGATATAATACTAATAAATGTATGTCAAAGAATATATTAGAAAAATAATTGTTAATTTTTTTAAAGAAAATGTTCACATTGAGAAAACACCTCATAGCTTCTGGGATTTAGCCTAACTAGATGTTAGGGGGAAAGTTAATTTCTAAACACATTTATCAACAAAATATAGATCAGTAAACTGGGCATGTGTAACAACAATATTGCCAGCAGCTACTATGGGGGTGAAAGACCAACAACAAGAGCACACAGAAGGGCTGCTAACGCAGGTCCTTTGATCTGTTTTTCTAAGGAAAGCAACTTTAAGAGGTTAACAATATCACTTTAATTAAACATACATATATCATTCACTTAGTTCTGGTTGAAAAGCCAGCACCCTGCACTTCAGAGCAGAGCACATAACATAAACCAGTAGACAGGCTACCAGCTGTCTGTCCAACATCTTGGCTTTCAAAGCTGGGGGGCTCCTTCAGCTACCCAGAGGTTGTCATCACAGTTCTTCCAATGAGTGTGCCCCCAAAGGAAAAATGCTAACCTCTGAGTTTATACACACTTCTTCAGGGTCAAAGGGTGTCACAACCATGTGACTCAGACCCACATGACTTCGGCCTTCTTGTGACTTAAATGCTTGCCCAGAGTCAGAGAGTGCAACTAGGCCTTTCTTTGTCATAAGCAGGTCATCAGAGACTCCCAGTTCAATCAAAGATTCCTTAGTGATGAGAAGCACCCCAAAACTAAGACAACAAAAAGTCCACTTTGTTTGCCATTTCATTTGAAAAGCAAAACTCATCAAAGGTACTTGATTACCTCAGCATTCCAAAGGAGAAAACAGTAGAAAAGTCTGATGCTAATTTTTTTAATCCCTTAAAGTTGGTTACCTTGGAAAGGCAGATCAAATGATCTGTGCTAGCAGCCCTTTTGTGCGTTCTTGTTGTTGGTCTTTCACCCCTGCTGTTGTTACAGCATACAACTAATGAAAAAAATAGAAAATAAAAAAGAATTAAAACAAAAGCTAGAAATAACAAGTTATAAAAATATGAAAATGAGACAAAATAGAATATCCTCACAGCAATGAATTAACAAATAAAAATAGTTTTTACAAAAAGAACATATAATTATCTCTCTGACCAAGAGTAAAGCAGAAGAAAAAAAGAAACTGCCATCATCAAGAAGGAAAATTAAGAAGTTACAAATGAAAAAAATAAAAAAGGAAATTTTTAGAAACTCTTTTGCCAATTTATGTGGCAGCAAAAAGGATAACTTATAAGAAATAGACAAATGCTTTAAAATAAAATATATTACTTAATAGAACAGTATATGAAAGGATAAACTAAATAACACATTCTTACTAAAAAGGAATAAACATACCATAAACAAACTCCAAACTGGCTGGAAGGAAGTTGCAAATGTCTTAACAAGGCCATTCTGCCAGTCAAAGGCAAATTAACTGAACCGACACATAAGTTGTTTACAAAAATGGAAAAAAATAGTATGTTGCCAAATTACTTTCAAATAACAAATACATAATTTAAAATACCTTTTCTCATGCATAATGAAGAACAAAAAGAAAAAAAATGATGTCTATTTCTAATTAATATTGATTCAAAAATATTGAATAAAATATTAGCAAAGAGATTTCAGCAATATAGGACAACTAGGTGGTGCAGTGGAGAGATCACCGATCTTGGAATTAGGAAGGTGAGTTCAAATCCAAATCTCAGACACTCTACCTGTGTGGCCCTGAGCAAATCATTTAACCTTGCATGCCTCAGTTTCTTCATCTCTAAAATAGATGGAGAAGGAAATGCAAACTCCTCTAGTATCTTTGCTAAGAAAATTCCAAATGGGGTCACGAAAAATCTAACACAACTGAAGCAACTCAATAAAAAAATTCAGCAACATATTCAACATTTTTTAACTGGGATTAGGTTGGATTTATACCTGGAATGTAGAAATGATTCAATTTTAAGAAAAAATAAACATTACATATCATATCAATAACAAAATCAATAAAACCATGTGATTTTCTTAGGTATTGAAATGACCTTTGAATAAATACAATACTCTTTTATGGTAAAAAAAAAAACACTGAAAAGTATGAGTTCTTTATGATTTGATAAATAGCAGCAAAACTATAAGCCAGTATTTTCCATGATGGAGAAATACTAAAGACCTTTGCAATAAGGTGAAATTAAAGCAAAGGTTCTAAGGTCACTAATAGTATTTAATGTATTTCTAGTAATGTTAAAGGTAGTAAAGACAAGAAAAAGTAAATTGAAGAAATAAATATTAGCAAAAAAGGAGTATAACTTTTGGGTTTATCAAGATAGTGAGATACTCTATCTGGTTGCTTTCAGATAATACTTACCTCATCTCTTCCACATATCACTTTTCTATTTTTTAACCTGTTACCTACTGCTAATTAAATTGATTATTATTGCATAATACTACAGTTTTAGATCTGGTATTGCTAATTCCTTTTATTCCTAATGTTCTAAAATTATTATTTCCCTTGATATGCTTGGTCTTTGTTACTGCAGATGATTTTGTCTAGATCTAAAAAATGACCCTTGGAAAGTTTGATATGATACTCAAGCTGCAAATTAAATTAGATAGAATCACCAATTTTATTATGGCATAAGCAAACCCATCAGTAATTATTGTCTCTTCAGTCATGTAAGGTCTTACTTTATTTCTGTTCAAAGTGTTTTGTAGCTGCATTCACATATACTGAGGATGGTTTTTTTTTTTGTTGTTGAACTCAAAGATATTTTACATATTCTGTATTTATTTTCAACCAGGTTTATTTTTCTATTTTTTTCTGTTCAAATTTCTTATCAGTATACAGAAAGGCTAAAGATTTTGTGGTTTTCTTTTATATCATATGACCTTATTTAAGCTACAGTTTCAATTAATTTTTTTTCTTGAATCTCTAGGCTGACATCAGTAAATCTAAGCAAAATGCTATAATGTGTGTATATAGCTTGTCTTCTATGAATATCAAAAAAATTCACAAAATATTTTGGTGTAACTCCCTCTTTACTTTGGAAGCAATACTAAATTTATTTAGGAGGAATATGCTAGTGGGTTTAAGATCATATAAAGCTATAAGGAGCTTTAATTGTCTTCCTGAAAGATGCCATATTTTGTATCAATAATTCTTGACATTTTTATATTAGTGATCTTTTAAATAGAGAAGTTTTCCATATAGTTATCAAATACTTTTGTGTTCTTATTATATTTGTGTCTATTTTATATAGTTGAAATACACAGATGAACCATTAATGTAGAGCTCATTGGAGGGCTTTGTGAAAATAAAGGCAACATAGATTTTATTAGTCAAAAGACTAAAAGGGTGACTTTTTCAACAATCACCAAGTCAATAACAAGTTGTTCAGGACATATCTTTTTTGCTACTTAAGAGATCTATTATTTTCTTTTTCATTTTTAAGGTAATTAATAAGTATTTATTGACTGACTTTAAGATCATCTAAATAGTATCTTGATAACCAGCATTGAATTATTCTGACATAACTATTATTTTCCCTATTTGAAAATTGTATGTAAACAATTAGACAATATCTCTATCTCATTTTATACATAGTTTTCAGCTTTTAGATATCTCATCCCTGTCTGTTTCTTCTTTCATCTTTCTTCCTTTTTGTCTTTTTCATCTGACTTTAATTTATTCTTTCACTTTTTTTAAATAAAATATTTGTGCTTCAGTCTGCACCCACAGTTCATCTATTCTTTCTCTGGAAGAAGTTAATATTTTTCATCATGAGTCCTTTGGAATTATTTTAGATAATTATATTGATCAGAATAGCTGTCCTTTGCAGTTGGATCACTGTTACAATATTTACTGTGAACCTTGTTCTCTTGGATCTGCTCACGTCATTTAGCATAAGTATATATAAGTCTTCCCAAGTTCTTCTGAAAACATCCTGTTTGCCATTGCTTATGGAACACTAGTATTCCATCACAATCATATAGTGCAACTTTATCAGCCACTCTCTAATGGATAGGCATCTCCTTAGTTTCCAGTTCTATGCCAGTGAAAATGAACTCCTACAAATATTTTTGCACATGTAGACCATTTTCATTTTCCTTTGAACTTTTTGTAGTATAGATATAGTAGTGTTATTGCAGAGTCAAAGGGTACAAACAGTTTTATAGACCTTTGGGGATAATTTCAACTTGTTCTTCAGAATGGTTGAATCAGTTCACAGCTCCACAAACAGGGCATTAATGTTTTAATTTTCCCACATCCCCTCTGACGTTTGTCATTTTCCTTTACTGTCCTATTAGACAATGTGATGTGTAAAACGTGGTATATCACAGTTGGTTTAATTTTCATTTCAATTAGGAATACCTGAGTACAAATCCGACCTCAGACACTTAGTAGCTGTGTAACCCTGGGCAAGTCATTTAAAGTATTTATGTCAGTTCCTCAATCTGTAAAATGATTTAGAGAAGGAAATGGCAAATACTTCAGTATCTTTTCTAAGAAAGCCGCAAAGAGTTAGAAATGACTGAAAAATGACTTAACAACATCAACAAAAAATCAATAGTGATTTGGAGCATTTTTTATATGGCTATAGCTATATGAATTCTATAGCTTTGATTTTTTTCTTCTGAAAACTGCATGTTCATATTCTTTGGCCATGTAGAAATTAGGGAATAACTTTTGTTTTTATAAATTTGACTCAGTTACCTTTATATTTCAGAAATGAGCCCTTTATCAGAGAAACATGCTTTAAATTTCTCCCTGCCCCTGACTATTTCCTGCTTTCCTTCTAATTTTGATGGTATAGTTTTCTGTAATGTAATCAAACGTTTACATTTTACAACCCATAATGGTCTCAATCTCCTTTTTGATCATAAACTCTTCCATTACACATAGATCTGGCAAGTACATTTTTTTGATGATCCCCTAATTTATTATGTATTTTAATTAATTATTTAATTTATTTTTAGTTTTCAACATTCACTTCCATGAGATTTTGAGTTAAAACTTTCTTCCCCTCCCTCAAATAGTATGCTTTGATATGCATTTAGACTCCAAACTTCTTTCTCTGGAAGTGGATAGTATTTTCCATTGTGAGTAGAAAGTTACAATGTTCTCCTGGCTCTGCTCACTTCATGAAATATCAGCACTTGTAAGTCTTTCTGGGCTTTAGTGCAGTCTTCCTGCTCATTATTTCTTATGGAATGATAGTATTCGATTATATTCACATACTACAGCTTATTCAGCCAATCCCCAATTGATGGACATCCCTTCAATTTCCAATTCTTGACCAACCACAAAAACAGCTGCTATAAAAATTTTTGTACATGTGGGCCCTTTTCCATATTTTTATAGTGTTTTTGGGTTTCTGTCCATGTAGTGGTATTGTTGCATATATGTATGATGTGGTACCTTGGAGTTGTTTTAATTTACATTTTTCTAATCAATTGTGATTTAGAGTATTTTTATGTGACTATAGGTAGCTTTAATTTCTTCATCTGAAAACTATCTGTTCATATTCTTTGACCATTTATCAGTCAGAGAATGACCTGTATTTTGGTAAATTTAACCCAGTTCTCTAAATATTTTAGAAATGAGGCCTTTATCGGAGATAATGGCTATAAAAACTGTTTCCAAGATTTCTGCTTCCCTTCTAATCTTGGTTGCATTGGCGTTGCTTGTGCAAACTTTTGAATTCAATGTAACCAAGATTATCAATTTTGAATTTCATAATGTTCTCTGTCTCTTGTATGGTCAGAAATTCTTCCCTTCTCCACAGATGTGACATATAAACTATTACTTGCTCTCTGAGTTTCCTTACATTATTATCTTTTATATCTAAATCACGTACCAATTTTAACTTTATCTTGGTATGCAGAGTAAGATCTTGGTCTGTGTCTAGTTTCTGCCATACTATTTTTCAGTTTTCCCAGCAGTTTTTGTTAAATAATGAGTTCTTATCCCAGAAGCTAGAGTCTTGGCTTTATCAAACAGTAGATTACTATAATCATTGACTACTATGTCTTGTGTACCTAACCTATTCCACTGATCCACCACTCTTTTTCTTAGCCAGTACCAAGTAGTTTTTATGAATGCTGTTTTATAATACAATTTAAGATTTGGTATGCAAGGCCACCTTCCCTATTTCTTTTCATCAATTTCTTTGATATTCTGGACCTTCTGTTCTTCCAGATGAATTTTGTTATTATTTGTCTTAGCTCTATAAAATATTTTTGGTAGTTTGATGAAATAAGTTACTTTGTGTTTAATTGTCATTTTTATTATGTTAGACCAGCCTACCCATGAGCAATTGATGTCTTTCCAGTTATTTAGATCTGACTTTATTTGTGTTAAAATTATTTTATAATTGTGTTCACATAGTTCTGGGGCTTGTTTTGGCAGGTAGACTCCCAAATATTTTATAATTCCTACATTAACTTTAAATGGAATTTCTCTTTCTATCTCTTGCTGTTGGGCTTTGTTAGTAATATATAGAAATTCCAATGATTTACTTACGTGGGTTTATTTTGTATCCTGTAACTTTGCTAAAGTTGTTTGTTACTTCAAATTGTTTTTCACTTGATTGTCTAGGATCTCCTAAGCATACCATCATGTCACTTGAAAAAAAATGGTTTCTTTCTTCCTTGCCTGTTCTAATTCCTTCAATTTCTTTTTTTTCTTTTATTGCTAAAGGTAATATTTTTAATACAATATTGAATAGCAGTAGTCATAGTAGACAATCTTCCAATCTTATTGGAAACTCTTCTATCTTATCCCCATTACATAGCATATGTGCTGATGATTTTAAGTACATCCTACTTATCATTTTAAGGAAGAATCCATTTATTCCTATGCTCTCTAGTGTTGTTAATAGGAATAGGTGTTGTATTTTGGCAAAAGCTTTTCCTGCATCTATTGAGATAATCATATGGTTTCTCTTAGTTTTGTTGTTGATATGTTCAATTACATTGATAGTTTCCCTAATGATGAACCAGCCCTGTATTTCTGGTAGAAATCCTACTTACTCATAGTATATTATTCTCATGATAAGTTGCTGTAATCTTTGTGCTGATATTTTACTTAAAATTTTTGCATCTATATTCATTAGGAAAATTGATCTATAATTTTCTTTCTCTGTTTTGACTCTTCCCTGTTTAGGTAATAGTACCATATTTGGGTCATAAAAAGAATTTGGTAGGACTCCTTCTTTGCTTATTTTCCTAAATATTCTATGAAGTATTGGAATTAATTCTTCTTTAAATGTTCGATAGAATTCACATGGAAATGCATCTGGCCCCAGAGAATTATTCTTTGGAAGTTCATTGATAGCTTGTTCAATTACTTTTTCTGAGATGGGTTTATTTAAGTATTTTACTTGCTCTTTTGTTATCTGGGCATTTTATACTTTTTGTAAGTATTCATCCATTTAACTATGATTGATTGTCAAATTTATTGGCATACAGTTTGGCAAAATAGTTCCTAATTATTGTTTTAATTTACTCTTCATTAGTGAAGAATGGTGAATTTGCCCTTTTCATTTTGATGCTGGTGATTTGATTTTCTTCTTTCTTTTTTAAATCAAATTAACCACAGGTTTATATATTTTATTGGTTTTTTCATAAAACCAACTCTTAGTTTTATTTATTAGTTCAATAGTTTTCTTAATTTCAATATTATTAATCTCACCTTTGGTTTACAGTGTTTCTAATTTGCTATTTAATTGAGGATTTTTAATTTCTTCTTTTTTGTTGCATTGATCTCCCTTTTGTCTATTTTATGCATGTAAGCATTTGAAGATATAAAACTGCCCCTAAGAACTGCTTTTGCTGCATCCCATAAGTTTTAGTATGTTGTCTCATTATTGTCATTCTCTTGATGAAATTATTGACTGTTTCTCTGATTTGTTGTTTGACCTACTCATTCTTTGTGATTAGATAATTTAGTTTCTGATTAACTTTTAGTCTATCTTTCCATGTCCCTTTGTTACATATAATTTTTATTGCATCATGATTACAGTAACTTTATTTGTATTTGAAGATCAGATTTTCTGTTCAGCTCTGGTCTTTTCATCAGGAATGATTGAATGTCCCCAATTTTATTGCATGTCCATCTTTTCCCCTGAAAGATTATGCTCAATTTTTCTGGGTAACTGTGGTAGTAATCCAAGCTCCCTTTGCTTGTGGAATATCATATTCCCAGCCCTCTTATCCTTTAATGTAGAAGATGTTAAGCCTTGTGTATTCCTGCCTGTGGTTCCACAATATTTAAATTGTTTCTTTCTGGCCGTTTGCTGTTATTGTCCCCCTGATAAATCTGGAATTTGGCTGTGATATTCTTTGGAGTTTTCCTTTGGGGTTCTCTTTCAGGAGGCAATCAGTGGATTCTTTCAATTACTATTTTATCCTCTAGTTCTAGGATATCAGAGCAGTATTCCTTGATAATTTCTGGAAAGATGCTCTCCAGTCTCTTTTTGATCATGGCTTTCAGGTATTTTCCAGTTGAGTTGCTTTTCCAATGAGATATTTTATGTTTTCTTTTATTTTTCATTCTTTTGACTTTATTTGACTGATTCTTGATGTCTCATACAATTATTAACTTGCTCAATTCTAAGTTTTAGGGAATTATTTTCTTCAGGTAGCTTTCATACCTTCTTTTCCATTTAGCCAATTTTACTCTTTAAGGAGTTGTTTTCTTCAGTGGATTTTTATCCCATTTGGCCAATTACATTTTTTTAAAGGAATTGCTATATTTAGTCAATTTTTGTTCTTCCTTTTTCAAGATTTTGATTCTCATTTATATTCCCAATTTTCTTCTACCTCTCTTTTTTGACTTTTAAAATCTTTTTTGAGCTCTTTCAGGTAGATTTTTGGTCTTGAGATAAATTCATATTCCCCTTTGCTATTTTGGATGTAGATATATTGACAATATTGTCCTATTCTGAGTTAGTGTTTTGATATTTCCTGTCACCATATTAATTTTCTATGGTCTATGTTCATTTTGCTTCTTCCTCATCTTGTTTGCCTGACTTTGGGCTTTTAAAATTGAGCTTTCTTCCTCAGGCATGGGGACACTGTCCCACACTTCTCATGCAGGGGCCAGGGTCATGGTTAGTCACTGTCCTTGAGCACTGGGGCCTCAGGTGCTGGCTGCTTGCTTCCTGTGCTGGAGTGGCCCATCATAATCATGCCTATTGTTGCCTGGTTTCTGGGGCTAGCAACTTGCCTTCTGTACTGTGGCTGGAGTCCTCACAGTTGACCTGCTGTGCCACTGCCTGATGAGCCAGGACAAAGAGGTCTCAGTTCCTGTATTGCCAATCATGGCAGCACATCTGAGGACTGCTGCTGTGAACAGTTTTAAGGGTCCAATCACATAGTGTAATGAACTTTCTACTTATTCATAAATAAACCAAGTACTGTTCAACTAAAGCGAAGCATAACATTCATAACATCCTTAAGCAAAAGATATCATTTAACATTCATATATCTCATAACCTAACATCTTTAAGCAAAGTATATCATTTAACATTTGTATATCTCATAATACTCAGTACATAATATATGTCATTGTCCACCCCTGAGTTACAATAAGAACATCACACTCCATTGTATGTATCTTCACATCCAGTAAGAATATCACACTCCATCGTATACATCATTGCATCCTCAAATCATTTATTTACACAGCAAGGGGTGCCAGTCTAGGGTCTTACCTAGCACAATACATTTTTAATCATTACCAGGTGTCCAAGCAAAGTTCTCTTTTCATCTTGACCCTAGGGCTACTTTCAAGTCCCACATCTCTTCTTCTGTGGGCTGACCACTCCCGACTCTCATGTGGAATCACCAGTAGGCAGCTCTTTGCTCCTGCTCCAGATTTTAGCTCATGGGGACTGCTCCCCTCAAACTCTTCTGGCTCTTGCACAACAACAGGCTGCAGAAGCTGCCTGCAGCTTCTCTCCCTGTGAAAACAAAACCTAACAGAGCAACAACACATACTACCAGCAACATCATCCCAGTTTACCCTCAGTGGCCAGAGGCCTCATGTCAACAGCTCAGTTCACTTTAACAGTTTCTCTTCTCTCTTAGAGGCCTCCTCAGTGCTCTTGGAGGCTCTCCTCTTTTTAAGTTCCCTCTTAGCTTCTTCTTCTTCTTCTTCTTCTTCTTCTTCTTCTTCTTCTTCTTCTTTTTCTTTTTCTTCTCTTCATTCTTCTCAATGCTGACAGCTCTCTTGATGTCTTCTCTTCAGTGCCCTCACTATGTCAGCTTCTCTTACACTCTGGACTCTCTTTATATACAATTCTAGCTGGCATCTGATTGGCTAGAGCCACACGTAAGTCTCTGATTGGCTGAAACTCATGTATATTTGATTGGGTAGAACTCAATGCACATTCAATCGAGCAAAAATCCAGCTTTTCTTGCTGTTACAGTTGCTTGTTTGTGTTATGGATAAGAGCCTTCTGCTCACTTAAACAGACACCACATGTGCTTAAATGTGCCCCCCATACACCTAAGTGAGACAGATCTTTCCTGAAGTTCTTCTAAGTTATCTTAAACTGGAAAATTGTTTCACTCTGTCTTTTTGTTGGTTCTATTGCTCCAGAATCTTTTTTCTGGCTCGATTTGACATTCTTTCTGAGGGAAGCTGAGGAGATCTCAGGTAACTTCCCAGTTTCTCCCAAACAACTTGGCTTTCTTTAGTTTTAATTCTTTTTTTTCCAAAGAAATTTCTTTTATTTATTTAATATTTTTAGTTTTCAGCATTGATTTTCACAAGAGTTTGAATTACAAATTTTCTCCCCATTTCTACCCTCCACCCTACTCCAAGATGGCATATATTCTGATTGTCCCATTCCCCAATCAGACCTCCCTTCTGTCAACCCACTCCCCCCCCCATCCCCTTTTCCCTTACTTTCTTGTAGGGCAAGATAGATTTCTATGCCACATTGCCTATATGTCATTTCTTACTTGCATGCAAAAAATTGTTTTTGAACATCTGCTTTTAAAACTTTGAGTTACAAATTCTCTCCTCTTTTCCCTCACCACCTACCCTCCCTAAGAAGGCAAGCAAATCAGCATAGGCCTTATGTATATCATTTTGTAAAATCCTTCCACAATACTCATGTTGTGAAAGACTAACTATATTTTGCTCCTTCCTCTCCTATCCACCTTTGTTCTGTTTTCTCCCTTGACTCTGTCCCTTTTCTAAAGTGTTTGCTTTTGATTACCTCCTGCACCTATCTGCCCTCCCCTCTACCATCCTCCTTTTTTATCTCCTTCCTCCTTCTTTCCTGTGGGGTAAGCTACCCAATTGAGTGTGTATGTTATTCCCTCCTCAGTTCAAATCCAATGAGAGCAAGATTCACTCATTCCCCCTTACCTGCCCCTTCTTCCATACCTACAGAACTGCTTTATCTTGCAACTTTTATGTGAGATAATTTACCCCATTCTATCTCTCCCTTTTACCCTCTCTCAATATATTTCTCTCTTATCCCTTAATTTTATTTTATATTTTTAGATATCATCCATTCATATTCAACTCACCCTGTGCCCTCTCTCTCTCTCTCTCTCTCTCTCTCTCTCTCTCTATCTATCTATCTATCTGTACATATGTATGTATATATGTATATTTCCTTCGGCTTCCCTAATACTGAGGTCTCATGAATTATACACACCATCTTTCCATGTAGGAATGTAAACAAAACAGTTCAACTTTAGCAAGTCCCTTATGATTTCTCTTTCTTCTTTACCTTTTCATACTTCTTTTGATTCTTGTGTTTGAAAGTCAAATTTTCTATTCAGCTCTGGTCTTTCGACTGAGAAAGCTTGAAAGTCCTCTATTTTATTGAAAATCCACATTTTGCCATGGAGCATGATACTCAGTTTTTCTGGGTAGGTGATTCTTGGTTTTAATCCTACCTCCACTGACCTCCAGAATATCATATTCCAAGCTCTTCAATCTCTTAATGTAGAAGCTGCTAGATCTTGTGTTATTCTGATTGTGTTTCCACAACACTCAAATTGTTTCTTTCTGGCTGCTTGCAGTATTTTCTCCTTGATCTGGGAGCTCTAGAATTTGGCAACAATATTCCTAGGAGTTTTCTTTTTGGGATCTTTTTCAGGAGGCAATTGTTGGGTTCTTTCAATTTCTATTTTACCCTCTGGCTCTAGAATATCAGGCAAGTTCTCCTTGATAATTTCTTGCAGATGATATCTATGCTCTTTTTTTTTTGACCATGGCTTTCAGGTTGTCCAATAATTTTTTAAATCATCTCTCCTGGATCTATTTTCTAGGGCAGTGGTTTTTCCAGTGAGATATTTCACACTGTCTTCCATTTTTTCATTCCGTTGGTTCTGTTTTCTAATACTTTGATTTCTCATCAAGTCACTAGCTTCTACTTGCTCCAATCTAATTTTTAAAGTAGTATTTTCTCCAGTGGTCTTTTGGAACTCCTTTTCCATTTGGCTAATTTTGCCTTTCAAGACATTCTTCTCCTCATTGGCTTTTTGGAGCCCTTTTTCCTTTTGAGTTAGTCTATTTTTTAAGGTGTTATTTTCTTCAGTATTTTTTTGAGTCTCCTTTAGGAAGTCATTGACTTGTTTTTCATGGTTTTCTTGAATCCTTCTCATTTCTCTTCCCAATTTTTCCTCTACTTGTCTAACTTGTTTTTCCAAATTCTTCTTGAGCTCTTCCATGGCCTAAGACCAGTTCATGTTTTTCTTGGAGGCTTTCGATGTAAGCTCTTTGACTTTGTTGACTTCTTCTGGCTCTAAGTTTTGGTCTTCATCACCAAAGAAAGATCCCAAAGTTTGACCCCGAATCTGAGTCCATTTTTGCTGCCTGGTCATGTTCCCAGAGAACTACTTGACCCTTGAGTTTTTTTCTTGGGTTATGCCTGCTTATAGAGTATAGAGCACTTTGTTTCTGCACAGCAAGCTCTGCCACACCAGCACTCCACCTCCCCCAAGAACCTCCAACCAGGACCATGACTCAGATCTGAGCAGGCTCTGCACTCCTGCTTGGATCTGCCACTTAATTCCTCCCACCAGGTGGGCCTGGGGCCAGAAGCAACTGCAAGTGTAGTTCTGTAGCTGCACCACTTCTGCTGTCCCCTGGGTGGTGGCTGAACCATGAACTCCTTTTACTCTGTCCCAGCAGCTTTTCCCACTAACCTTCTCTGTTGCCTTTGGTGTTTGTGGGTTGAGAAGTAGGTTTAGAAGTAACTGCCATAGCTCACTGATTCAGGGTGGTAGGGCCTGTTTTGCCTGGCTTCCAACCAGGTCCAGATTCAGCCCACACTGGGCTCTGCTCTGCTCCCAGCTCCATGCACAGTAGACCCAGCGACCATCCAGGCTGTCCTGGGCTGTAGCCCTCCTTCCCTCTGCCATTTCATGGGCTCTGCAGGTCTAGAATTTCTTCAGAGCCATTTTTATAGGTGTTGGGAGGGTCCTGGGGAAGATCTTTAGGCCAGTCCCTGCTTTCCAGCCTCCATCTTGGTTCCACCACCCCTTTAGTTTTAATTCTTAATTCAATAGATTATTTTCTTTCAATTTTATTAATCCATGCTTTTATTTTTGGGATTTCTATTTTGTTTTTTAACAGGCAATTTTAAATTTATACTTTGCCTAGATTTTAGATACATGCCAAGTTCATTGATTTGTTCATTGTTTGGTGTACATGTTTTGCAATATACATCTTCCCCCAAGTACTGTTTTGTCTGCATCCCACAAATTATGTGTCGTCTTGTTGTCATTATCTTTATTGAAATTATTGTTTCAATTGTTCTTTGAATCACTTATTCTTTGGCTTTAGATTATCAGGTTCTAATTAACTTTCAGTCTATACTTTCACAGACCTCTATCGACTGTAATTTTACTGCATTATATTCTGAATATGATGCATTTAAAATTTCTGCTTTTCTCCATATATTTATAAGGTTTTTATGTCCTGAAATCAATTTTGTGAAAGTATCATGCACAGTGGATAAAATCTTCTCCAGGAATTTATGCTACTTACTTTTTAAGTAATTCTATTGAGTTCCATTATATCTAAAATTCTATTCTTGTTTATAGTTAGGTTTACCTCACTCTGAGAGAGGAAAGCTGGAGTCCCCTATTAGTATAATTTTATTATTTATTTTGTCCTATAACTCCTTCCGATTTTCCCTTAAGAATTTGTTGCTATGCCATTTGGTGCATATATGTTTAGTACTTATGCTACTTCATTATGTATGGTGCCTTTTAGCAAGATGCAATTTCCAGCCTATATCTTTTACTTAGATCTATTTTTGCTTTTGCTTTGTCTCAGATCATGATTGCTTTTTTTTTACTTCTACTGAAGCATAATAGATTCATTCTAGCCTCTTATTTTAAATTCTCTGTGTTTCTTTTTGTTTCAAGTATGTTTCTTGTAAACAACATATTGTTGGAATCTGTTTTGTAATGTATTCTTCTATCTGCTTCCTTTTTTACCAGAGAATTCATCACATTCATATTCACAGTTATGATTACTAACCGTGTGTTTCCCTCCAAGCTATTTTATTCTTTTTCTCATTTTTATTCAGTATTTTATTTTCCCCCAGTTACATGTAAAAAATAGTTTTTAACATTTGTTTTTAAAACTTTGATTTCCAAATTCTCTCCTTTCCTCTCTCCCCACACTCCATCATAAAAAATGAAACAATTCAGTATAGGTTATGCATATGTAGTCATGCAAAACATGCATATTAGTCATGTTGTCAAAGAAAACAGACAAAATACACAAGAAAAATATAGAAAGGTAAAAAAGTATGCTACATTCTGTATTCATACACCATCAGTTCTTTCTCAGGGGATGGATAGTATTTTTCATCATAAGATCTTCAGAGTTGTCTTGGATTATTGTATTGCTGAGGATCGCTAGATGATCATCTACGAATATTGTTACTTTGTACACAGTACATCTCACTTTGCATCAGCCCATGCAAGTCTTTCCAGGTTTTTCTGAGAGCATCCTGATCATCATTTCCTAGAGTACAATTGTATTCCATCACAATAACATACCACAGCTTGTGCAGCCATTTCCAAATTGATGGGCATCCCCTCAATTTCTTGTTCTTTATCCCAAGAAAAGAGCTGCTATAAATACTTTTGTACATATAGGTTCTTTTTCTTTTTTTATCCCTTTTAGGATATGGACCTGGCACTGGTATTGCTGAGTAAAAGGATTTTACATGGTTTTATAGCCCTGTGGGCATTGTTCCAAATAGCTCCACAAAATGGTTGAATCAGTTCACAACTACACCACTGTCTCATTTTTCATAAATGCCCTCCAACACCTGTCATTTACCTTTTATGCCCTATTAGCCAATCTATTAGGTATAAGGTAGTACCTCACAATTGTTTAATTAGCATTTCTCCAATCTATAGTTAATTAGAGTATTTTTCATGTAGCTATAAATAGCTTCTAGTACTTCATCTGAAAACTGATCATGTCTTTTGATAATTTATCAATTAGAGAATGGCTCTTATTTTTATAAATTTTACTCAGTTCTCTATATGTTTGAGAAATGAGGCTTTTATAAGAAAAATTTGCCTCAAAATTTTTTCACAGTTACTATTGTTAACTGTATTTCCCTCCATCCTATTCCCCACCCCTTTATTCTGTTCTCTCTTTCCTTTCACCCTGTTCCTTCTCAAAAATGTTTTGCTTCTGACTACCCCTCCCTCAATACGCCCTCCCTTTTATCACTGTTATCTTATCCTCTTCCCTTCAGGGTAAGATAGATTTCTATGCCCAATTGACTGTGTTTTTTTTTCTTCGAGTCAATTCTAAAGACAGTAAGGTTTACTCATTCCCCCTGACCTTCTCTCTGTGGTAAAAGCTTTTTCTAGCCTCTTTTACATGAAACAATTTGCCCCATTCTACTTCTTCCTTTCTCTTTCTTCCAGTACATTTTTTCCTTAAACCCTTAATTTTATTTTTTAGATATCATTCCTTCATCATTACATTCACATCTGTGCCCTGTGTCTATATATACTCCTTCTAAATATCCTAATAAGGAGAAACATCTTATGAGTTACATATATCATCTTCTCATCTAGGAATGTAAACAGTTTAACCTTATCAATTCCCTCCTGATTTTCCTTTCCCGTTTACCTTTTTGTGCTTTTCTTGAGTCTTTTATTTGAAAGTCAAATATTCTATTTAACTCTGGTCTTTTAATAAAAAAATGCTTGAAAGTCCCTTATCTCATTGAGTATCATTTTTCCCCTGAAGGATTATATTCAGTTTTGTTGGATAGTTGATTCTTGGTTGTGATCCTAGCGTTTTTGCCCTCTAGAATATTATATCCCAAGCCCTCCCATCCTTTATGTAGAAACTGCTAAACCTTATATTTTTCTGACTGTTACTCCATAATACTTGAATTGTTTCTTTCTGGCTGCTTACAGTATTTTCTCCTTGCCCTGGGAACTCTGGAATTCAGCTATAATCTTCCTGGCAGTTTTCATTTTGGGATGTTTTTCAGGAGGTGATCAGTGGATTCTTTCAATTTTTATTTTCCCCTATGATTTTAGAATATTGGGTCATTTTTCCTCGATAATTTCTAGAAAGATGATATCTAGGTTTTTTATTTTTTTTTTGATCATGGCTTTCAGGTAGTCCATTACTTTTTTAAATCATCTGTCCTGGATCTATTTTGCAGATCAGTTGTTTTTCCAATAAGATATTTCACATTATCTTCTATTTTTTCATCCTTTTGTTTGTGTTTTGTTATTTCTTGATTTCTCATACATAGCTTCCATTTGCTCCATTCTGATTTTTATTTTTTTTATTTTTGTCTTTTATTTATTTGTTTGTTTTTAGTTTACAACATTCACTTCTATAAAATTTTGAGCTCTAAATTTTGTCCCCCTCCCTCTGCTCCCTCTTCTTTAAGAGACAATCTGATATAGGCTGTACATGTACAATCATATTAAACATCTTCTACATTAGTCTTGTTGTAAAACAAAAAAGAATTCAAACCAAAGTGAAAAAGCACAAGAAAAAAGAACCAAAAAACAAGAGCAAATGGTATTCTTCAATCTGCATTCAGACTCTATAGTTCTTTCTCTGGATATGGGTAGCATTTAAAATCATGACGCTTGGAATTGTTGTAGATCTTTCTATTGCTGAGTAGAGTTAAGTCTGTCAAAGCTGGTCATCATGCAATGTTGCTGTTACTGTGTACAATGTTCTCCTGGTTCTGTTCCCCTCAATCATCAATTCATATAAATCTTTCCATGTGTTTCTGAAGTCTGCAGGCTAATCATTTCTTACAGCACAATAGCATTCCATTACATTTATATACCACAACTTCTTTAGCCATTCCCTACTTGATGGGCATCTCTTGAATTTCAAATTCTTTGCCACCACTAAAAGAGCTGATATAAATATTTTTTGTACATGTGGGTCCTTTTCCCATTTTTATAATCTTTTTGTGATATAGACCACATAGTGGTACTGTGGTAGTGTTGCATCAAAGGCTATGCAAATTATTATAGCCCTTTGAGCATAGTTCCAAATTATTCTCCAGAATGGATCAGTTCAAACTCCAGCAATGCATTAGTATTCCAATTTTCCCAAATCTTCTCCAACATTTATCGTTTTCCTCTTTTGCTGTATTAGCCAATCTCATATATGTGATGTGGTACCTCTGAGTTGTTTTGATTTGCATTTCTTTAATCAATAGTGACTTAGAGTAGTTTTTTCATATAAGTAGAGATAGCTTTAGTTTCTTCATCTGAAAACTGTCTGTTCATATCCTTTTACCATTTATCAATTGGGGAATGACTTGTATTCTTACAAATTTGACTCAATTCTCTATATATTTTAGAAATTAGGTCTTCGTCAGAGACCGACTGCAAAAATTGTTTCCCAGCTTTCTGCTTCCCTTCTAATCTTTGTTGCATTGCCCTTGTTTATGCAAAACTTTTTTATTCAATGTAATCAATATCATCCATTTTTTATTTCATAATGTTCCCTATCTCTTGCTTGGTCAGAAATTCTTCCCTTCTTTAGAGATGTGACAGTTAACTATACCTTGCTTTCCTAATTATCTTATAGTATCAATCTTTATGTCTAAATTGTTTACCCATTTGGACTTTATATTGGTATACAGAATAAGATCTTGGTCTATGCCTAGTTTCTGCCATACTATTTTCTGGTTTTCCTGGCAGTTTTTTTTTTTTAATACTGAGTTCTTGTCTCAGAAGCTGGAGGCTTTGGCTTTATCAAACAGTAGATTACTATAGTCATTGACTACTGTGTCTTGTGTACCTAACCTATTCCACTGATCCACCACTCTATTTCTTAGCCAGTATCCAAGTAGTTTTGATGATTGCTACTTTATAATACAATTTAAGATCTGGTGTGGCTAGGCCACCTTTCCTAGAATTTCTTTTCATTAATCCCCTTGATATTCTGGACCTTTTGTTCTTCCAGATGCATTTTGTAATTATTTGTTCTAGCTCTATAAAATATTTTTTGATATTTGGATTGGTATATTAATAAATATATAAATTAATTTAGGTAGAATTGTCTTTTTCTAAAATATTAGCTTTGCTTATCTAAGAGCAGCTGATGTTATTCCATTTATTAGGATCTGACTTTAATTGTGTGAAAAGTGTTTTGTAATTGTGTTCATATAGGCCCTAGGTTTGTCTTAGCAAGTAGACTCCCAAATATTTTACAGTGTCTACAGGAACTTTAAATGGAATTTCTCTTTCTATCTCTTGCTGTTGGGCTTTGTTAGTAATGTGCAGGTATGCCAAGGATTTATGTGGGTTTATTTTATATCCTGCAACTTTGCTAAAGCTGTGTATAATTTCAAGTAGTTTTTTACTTGATTCTCTAAGATTTCTTCCAAGAAGAGCTTATTTTTGGGCTTAAAGTTAGGGCATGTTACTGTTTGAGGTTTTGGATGTGGGTCTATTGACAATGTTTCTGTTTTCATCCACCCTGTCTCCATAGTAAGAATCTATGGTCATTATCTGTTTCTGCTTTTTGCTCATATTGTTTGCCTAATTCCTGGCTTTTTAAGTTGAGCACTCACCTTTCTCAGGATTAGGGTAGTTGAAGGGAATATACAAATATATAGACAGAGGTCACAGGGTGAGTTGAATATGAAGGGATGATATCTAATAAATAAAATCAAGGGGTGAGAGGAATATATTGGGAGAAGGATAAAGGGAGATATAGAATAGGGTAAATTATCTTGAATAAAAGAGGTAAGAAAAAACTATTATAATGGAGGGGAAGAGTGGGAGGTGAAAGGGAATGAGTGAACCTTACTTTCATCAGATTTGGATTAAGAAGGGAATAACATACACACTCAATTGGGTGTCTTACCCTACAGGAAAGTGGAGGGAAAAGAGATAAGGGTAGGATGATAGAAGGGGGGCGTATTTGAGGAGGGCGTAGTCAGATGTAAACACTTTTGTAAAGGTAAAAGGTTCAAGGAGACAATAGAATAAATGGAGGGTGGGATAGGATGGAGGGAAATACAGTTTGTGACAACATGACTGTTATGGAAGTGTTTTGCATAATTATATAGGTATAACCTATATTGAAATGCTTGCCTTCTCAATGAAGGTAGGTGGAGAGGGACTAAGAGACTCAAAATTTTAATACAAATGTTAAAAATTATTTTTATGTGCAACTGGAAAATCAAATATACCCAGGCAACAGGGTATAGAAATCCATCTTGCCCTACGAGAAAGTAAGAAGGAAAGGGATAAGGGGAGGGTTGGTGATGGAAGGGAGGGCAGACTGGAGAAAGGGCTAATCAGAATGCATGACATCTTAGTGGGGAGGAACAAAGAGATGGGGAGAAAACTACAACTATATAAATTGATATTAAAAAATAAAGTTGAGCTCTCATGCTGGAGCACAGGGGGAACTGACCCAAGCTTCTTTTGCAAAGGGCCATGGGCCTGATCACTTGCTTTTTGTGTTGGGGTGTCAGGGTACAGCTTGTCACTGTAAGGGTGTGACAGCTTATCTGATGTTGAGCTGGGGTCAGCAACACTGAATGTTTTGATGTAAAGGGGATGTTGCCCCAGGAAAATGGCTGCTCTGATGCACCAGAAAGTTTGTTTACTGAAGGACACCCACCTGCCTGGAATTGTGCTTCCTGGAGTTGCGTTGATATACCAGGAGGTTTTGCTGCTGGAGTCTACCGTTTCCTCTACCTATGCCAAGACACTTGGGGTGTCCTGATTTTGGTACTTGCCTCCTCCACTCCCCTAGGGTTCTAGATGTCTTGCTGGTTTTTTGAGGTGGGGCTTGCCACTGGCTTGCTGGGACACCTCCTGTCCTATACTGCTACATTTCTACCAGAGTAAGAGGGATCTTTACTTTTTTTTGTATTTTATTTTAATTTATTCTTGACATGTTTGGTTTTCAGCATTGATTTTCACAGGCGTTTGAATTACAAATTTTCTCCCCATTTCCTCCCCTCCCCCCACTCCAAGATGGCGTACACTCTGGTTGCCCTATTCCCCAGTCTGCCCTCCCCT
>CM053624.1:235605353-235626376 GCA_028646595.1 Phalanger gymnotis | reverse complement strand
ATGGGGGCACGGAGGGGAGGGCAAACTGGGGAACAGGGCAACCAGAGTGTATGCCATCTTGGATTGGGGGGGGGTGGAAATGGGGAGAAAATCTGTATTTCAAACGCATGTGAAAATCAATGCTGAAAACTAAACATATTAAAAATAAATTTAAAAAAAAGAAGGCAAAAGCAGGAATAATGAAACTATAACAGTCTCCCACAAACCTGTGTTACATTTTCTGACTAATGTACTTGCTAACCTTATGAGAGAATGGGTACATGTTCACAGAAATTTCTCAGTGGGGCACATGAGAGAAGGAACCTATGTGCCCAGGACTACTTACCTCTCTAGACTGAAGGCCTGAATAATGGTGGTCTCTTTTAGGAAAGACTATGTACCATATATCTACAGGTTCTCTTTTGTGCTTTACTGTGAGATAAGCCCCATTTCTAATGGTCTCGGGTGACTGAAGCAGTGTTCAGCTCATTCACTTAAGCATCAGCATTACATATTTCCAGGAAAACATCAGCTTAGCCCCAAGGTATGCAGCTTTCCAAGGCTGTTACCTAAGCTGGGCACCAAAGCAGAAGTGTTAAGCCTATTTCAGTGGCAACCACTTGCTTTAAATTGAAGAATTGAAAAGTTATTCACATCTGCTCTTTGGACTCTGAGAAAATTTTCTCTAGAGAGGGCAGTAGAAGGCGATGGAGTAAATCCTTTTAGGAGTTTCCCCTTTCTGAGGCTGGAGCCAGCTCTCCACTCAGTAGCAGGATCTTTTTACCTCCAATCAACTCTCAGAGCATTTGCAAATGTTTTATTTCTTCTTTCAGCCCTTAAGCTCTAGGTACATCTAAAATGCTACAAGCTTGCCATTTCTTCTTACAGAAATGTGGTTCTGCTTCCTCCAACAAACTCTAATGAGTAGTGAAAACTGCTGGTTGGACTTCAGTTATTTCTTTTGCTTGACTCTTTCCCAATAAGCCATTCATCTCAATTCTCTGATTTGAATGTTTCAAAAAACAAGGGCTAATCCCTGCACTCAGTGTTTCTTACAAATGCCGTTATGTTTTGTGTTTTCTTTTGTTTTGTTTTCATTTCCTTGCCCTCAGCCCAGTTTATGAGATTTTAAAAGGTACTCAGAAAGTAATGATAAAATGATAACTATTGCCTCCCAGGTTTGTTGTGGGGATCAAAGGACGTAATAAGTTGTAAAGCATTTAATACAATGCCTGACACATAGTAAATGTTATCATTGTTACTATTAGGAGTAGTAGTAGTAGTATTTATATAATAATTATAAATGCTATCTATATAAATGATGTTAGTACTACTATTATTATTTCATTTTTATTAATTAATTCATTGTTTACTTTTTAATATCCAAGTCCTCAAGATTTTGAGTCCCAAATTTTCTCCCTATCTCTCCCCTCTTGCCACCCCAAAACAGCCTGTATTCTTATTTCCCCCTGCCCCAATCTGCCCAAACTTCTATCACTGGAGAGTCCTGCCATTATCTTATCCTCTTCCCTTCTGTTTTCCTGTAGGCAAGACAGATTTCTGTATCCATTGCCTGCATATTTTATTTCCCAGTTGCATGTAAAAATAATTTTTAACATTAGTTTTTAAAATTTTGAGTTCCAAATTCTCTCCCTTCCTGCCTCCCCACCAACCTTTGTTGAGAAGGTAAGTAATTTGATATAGGTTATACATGTGTGTGGGATGAAAAACCCTCACCAATTAAAAAAAATGTTAATTTTTAATAAGGAGCCATCTTAGGGTGGGAACACAAATAGAATTTAATTCAATTCTCACGAGAATAGGGAGTCCTCTGCCTGAACAGAACTAACAAGGGGAGGTCCTATACAAGGAGCTAAGCATCAATAATTATACCTAACAGCAAGAGAATTTCCACTCACCTCTGACCCTTCTCACCATTGGCTGAGAGGTGGGCTTACAATCTGAGCACGAAAATCTAGACAAAGAACGAGGAAATCAAGGCACAGAAACTCCACTTCCTATTCCCTTAGTTAATGATTATAACTGAGGTGACATCTATAAATCTGAAGAAGGAGAATTAGGATAAGGGGAGGGGGAGACCCTCTCCATTCTTCCACAGTACTTTTATGGTAAAGGAAAGCAGGTCACAGTGACCCTATTCTTACTAAGCAAATCTTTAAACCAGAACCCAAGAAAGAACAAAAAGTTTCAGGGTAAACTTTGCCAGAGGCTGAGCAATCAGACTCTCACAAACTCAGAAGAATTTTCCACTTCCCTATTTCCCTATTTCTTGGTTTTTAAACATTTCTAAGTATAGATAGGAATAGACATAGATATACATTTATACATATATATATTCCCAGTGATGTCTTCACATTTTATTTTCTTACTACCTCACACACATGCAAAACACTTTTATTATAGTCATGTTGTAGAAGACTAAGTATATACCCCTCCATCCTATCCTGCCCCCCATTTCTTCTATTTTTTCCTTTGACCCTGTCCCTCCTCAAAAGTGGTTGCTTCTGATTTCTCCTTCCCCCAATGTCCCCTCCCTTCTATCATCCCCACTTCTATTAACCCTTCCCCCTAATTTCTTGTAGGGTAAGATAGATTTCCATACCCAAGTGAGTATGTATGTTATCTCCTTAAGCCAAATCCACTGAGGTTAAGGTTCACTTATTCCCTCTCTCCTCCCCTCCTTCCCTTCCACCATAAAAGCTTTTTCTTGTATCTTTTATGTGAGATAATTTACCCTGTTCTACATCTCCCTTTCTCCCTCTCTCAGTACATTCTTCTCTCTCACCCCTTAGATTTATTTGTTAGATATCATTCCTTAACCTTCAACTCACCCTGTGCCCTCTATCTATCTATCTATCTATCTATCTATCTATCTATCTATCTATCTATCTATCTATCTGTCTATCTATCTATCTGTCTATCTATCTGTCTATGTTCCCTCCAACTACCCTAATACTGAGAAAGGTCCCATGAGTTACAAATGTCATCTTTCAATGTTAGAATGTAAACAGTTCAATTTTAATCAGCTCTTTATAATTTCATTTTCCTATTAGCTTTTCATGCTTTTCTTGAGTCTTGTATTTAAACATCAAATTTTCTATTCAGCTCTGGTCTTTCTATCAAGAATACTTGAAAATTTTCTATTTCATTGAATGCCCATTTTTCTGCAGAGGGTTACATTCAGTTTTGCTGGGTAGGTGATTCTTGGTTTTAATCCTAGCTGTTTTGACATCCAGAATATCATATTCAGAGCTCTATGATCCCTTAAGGTAGAAGCTGCTAGATTTTGTGTTATCCTGATTGTGTTTCCACAGTACTTGAACTATTTCTTTCTGGCGGCTTGCAATATTTTCTCCTTGAACTTGGAACTCTGAGATTTGGCTACAATATTCCTAGGAGTTTTCCTTTTAGAATCTATTTCAGGAGGTGATCAGTGGATTATTTTAATTTCTATTTTACCTTTTGGTTCTAGAATATCAGGACTGTTTTAATTGAGAATTCCTTGTAAGGTGTTGTATAGGCTCTTTATTTATCATGGCTTTCAGGTAGTCCAATAATTTTTAAATTATCTCTCCTGGATCTATTTTCCAGGTCTATGCTTTTTCCAATGAGATATTTCACATTGTCTTCTTTTTTATTATTCTTTTCATTTTTTTTGAGATTTCTTGATTTCTCATAGAGTCATTAGCTTCCATTTGCTACATTCTATTTTTTATTTTAATATATATTTTTTTTTATTTTTAGTTTACAACACTCATTTCCACAAGTGTTTGGGTTCCAAATTTTCTCTACTTCCCACTGTTCTCCTCAATCCCCCAAGATGGCATGTAATCCAATGTAGGTTGTACATATAGCTTCACATTGAACTTATTTACATAATAGTCCAGTTGTAATGAAGAAATATAACCAATCAAAAGAATCATGAGAAAGGAGAAATGAAACCAAAAAAGAAGGAAAAAAAGAGAGAAAAAAAATGTATGCCTCAATCTGCATTCAGACTGCATAGTTCTTTTTCTGGATGTGCATTGCTTTTTCCATCATGAGTCTTTCTGAGCTGTCTTTGAACCTTGCACTGATGAGAACAGTCAAGTCTATCAAAGTTAGTCCTTACAAATACCGTGTGTCTGTAATTGTGTATAATGATCTCCTCATTTTTCTCCCCTTACTTAGCATCACTTTATATAATTTCTTCCAGGTTATAGTGAAGTCTTTCTGCTCCTCATTTATTATAGCAAAATATTATTCCATTACATTCGTATATCACAATTTGCTTAGTCATCTCCCAAAGGAGGGGCATCCCCTTCATTTCTTTTTGCCACCACAAAAAGAGGTGCTATAAATATTTTTCTACATATGGGTTCCTTCCCCACTTGTATGATGTCTTTAGGATACAGCCCTAGAAGTGGTATTGCTAGGTCAAAGGGTATGCACACTTTTATAGCCCTTTGGGCATAGTTCCAAATTGCTTTCCAGAATGGCTGGATCAGTTCACAACTCTGCCAACAATGTTCCAATTTTTGGCATCCTCTCCAGTATTTATCATTTTTCTATTTTGTCATGTTAGCCAATCTGCCAGGAGAGATGTGGTACCTGAGAGTTGTTTTGATTTGCATTTCTCTAATCAACAGTAATTTACAGCACTTTTTCATATGACTGTAGAAGTCTTCAATTTCTTCCTCTGAAAACTGCCTGTTCATATCATTTGACCATTTCTCAATTGAGTGAATAACTTGTATTCCTATAAATTTGGCTCAATTCTCTGTATATTTTAGATATAATGCCTTTATCAGAGACACTGGATGTAAAGATTTTCTCCCAGTTTTCTGCTTCCTTCTTAATCTTGGTTGCATTGGCTTTGTTTATACAAACAATTTCGATTTAACAGAATCAAAATTATTCATTTTTCATTTTGTAATACTCCCTATCTCTTGTTGAGTCATGAATTCTTCCCTTTCCCATAAATCTAACAGGTAAACTATTCCTTACTCTTACAAATTGCTTATAGTATCAGCGTTTATTCCTAAATCAGGAACCCATTTTGACTTTATTTTGATACACAGTGTAAGATATTGGTCTATGCCCAGGTTCTGCCATACTGTTTCTCTGTTTTCTCAGCAGGTTTTTTTTTGAAATAGTGAATTCTTTGCCCAGAATCTGGATTCTCTGGGTTTATCAAAGAGTAGATTGCTATAGTTGTTGACTACTGCATCTTGTGTACCTAACTTATTCCACTGAACCACCACTCTGTTTCTTAGACAGTACCAAGTAGTTTTTATGAGTGCTGCTTTATAGTACAGTTTAATATCTGGTATGGCTAGACCACCTTCCCTAGCATTTCTTTTCATTAATTCCCTTGATATTCTGAACATTTTGTTCTTCCAGATGAATTTTGTTATTATTTTATCCAGTTATATAAAATAATTTTTTGGTAGTCTGATTGGTATGGCACTAAATAAATAAATTTTCTTAGGTAAAATTGTCATCTTTATTATATTAGTTCAGCCTAACCAGGAGCAATGGATGTTTTCCAATTTATTTAGATCTGACTTTATTTGTGTGGAAAATGTTTCAGAATTATATTCATATAGGCCCTGGGTTTGTCTTGGCAGATAAACTCGCAAATATTTTATAATTTCTACATTTACTTTAAATGTAATTTATCTTTCTATCTCTTGCTATTGGGCTTTGTTAGCAATATATAAGAATGCCAAGGGTTTATGCAGGTTTATTTTATATCCTGCAACTTTGCTAAAGCTTTTTATTGTTTCAAGTAATCTTTTACTTGATTCTCTGAGATTCTCTTAGTACATCATCATATCATCTGCAAAGAGTCATAACTTAGTTTATTCTTTGACTATTCTAATTCCTTCAATTTCTTTTCCTTCTCTTATTGCTGAAACTAATATTTCTAGTACCCAATTAATAATAAGAGTGATAATGGACATTCTTGTTTCACCCCTGATCTTATTGGGAATGCATCTAGCTTATCCCCATTACATATAATGCTTGCTGACAGTTTTAGGGAAATGCTGCTTAAAATTTTAAGGAAGATTCCATTTATTCCTATGCTTTCTAGTGTTTTTAATAGGAATGGGTGTTGTATTTTCTCAAAAGATTTTTCTGCATCTATTGAGATAATCACATGATTTTTTGATAGTTTCGTTTTTGATATGATCAATTATGCTGATAGTTTTCCTAATATTGAACCAGCCTTGCATTACTAGAATATATCCTACCTGGTCATAGTGTTTTGTTCTCATGATAAGTTGTTGTAATATTTTTGCTAATATTTTATTTAAAATTTTTGCATCAATATTCATTAGGGAAATTGGTAAACAAATTTCTTTCTCTGTTTTGACTCCTCCTGGTTTAGATATTAGTATCATATTTGTGTCATAAAAATAATTTGGTAGGACCCCTTCTTCACCTATTTTCCCAAATAGTCTATAAAGTTTGGGAATTAATTGTTCTTTAAATGGTTGATAGAAGTCACATGTAAAACCATTTGGCCTTGGAGATTTTTTTTTCCTAGATTTTGATGGCTTGCTCAATTTCTTTTTCTGAGATGGGGTCATTTTGGTATTTTATTTCCTCTTCTGTTAACCTGGGAAAATTATAGTTTTGTAAATATTCATCCATTCCCTAAGGTTGTCACATTTAAGGGCACATAATTAGGCAAAATAATTGATAAGTATTGTTTTAATTTCCTCTTCATTGGAAGTGGATTCACCCTTTTCATTTTTGTTACTGTTAATTTGGTTTTCTTCTTTCTTTTTTTTGAATCAAATTGACCAAAGGTTTATTGATTTTTTTTTCACAAAATCAGCTCTTAGTTTTATTTATTCAGTCAATAGTTTTCTTGATATCAATTTTATTAACCTCTCCTTTAGTTTTCAGCATTTCTAATTTGGTACTTAATTGAGGATTTTCTGTTTGCTCTTTTTCTAGCTTTTTCACAATGAGTTGTGTGCTCAATTCATTGTCCTTCTTTTTCTCTATTTTATTCATGTAAGCATTTAGAAATATAAAACTTTCCCTAAGACCTGTTTTTGCTGCATCCCATAAGTTTTGCTATGTTCTCTCATTATTGTTCTTCTCTTGAACGAAGTTATTAATATTTCTATGATTTGTACTTTGACCCACTCATTCTTTACAATAAGATTATTTAGTACCCAATTATTTTTTAGTTTATTTTGTCATGGTCCTTTATTACGAATAATTTTTATTGCATCATGATCAGAAAAAGGACACATTGACTATTTCTGCCTTTCTGCACTGAGGTTTTTATGCCATAGTACATGGTCAGTTGTTGAGTATGTGCCATGTACATCTGTGAAAAAGGTATATTCCTTTTTATCTCCATTCACTTTTCTCCAGAAGTCTATCATATCGACCATTTCTAAAATTCTATTCACCTCCTGAACTTCTTTCTTGTTTATTTTGAGGTTAGATTTATCAGGTTCAGAGAGGGGGAAGTTGAGGTCCCCCACTAATACAGTTTTGCTATCTTTTTGTTCCTCTAACTCCCTTAACTTCTCTGAGAATTTGGATGCTATACCACTTGGAACATATATGTTAAGTAAAGATGTTGCTTCATTGTCAATGGTGCCTTTTAGCATGTTATAGTGTCTTTCCTTACCTCTTTTAATTCAATCTATCTTTGCTTTTGCTTTGACTGAGATTAAGCTCGTTTCCCTTGCTTTCTTACTTTAGCTAAAGCATAATATATTCTATTCCAGCTTTTTACCATTGCCCTGTGTATGTCCCCCTCTTTCCAATGTGTTTACTGTAAACAACATATTGTAGAATTATGGTTTTAAATCCATTCTGCTATCTTCCTCCATTTTATAGGAGAGTTCATCCCATTCACATTCACAGTTATGATTACTATCTGTTTATTTTTCTCCATCCTATCTCCACCCCACCACCCATTAATGCTTTTATTTCTCCCTTCTCCCTTATGACACCCCTCCCTTATCTCACCCTTTTCCCCTTGCTACTTCTTTTCTCTCTTCTATCCACCCTCCTCTTTTCTTTTCCTTTTCCCCTCCAACTGTCTGTAGGACAAGTTTGATTTCTATACTTATCAGAGTATGTTATTGCCTCTTTGAACAAAACCCAATGATAGTAAAGCTCAAACATTGCTTTTCTCCCTCTCATTTTTCCCTCTATATTTTTTGTGCCACTTCATATAACATAATTTACCCTTTTCTACTTCCTCCTTACCTCTTCTCCCAGAACAATCTCTTTGTACCTCTTAATTACATTTTTTTATCATAACATCAGTTATTTTATACTGACAGCCCCAATCTATGTATATCCCATTCAATTATCATAATAACTGTGCCATTCCCAAGACTGACATATATATATATATATTTAACATATATAAATCAATATAATCGTATATAAGGATGTAAACAATTTTCCCCTATTGAATAACAGTTTTTCCCCCATTTACCATTTTGTGTATCTCTTGAGTGTTATACTTGAATATCAAATTTTCAATTGAGCTCTGACCTTTTCATCAGGAAGGTTTTATTGTAGAAACTGCAAGATCCTGCATGATCCTGACTGTCATTTGGTGATACTTGATTTGTTTCTCTCTGGATGCTTGCAGCATTTTCTCCTTGACCTGATAATTCTGGAATTTGGCTACAATATTCCTTGGATTTTTCAACTTAGGATCTCTTTCAGGGGGTGATTGGTAGATTCTTTTAATAGCTATTTTACCCTCTGATTCTAGGACTTCCAGACCCTTTTCCTTGATGATTTCTTGTAAGATACTGTCCAGGCTCTTTTTTTTCATCATGGCCTTTGGTAGACCAATAATTCTTAGATTATTGATCCTGGATCTATTTTCAGGGTCAATTATTTTCCCAATCAGATAGTTCACATTTTCTTCTATTTTTTCATTCTTTAGATTTTGTTTGACTGATTCTTGGTGTCTCATAGAGTCAATAGCTTTTACTCACCCAATTCTAATTTTTAGCACACTGTTTTCTTCATTTAGCTTCTGTATCTCCTTTTCCATTTGATTAATTTTACTTTTTGAGGAGTTATTCTGTCCAATTATATTCTAGACCTCCTGAACCATTTCACCAATTTAATTTTTAAAGATTTCTTCACTTTTTGACCTATCTAATTTGGTTTTTAAAATCCTCTTTGAGTTTTTCCAGGAATGCTTTTTGGGGCTGGAGATCAGCTCACATTCCCTTTTGTGGTTTCAGATGCAGGTATAGTGTCAAAGCTGTCCTCTCCTGAATGGCTATTTTGTTCTTCCCTATCTCCATAATAGGAATATATAGTCATTGGTTTTCTGGCCTGTTTTTTCATGGTGTTTTTTTTCCTGGCTTCTAACGTGGTACTCAGCTTCTGGAGCTCACTGGCTTTGTGGGCTGTGGCTTCTGGTTTCCAGAGGTGTAGGGGAGGGGTGGTCTGGCTGCTGGAAATCTCCTCTTCCCCTAAGGCTGCACTACAACTTAGATTGTCTCGGCAGTTGTCTGTGCTGGTGTCTGCCACTTCCCTTGGCTGTGCAAAGGCATGTCTGGGATCCTGGTGTTGATGATGCTGGCTCAACCCCACCTAGGGCTCAGGATCTCCCTCTGTTCTGCTGAGGTGGGGCCTGCTGTGATACCTCTCTTCCTGCACTAGTCTCCTTCCACCACCACAAGAAGGGTACTCTCCAGCTTCCCAAGCTACAAGACTACTGAAGCCCCGCTTCTGACTCCTCTATTTCAGGGTTTCTCCCGAGGGAGTATTATCTGGGTGAGGAAGAGAGAGATGAGAGCCATTTTACCTGGTCATCATGGGTCCCAGAAGTTCAAAAGGGTGAGTGTCAAACCTTTAGACTGTAGGCTGGAGACCTCAGGAGCAGTTGGGGCTGAGACCTCAGGCTCTGTTCTAGTGTCTCATATAGGTCCAACAGATTCCCATCTTAGGCCTGTTCCTGCTCCCTAGTTTTGTGTACCCAGTGCTCTCCTAGCCTAGCATGCTGGCTTGGTTCCTCTGCTGCTCCCATTTTGTGTGGTCTGGTCCCTGTTCTGTGCCCAGCGTTCCTGCCTCACTCAGTCCGCTAGTGGCTTCTAACTCTCTCAAATCTGCTCAGATTTGGTTTTTTTTGTAGATATCTGACTGAATTCGTGAGAAAGCTCTGGTAAGACTTTGTTTTCACACAGCCATCTTGGATCTGTCTTCCGCCTGCCCCCAAGTCTCCCATTCAAATTTTTAAGGAATTATTTTCTTAACTGAGCTTCTGTACCCCTTTTTTCATTTGGCCATTCTTCTCCTTACTGACTTTTTGGACCTCTTTTGCCATTTCAGTTAGTCTATTTTTCAGGTGTCATTTTCTTCAATACTTTTTTGGGTCTCCTTTAGCAAGCTGTTGACTTATTTTTCATGATTTTCTTGCATCACTCACATTTCTTTTTCCAATTTTTCCTCTGCTTCCTTTACTTGCTTTTCAAAATCCTTTTTGAGCTCTTCCATAGCCTGCAACCAATTCAGATTTTTCTTGGAGGTTTTGGATGTCAGAGCCCTGACTTTGTTGTCTTCTTCTGGTTGTATATTTTGATGTCCTTTGTCACCAAAATAAGATTCTATATTCTGAGATTTTATGCTGTATGCACAGTTTCCTGGCCAATTACTTGAATTTTTAACTCTTTTTTAATGTAAATTTTTTTTAAAAATTTTAATGTAAAACTCTCCCTCCAGTGTGGACAGTGTACTTTCACAAACTTCAGGGGTTTTGCACAGCTGTTTTCAGAAATACTTCTAGGCATCTGCAAATCTTCAGTTCTTCCAGAGTTGTATGATCAAGAGAGAGGTATTTATTCCTCTCCTGGCCTGTGCTCTGAACTGTGAGTGACCACAGGCACTCTTTTCTGCCTTGAAACTCTTAGGAGGATTCCCTTTCCAATGCTGCCATAAGCTCCACCACACCAGTGCTCCTCTTCACCCCAGGACCACCACCCAGTACTACAAACCAGATCCAAGCATGGACAAAGCAAGAGAATCCTGCCTTAGCATCAGAAAACAGATCCCTGCAATCCCCCTCTGATCAGTTGCTCCATCCCCCTCCCCCATTGCCTATGAGTCAAGCTCTCTGGAAGTCATCCAGGGGCTGGAGCCAGACCAAAAGCCTCTTTCACCCAGGTCCTACAGACCTTTCATATTAACCTTCTAAGTTGTGTTTTGTGTTTCTGGGTTGAGAAGCTGAAACCACCATAGCTGCCAGTGATTCGGTTCCCTGAGGAACTCCAGGTTTGCTAGGGCCAAGATTTTATTGGAGCAATTTGAGCTGGACTGTGGTCCTCTCTCAGGTTGTCTTGTGCTGGAAATTTATTTCACTCTGTCATTTTGTTGGTTCTGCTGCTCCATAATTTGTTTAGAGTTCTTTTTTGTGGACATTGCAAATAAATGGATTTATTTTGCTTGACTTCATATTTTTAAAATTTTCTCTTTTTCCCCAATAATAAATGGTAGGAAAGAGAAAAAATAAATTTTAAGTGATAAATAATTTTAAGAATATTCATGTTATACAGATTTGGGTTTGGATCAATCTGGAATCCTCTCTCCTATTTTATTTCTTGATCCAGAATTTATATTTTCTTATTTATTTTTGTATTAATTTAAATTTTAGTTTTCAATATTCATTTCTACAAGATTTTGAGTCCAAATTTCTCCCTATCTCTCCCCTACCCCCACTCCAAGATGGTATGCATTCTGATTACCCCTTCCTCCAGTTTGTCCTCCCTTCTATCATCCTCTCTTATCCCCTCCCCCCTTACTTTTTTGTAGGACATGATAGATTTATATACACCATTGCCTGTATAAATTATTTCACCATTTCATGTAAAAATAATTTTTAATATATGTTTTTAAAACTTGGAGTTCCAAATTCTCTCCCTTCTTCCCTCTCTGCCCACACTCATGGAGAAGTGAAACAATTCAATATAGGTTATACATGTGTTGCTATGCAATACACTTCCATAATAGGCATATTGTGAAAGACTATGTATATTACCCTCCATGCTGTCCTGCCCCCTCATTTATTTCTATTTTCTCCTTTGACTCTGTCCTTTTCCAAAAGTGTTTGCTTCTGATCACCCCCTCCCCCAATATGCCCTCCTTTCTATCATCTCCTCCACTCCAATCCCCTTCCCCCCTACTTTCCTGTAGGGTAGGATACCCAAATGAGTGAGTATGTTATTCCCTCCTTAAGCCAAATCCAGTGAGAGTAAGGTTCACTCATTTCCTTTCACCTCCCTCCCCTTCCATTATAATAGCTCTTTCTTTCCTCTTTTATGGGAGATAGTTTAGCCCATTCTATCTCTTCCTTTCTCCTTCTCCCAATATATTCCTCTCTTACTCCTTAATTTTATTTTTTTAGATAGCATATTCAACTCACCCTTTGCCTTCTATCTACAAATATATATATATATATTCCTTTCAACTCTAATATTGGGAAAGGTCTCACAAGTTATAAATATCATCTTTCCATGTAGGAATTTAAACAGTTTGACTTTAACAAGTCCCTTATCATTTCCCTTTCCTGTTTATCTTTTCATGCTTCTCTTAATTCTTGTATTTGAAAGTTAAGTTTTCTATTCAGCTCTGGTCTTTTCATCAGGAATGCTTGAAAGTCCTCTATTTCATTGAATTTCCATTTTCCCCCTGAAGGATTATACTCATTTTTGCTGGGTAGGTGATTCTTGGTTTTATTCCTAGCACCTTTGATGTTCCAAGCCCTTTGATCCCTTAATGTAGAACCTGCTAGATCTTGTGTTACCCTGATTTTGTTTCCACAATACTCAAATTGGTTCTTTCTGGGTATTTGTAATATTTTCTCCTTGTCTTGCGAACTCTGGATTTGGCTACAATATTCCTAGAAGTTTTCCTTTTGGATCTTTTTCAAGAGGCTATCAGTAGATTCTTTCAATTTCTATTTTACCTTCTGGTTCTCAAATATCAGGGCAATTTTCCTTGATAATCTCTTGAAAGCTGATGTCTAGGCTCCATTTTTGATCACGGCTTTCAGGTAATCAAATAATTTTAAAATTATCTCTCATGACTCTATTTTCCAGGTCAGTGGTTTTTCCAATGAGATATTTCACATTATCTTCATTTTTTTCTTTCTTTTGGTTCTGTTTTATAATTTCCTGATTTCTCATAAAGTCATTGCTCTATTCTAATTTTTAAGGAATTATTTCCTTCAGTGAGTTTTTGGACCTCCTTTTCCATTTTGCCAATCCTGATTTTTAAGCCATTCTTCTCCTCATTAACTTTTTGGACTTCTTTTGAAATTTGGGTTAGTCTATTTTTAAAGGTGTTATTTTCTTTCATATTTTGTGGGATCTTCTTTAGCAATCTGTTGACTTGTTTTTCATGGTTTTCTTTCATTGCTCTCATTTTTTCCCAATTTTTCCTCTACTTCTCTGTAACAATTTGGCTAGCAGCTGCTGTAGGGGTGTAAGACCCAACAAGACCAGCAACAAGAGCTCCCAGCACAGGTTATTTTGATCTGCTTTACTAAGGAAAGTAACTTTAAGGGGTTAACAATCTCAATTTAATCCAACATACATATATCATTCATTTATTTCAGGGGAAAAAGTCAGCACCCTGAACTTCAGAGCAAATAAAAACAAATTACAAACAGATACAATATAAACAGACCAAATCACAATTCAGTTTTCAGAGAAGAACCCCTGGGCCTGGGTTAGCAAAGCCAGGGGGCAGGTACAACAGCTTGCCCAGAGTCACATGACACTCTTCCAGTGAGTGAGAGCCCTCAAACAAAATGGTAACCTCTGAGTTTATATACCCTGTTCAGGGTCAAAGGGTGTCACAAAGTGGGACTCAAATCCATGTGACCTAAAAGCTTCTGGCTTCACAAACATGTGACTTAAACCCATGTAAACTAGGCTTTCCTTTGAGGTAACCAGGTCATCAAGATGCCTGATTAAATCAAGGAAACAAAGGCCAGACTCATCAAGGGTACTTGATTAAATAAGTGCTTCAAAAGAGAAAAGAGTAAAAAAAAAATGTCCCACCTTAATTACTGATACATTCTCCTACTTGGTTTTCAAAATTCTTTTTTTGATCTCTTCCATGACCTGTGACCAATTCATATTTTTCTTAGAGGCTTTTGACATAGGAGCTTTGACTTTCTTGTCTTCTGGTTGTGTGTTTTGATCTTCTTAGTCATCAAAGTAAGAATCTATAGTCTGAATTTTTTCACATTGTCTGCTCATTTTCCCAGCCAATGACTTGACTTTTTAGCTCTCTTTCAAGGTATGACTCTGCTTCCAGACTGGAGAGTGCTCTTTCCCAAGCTTCCAGGGTTTTTTGCAACTGTATTCAGAGTTACTTCTAGGCACCTGTAAATTTTCAGTTCTTCTAAGGGGGGATGATCCAAGGAGAGGTGTTTACTCCTCTACTGGCCTGTGCTCTGGTCTATGAGTGACCTAAAGCATTCTTTTCTGTCTTGGAACCTTGAGGAGGGCTCCCTACTCACAGACACCACAAGTTCTTCCACACCAGTGCTCCTCCTCAACTCAGAACTGCCACCTAGGACTGTGACTCAGATCCAAGCAGGGCAAAGCAAGAGAATCCTGTCTCAGCACTAGAAAAGATTTCTCTGCACTCCCACTCTGATCATCCACTTGATCCCCCCACCATCTGTGGGCCTGGAGCTCCAGAAGCAGATGCTGTTTCTACTACTGCTGCACCCACCTCATCTGCTCCAGGGCTGAGGTCAGACCATGCTCTTCATCCAACAGAGTTTTCCCACTTACCTGCTAAGTTGTTTTTGGTGATTGTAGGTTGAGAAGTCTAGAAACCATCACAGCTGCCAGTGATTCATCGCGTTGAGGCCTGCTCTACCTGGTCTGCTCTGGCCCACTCTGTGCCAGCACTGCCCACTCTGTGCTGAGTTCTGCTCCCAGCACCATATGGTTGAAATTCCTGTTGTCATTCCAGGATCTCTTGGGCTGGAGACTTATTTCACTCTATCATGTTTTTGAGTTCTATAGCTCTACAATGTGTTTGGAGTAATTTTTTACATTCATGTGGAGGCATTTTGGGAGAGCACAAGCAAGGCCCTGCTTTTACTCTGCTATCTTGGCTCTGCGCATAGGTTCATTTTTACAAGTATTTGGAGGGGTATGGAGGAGAGGTTGTTATGGTAATTAAGGTGAGATTTTTTTTTGTTCTCTCTTTTGGAGCACTGAGGTAATCAAGTGCCTTTGATGAATCTGGCCTTTGTTTCTTTGATTAAATCAATAGTCTTTGATGATATGCTCAAGAAATAAGAAAGCCTAGTTCACATAGGTTTGAGGCCAACGGCTATGATGTCCTTTGACCCTGAATAGGATATGTAAACCCAGAGGTTAGTGTTTTGTTTGGGGATGTCACTCACCAGAAGAGTGTTATGTGATTTGACCAGACAAGACTCTACATGGCCACTGGAGGCCCCCAGCTTTGAAAACCCAGACATTGGTGTCTCTTTCTCTGGTAACTATGTAATTCTTTGGTTGAATATGTAGAGGTCTGTCTAATGATAACTGTGTGTGTTTGCTCTGTTTATATTGTCTATGTTGTAATTTCTGTTTGTATTTGCTCTGAAATTAAGGGTGCTGACTTTTCCCCCTGAACTAAGTGAATGATATATGTATGTTTAATTAAAGTGATATTATTAACCCCTTTCTTTCCTTAGTTTCTTTCCTTAGAAAAGCAGATCAAAGAACCTGTGCTAGCAGCCCTGCTGTGTCCTGGTGTTATTGGTCTTACACAGCCACAGTAGCAGCAAGTTGTTACAGAGGTTAAGCAAGTCCATGTTTCTACACCACTGTCTTGACTGTGCCCAGACTATTATTATTTTTATAATAAGTATAAATCTTTGTTATTTTGTTTGTTTATGTTATATTCATTAATCATTATATACTTGTCTCCATGATATACAAAATAATCTTTTTTTGAGATTTGAAGTACTCCATACAAGTTCATTAAAATTAGAGCACAGCTAGTTGCTGAGTGATTAATGATTGCTCATTCTGCTGACGACCCTTTAAAAAGAAATATTCACTGTTTAGGGAGTGAATCTGGGCAAGAAATAGCTCTGAGCACAATAACCTCTGGTAAAAGGGAAGAGAGCCAGGTATGGAATAACAACCTTAGTATTGCAAGGGCTTTGTTCCTGAATTTGGGGAGGGAAGATGGTAGTGGAGGAGTGGGCAGGTACTGATCTAGTAGGATACAAGTTACCTAATACATAATAAGTCTAGTCCATCAAATCGAAAGACAGCTCTTAGGAGTCAGTAATTTTTGAGCAAAGAAAACCAGTTCTAACAATTGGGAGTTGAGTTGTAGAGTGGAATAGACTCAGGAATTGCAGCTGAACAGCCACCCTTATAGAGACATGGTACCCAGTGAGGGCAACATGAGCACACCATGATAAACGTGAGGAAATAGGGGCCCTGGATTGTTGTGGAAGATCCTACTCTAGATTTGTGAGGGAAATATTTTGTAGTTACTGTTCTTATGATACCATTGCATTAAAAGTCTTTGTTCTTTGACCTAATCGTAGCCTTTGGCTGACTCACACTGGTAAAGGCTTATGAGCTATCATTATAGAAGAATGAACCCACAGAACACATTGAACTTAAAAGTAGAAGCCAATATGCAAATGATGGATGGGAGAGGTGGTGACCCAGAGAGAGCACTATAATTGCAAAAGAAACAAAGTAAGCGGATTCTTCCAATTTGGAAAAGAGGGGTGGAGACTAGATTTCTGAGATTAGTACAGACTAATTCATTCTATACTTTCTCTCTCTCTCTCTCTCTCTCTCTCTCTCTCTCTCTCTCTCTCTATATATATATATATACATATGTATATACACACATATGCATATATGTGTATATATACATGTATATGTCTATACATACATATATTCACATTTGTATATGTGTATACATATGCATACATGTATATACATACATACATATGTTTATATACATTCATAAGTCAATAATAAGATGGAAATGACAAAAGCATTAGAAACTGAAGCTCCTAATCTCATGTGAGCCAGTGCTTTAATATATTAAGCCAAAGTACATCAAAAAATATTGTCAATTATATTTTTAATTCCTTTTTTAAATTTTTGTTTATGGTAAGTCTTCAAAAACTTGAAACTGACATCTGTTTCAAAAGCTTCAAGCTGACTGACTTACCTCCTTCAACCTTATAAATACAGTCGTTGACAGTATTAGAAAATGTGAAAAGTGACTAAGTACTGTACAGATATTACATTAGTTACAGAATAGCTGTCACATCCTATAAATGTAGATATTTTAATGTCTAACAAACGTGGATACATAACAATTAAAAAGATTTATTTGAAGCCCACCTGCCCCTTCTGCTATCTCCATTCATATAAATTTGAAAAAAAAAACAAATAATATGCTAATGAATAAAAAGAGAAAGCATGGGGGCAGATTTTTACCTTGTACACCCATTGGGGAGAACAGTCTTAGTCTTATAAGTCTCTTATTTTGGTACCATTAGATTTCTGCCTTCATCCTTAAAAAGCTTGTTCTTCAAAGACCCATGGTTACTTTGAATTCATCCTTTCTTTTGAAAAGGAAATTTGTCTTATATGGTGAATATATTTCTACAAATGAAAATGATCACTTGCCATTTAGGCACAACTTAAAAGAAATCAGACAAGATACAGGTAGAAGATATCAAGGGGTTAAACTAAGAAACTGAATTGCAGTTCCATTATTCCTTTTCTTCCTGGGCTTGTAACTAAAAAAAATTAGAATCTATTTGTTGTGGTCTGGACCTTGTGACCTCTTAATCTTCCAAAGCAAAAAGCAGTTGAGAGTAGGAAAGAGAAGAAATAGATAGCATTAGCAAATGTAGGTTAGAACTTTTCAAATTTTGAAGGACAATAAAATCTTCAGTTATAATAATAAGCCTGTTTCTATTCTAACCAAGAGAATATAGTTCTCATTATCGGATATATGTTGGATTTCCAGACCACAAACTTTGGCACTTCTTGTCTGTAGCTCTCTTTCAACTTCCATTTGTGTACTTTGTACATAGTCTTGGTCAAAGGTATGGTATAGTAAAGAGAGTGATGATTCTGGAATCAGGAGAGACTTGTGTTCAAATCCTTTTTCTAATATTTTCTGTGCCACCATGGATATGTCAATTAACCAGTATGAACCTTTTCCCTCACCTGTAAATGAGAATTAGTTATACATCTTTTACCTATATGCTAAAGTTTTGTAAGGCCCAAATGAAATGTACAAAGTAAAAATCTTAACGTAGTAGTGTTAAGGCAATCAGACTTTTCCCCGTTCTTCCCTTTTGGGATGCTAAGACTATCAAGTCTCCCCTTCGTTTGAATTGGTAGGAAATCTTTTGCTGTCTTTGTCTTGGAATATTTCTCAGCTATTTCTCAGCATTAAGACAATTGAGAGTCATTGAATTGCACATTATGTGATACTAGGGATGGGTAACTTTCACACACCCAACCGGGATGAGTGCATTGGTAACTAAAGTGGGACATACTTACTATTTTAGAATGATAAATTAAGTCTCTTTGATTGAGTCTTACTAGGTCTAAACCTCAGATCAAACACCTTTTGACTATTAGATGCAAAGCTACAAGCTGGTTAGTAAACTAGGTCTCTAGTTTGAGAGATGGGGGAACCCCCTCTGCCCTAAGGGGAATTGCTAAGACCAGAGCCAATAGTAGGAACCTAAGTTCTGGTCCCTCAGATGATGTTTGATGATGTCCAAAGACTGAGTAAAAAGAGAGAACAGAGCTATTTGCTTGAGGCTCTCATTCCTGGAGGAGTGTTGGCAGGGGATTCTGGGAAGCTGCTCTAAGAGCCTCCCAGCTTGCCAACCCAGATGTTGATGGTTTTTTTGGTAACCATGACTTGTGATTTGGTCTGTTTATAATGTGTATGTTTGTAATTTGTTTCTATTTGCTCCGAGGTTTCAGGGTGCTCGCTTTTTCCCCTGAACTAAGTGAAGGATATTTGTATGTTAGATTGAAATGAGATTGTTAACCCCCTAATGCTACTTTCCTTAGTAAAGCAGATCAAAAGAACCTGATGAGCTGGCAGCATCCTTGTTGTTGCGCTTGTGTTGGTCTTTCACCCCCACAGCAGCTGCTAGCTGAATTGTTGCAACAGTGAGCTTAGAGCCCTCAGGGCTCTGAACAGGATATAATTGAGGGGACCTTGGCATTTGATTTTGGGGGCACATTCATGGAGGGAGTGTTGAGACTCTGGGCAAGCTTTGTAACCCAGATAGATGTTGGGACATTGTTAAACCCTTGTAACTATGAATTGAGATTTGAATCAGACAAGGTCTGTCTGTTGATATTTGTAATTTCTGTTTGTATTTGCCTTGAAGTTCAGGGGGCTGATCTTTTCCCCCTGAACTAAGTGAATGATATATGTATGTTTGATTAAACTGAGATTGTTAACCCCTTAAAGTTTTTTTTTCCTTAGAAAAGCAGATCAAAGGACCTGTGTTGGCAGCTTTCTATGTGCTGGTTATTGGTGGGTCTTATACCCCTACAGCAGCTGCTAGCCAAATTGTTGTTACAAGTAGAGAAATCAATTATGTTATAATTAGTAATATTCTTTCAAACAGTTGTGTTTTCCAAGAACACAAAACACTTTTTTTTTCCTTTTTGTAGGTAGTATCTGACTAACACTTCATTATGATTGAACAGTATTATGTATTTTGTTTCAGAAAAGAATACAAAAGGCCATCTATTAAAGGGAAGATCAGTAAGTAAATTTATTAATTGTCCCTCTGTTTATAATTCATTTTTTCTGAGTTAATTACTTGTTAGCTTAAACAAACCTTATGCCCTAATATATTAAGATAAATACTTAAAATTAATTTTCTGGGTAGAAGGATTTCTAATTGTTTTCTCTAATGCCATACATAAGGATGGTAGGATTTATGAGCAAAGAGGGTATGTCACTTCTATTCTTATAGAAAAGCTAATTTAGCTTAAGTTGGATATTGACGGTTGTGACTATCTCATAGACTGACCAGTTTGGAACTAACAGCACCAATTTACTATTCCTGACCACAGTAAACATCACATTGAAAAAAAAACAAAACACATACATATGTATGTCCAATTCTAAACATGAATTTAGGGATCTCAGATTTGGAATTTGAAAGAATTGTAGAGTTAAGATTTGAATGTAGGCTGAATGCAAGTACAATGCTTTTTTAATGCCTAGCACTAATACTTGATTTATTAATGGCCTATATGGGGGTATTCAGGAAGAACTAGAGAAGGCTTCCTGAGCCCTTTTCTAGCCGGCTTATCCCCTTTGGAGTCCATTTTTCACCCAACTTTCACCTGTGGCTCCAAGAAGCTATAGCATACGTGGCAGCCACATCTAATAAAACTGTCAGCAGAGTGGCTAAACTAAGTTGAAAGTAAGTGACAGACTCAAAACCTGTCAACTAGTTAGGAGGATGTCTATCTGTGTTGTTAAGCAACATTGTCTCATTAGCATGGCTTTTGTTTCTTTTGACTGGAAGTACTTTCAGCTGTTAAGTGCTAAGCCCCAGGCCCAGGGCCCTGCCAGGTGTGAAACCTGTGTGGGTGTAGATTGGTGACTTAGGAGGGGCCAGCTGGGGAACCAATGGTCTCTGGTCATTGAGGCGGGGCTTGAGAACGCCAGAAGCTCGGCTGCGAGGAGCGGTGAGCCGGGAGACAACTTCAGCGGCGGTGGCAGCGGCGGAAGGTGTGGAAGCCAGAAACTGCGGAAGCTGGAAGCTGTGGAGGCAGGAAGCTGCGGAAGCAGGGCTTACCCGAGTGCGAGCAGGAACGTGAGGCCAGTGAACATGATTTGGCTAAATACTATCTTGTTTTTCTGTGGCCTCCTGGTTGCCCTTGTGAAATGGGCTTTCTGGGCCTGGAGTCTTTTTGTCAAGATGTTGGAATGGGGAGGCTGGTTCAAGTTTTTGCTGC
>CM053624.1:235586463-235604853 GCA_028646595.1 Phalanger gymnotis | reverse complement strand
TCTGTTTTTTAAGGTGTTGTTTTCTTCAGTATATTTTTGGATCTCCTTTAGCAAGTCATTGACTTCTTTTTCATAGTTTTCTCTCATCCTTCTCATTTCTCTTCCCAATTTTTCCTGTACTTCTCTAACTTGCTTTTCCAAATCCTTTTTGAGCTCTTCCATGGCCTGAGACCAGTTCATGTTTTTTCTTGGAGGCTTTTGTTGTAGGCTCTTTGACTTTGTTGACTTCTTCTGACTGTATGTTTTGGTCTTCTTTGTCACCAAAGAAGGATTCCAGAGTCTGAGACTGAATCTGGATACGTTTTCACTGCCTGGCCATGTTCCCAGCTAATTCTCTTGACCCTTGAGTTTTTCAGCAGAGTATTACTGCTTGTAGACTAAAGAGTTCTATGTTCCAAGCCTGGGGGGATGCGCCAGCTCTGCCACGCCAGCACTCTTCCTTACCCAAGATCCCCCGACCACAACTGGACTTAGATCTTCAGCAGGCTCTTCACTCCTGCTGTGATCTACCACTTAATTCCTCCCACCAGGTGGGCCTGGGGCCAGAAGCAACTGCAGCTGTAGTTCTGTAGCTGCTCCACCTCCACTGCCCCAGAGCCAAACCGCAAACTCTATCCTAGTCCCCAGTAGCTTCTCCCACTGACCTACTCTGTTGTCCTTGGTGTTTGTGGGTTGAGAAGTCTGGTAACTGCCACAGCTCACTGATTCAAGGTGCTAGGGTACACTCTGTCTGGCTCCCGGTCTGCTCCGCCACCCACACTGGGCTCCGCTCTGCTCCCCTCCTCTCCTAGCTCCGTGTGGCATAGACCTTACCCAGAGACCATCCAGGGTGTACTGGGCTAGAGCCCTGCTTCCCCTATGCTATTTTGTAGGTTGTGCAGTTCTAGAATTGGTTCAGAGCCATTTTTATAGGTTTTTGGAGGAACTTGGGAGGGAGCCCATGGTAGTCCCTGCTTTCCTGCCCTCATCTTAGCTCTGCCTCTGAAATTATGGAATTTTTAAGTTACATAGAGCAAAAAAAATGCCCAAAATAATATAACCAAAATGAGAAAAGAAAGAAGAGGAAGTATTTTGAGTAAATTTGTTTGATTATTTCATTTCCATGATGTATGAGGAACTGATTCAAATTTGTATCTTTTTGTCTTTTTTTCAAATTGATAAATTGTCAAAAGATATGGGATAAAATATCCATATCAATAATAATTGAACAAATGTAAATCAAAGTAAAAGTTTTCAGTGACAAAGATGAAAATACTTTCAGGATTCTTGCAACTATGATGAGCAGCCCACCATTCTCTTGTATACCTTCTCCAACAAAAACCTAAAATTTGCACTAGACTGAATGATGATGGAGAAATGTGAGCAAAAACTACAGTAAGTAATGTCTTCCCTCCTAGAACTGCAAAATGTTGGCCAGTATTCTGTGTGTGATAAGAAAGGGGTCTGTCAACAAAACTAACTTGTACTAGAAGACTAACAAGCCCAGCCTCCCATTTCTAGGAAGGAATCAAAATATATATAACCTCCAAGCTCTGTTTAAAGAGGTCCCCTCCCCTAATGAAGAAAACATGATGTTGGTAAGAAAGCCTTAGTGTGGGGACTTTGAAATTTCCATGAAGAATCAATGAACACTGAAGCAGGACTCAATCTATAAAACCCAGACCAAGGAAAACAAATGTTTTTTGTACGTTCTGGTCACAGATGAAATCAAGAACCTGAAGATCTAAAATTCTGAACCTTAAAGATCCATTAGAGCCAAACTATAAGTGGTGATGATCAAGGTAGGAACCCAGAAGACAGAGGGGAAGACTAAGTAGGGTCATTTTCTATAAGGGGGATGAACTTGTCACTAGTATATAACCCTAATTTAGAAACTAAAACTGGAGAAATGAGTGAATCAAGGAAAACATGGGCCAGGGTAAAAAATGTTTTATATCTATAGATCCTTCCAAAAAGGCAACAAATAACTCTATAACAACTGCAAGTCCTGACTTAAAGGAAAAATATGGATTTTCTACAGAAGATAAATGAGTAATAATCATAGCTAAGTGAGATAAAGCAAGCAAGAATAAATGAATGAATGAGTATTAAATAGTTTAGAAGAGAAAGAATAAAACTCAATTATTGTAAACTGAAAACTAGACTAGACCAAATATAAATTTTGACACCACAAGACAATAAAAATTACAATGAAAGAAAATATTCAAAAATAAAAGAAAATGAAGATATTTGATACATAAATGAACACACATGGAAAAGAGTTCCAAGAAAGAATTTGACTCAATATAATTTCTGAAAACCAATATTAAGGAAAAAACTGAACAGTATATGTCAAGAAATAATAAATTAAAACCACTCAGATCTAGTAGAATTAAAGTAAAAAGTAAAGACAGAAAGAATCTACTAATCACTTCCTTAAAAGAAATCCAAAATAATAATTCTCTGGAATGTTATTTATGAACAAAAGTTGAACATCTCCATTAAAGAAGAGAAATACTGTAAGCATGCCAAAGGGAATTCAAATGCCAAGGAATCCCAATCAGGATCAGTCTCTGGCAGCAGATATGTCATCCTTTTCCAAAAGGAAAGATACATACATATAGATAGATGGATAGATAGATAGAGATGGAGACAGATATAGATATAGAGATATAGATCTATATATACACACATGTGTGTGTATGTACGAGTAAGTATATGTGTGTGTACTTATATACTTATGTTTATTGACATTTATTCTTCTGGTAGTCCTTTTGCTTTGGAGACATAGCTTTTGTTGAATGTGAATATTTAGCTTAGAAAGAATAAGTCTGTGATCAGTCCAGCACTCTGCACCACAAATTGCCTACATCAATCTCATAACCTGTCTGTCTCTTCTACTTATAATCACATAGTCTGTTAAATGCCAATGTTCACCGCAAAGGTGCATCCACAAAGTTTTTTTGTGTTTAGGTAAATGAAAGACAGAATTATAAGTTTGTAATCCTTTGGCTCATTGATCATAAGGGTCTCCAGGTCTTCATAAAATTTTTCTTTGACCTCATCAGGATTTGTCATGGTGAGAGCATAGGCACTGATGATGATGGCATGACATTTTCCTGCAAATGGCAATCACATTGTCATGAGCCTGTTGTTCACTCCTTTTGGTAGGCATACAAGCTTGTTGTACCTTTTTATCATTTTTTTTCAAATTGATAAATTGTCAGATTAGTTTCAGTTTTAGAGTAGTTTTGATTGCAAGACCTTTGCCTGCTTCCTCGTGCTCCCCTTCACTGTGGCCACTCCAGAAAAACATGTATCCAGCTCCAACTTCAGTAACCTGGTGTTAATTTGCCAGCCTTGTTTCACTTCAGGTTGCTATTTGAATGTGATATCTGCTGAGTTCTTTTGCAACAACAGCTGTTCATCTTTCAAATCTATTGGATTTTATGTTGTCTATAAGTGTAAGCACATTCCATGTGATGATGGTGAGTGGAATCATCTTTGCAGATATTTTTTTGTACATTTTTTTGTGTTTTAACCCCAGAGTGTGATTCACCACCTACTGCAGTAATCAGGCCAGGGTTAAGTAAACAGACAATTTTTAGGGCACCTTTTCTAGCCACTTCCTCACACCAGCATTGTATGTCATTTTCATGACAGCATGCTTTCCTGGGTTCTAGATAATGGACAATGCTCTCCTGCCTTCCCATTCACCAATGGAGTAAAATAAGGCTTTGTGTTTGCTCCCATGCTTTTTAGCATGATATTTTAAGCCATGTTGTCAAATGCTTTCAATAAGGGTGAACATGGCATCAAGGCAGTTACATACTGATAGTAAATTCTTCAACTTGAAAAGCCTACAAGTCAAGACCAAAGTGGAGGGAGTATTCTTTCATGATTTTCTGTTTGCAGATGATTGTGCACTCAGTGAAGCCTCTGAAGTTGAGATGCAACCAAGTATGGATCAATTCTCTGCTGCTTGTGCTAATTTTGGCTTAACAATTAATACCAAGAAAATGCAGGTGCTCCATCAGCCGCCACCATACCATCCATATGTGGAACCACTGGTTACAGAAAACAGAGAAGTATTTAATGCTGTGGATATGTTCACTTACCTTGGAAGTATACTTTCCAGAGATGTACACACTGATAATGAGGTTGCTGCATGCATTGCTAGAGCTAGCTCAGTATTTTGAAGGCTCAGAAGGAAAGTAAGAGAGAGAAGAAGCATTAGACTCACTACCAAACTTAAGGTCTACAGAGTTGTGGTGCTGACCTCATGGTTATATGCCTGAGAAACCTGGAAAGTCTACCAGAGCCATGGCAGGAAACTGAATCACTTCCATTTCAATTGTCTTAGAAAATTCTGAAGATCACCTGGCAGAATAAGTTACCAGACACTGAGGTCCTTGCTCCAACTGAACTGCCCAGCATTCAAACTTTGCTTCAGAGAATGCAACTCTGATAGGCTGGTGTAGTAGGAAGGCCGAATTTATGATCTCAAATATAATCATATATATGTTCAAATGGTTCAAAACTGCAAGGTATGAGGGATTCTCTAAGTAGAAAGCAACAAAACATTTATTTAGGCCCCACAGCAACAGATTCACAAACCAGCCTCCCCATTCTGACATCTTGACCAAAAGACCCCAGGCCCAGTAGGCCCGCCTCATAAGAGTAACCAGGAGGCCACAGAAAAACAAGATCATATTTACTGGCCTCAAGTCTTTGCTCACACTCCTGGGTTCACACAGGTCGGCTCTGTTTCCACAGCTCCTGCTTCAGCTTTTTCAGCTTCAGCTGTAGTTGTCTCTTAGCTCGCCTCTCCTCACAGCCGAGCCTCTGGCATCCTCAAGCCCTGTTTCAATGACCAGAGACCATTGGTTCCCGAGTTGGCCCCTCTTAAGTCATTAATCCACACCCACACAGGTTTCACACCTGATAGGGCTTTGGGCCTGGGTCTTAGCACTTAACAGCTGAAAGTACCTTCACTCAAAGTAAACAAAAGCCAAACTCCTGAAGTGCTAAGGAGCCCATTTTGCCTTATGACACAGCTGGCCACATTGTTCAAATGCAGAACATACCTTTGCCATAAAGACTGTTTTATGGACACCTCACACAAGGCAAAAATTCACATGGTGGTCAGAAGAAGTGATACAAGGACACTCTTAAGACCTCTCTTAAGAACTTTGGAATTGATTGTGAGACATGGGAGACAATGACACAAGACTGCTCAGCATGGTGGGCCCACATCAGAGAAGGCGCTGTGCTCTATAAGCAAAGCAGAATTAAAACAGCTCAAAGGAAATGCACGATATGCAAACCTAGAGTATCCACCCCAAATTTTCACACAGACTATTTGTGTCCAACCTGTGGTAGAGCATTCTGAGCTCATATTGGTCTGATCAGTCATAGTTGGATGCATTGAAACTTGAGTCTAGCATAGTGATGTCATTTTGGTCCTCTTCGAGAACAAAAGACAACAACTAATATACTTATATCCAACAATAACGAATCTGCAAATTTGGATGTTGCCTTATAGGGGGAAATGGTGTACAGGGTTTGTCAAAATTTCTGATAATGAAGGTGGGGCCAAGATGACAGAATAAAAGTAGGGATTTGCTTGAGCTCTCCCCAAACAACTCCAAATTCCTGTAAAAATGATTCTAAACAAATTCTGGAGCTATAGAACTCTCAAAATGAGAGAGGGAAACAAATCTCAGCCCAAGATAATCTGGAAGGTGGAAAGGAAAGGTCTAACACATGAAGCTGGGAGCAGAAAGCAGTCCAGTGTGGGCTGTGCCAGCACAGACAGGGCTGGAGCAGGCCTCAGAGAACTGATTCACTGGCAGCTGTAATGGTTTCCAGATTTCTCAACCCACGAATGCAGAGGACAACATAGAAATTCAATGGGAAAACTCTGTCAGACTTGGGTGAGAGAGGAGCATGATCCAGTCCCAGTCCCAGGATAGGAGATGTGGCAGCTGCTTCTGGAGCTCCAGGCCCACAGACAGTGGGAGGATCAAGTGGCTGATCAGAGGGGAATTGCAGGGATCTCTTTGCTGGCACTGAGGCAGGATTTTGTTGCTTTGACCTGCTTGGATCTCTGTCACAGTCCTGGGGGGGCAATCTTGGGGTGAGGAAAAGCATTGGTGGGGTGTAATTTGTGGCATGTGTGGAGAAGGAATTCTCCTCACATTTCTAAGCCAGAAAAGAGTGCTTTAGGTCACTCACAGATTAGAGTACAGCCCAGGAGAGGGGTAAACACTTCTTCTATGATCATACCACCTTAAAAGAACTGAAAATTTACAAGTGCCAAAAATTATGTCTGAAAACAGTTGTGCAAAACCCCTGGAGATTGGGACAGAGCACTCTCCACTTTGGAAGCAGAGTCCTACCTTGACAAAGAGCTCAAAAGTCAAGTAATTGACTGGGACAATGAGCAAACAGCATGAAAAGCTCAGGCTATAGAATCTTACTTTGACGACAAAGAAAATCAAAAAATACAACCAGAAGAAAACAGTCAAATTTCCTAAATCAAAAGCCTCCAACAAACATATGAATTGGTTGAAGTTCCATGGAAGAGCTCAAAAATTATTTTTAAAATTAATAAAAAAAATAAGTAGAGGAAAAAAATGGAAGAGAAATGAGAATGAGGTCAGAAAATTATGGAAAACAAGTTAATAGCTTGCTAAAGGAGACCCAAAAATACCGAAGAAAATAAGACCTTAAAAAATAGACTTATCCAAATGGCAAAAGAGGTCGAAAAAGTCAATGAGGAGAATACCTTAAAAATCTGAACTGGCCAAATGCAAAAGGAGGTCCAAAACTTCACTAAAGAAAATAAATTCTCAAAAATTAGAGTGGAGCAAATGAAATCTAATGACTTTATGAGAAATCAAGAAATTATAAAACAGAATCAAAAGAATGAAAAAAATAGAAGATAATGTGAAACATCTCATTGGAAAACCACTGACCTGGAAAATGGATCTATGAGGGATAATTTAAAAATTATTGGACTACCTGAAAGCCATGATCAAAAAATAACTTAGACACCATCTTTCAAGAAATTTTCGAGGAAAATTGCCATGATATTCTAGAACCAGAGGGGATAAAAGCAATTGAAAGAATCTACTGATTGCCTCTTGAAAAAGGTCCCCAAGGAAAACTCCTAGGAATATTGGAGCCAAATTCCAGAATTCCCAGGTCAAGGAGAAAATATTGCAAGCAGCCAGAAAGAAACAATGCAAGTATTGTGCAAACACAATCAGGGTAACACAAGATCAAGCAGCCGCTACATTAAGAGATTGAAGTACTTGGAATATGATATTCTGGAAGTCAAAGGGGCTAGGATTAAAATCACCTACCCAGAAAAGCTAAGTATAGTACTTCAGGGAAAACTGTAGACATTCAATGAAATAGAGAACTTTCAAGCATTCTTGATGAAAAGACCAGAGCTGAATAGAAAATTTGACTTTCAAATCCAAGACTTAAGAGAAGCATGAAAAGGTAAACAGGAAAGAGAAATCATAAGAGACTTGTTAAAGTTGAACTCTTTACATCATTACATGGAAAGATGATATTTGTAACCCATGAGGCCTTTCTCAATGTTAGGGTTGTGTGTTGTTAAGCAAAATTGTCTCATTAGCATGGCTTTTGGTTCTTTTGAGTGGAAGTACTTTCAGCTGTTAAGTGCTAAGCCCCAGGCCCAGGGCCCTGGCAGGTGTGAAACCTGTGTGGGTGTGGATTGGTGACTTAGGAAGGGCCAGCTCGGGAACCAATGGTCTCTGGTCTTTGAGGCGGGGCTCAGCTGCGAGGAGGGGTGAGCCGGGAGACAACTTCAGCAGCGGCGGCAGAAGGTGTGGAAGCCAGAAGCTGCGGAAGCCAGAAGCTGTGGAGGCAGGAAGCTGTGGAAGTGGGGCTTACCCGAGTGCCAGCAGGAACGTGAGGCCAGTGAACATGATTTGGCTAAATACTCTCTTGCTTTTCTTTGGCCTCCTAGTTGCCCTTGTGAAATGGGCTTTCTGGGCCTGGAGTCTTTTTGTCAAGATGTCGGAATGGGGAGGCTGGTTCATGGTTTCTTGTTGTTGTCTCCTTAGAGAATCTCTCATACCTTGCGATTTCGGACCATTCAAACATATACATGATTATATTTGAGATCATAAATTCGGCCTTCCTACTACAGGTTGTTGAAGGAAATATATACTTTCAGCTATATCTATATCTATATCTATATCTATATCTATATCTATATCTATATCTATATCTATATCTATATCTATATCTATATCTATATCTATATCTATATCTATATCTATATCTATATATCTATATCTATATCTATATCTATATCTATATATCTATATCTATATCTATATCTAAATCTATACCTATATCTACATCTATATCTATATCTATCTATATGCATACACATACATGTATGTATACATACATATATATCTAGATATAAATAATCTCTCTACATATATACATATACATACATATGTACACACATATATACATACACACAAACATATATATGCACATATATGTATATAGTCAGAGAGCGGAAGATGAGTTGAATATGGAGGACTTACATCTAAATTATAAAATTAAGGGGTGAGAGAGGATTATATTGGAAGAAGGAGAAAGAGACAGATAAAATGGGGTAAATTATCTCACATGAAAGAGGTAAGAAAAAAGTGTTATAATGGATGGGAAGTGGGAGAGGTGAAAAGGAATGGGTGAACTTTACTCTCATCAGATTTAGCTTAAGGAGAGAATAACATACACACTCAATTGAGTATCTTTCCATACAGGAAAGTAGGGAAGAAGGGGATAAAGGGGGAGAATGATAGATGGTAGTGCAGACAGGGGGAGGGGCTAGTCAGAAGCAAACAGTTTTGAAAAGGGACAGGGTCAAAGGAGTGAACAGAATAAATTGTGGGCAGGAGAGTGTAGAGGGCCAGCTCTGAGAAAGTCCTCAACAGGATAAGTCCAGGCCAGGTTTTCACTGAAGCCTGTTCTTGCCCTTGGGCTGATAATCACTCAGGACGTGGGCTCTCCAAACCCCCTCAGCACACACATGCTAAAAACCCTCTGTTGGCTATTAATACAATATTGTTGTTACGGCAAAAGGGAACAAAGCACGAGGAAGTCACGCAATGTTTCGCACGAGAACTTGCCTAAAAAGTATATAAGCCCTTTCCCTCAGTTTAATAAATGGAGTTGTACTACACTCTCCCACCTGGCACATGTACTCTTTCCAGTCTCTGTGGCACCCTTTTTCCCTCTGGTACACTGGCCCCACAGCCACTGGTGACAGGATAAGATTGAGATAAATACAGTTAGTCTTTCATAACATGACGATTATGGAAGTGTTTTGCATAACTACACATGTATAATCTCTATTGAATTGCTTGCCTTCTCAATGAAGGTGGATCAGAAGGGAAGAAGGGAGAGAATTTGGAGCTCAAAGTTTTAAAAACTAATGTTAAAAATTGTTTTTACATGCAACTGGGAAATTAGATATAGAGGCAATGGGGCTCAGAAATCTCTATTACCCTACAAGAAAGTAAGGGGGAGGGCAGTGATAGAAAGGAGGACAGCCTGGGGGAAGGGGAAATCAGAATGCATGCCATCTTGAGGTTGTGGGAGAGGAGAGAGGGGGAAAAACTTGGAATTCAAAACATTGTGGAAATGTATGTCAAAAACTAAAACCAAATAAATTAATTGAAAAAAATTATGATATTGAGGCTAGAGCTGAGAAAAAACATTGAATCCTGCAAAGGTAAGCTTACTAGCACAATTAGAAGAAACTATACAATGGCATAGCGCTAATATTCTGATCTTGGGGAAGGAAACAAAAATCCCATCAGAACATTAATGTTTTAAATGGTATCGAGGGAAATATATGAGAAAAATAGCAAGCTTGGAAATGTATTTAACTCTTGTTAAGACAGGAAAGAGAAGAAGGGATAAAAAGCAATAAACTAGTGTAGAAAGGAGAAAGAAATAGAAAGAAATTTGGTATTTCTCTTAACAAGGGGCATAAGATGAAGAGTATACATGCAAGGAGCATCAGAGAAACTTCACTCTTATTGGAATCAACCAAAGAAAAGCTAAACTTATAGGGCAGCTATGTGGCACAGTGAGTAGAACACTAGCCCTGAAGTCTGAAGTCAGGAGGACCTGAGTTCAAATCTGGCCTCAGATACTTAACATACTTACTAGCTGTGTGACCTTGGGCAAGTCACTTAACCCCAATTGCCCTGCCTTCCCCCCTCAAAAACAAACAAGCAAATGAAAAGTTAAACATACACACATCATTTTTGTATGGGAAAAAAAAATCAAGAGAGGCAGAGCCAAGATGGTAGAGTAGAGCAGCACCCTGCCTCACTCTCACAAATTTCCCTCCAAACAATTGCAAAGTAAGATCTCAAATTGAAATCTGGAGTGGCAGGACAAGGTAAACACTTTTCCAGCCCAAGACAACTTAAGAGACCAGCAAGAAAGGTTTGTCTCTCCAGGGCGCAATTTGGATGACCCTAAAATGCAGAACAGATTAAAAACACAGTCCACAATTCAGACTACAACACAAGCCATAACCCAGCAAAAGAGCAGCTGACCTTGGCAGCATCTATATTTTCTGCTGCATCACCTTCAGAAGCTCTCAGCCCATACATAGCAGGTGAAGGGAGTGGAAGTATTGAAGAGCTAGTCATAAGGGGATTGCATGGGACTTTATATTGGCACTAGTTTCAGGACCCTATTGCATTGCCCATGCACAGTTATTGGTGACAATTGCAGAGTCAAAATAATCAAATAGCATTTGTAGTCACAGGGGAGAAGGGGTTTGGTCCATTTTCCAGTGAGGAGAGGAGTGTTAGTGGTCACTCATGTGGAGTAGGGACCCTGGTCTCAAGTCTAAGACACAGAGAAGGATTAAAAATTGTGACAAAAGGAGAGCAGGGAGCCAGGTCACAGTCCCCGGGCCAAAAGAAGTGCTAACCCTCGTAACTACAGGGAAACATGATCCCTTCCTGAGTAAAGAGCAGAGCACTGACCAGGACAGCAGTGACCACACCTCTTTCTAGATAATAACATCTTGGAAACACTGAAAAATTAGACATGCCCATAACTAGTTCTGAAAACAGTAGCAAAAAAAGGCCTGAAGCTTAGGATGATGCCCCTTCATCCTTGGGAGCAGAGCCCAGCTTTAACACAAATTTAAACATCAGGAAAAAGGCTAGAAAAAAATTAAACATATATATATATATATATATATATATATATATATATATATATATATATATATATATATATATACTTGACCAGAACAAGTTACTATGGTGACAAGGAAAAACAAGACAGAAACCCAGAAGACATTTTGTCAAAGCAGAAACAAGCAAAGACCCAAGGAAAATGTGAATTAGCTACAAACCCAACAAGAACTCCTGAAAAAAAAAACTTTAAAAGGATTTTAAAAACCAAATGAGAGAGGCAGAGATAAAAATTGGAAAAGGAATAAGAGTGGCACAAGAAAATTATGAAAAGAGTCCACAGTTTGGTTAAAGAGAAACAAAATTAATGAAGAAAATCACACCTTAAAAAAACAATTGAGGTAAAGTCAAGATGGTAGAGTAAAGGAAAGGATTCACCTGAGCACTCCCAAATTCACCTCCAAACATTAAAATAATATTTCAAAAGGAATTTTGGAGTGAAAGAAACAACAAATGGAGAGAGTTAAAACATTTTTTTCCAGCCCAAGGAAACTTAGAAGGTCAGCAGGAAAGACATATCTCACTGTCGGGGAAAGTACAAGCCACACCAGTTCAGGTACTACCCAGAAATTCATCAGCAGCACTTGGAGGTGACTGAATCAGTGTTGTTGATTTACAGATCTTTCAGCCCAAAAATGGTCAGGGTGTTAAACAACAGGTCAATAGGAAATTACAAGTGACCCTTTGCTGTTCCTCAAAGCAGGACTCTGTTGCACACAGCTCCAGTTCACAGTTCCATATCAAAGTAGAGCATTAGCAGGAGAAGGGATCATGGTCACACTTCTAAGGTAGAAAAGAGTATTTGCAGTCACTCATAAACCAGAGCTCTGAACAGGAAAACAGTGACAACCTCCCCTAATGTAATACCACCTTGGAAAAACTGAGAGCTTGCAGACCCCCAGAGCTAGCTCTGAAAACAGCAGCATGAAAAGTCTAAAGCTTGAAACAGTGACCCTTCCACCCAGGGAGCTGTGTTGTTAAGCAAAATTATCTCATTAACATGGCTTTTGTTTCTTTTGAGTGGAAGTACTTTCAGCTGTTAAGTGCTAAGCCCCAGGCCCAGGGCCCTGGCAGGTGTGAAACCTGTGTGGGTGTAGATTGGTGACTTAGGAGGGGCCAGCTCGGGAACCAATGGTCATTGAGGCGGGGCTTAAGAACACCAGAAGCTTCGAGGAGGGGTGAGCCGGGAGACAACTTCAGCAGAGGAGGAAGCTGTGGAAGCAGGAAGCTGCAGAGGCAGGAAGCTGCGGAAGCAGGACTTACCCTAGTGCGAGCACGAATGTGAGGCCAGTAAAAATGATTTGGCTAAATACTATCTTGTTTTTCTGTGGCCTCCTGTTACTCTTGTGAGGTGAGCTTTCTGGGCCTGGAGTCTTTTTGTCAAGATGTTGGAATGGGGAGGCTGGTTCATGGTTCTGCTGCAGTGGGGCCTAAATAAATTTCTTGTTGTTTTCTCCTTAGAGAATCTCTCATACCTTGCAATTTCGAACCATTCAAACATATACGTGATTATATTTGAGATCATAAATTCGGAGCAGAGTCTAACTTTAACAAGAATTAAATGTCAAGAAAAATGCTGGGGAATTGAACAAACAACAAAAAAGTGCCTGGCTGTAGAAAGTTGCTATGGTGACAGAGAAGACCAAAACACAAACTCAAAGGAAAACAGCAAAATCAAAGCAGCTACGTGCAAAGTATCAAGGAAAAATGTGAATAGGTCTCAGGCCATGGAGCAGCTCAAAAAGGATATTAAAAATCAAATAATAAAAGTAAAAGAAAAATTAGGAAAAGAAATTAAAGTGATGCATGAAAATTGTGAAAAAGAGAGTCAATAGCTTGGTAAAGGAGGCCCAAAAACAATTCTAAAATAAAACCTTAGGAAAACAACAGAATAGGTTAAATGGCAAAAGAGGCACAAAAATTCACTGAAGAGAAGAACTCCTTAAAAATAAGAATTCATCAAATGGGCAAAAAAGGTACACAAATTCACTGACATGACAAACTCCTTAAAAATTAGAAATGGTCAAATGGAAAAGGAAATATGAGAACTCACTGAAGAAAATAATTCCTTAAAAATTAGAATTGGACAAGGGGAAGCTAATGAATCCATGGGATATCAAGAAACAATAAAACAAAATCAAAAGAATGAAAAATATAGAAGAAAACTGATTTTTTTTCATTGGGAAAACAACCAACCTGGAAAAAAAGACCAGATCATTTAACCCTTATTGTATTGCCTGAAAGCTGTGACCAAAAAAAGAGGCTAGACATTATATTTCAAGAACTGATTGAGGAAAACTGCTCCAATATCCTAGAATCTGAGGGCAAAATACAAATTGAAAGAATTCACCAATTACCTACTGAAAGAGATCCAAAAAGCAAAACCTCTAGTAATATTATAGCCAAGTCCCATCTCCCAGGTCAAGGAGAAAATATTGGAAAGAGCCAAAGAGAAACAATCCAAATATTGTAGAACCACAGTTATACAAGATTTAGAATCTTCTACATTAAAGAATTGGAGGGCTTGGACTATGATATTCCAGAGAGTAAAGGAGTTAGAATTATAAGCAACAAAAAGAACTCAGAAAAACTGTGGATAGTCCTTCAAAGGAAAAATGGACACTTAATGAAATTGAAGATTTTCAAGCATTCTTGATGAAAAGACAAGAGCTGAATAGAAAATCTTATGATTAAATACAAGACTCAAGAGAAGCATAAAAAGGTAAAAATGAGAGAGAAATCTTAAGAGACTTGATATGATTAAATTGTTTCTATTCCAATATGAAAAGATAATGCTTGTAATTTCTAAGAAGTTTATTATTATTAGGGCAGATAGAAGCAATATACATAGATGGAACACAGGCATGAATTGACTATGATGAGATGATATCCAAAAAAATAAAATTAAACGCTGAAAAAGTAGGATGCACTGGGAGAAGGGGGAAGGGAGATGTAGAATGGGGGTAAATTATCTCACATAAAAGAGTTATAAAAGAGCTTTAATAGTGGAGGGGAATATGAAGGGAGATGCAGGCAATACTTTTATCAGAATTGTCTCAAAAAAGGAATAACATCCACACTCAGGTAGGTATATAAATCTATCTTACACTACAAGGAATTAGTTAAAAATCATACCTATGAATGTGAATGTGATAATTTCAACAATAAATAGAAAGGTACAGCAGAGTGAGTTAAAAACAAGAATCCTACAATATTTTCTTTACAAGAAATACACTTGAAGCAGAAAGACATAAATTGAGTATAGTAAGGGCTGAAGCCGAATCCGTTATGTTTCAGTTGAAATGATAAAAGGAGAGGGAGTGGTCATGATCTCATATAAAACAAAAGCAAAAATATATCTAATTAAAAGATATGAGCAAAAAAACTACATTTTGCTAAGAGGCACAAAAGACAATGAGTTAATATCAATACTAAGCATATATTCATTAAATGGCAAAGCATACTAATTATTAAGTAACCCTAGCTTAGAAAAAGAAATTGATCAAGCCATCAATGAATTCTATACAAAAAAAAATCCCCAGGACAAGATGGATTCACAAGGAATTTCTACAAAAAATTTAAAGAATAATTAATTCAAATACTATATAAACTCTTTGGGAAAGTAGGCAAAGGCGTCCTACCAAAACTTTTTACTATATAAATATGATACTGATATCTAAATCATGGAGAACAAGAACAGAGAAAGAAAACATAGATCAATCTCCCTAATGAATATTGACGTAAAAATTTTAAACATACTTACAAAGAGACTACAGCAATATATCACAAAGATACAGTAAGAAAAGGTGAGATTATAGCAAAGAAGCATATTAGGAAAGCTATCAGTATAATTGACCATGTCAATACCATATCAAATAGAAATCATATGATTATTTCAAAAGATATATAAAAAGCTTTTTGACAAAAATCAACTCATTCCTACTAAAAATATTAGAAAGCATAGGAATAAATGGAGATTTCCTTAAAATGATAAGTAGTATCTATCTAAAATCATCAATAAGCATTATCTGTAATGGGGATAGGCTAGAAGCCTTTCCAATAAGATGAATATTTTCCTAATAAATATTGTGAAACAAGGAGGCTCATTTTCACCACCATTACTAACATTGTATTAGCAATGTCAGCTATAGCAATAAGAGAAGAAAAATGGAAGGAATTAGAAGAGGCAATGAAGAAACAAAACTATCACTCTTTACAGATTATATGATGATATATATAGAGAAAGAGTCTTAGAATATCAGCCCCAAAACTAGTTGAAATAATTAGCAAGTGGAGCAAAGTTACAAAATATAAAATAAACCCACATGAATCATTAATGTTTGTATAAGTCACTAACAAAATCCAGAAGCAAGGCGTAGAAAGAGAAATTCCATTTAACATAACTGAAGACACTAAAAAGTACTTAGGAATCTACCTGCCAAGGCAAATAAAAAGCAATAGAACACAATTACAAAGCACTTTTCACACAAATAAAGTCAGATCTAAACAATTTGAGATTAGTTGCTCATGTGAAGACAAAATCAATAAAATAAAATAGCAATTTTCTTAATTTACTTATTCAGTTCCATACCAAAAAAATTAACAAAAAATATTATAGAGCTAGACAAAATAATAAGAAAATTCTCCTAGAACAACAAAGGGTCAAAAATATTAAAGGAATCAATAAAAGAAATGTGAAGGAAGCTTAGCATTATCGGATCTCAAACTATATTACAAAGCAGTAATCATTAAAACAAATAATTAATACACAATATAGTCTAATAAATAATCATGGTAGTGTTTGACAAACCACAAAATCTAAAATTTTGAGACAAGGAATTGCCATTTGACAAAAAATTCCTGGGAAAACTGGAAAGCGGTTTGGCAGAAATTATGTGTAGACTAACATCTCACTTTAAATATTGAGATAATTTCAAAATGTATAAATGACTCAGGGGTGGGAAACCTGTGGCCTTGAGATTACATGTTTCCCTCTAGGTCCTCAAGTGCTGCCGTTTGACTGAATCCAAACTTCAAAGAACAAATATCCTTAATAAAAGGATTTGTTCTGTAAAACTTGTACTCAGTCATAAGCCACACCCAAAGACCTAGAAGGCTACATGTGGCCTCAAGGCCATAGGTTCTGCACCCCTGATAGGCATAAAGGGTGATATCATAAGCAAAGTAGGGGATCATGGAATATTTTACCTGTCATATTTATGAGCCAATGAAGAATTTATGACCAAATAAGAGATAGGAAACACTATAAAATGTAAAATGGATAATTTTGATGACATCAAATTAAAAAAAAAGTTTTGCATAAGCAAAAGCAATGTAACCAAGATTAGAAGGAAAACAAGAGACTGAGAAAAGTAAATTACAGCAAGTTTCTCTGATAAAAATGTCCTTATTCAAATATAACAGAACTGAGCCAAATTTGTAAAATAGTCATCCCCTAATTGATAAATGGTTGAAGGATATAAACAGGTAGTTTTCAGAATATGAAATCAAAGCTATTGAAAAAAAAAATGTTTTAAATCACTGTTGATTAAAGAAATGTAAATTAAAACAACTCTGAGTTACCACCTCACACCTATCAGATTGACTAATATGACAAAAAAAAAAAAGAAAATGACAAATATAGGAGGGCATGTGGTAAAATTGGTAAAAATACACTGTTGGCGGAGTTGTGAAATAATCCAACCATTCTGGAAAACAATATAAAACTACACCCAAAAGTTTATAAAACTGTTCATACACTTTCCCCAGCAATACCACCACTAGGTCTGTATCCAAAAGAGATCAAAGGAAAAGGACATATACGTACAAAAAATATTTATAACAACACTTTATGGTGACAAAGAATTGGAAAATGAGGGGAGGCCTATCAATTGGGGATGACTGAGATTATGCTATAAGGAATGATATGCATGTAGCAGAGCCAAGATGGCAGCTGGAAAGCAGGGACTAGCGTGAGCTCCCTGCCAAGTTCCTCCAAAAACCTATAAAAAATGGCTCTGAACCAATTCTAGAACTGCAGAACAAACAAAATAGCATAGGGAAGCAGGGCTCTAGCCCAGGAAAGCCTGGATGGTCTCTAGGTAAGATCTATCCTGCACAGAGCTGGGAGAGGAGGGGAGCAGAGCAGAGCAGAGCGAAGCGGAGCCCAGCGTGGGTGGCGTGGACCGACCAGACCGGGAACTTGGCGGAGCGTGCCCTAGCACCCTGAATCAGTGAGCTGTGGCAGTTACCACACTTCTCAACACACAAACACCAAGGACAACAGAGTAGGTAAGTAGGAGAAGCTGCTGGGGATGGGGAGAGAATTTGCGGTTCGGCTCCGGGGCAGTGGAGGTGGGGCAGCTACAGAACTACAGCTGCAGTTGCTTCTGGCCCCAGGCCCACCTGGTGGGAGGAATCAAGTGGCAGATCAGAGCAGGAGTGAAGAGCCTGCTAAAGATCTAAGTCCAGTAATATTTGGGGGTTCTTGGGGAAGGAGTGCTGGCGTGGCAGAGCTGGCGCATTCCCCGAGGCTTGGAACATAGAACTCTTTAGTCTACAAGCAGTCATACCCTGCTGAAAAACTCAAGGGTCAAGAGAATTGGCTGGGAACATGGCCAGGCAGTGAAAATGCACCCAAATTCAGTCTCAGACTCTGGAATCCTTCTTTGGTGACAAAGAAGACCAAAACATACAGTCAGAAGAAGTCAACAAAGTCAAAGAGCCTACAACAAAAGCCTCCAAGAAAAAACATGAACTGGTCTCAGGCCATGGAAGAGCTCAAAAAGGATTTGGAAAAGCATCTTAGAGAAGTAGAGGAAAAACTGGGAAGAGAAATGAGAAAGATGTGAAAAAACCATGAAAAACAAGTCAATGAGTTGCTAAAGGAGACCCAAATATATACTGAAGAAAACAACACCTTAAAAAATAGACGAACTCAAATGGCAAAAGAGCTCCAAAAAGCCTATGAAGAGAAGAATGCCTTGAAAGGCAGAATTAGCCAAATGGAAAAGGAGGTCCAAAAGACCACTGAAGAAAATACTAGCTTAAAAATTAGATTGGGGCAAGTGGAAGCTAGTGATTTGATGAGAAATCAAGATATTATCAAACAGAACCAAAGGAATGA
>CM053624.1:235567836-235586363 GCA_028646595.1 Phalanger gymnotis | reverse complement strand
AGAGCCTAGATATCATCTTTCAAGAAATTATCAAGGAGAACTGCCCTGATATTCTAGAGCCACAGGGCAATACAGAAATTGAAAGAATCCACTGATTGCCTCCTCAAATAGATCCCAAAAAGAAATCTCCTAGGAATGCTGTCACCAAATTCCAGAGCTCCCAGATCAAGGAGAAAATACTGCAAGCAGCCAGAAAGAAATAATTTGAGTATTGTGGAAACACAATCAGAATAACCCAAGATCTAGAAGCTTCTACATTGACAGATCGAATGGCTTGGAATATGGTATTCCAGAGGTCAATGGAGTTAGGATTAAAACCAAGAATCACCTACCCAGCAAAACTGAGTATCATGCTCCAAGGCAACATATGGATTTTTGATAAAAAAGAGAACTTTCATGCTTTCTCAGTGAAAAGACCAGAGCTGAATAGAAAATTTGACTTTCAAACACAAGAATCAAAGAACAAGAGAAAGAAATTGCAAGGGATTTACTAAAGTTGAACTGTTTTGTTTACATTCCTACATGGTAAGATGATGTGTATGATTCATGAGACCTTAGCATTAGTGTAGCTGAAGGGAATATGCGTGTGTATGTATGTATATATATATGTTTATGTATGTATATATATATGTATATGTGAGTGTGTATGTAGGTATATGTATGTATGTGTATATATATAGAGAGAGCATGGGCACAGGGTGAGTTGAAGATGAATAAGGGATGAGAGAGGAATATATTGAGAGAGGGAGATAGGGAGAGATAGAATGGGGTACATTATCTCATATAAAAGTGGCAAGAAGAAGCAGTTCTGTAGGAAGAGAAGAGAAGGCAGGTGAGGGGGAATGAGTGAATCTTGTCCTCATCAGATTTGATCTGAAGAGGGAATACCATACATACTCAATTGGGTATCTTACCCCACAGGAAAGAAGGAGGAAGAAGATAAAAAAGGGGGATGATAGAAGGGAGGGCAGATGGGGGTGGAGGTAATCAAAAACAAACAGTTTAGAAAAGGGACAGGTTCAAGGGAGAAAATTCAATAAAGAGAGATAGGTTAGGAAGAAGCAAAATATAGTTAGTTTTTCACAACATGAGTGTTGTGGAAGGGTTATACATAATGATATGCATGTGGCCCATGTTGAATTGCTTGACTTCTTAGGGAGGGTGGATGGGAAGGGAAGAGGGGACAGAATTTGGAACTCAAAGTTTTAAAACATAGATGTTCAAAAACAAAAACAAAAAAGTTTTTGCATGCAACTAGAGAATAAGATACACAGGCAATGGGGCATAGAAATTTATCTTGCCCTACAAGAAAGGAAGGGAAAAGGGGATGGGAGGGGAGTGGGGTGACAGAAGGGAGGGCTGAATGGGGAACAAGACAACCAGAATATATGCCATCTTGGAGTGGGGGGGGAGGGTAGAAATGGGGAGAAAATTTATAATTCAAACTCCTGTGCAAATCAATGCTGAAAACTAAATATATTAAATAATAAAAAAATTTTAAAAAAGAAATGATATGCAAAATGTTTTCAGAATAACCCAGGACGACTTACATGAACTGAAGAAAAGTGAAATAAGCAGATCAAGTAAAACTTTTTACACATTAATGATATTGTATCAACTGTGAATAACTTAGCTATTCTCAGCAATACAATGATCCAAGGAAATTTCAAAGAAATTATTATGAAAACTCTATCCACTTCCAGAGAAAGAACTGGTGAAGTCTGAAGCACTTTATTTACTTTCTTTATTATTGTTTGTTTGGGGGAGGTCTGTTTTATTTTGCAATATGGTTAACATGGAAATGTTTTGCATGACTGCACATGTCTAATCTATATGAAATTGCTTGCCTTCTCATGGAGAGGTTGGGTAAAAGGGGATGAAGGAAGGAAAGAAGGAAAGGATGGAGAAAATTTGGAACTCAAAAATTTTTAAATGATGTTAAATATTTTGTTTATGTATAATTGAGAGAAAATAAAGAAAAATAAATAATTAAATGGAATATAAAGATCAAAATCAAAATATTAACGATAAACGAAGTGGTAATTGAGGAGGAAAGATAGGCTAAGAGGTAAGAGTATACTGGGAAGGGAAAACAAACTTCCTTATCTTTAAGGAGTGATTAAGAGAAAAACACTGAAATCTTCAAGAGATTCATCAATTCCGAAATTACGGTATATCAATGCAATAGCATGTTATAGTGTCATAAAAATGCTGAAAGATACAACTTCAGAGTATCCTGAATTGACACAGAATGGAGTAAGCAGAGCCAGGAGAATAATTTATTAAAGAATAGAAAACTTGTAAACAAAAAAAAAAATTTCAAAAGACATAATTAATATCTCTGATCACTGCAATGATCAATCATGTCTATGGACTACCTATGATAATGCATGTTACTTACCTTCTGTCAGAGAGGTCTTTTTTTAAAATCTGTATTCAAAGAAGGAAAAGGACATACATTTTTTTCATATGTTGCCTACCTCCTGTAAGAGAGCTACTTTTAAAATTTGTATTCAATGTAGAGAAAAACATCATTTTTTTGCATTGTACACATACATACTCGTATGCACATAGACCTACATATAAATATTTTAACATCTATCAAATAAAGTATACCTATCCGGAACCATGGACCAGTCTTGGGTTTCATCCCTCCAAGTTTCAGTTATACTGAGTATATCAGTTATAAGGTCAAATTTTAAGTCTTCTGATAAGGGAATGTATTCCTTTCCTGAATCTCAGTCTGATTTATTACTATAGCTTAGGACTTAAAAACAAGTTATCTATGCATAGGTACTTTCCGTAAACTTCATGCTGTAACTTCTGATCTAGAAGGACAGTATGCTATAGTGGAAAAAAAAAAACATTGAACTTGTAGTCAGAAAATCTAATTTCACATCTTGGCTTAGTCACTTACAAACTATATGAACTCGAGTAGATTACTTAACCTCTCTGTCTGTTTCCTCATCTGTACCTTGCTCACAAAACTATTCTTTGGGGAATACTTTTTAACTTATAAAACTCTGTAACATACATACGTGGATTCATTCTTTTATATCTTTTTCTTTACCTGACATCACAAAACATTTTTATTAATCATTCTGTGGCCAATTCACTTTCAAATTCTTAGATGAGTCAAATTTTTAATAGATGATTATCTCCATGCAGCTTGAGGTTGAATTATAAATATTTGATGAAATATACAGTTTGGATATTGATAAATCAAATAAATTAATCATTATTTTTAAAAAGTCAATCAACACTGAGTTTAAAAGCCACAATCAAATTCTAGTTATGTTTTGTTTTCTGGGTTATTTTTTTAACATGCTAAAGAGAATTTAAGAGAATTTAGAAAAATGTAAATAAAGGTCAAGGAATAGCTTTGGCTTTAATTTATGCCCTTGGCTTCCTCTTCGGCTCTGTTCCCAAGAGAACTAAACTGAATATTCTGATTCTATAAGTGTTATAAAGTATTTACAGTAAAGTTTATTGCAGAACCCAGAAGATGTGTCTAAAAGGGTGCTTGTTCTTTCAGTGTTTTTAAAGAATTTACTGTGTGAGCCTTTGTGATATTTGTTCACAAAAAATCAAAAAACGTCTAAACTACTGCCACTAACATCTATTCAAATCGTGATTTCACAATCCTTTATTTATGAAGAATGAGAAAAGGAGATATTTTGAATCTGATTAAAATCATTTTTTCTAGAAGAGAAAAACATATTACCCCATATGTCTTCCACAAAAGATTTACTCCAATGTCTCATTATGGAATAGAGTTAACTCTGGGTTTTTAAGGTAATGCTTGTAGGGAACAATCCCAATCTCTTGACTAGAATGATTTGCAGAATGGTACTGGTTACATTCTAGATCTACTGTCCAATGAACAGGTTAGCAGAGTGTAGAAAAGTTCATCACCAGTAGAGTGGACACCAGTTAGTGAATTACTTGATCATGGAAAACCACAAAATGAAGAACTATAAAACATGGCTCTGACTCCTATGCCTTTCTGTTTCTTCAATAACAGTGAAAGAGAAGCATATAGGGAAGTTAAGGATGCTAAGAATGAATTTTTATATCATTATTTATATATGATTATTTTATACGATATATTTATATATTATTATTTATATGATTTATATGATTAAACCACTTAGTTCTTTTTTACGTAAAACCTAAGTCTAATAACAAGAAACTAATGTGCTTCTAGAGAAAGTGAGCCACAATAATATTGGGATTCCTGTAATAAATGAAAACAAAACACAAAATTAAGTGGCATCTAAAAAGAAGATTGGCTTCTATATTTTTGGAGAAGCAAATGATTGAGTCCATAGCATTCCTAAACAGCAATCATTCAGTCTGAGCTTTAGCACTCCTAACACTTAAAAAAAAGACTGCTTTGGTATTCATCTTATATTACCTGTCTTTGTTTCCATCTTCTACATATAACTTTTAAAATGTATAACTAAGACAATAAGCTCCTTATAGATAATATAAAGATTTACTTTTCAACAGAATTAATTTTATTTGTGGCTAAAGAATTCCAAATCCTCCTCTAGTGACTTGTGCTGTAAAAGGTTAGCCAGTGAGATTCTACCTATGTTTTTCTCTGCCCCATTTCAAATGAGATCTCCACAAATTTTAGTGTTCATTTAAAGATGCCTTGCATTCTTCAAAAACTTTAAGATAGTGTGATCCTCCTCAATCCCTTCCAAGTTGTAATCATTAACATTAAAGCAGCCAGTTCTCCTTTGTGTTGAGTATGAAGTCCAGGCTATCAATTTTCTCCATTTTTTCTCTAAGTTTGAAATTGCCACCAAAAATGTAAAAACAAAAACAAAAATAAAAAACAACTTTACTTTTGGCGAAGAAAAGCCCCAGAAGATTTTGAGATAATTAAATCCACCATAATTAATATATCATGATTTTATACCTGGATGGTAATTTGTTTTATCATAGAGGTATAAAATCAATTTATTTTTTTAAGTTTGTTGATATTTTTCATTGTTTTATATTACAACACTTACAGAATGTCCCTCACTCTGTGAGAGGTCTCTTGTGACAAAGAGAAACAAGAAAATTAATAATATTGTGATCTTATCTGAAAGTATACACAACATTTCACATATGTGGCGGAGTCCCTACTATAAAGTTTTCATTTTCATTTTTGAAAATTCTATTTTCTTTCTCTTCTACCTACATACCAATGAAAAATTAAAACAAATATTGGTTATAAATATGCATTATCAAGCAAGTAAATTCATTTATTGGCTATAGAAATATAGATATGATAGGACATATACATATGTATGGATATACATATTGAGTGTTTATATATAATTGTCTATACACATATCAATATAAAATGACATATATGTACACGTATATATTTATGCATATGTGTGTTTTTCTAATCCAAATGTCATCTTTTGATCAAGCAGTTTTTAATATCCCTTTGAATCATGAATGGTAATTGTATCAATGATAATTCTAACAATTTGCAAAATTGTTAATTGAGATGTTGCTGCTCATTTGAGGGTTTTGAGGAGTGGGAAAAATAGTCAGGATATCATGAAAAATCTCCCCAAATTGTAATTAGGGCTGTCATATCAGGGACTAAAATCCAATTGAGACTCATCTTATATGTACTTTTATCAACTTTTATTACTAGAATTTCTGGCCCTATTAAGAGTCCTTCATGTTTGTATTTTAAACCACGTTCCAAAAATAAAAAAAAAACACATTCTCAGGCACCATCTTTAAAACTCTCTGTGCACTTCATAAATGTGCTTTTCATTTTTGGAGTTTTTTAATTACTGATGAACAAAGAATCAATCTTCAGTCTAAGACTTCATAACTGTCAGGGCAGTTGTTAACTAGTTTGATATATTTCTGAAGGTACTTCTTGCTGGGATGAGTCCAAATGTCAATGCAGGATCTGGAGAAATTAATTCAATTAGAAATTGTTTAATAAATTTAAAAAAATATTTGACATATATAAACAAATACCAAGGATATAAATTGGCAAGTGTAGCTTCCCAGGTAGATCCCCACTTCGCTCTACTATAAATTTCTTATGTCATAATGAGTTGCCTACTACCTCTCCATCACAGAGCAAGTAAAATCAAATGCCCTGACTCAGAGCATAAGGATATCTAAATTCCACTAGGAGTTCTAGTGCTCACAATCTAACTGTATTCATGGACTAGATGTTTTTACCCATCTCCCATACAACATTTCTCCCAACCAAGTTGTACAGTATCACCGGCACTTCTTTTATATAATCAAGGCCCCAAATCACTTTCTCTGATACTAATATTTTCTTGACCTTCAGGGAGAGGATGTTCCTAGAACACTGAGGGAAAAGGCACATATAAGTTTAGGAGGAACTTCTTGAATTTCTCAGAGTTAAAGCAACTACATATGATGCTTTAAACAGTAGGCCAAAGACTCCAAAAGAAATTGTGTTAGGGACCAAAAGAAATCTTTCTGAGCTTACACCAGTATTATGGTCAGCAGAATTCATCTAGTCACCCTTTTCCCCCTATGAATGGTATTAAGGTAGAAATGAACTGGAAAATCAAGGTCCTCAGCAAGCTGGTGACAAGTATAATCTACCATCTCAGCAATGCAATTGGTTTTGCTATTTTTCTGAGGTGGTAGCAAAAAAAATGAAGCTGCTCTTTGGTAAGTCCCTCTAGCACTAAATGAGTCCAAGAGCAATGAGCCAAATGAAGACACCAAGTGCTAATATGAGATATAACCCTATCCTACATGGTTTTGGAGGAAAATTTAGTCTTTTAATCATTGAAAACAAAGTTAGAATAGCCATGGCTAGCATGCATAGAGTGCTTTAAGGTTTTCACATCACCGTAAAACCTAGCTTAGTGCCTAGAACTTAGTTGGAACTTAATAAATGTTTATTGAATGAATTGAATTGGATATATTATCTTATTCATTTCTTACAACGACCCTCCTTTAATTATTCCCTATTTATTCTTTTCATAGCTTAGTTGTATATACTTGTTGGTGTGTTGTCTGTCTAATTAGATGACAAGCTCCTTGAGGGAAGGGACTATATTTGGCCACTTTTTGTATCTTGAGCACTTAGCATAGTGCTTGGCACATAGTAAATATTTCATAAATGTTTATTGATTGGTTGATTGATTGAACAGCTATCTGTTATAGGTTCTCTTTTTAATTGCATTTTTACATATGAGAAAACCCAGGCTAAGCATGGTTAACTAACTTAATTGGAGTCACAGAACTAGTAATTATCTGAGACCAGTTTTGAACTCAGATCTTCTTAGATCCAGTTACACTGCTGTCCGCAGTTCTACTCTCCATCCAGTCAGAAAGATAAAATAAAACAAAATAAAAGCATTCAGATATTTATAAGTACTGATATAGCCCATCTGAACATAGAAGCATATGGCTCCATCAATAAGGTTCTACCACTAATTTTACTCCCATATTTGAACTGCCTTGATAGTCTAGCCATTGAATTTCCAGGCCCTCAACCACTCAGTCAAGTGTATAGCAACATCTCATGAATCTGTAAAAGTAATGATTTTCTCAATCTACCTAAATAAGGATGCTACACAGGTTGAAGCACGGAGCACTGAGAGGACTACTCAGAACTCCCATCCCTGAGGGACTCAACAGATAATGATTGAGCTTTAAAGAGGAACAGTGGTGAGTACCATACTCCTAACATTAGTAAAGTCCTTAAGGAGATCAAAAGTGCCCATATTCTGCCATGGATGCATCTAGTTGGCTAGAGCTAATATGGGGAACAGGCTCAAAGAGGAAATCTCCCTTTGAGAGATAAGTCATCTTTTCTCAGCCAGTAATGGTACCAGTAGGCCCAGTTTTGACACAAATCCACTCTTAAAATGTATGCCTACTTTAAGGGTAGAGATCTGAGCAGCATCCCTTTGATTATTGATGTAAACTTCTATAACATTAAGGCAGAATTCATGATTTCAAAGAAAATCATGAATATGCCTGAATGGTCCAGAATTGCAGGATATAAGGAATTCTCTAAGTAGAAGGCAGAGGAGTTGAATCACTTATTCAAGCTCCAAAATAGCAGACCCAAGGACCAGTGTCCCCAATTCAATATCCTGGCAAGAACCTTCCAAAACCAATATGCCCATCTCACAATAGTAACCAGGAGATTAGAGAAAAATATTATGGCTGCAAGCCAAGCCATAACAGTGCTTCCCCCCAATCCTAGGGCCCTCCAGTAAGAAGATTACCCCCTGGCCTCAAGCACTTGCTCAGCACTCCACAGTCTGCACAAGGGTCAGCCCTGCTTTCAGTAGTGCCTCCTGCCACCCCCACTGCCACATCCACTGCTGCCACCACCGCTGCCTCTCTTTCTCCTGCCCCCCCTACATCTCAATCTTCAAGCTGAGTTCTCTCTTTTTATATAGTCACCAGCCATCATCCTGTCAACTAGAATTTCATCTGAGCGACCAGAACTCAGGCACCTACTATTAGCCACTCCCACTAGTTCCCTGGGAGCCCCCCCCCTGAAACCTATTCAAATGGGCAGGAAAGATCTTCCCATTTACTGATTGCCTTTAAACATCAAGTGTGATGTTAATGTCAAAGACATGAGATGTTTTATGCTAATCAATAACAGTAGCTAGCATTTATATAGAGCTTTAACGGTGTAAAATGTATGACTCCCTCTCGCTAAAAGGGTTGTTAGTCAGGAGTGAGGAAGAAAAAAATCTATAAAACCTCTGGAGAGCAGAGTAATGGGTACAACAGAGGACATTGCTCTGTCAGCTATTTCCACAACTTAAATTCCTAAAGTCTCCATATTATTTGTTAACATAACCACAGGACATGTTTGTCCCCACTATGCTTTATTAATATAAAGAAGCATATAAGTTTAGCATAATCAAAGTCAAACCACTGGGTTATACCCTCTAGGCATAAAATTTATCTAGGTAAGCTTAGCTGGCCATAAGACATCAGCTAAGCCTATACCCTCACAGACACAAATTTCATATGCTTTGCCCCAAGGTGCTGCTTGAGCTTACCCTGTGTGTACATCCCAGATAAGCCTTCAGTCTCCCTGTTACATGTAGTGACACCTTTCTAAAACTGTATTTTAAAACCCATGATTTTGTCCATTCTTAGCGTGAGCAGGCCAGCCAGCTTGGTCACTGAGGCTAACTCACTAGGGTGATGGGGAAGTTCACCTGACTTTGCCCAAGGCAAGCTATGATCCAGCCTTGCCAGTAGCTTTAATGGGAAAGTGCAAACATCTCTAAGTGTTCTTGTCCAACACTGTACCTAGCCTCAGAGGTATGCTACCTACCAATAAATGGGTCAATAGCTTCCCTCCATTAATGCCAAAGACCCCAAGCAAAAGGTAAGTTTCCCTTTTATAGGTTTTAGAGAGCACAGAACAAAGAACAGAACAAGATAGACAGCAACATGGTATTGGAACAAATCAATTTGTTACAGAGTTGAGGCACAGAGGAAAACATGATTGGTTGGAAGTTAGGTAATGGGAGCTAATAATGATCCCCCTTCTCTCATAAGATTAAGAAGTGTTCATTGTTTAAGTCTTGGTATGAGACAGCAGCCCAGACTTTTGGACAGCAAACCATACATCCTTGAAAGATAGCTTAGTGGAGTAAAGATATCAGGCCTTTCTTTCCTGCACATTCTCTAAGGTTAACAAAATTCCTTGAGGCAAGAACAGATCAGTGATTAGCAGGGGAGTTGGATTTCTAAAGGTAACCCATTACAGGCCAGTTGAATCCTGACTCAAGCAGTTACAGGACAAAATAAATCAATCATAAATAGGATCAATAAGAAAATGATACTGGATCACTCAATCTTCTCAAAGGATGGACTATACAGAATCCAAATTCTCTGTAAATTATGAATTCCTCCTGATTTTCCTATTTTAGATGACATTTTTTGTTTGAATGAAGACCTAAAATCTTCCGATGAGATACATGAAAAGAAGCTGCCCTAAGGGATCTTATTTCTTCGTATCATGTTGACTTTCTTCCCTCTCTCACAGCTTAAAGTATTGAACTAACCATGAACATATTATATTACATTGAGCAGGAAGTCATAAATTCATATACTTTTAACCAGTAGTTATGGTCAAACAAAGCGATAGGATGCATTGCTATTTTAATTTGTTTTTAACTTTGTATCTAATTTTAGTTTATCATTTAACATTTGTGGAAAGTATAAGTAAAAATAATGATAATTTGTAAAAATTTATTATCCCACTGACTTACTACCTAACAGGGAGAAAAATCACTTTATCTTTTGTTTGAACTATGACAAAAAACTGGTTGGTCTTCCTATTGAGTCAATCAGAATACATATCTTAAGCAGACAATGTCTATTAAAAATGATGAGTCCAGAATTGAAAAGGTAGATAGCAGATTGATTTGTATTTGGGAACGTTTGCAGTACTTTTAATGATTAGTTTCTCTTTGACTTAAAAACCCATCCTTTATATCAGTTTTCTTCTGGTTATGGTATAAGATGGAGAATCATGGACCATCATGATCTCTTAGAATCAAAATTATGGCTATCCCAGAGGACAATGAAGAGTTATAAGCCATTAGGTTACAATATGTTACCAACAACAACTTGTCTCAAGACTTGTTAAAAAAAGGTATCTAGGAAATGTTTCCTAAGATAGTATCAGTTCTAGTATTCTGCACATGAAATATAAAAAGATCTAATAGGAAGCCTTGAGTTTATTTGAGTATCTCTGGCATCTAAGCACCTAAAAGAAGATGCAATGTACAAGAATTGCATGAGTTATGAAGTAATGGGTGAGTGGTATCATCATTACTTAAGGGAGCAATGAGCACATAGATCCACTGGAGTATTAATATATCCCTGATGAATCTCCTCATGATAAGTACTACTTTATGTATTTCCTAGTTTAATGAATACTATGGAGTGCTCAATGCTAAGAAGGATATTCATTGTTCTAAGAATAAAATTCATAAAAACTTAAAGACAACAAAATTCATTATTGTAACAAACATAAATTGAGTACTTATCGTAAACAAGGCAATGTGACCAAGATTTCAGAGGTTACAAAGATTATATAATACCTATGTGTCCTGCCCTCAAAGAGCTTATGGTCTAGTTGGGTAAATAAAATATATACAAAATAACTACAGGCAGTATTGCAGCAAATGTACTATTGAGTGGTAGAAAGTGCTTTATGACAGTGATATATAATAATATTGTCTACTCAAAACACAGCATGATATTCCTAGTAAATGTTACTGTAGGCAAAGTTTAAAGAACAGCATTAAAGATCTCTGTTCTCTCACAAAATGTGAAAGAAAAAAATAAAATAGCTTCTAGAATTGGGATTTCCAAACAGCAAAAAGAGGGAATTAAACTTGCCATCCATAGAAGCTGTTGAAATTCTGATATTTCATGTCTTTTCTTTCAGCTGATTGTAAAGTCTCCATTTTAGTGAATTTCTTTGGTTCTGCTGCTCTTTCTTTGTAACAAAAGGATAGTTATTTTGAGAGAATCCCTTGATGCCAAATGAAAAGAGAACAGTCTTGTCTAAGAGAATTAGACACATTTAGGAGCTAAATATGGCACTCCTGTTAAGTAGTCTTGGAAATTTGCAGGGCAAAAGGATTCATGAGGAAATTGCAGTTGGGAAGAGAATAATAAACATCTGAAAGTCAGAGAATAGAATACGGGAATTAACCAAAAGTACAAGTATAGAAACAGAAAATTGAGGCAAATATGTGAAGTGCTATGAGCTCCTCAGGGAAAAAAGGCACTACAGCATATAAATTAAGCATATTATTAGATATACCTGTAAGCCTTTCAAATATAATTAGCAACTGAGAAATTGCATAAGGATCAGAGTTACAGCAACATTTAGTTTAATCTTCTGTTCATGCATAGCAAAGCAAATATTTTTTCCTAAATCCTTCAAAATGTCCCATAGTCTGTAATAAATGGGCACTAAACTTCACAATTTACCACTGTTAAATTGGACTTTATTGAAAATGTGTGCAAACTCATTGATAAGAGTCCATGGATGTGTATATAATAACATAGAGTTAGAGTTCTAACTAGAAATTTCCCCAACCCAGTTCAAGACTCATGAAACCTTCTTCAAATAAAATTTTCAAGATGAATTCAATTTGGCAGGATTAAAAATCAGGGTCCAGAACATCATGAGGCCTTTGCTGTGGAAGGTAGGGGGTAGAGGGTAAGAGTAGAACAAATTAATCATCTGGTAGCATTTTATTTTGACCAAATATTCCAATTAACAATGTACTAATCTTTTGTGTCTATTCTGCTGAAATACCATCAGTGCTGTGATCACGCTCTATATTTTGGTGCTTAGGGTCAAATGTCATGTTACCCAACCCTAGTTATACTTCTACATTAAGTTGCCACTAAAATGTAATGGTCACATTTTTTTAAAAGTTAATAGTAAATCACAACCCAAATATCTAATGTTATGAGATTATGCACATGAAATCATGTGCTTATAACACTAGCCTCTTGGTGAGAGTATCTTATGTATTCTTTGCAGAATTATATACCTAAAAGAGTTTTGAAAGTTTGTCTATTGTATCTCTGTCATTGGGAAGTTATGCACTTATCTTGAGCATGTGAGGATATAGTCTAGTCATGCAGCTATCCAGGAAAAGGACCTAAAAACAGTAACTGGTTCAATTATTCATCGTAATATTTGCTGCCTTTAGTACTATCATTTAGCTGGTAACTCTTCATGTAAAATCACAGGTCCATTTTACCATGTTTCTTTCTCACCAGAAACTAAGTCATGACATAACACCTTACTTTAATAGAGTTTCCAAAGCACTTCCCTCATAAGTTTCTGAACTCCATAGAGTACTCAACTCCATTTTATAGATGAGGGAAATGAGGGTTAGGGAGGGGAAGTGAGTTGCCCATGGTTCCATGTCTAACAAATGTAACCAGGATTCAAATTCAGGTGTTCCAACTGCAAACCCAGGGCTCTTCCTACCACCTCACCATCGACAATCTGCTTCCAACCTACTTTTTTAGTCTTGTCAGAACATGCCCTTTTAAAGAACACATTATCTCAGTGCCCACTCCATAAATATGCACCCAATTTTCCTGCCTCCATTATCTTTATCTACATCTGGAATACACTCCCTAATCATTCAAAAAAAAGCCACTGCTCCCTCATCTCCCCTTCACATCCTTAACTTTCTTCTTCCATTCTTGAATTCATATATTATTTTGTTTTATATTACTTTTTTTCTCAAACTATTGAGGCAACTAGATGACAACAGTAAAAATAGTGTAGGGCTTGGAGTCAGAAAGACCTAGATTGAAATTGTGCTTTCTGTTGACCTCAAGTACTAGCACTACATTCTGCCCTAGAACTCAGACCAGGGCCTCAGCTCTATTCTTATTGAACACAAATATTCCTCTCTGCCCTGGAACTGTGATCCAGAACAGCACTTGGGCAATAGAATTACCAATTACACTATGTGTACCCAGGACCAGGAAAAGGTTCCATGTCATCACTTTTTGATTAGTTGTCTGACCTCCTTAATCTTTCTAGGATGAGAGTTCCTGAATGTACTGCTGCTACTGCCATTGTTACAGCTGTTTTCAAGATCCACTGCTAGTGCTGCAGCTATGTGTAGTCCAGGCCATCTCACACCCTAGTTTCATACATCACTTCTGTCTGTCTTCTAAGTTGTCTTGGACTGCTAAAATGTCTCATCCTGACATTTTGTTGGCTCTGCCAGTCCAAAATTTGATTTGAGTTGTTATTTTAAAGTTGAAGTTTGGGAGAGTTCAGCTGGGCTGCTGCCTCTCCTCTACCATCTTAACTCCACCTCCCAAAAATTGCTTTTGAAGTGTTTAGCAGCAATTAGATTTGAAGATCTTTCTCACACACTAATAGGCCATGTGACCTGCTTATGTCACAGAAAGCCTAAGTTACATGTGATGGAGGGAGCTTCCTAAAAGGAAAAGGAAGTTATGTCATGAGAAATGGAGAGAGAGAGAGAGAGAGATATGTTATGACTGCTAATGGCTGAGAATGGCTGCCCTCATGATTGTTAGAACTGAACAGGCTGACTTAGGTGTACTGTGAGTTTGTTTTGGGGAAGATCCCAGTAGGGGGTCTGAGATGTTTTGGGGATGGTGAGGCTCCATGTTGTGTTTTAAGTTCCTTGTTATAATAAAGTGGGCTGACTGGCGGTGGGAGCTGAACATTTGGTTATGGAATATTGTTTTCTGGTATCTGAATAAATGTTATACTTCTTTTACCTTCTTTATAGAGAGTCTCTCATGTTTTGCCATACAGAACTACATAGGCATATTCATGATTATCGTTGATGTTGTGTTTATTGCCTTACTGTTTCAAAGGGCTGTTCCCTTATATTTTCATAGAAAATTCTTTATTTATATGCATAGACCTTTTGCAGATATTTTACAGAGAAAAGAGATTAGGCACATGAGTTGGTAATAAGCTGATTACTTACTGAAAAATTTTGTGTTTATGTAATCTTTATGCTCCATTGTTGTGGCATTTGTTTGAATTGGTTAAAATTATCTGAGAAATGTATCATTTTATTAAGAATCATTTTTTTCAAACAATTTACTTTAGATTATTATATGATATATATGTATATATATGTGTGTATATATATACACATTATATATAACATGGTTATATGCATATACGCATACATATATACATGTAATATATATACATGTATACACATAATATACATATGCATATACACATGTGTGTGCATGAGTCAGAAATATATTAAGATGCCACTCTTCCCTATTTAGGCTACATATTACATATAATAATGGAAAAAATAGCTTAGTCTGAAGTTCTTAGTCTAATCAGAACTAGAAATCTTTGTCATCAATTCCTTAACTATCAATTATGAAACAATTTCCTATACTGGAGTCTTTTTTTCTATCATTCTAATAGAGGATAAAACTAGTTTCTAAAGGGAGAGGCCTTCTCAGCCCAAGAAGGACAGCTTGCTACAGTGATTACGGTAATGATCAGATCAAGAGGAAAAAGAAGTCTGATAAATAAAATTAAGAAAAGTATCACTTGAATTTCCCTTGGAAATAAGTGGCTTCCTGGCAGGGAGTGGTTAAAGAGGGACTGAATGATTTTAGGAAAGTGGTTCTCTTGGTTAACTAAGTGACTATTAAACCTAGACTTTCTTCTCCTGTGTAACTTTGATTCTGAAATTTTGCCTTTGTTCTTGAACCCTATAAATTATGTAACAAAACAAATGTTTTTAATACAGAAATTTCCAAAAGCAGAATGGCGATCTCTCTCTCTCTCTCTCTCTCTCTCTCTCTCTCTCTCTCTCTCTCTCTCTCTCTCTTTCTTTCTTTCTCTCTCTCAACAAAGAAACTTAGAATTTCATGAATAAATTTATCTCTTATATAATGGTGCCTAATATCAAAAGACCATAATTTTTCTCCAGTCAAATACACACACACACACGCACACACACACACATATATACGTGTGTGTATATACATATAGATAAACACAGATATATGTGTATATGCAAATATAAACACAATGCATGTTCTATATTTTCTAAACAATAATTCAATGTAAGTTACAAAGAATAGCATTTATTTACTTAAGTAGAAATCAAAGGACAACTTCAATTACTATGTTTTGTCACTAACTCAATGTCTGTTTCTATGTTTCCTTTGGTTTCTGTTTCTGTAGGTTTCTGTCTGTCTTTGTATCTCTATCTCTCTATCATTCTCCCTGTCTCTCTGTTGGTCTATCTACCATAAATAATCATCAATAAAATTTCCCCTACTTTCAGCAATAGATATTGAAGATATATTTTTAGGTCGTGGTCCATTGCGATGCTGACCTTTAAGTCACATTACACCACAGACTTAAAGATATAAAGGAACTTGGCAACTAGGTAGCATAGTGGATAGAGTGCTAGGCCTGAAGAGAGGAAGACTCATCTTCTTGGGTTCAAATTTGGACTCAAACACTTACTAGCTGTGTGACCCTGGGAAAGTCATTTAACCCTGTTTGCCTCAGTTTCCTCATCTATAAAATGAGCAGAAGGAAATTTGCAAAGAGCAATGAGCAGTATATTTGCAAAGAAAACCCCAAATGGGGCAATGACTAAACAACTTCAGAATGTTTCAAAGATCTCTCACTAATTTTACAAACAAGGGAAATAAAATCCACACAAGGAAAGTGAGGTCAAGGAACCAAGATGGCAGAATAAACAGTAAATTTCCATAACTCTCCCGTATTCATCTCCAAACAAATAGTGCCCCAAAATAAGTCCTGGAACAGCAGAACCAGCCCAAGAAACTTGGAAGATTGGCAGAAAAGGTCTGTCTCACTAAGGCAAAAAGGTACCACAGTCCAGAAGAAGAAAAATCCCAGCAGACCAGCAGCAAGCCCTGCCTAAGCAAACAAGCAGGAGATCCAGAGCTCTGGTACAGTGGAGCAAGCAAACAAGACCCCACACGTACCTTAGCATTGCCAGAGGAATGGGCATGTGCTTCAGTAAAGCCCTGGGCAAGAAGACAACCTACAGTGGCCAGACCACCATGTGCTTGATGTATCCCTGGGGAAATGCAGAAACATCTCATCTTCCTCAGCACATGCCAGACCCCACCAATAGGATTATGGATTAGCACCAGGTAAGCTGTTAGACACCTAAGGCCTCCCAGAGTGCCCCCATGACACCCCCTCAGTGCAGCACCAGACACAAGTTGCCTCAAGGCAATTTCAGTGCAGTACCAGGTAAATACCTATGTCATGCAGTCCCTGGCATGAGAAGCCTGAGACAGTCCCCCTTCCAAAGCAGGAGCAGAGCTCAAATTTAAAAGAATAGTGAAAACATAAAAAAAAATGAACACAAAAAGAGCATTACTATAGAAAGTTATTGTGGTTACATGGAAGACCAAGACACAAACTCAGAAGAGAACAACAATCACAAAATACCTATGGGAAAACCCAAAAGAAAAATGGGAAGTGGTCTCAAGCCTAGCAAGACTTCATGGAGGATGATGGTGGAACCAAGATGGTGCTGTGAAAGGAGGGAACTATTGGAGCTCTCTCACAAATTCTGTCAGATACTTCTGAAAAAAAGTGAAGCTGGGTAAATTTGAGAGAATTAGAAGCCAATAGTAGACTGAGAGAGGCAGGAGCACCAGGCATGTGGAAGAGCACCAGACCACACCAACCAGGAACAGCAGAGGAATGCAGCAAGCATACCAATCTGGGAGAGTACTGGGTGAGCAAAATGCAGGAACAGGAGCAGGTCCAGGGCAGAAGTACTGGTTACAGCAGCAACTTAGCCCCAGGCCTCTAAGACAGGAGTCTGTTGGAGCTATGGGAGACACCAGCAGAGATACGGTGGCTGAGGGAGCAGCTACCCCAGAGGCCTCCAGCCCAGAGCCTAAAGGTTTGAAGCTCACCTTCCTGAACTTCTGGGATCCATAATGGCCAGGTAAATTGGCTCTCCCTCCCTCCCTTTCTCACCCAGAGAATAATCCCTTGGGAGAAACGGAAGAGCCAGAAATGGGGCTTGGAGAGGGCTCTTCTTGTGGTGGCAGAAGGAGACTAGTACAGGAAGAGAGGGGTCCCATCAGGCTGCACCTTAGCAGAACAAGGAGAGTTACTGAGCCCCAGGGGCATGGAGCTAGCAAACACCAACACTAGGACCCCAGATGTGCCTTTGCACAGCAAGGGGACGTGGCAGACACCAGCACAGACAACAGCTGAGACCACTCATGCTGTAGAGAAGTCCTAGGGAGGAGGAAACTTCCAACAGCCAGACAACCCCTCCTGCACAGCTCATGAAATTATAGACCACAGGACACAAAGCTAGTGAGCAGGTCCACAGATCCCAACACAAGAAGCTTGGGACAGAGCCCTCTGAGCCCCAGAAGCAAAGATCCGCTTTCGAAGGAAGGAGGAATAAAAAACATGAAAAAGCACCGTAAAAAGCCAAAGACCATTGATTTCTATTATGGAGACAGAGAAGATCAAAATACCAATTCAGAAGAGGACAGCGTAGATACTATACTCGCACATGAAACTTCAAAAGGGAAGGTGAACTGGTCTCCAGCCCAAAAAGCACCCTTGGAAGAACTCAAGAAGGACTTTAAAAACCAAATTAGAGAGGTAAAAGAAAAAATGGAAAAAAAATTCACTGATGAAAACAAATATTTAAAAAGTAAAATCAGAGTAATAGTTTAGGAGACTTCAGAATATAAATGGGCAAAATGTCTCATTGAAAAGTAAAATCGGGGGCGGAGCCAAGATGGCGACTGGAAAGCAGTAACCGGCGTGAGCTCCCCTCCAAGTCCCTCCAAAAACCTATGAAAAAATGGCTCTGAACCAATTCTAGAACTACAGAACCCACAAAGGGGCAGAGGGAAGCGGGACTCCAGCCCAGGTCGGCCTGGATGGCCTCGGGGTAAGGTCTGTCCCGAACAGAACTCCC
>CM053624.1:235551009-235567336 GCA_028646595.1 Phalanger gymnotis | reverse complement strand
CTCCTAAGTCACCAATCCACACCCACACAGGTTTCACACCTGACAGGGCCCTGGGCCTGGGGCTTAGCACTTAACAGCTGAAAGTACTTCCACTCAAAAGAAACAAAAGCCATGCTAATGAGACAATTTTGCTTAACAACACAGGTTCCTGTACTAAAAAGGTAGTTACAATGACATTTGAGTATACAATTGAATATAATTGCTTTTGAAGCATATGTTTAACAAAGATTTGCACCAGCCACTTTTAATAAAGAGTACTGGGAATCAAGATGAGACCTTAGCACTTATTCAACCAAGTGCCCTTGAAGAGTTTGGCCTCTGTTTCCTTGATTAGATTAGGAACCCTTGATGACCTCTTTGCCTCAAGGGAAAGACTAGTTTACATAGGTTTGAGTTTGTGTTTGTGACATCAGAGGCTTTTAGACCACGTGGGTTTAAGTTGCATTTTTGTGAATTTAGGTCACATGTGTGAGTCGCATGTGTGACTCACCTTTGACCCTGAAGAAAATATATAAACACAGAGCTTAGCTTTCTCTTTCTGAGCTCTGAGCTGCAGCAGGAGTAACATGTGACTGAGCCCCTTGTCAAGCTCCCAGCTGAATTCAAATTTTGATGGTTCCTTGGTAACTATGAATTATATTTGGTGTATTCATAAATGTATGTTTGTAATTTGTTTGCATTTGCTCTGAAGTTCAGTGTGCTGGCTTTTCCCCCTGAGCTGACTGAATGATATTTGTTTGTTGGATTAAAGTAAGATTGTTAACCCCTTAATGTTGCTTTCCATAGTAAAGCAGATCAAAAGAACCTGGGCTTGCAGCATTCTTGTTGTTGGGCTCATGTTGGTTTTTCACCCTCACAGCAGCTGCTAGCCCAATTGTTGAAACATAAAGTCAATTTAATTTTGAGTCAATAAGAATTTTTCTCACAAGGGATAAAAAGTTAATAATCCACAGAAGGGAATTAAGAAGAAGTAGAATGACTAAACAAACTACTGAACAAAGGAAAAAATAGAATAAATAGATACTACAGGGATAAAATTCCAAGGATAAAGCCTATAAGACAATAATTCCTCATTACCCCCAGAAAATAACATAGAAAGGCTACAAAGACAATGAACCAGGTAGGATGCTCTAACAAAAGAAATAAGGAAAGAAGGTTTAAATAACATCCTAGAACAGAATATAGGCAACCTCAGTATAACGACGCACTCCCAGGAAAAAACTAGTAGAAATAGAACTGAAATATTTAATTGTACAACCAGAAATAGCAGAACAGCATACACACACACACACACACACACACGCACACAAATTGGCAGAAAGAATGAAATCCTCTCTCTTTCTTACTCTCAGAAAGGCATTATAAAATAACAGCAACAAACATAAATATTGAATACAACTTTTCAAGTTATCTCAAAAGATAAATGCCTAGGAATTTTATAAACACTGGGGAAAAGTGAAGATTGACACTATGCGTAAGTCACTACCAGAGGAAAACTATATATGTGTGTTTGTGTGTGTGTGTGTATTATATATATATATATATATACATATATATATGTATTTATACGTATATGTATATATATTTATACGTATATGTATATATATATGTATTTATACATATATGTATATATATATAAACATATCAGCAAATATGATTGCCAAGATTCTGACCTCTCAGATCAAATTTAAAAAAATTGAAAGAGGTAAAACACATACTAGTGAATTCCAGTCAAATGCATAAGACTACACATTTATTATTTCGAAGTAATGGAAAGAATGGTATTTGCTATCTTGATAAGCTAAGGAATTTTGGGGCAACCAATCATTCCAAGTTGAAGAGAGGGAAAAGGTCTTTAACATAATGAATGGCTATCAAGAATTCTTGTTGAGAAATCTAAAACTTTGGAGATACTTTGAAAGGTAAATGCAATGGACAAACCTAACTATAGAAAGGCAAAGAGTTTTAAACAATTCAAGAGCTATAAATGGTGATCACCTATACATATACATATCTCCAAAATTACCTTCTGGGTATATACACTCTTCTCAGGTCAAGGGCCTCACACCTAATCAGTGAAAGGGTGTAGGCCTGGGGCTTAGCATTTAGTACTTACTAAAGGGTGTAGGTCTGCCTCTAATCAAGCCTCCCTTAGCTGCACTTGAGGCCTATTGAATGGGTGGAAAAGATCTTTAATCACTGATTGACCTCACATATGGTCATCATATCAATCTATCAACAAACATTTATTAAGTCCCTATTATTTTACCACTAGCTCTTCCTTCTGTGAAGAAAACAAGAAACAAACAGTTATCAAAACAGTTAAGCGACTTGTCCAGGGTCACACAGCCAATAAGTGTCATGGGTCAGATTTGAACTCAGGTGTTCCTAACTTAAGGCCTGACATTCTACCCACTACAACAACTAGCTGTCTGTGTTTACATAGAGGCCTTCTGAACACAATCACCTTATCATCTACTTACAAACTCAACAAATTTATAGTGTTGGTCTTTGAACACTTAAATTCTTGTAGTAAATTTATTGTAAAATATGAAATTCTGATTATTCTCAATCTAGAATGCATTTAATATTTAATATTTTTTTCTTTACTAATTACATTCCCTGATTTTACTTTTCCTTTCCTGCTGTTTGGAATAGCCTGTCTCTTGGGATGAGGCATATACGTACATACATACATACACACATACACACTTACATATGTGTGTATGTTTGCATATGTATGGATGTGTATGTATATGTATTATGTTTTCCTAATCATTAGAAACATGGTTTCAGAACAATTTACAGGCAGTACAAGCAAGTGCCCATCAGAACAGGGTTCATGAATAATAAAAGAGATTGAAGGGAAAAGCACACACATCATCCATCATGCTTCTGCCCATATATCAATACGTGGAGACTTTGTCACCTTCACTGCTCCTGAGAGTGCTGAGCCTATCAATCTAACGATTTCACTAGTGTCCTAGATGCCTTTTGCTCTCCACCAGAGTCTAAGATTCAGAACATTTCTATAGATGATCCCTACCCCTCCATCTGCTTTGGCATCTGTGCTAGAAGCAGAACCAAAGATTCAGGGTTGTGGCTTCTCTTGCCGGAGCCACTAGGACTAACTCTGCAGATCCTCTAAGCATGATATAATTGGGAAAGTCGTCCAATTGGTGCTCAATGCTCTTTATGAGTTATGGAATGAAAAAAGTTCATTTTTTCCAAAGAGAAGAAAAGTTTCTCATGTTTACATGGAAGGAAACTGCAATGTGCAAGAATGAGTATTCCTATTGAAGGTGATTCAATTCACTGGTGTCAGCTTAAAAGACAGGAAGGATGAAATACTATTCTTTGGGGATTGAAGATTTAAAAAAAAATAGTAGTAGCAAATTTTTGCTGCCTAATTTAGCCAAAAAATTTCTGATTTGATTAAAACTCCCCTTTGTTGTCATTCTATTTATTTTAATTCATTCTGAGTTAATATGGAGGAAATCAGGGGTTCCAAGGATACTCTCTGGATACTCACATTAGTAATGTATGAAAGAGTGGGATAAGCAGCAATTTTTCAAATCTAGATATGATTATTAGGGAGGGACATAATACAGAACTTACCAGATAAGAAGATAAAAGAATCTTTAGTCATTCAAGGATGACAAGAGATAAGCTTTACTTTACAAAACAACAAGAAAATAAGAATCAAGGTTTCTAGGTGCTATACCAGCATCTTTCACTCAATTTACAGGTAGGTAAAAGTTAACTCTTTTTGTATTTGTTTTAAAAATGAGTATAAAGGAATTACTCTCTTTGCAAGAGGAAGAATGAGATTTCAGAAATCCTTCCAGTTTCCCAGGCTTGGAACCATAGCCTTATGACTCTTCACTCTTTCCCACTTCAATAGCTTGCCAAGTCTTGTCATTTCCTCACCCACAACATCTCTCACGTCTGTTCAGTTTTCAGTACTTTCACAGATACCACCTAAGTCCATATCCTCATTAAATCTCACCAGGACTATTACGATTGGTCTACTTGCCTCAAGTCTCACCCAGAATTAATCTGTCATTCATGTAGCTCCCAAACAATTTTCTTTCAGAGCAGGTCTAATCAAATTCTTCCCTACTCAATAAATTTCAAATGGTTTCTTATTGCTCCTAAGATGAAATGAAAAAAAAAATTATCTGATATTCAAAGCTTTTCACTGGCTTGAACCTATATTTCTAATTTTGTTATTTGTTACTTTCATTCCTTCACTGTATGGTTCAGTCAAACTGGTCTTCTTCCTATTCCTTACTCATGGAACTCTATCTTTCCTCCCCATGCCTTTGCACTATGTGTTTCTCACACCTAGAATGCATTCCTTTCTTATGTCTACCTTGTGGAATGTCTTGCTTCTTTTAAGATTTATATCAGGGACTATCTTCTACATAAGGCCTTTCTTATGTCCCCAAAGACTGATGCCCTCATTGCTAAATTACTTTGCATTTATTTTCAATTTATTCCATGTATACCTGCATAAATAAATGATAATGAAATATATTGAATTCTAGCACTTAATATAGTTCAAGTGTTATGTCAAGAATACAAATACAATAGTAAGACCGTCTGTTAAAATGTTTATAGGCTAATATGGAGCTTATTAAAGTTGTACTGTTTACTTTCCCACATGGAAAGATGATATTTGCAGCTCATAAGACCTTTCTCAGTATTAGGGTAGTTAGAAGGAAAATATGTGTATATATACATATATATACATATATGTATATATACACGTATATATATATATATATACATATACAATACGTGTGTGTAAAATATGTATATACACACATATGTATGTATATATGTATGTATCTATGTGCATATATATACACACACATACACGTGTGTGTATGTACGTATTGTATATGTGTGTAGGTTTGTTTACGTATATGTGTATGTGGATATGTATGTATCTGTATATATGTGTTATATGTATGTATATATATATATACATGTGCATGTATGTGTGTATATATATACATATATATGTATATATATATATATATATATATATACATGGAGAGAGAGAGAGAGAGAGAGAGAGAGAGAGAGAGAGAGAGAGAGAATGGACAGGGTGAGCTGAATATGAAGGGACGACAACTAAAAAATAAAATTAAGCGTTGAAAGGAATGTACTGGGAGAAACAGAAATGGAGAGGTAGAATGTAGTAAATCATCTAACATAAAGTAGGCAAGAAAAAACTTTCACAATGGAGTGGAAGGGGGGCGGGGGCATGAGAAAGAATAAGTGAGCTTTACCCTCATTGGATTTGTCTTAAGGAGGGAATAACACACACTCGGTTGGGTATGGAAATCTATCTTCCCTTGCAGGAAAGCAGGGGAGAAGGGGGTAGGAGAGGGGGGTGTAACAACAATGTGGCTAGCACCTGTTGGAGGGATGGTGAAAGACCAACAACTAGACCAACAAGGGCACATAGGAGCGCTGCTACCACAGGTCCTTTCATCTGTTTTTCTAATGAAAGTAAGTTAAAGGGGTTAACAATCTCAGCTTAATTAAACATAAGTATAACATTCACTTAGTTCAGGGAAAAAAGCTAGCACACTGAACTTCAGAGCAAATACAAATAGAAACTACAAACAGATCAACAGACAGACTTTGTCTAATCAAGACATCATATACATAGTTACCAAAAAGAGAAGCATCAACATCCGGGTTTTCAAAGCCAGGGGCTCTTAACAACAGCTACCCAGAGTCTCATCTGGTCACATCCCACAACACTCTTCCAATGAGTGAGAGCCCCAAAACAGATCTTATATACCCTTCTCAGGGTCAGAGGGCATCACAGCCATGAGACTGAAACTTATGTGAACTAGGCTTTCTTGTTTCTTAAGCAGGTCAAAGACTCTTGATTCAATCAAAGAAACAAAAGACAACAAAAAATCCACTTTGCTTGCCATTACATTTGCAAGGCAAGACTCACCACAGGTATTTGATTAACTTAGCATTTAAAAACAAAAAAGTCCCACCCTAATTACCATAATGGGGGGATAATAGAAGGGACAGCAGATTGGGGAAAGGGGTAATCAGAAGGAAACATTTTTGTAGGAGGGACAGGTCAAGGGAGAGAGTGGAAGAAATGAAGGGAAGGACAAGATAGGGGACATCTAATTAGTCTTTTGAAACATGACTGTTATGTAAGTGTTTTGCGTGGCTATATATGTATGACCTGTATGGAATTGCTTGCTTTCTCAATGAGGGTGGGTGGGGAGAGAGGAAGGGAGAGAATATGGAACTCTAAGTCTTTAAAAAGTGAATGTTAAAAAAAATTTTGCATGCAACTGGGAAATAAGATGTACAGGATATGAGGTATAGGAATCTATCTTGCCCTACAGGAAAATAGAGGGGAGGAGGATGGAAGAAGGGGGTGAAATTGGACAGGGCAGATTGGGGAAAGGGGTTGTCAGGGTGCATGTTGGGAAGAAAATTTGAAATTCAAAAATCTTGTGGAAGTGAATGTTGAAACTGAAAATAAATAAATTATGTATTTTTTTTAAAATTAAAAGATGTTTATAGACTAATGGGGGGATAATACATGTAGGATGGTGCAGCTACAGGAAAATATTTGGGGAAGTCTATTACTGAAATCTCATAATCCCCACATCCTACCTACCACAAGTTCCTAGCATAATGAAATAAAAGAGGCATGGTCAATTTCACCTCAACTCTTCACATATCCATTCCTATTTCCAATGTCAAGAGAGTGACTACTGTAGGAAAGAAAAAAAGCTACTCTGCCATCTTGTTCATGTTGCCTCCTACGATAGAACATGAGCTCAATAAGAGTAGGAACAATTTGCTTTTTAAAAAATTCCCAATAGTTAGCCCAGTTTCTGGCACAGAAAAGGCACTTACAGTGCTTTTTGGGACTGATTCCTCCTCCTCAGAGAAGTCTCTTTCATTTTCTTGCCTAAAATGTGGTGCTCTTAACAAAAATGAATAAATAATGAAAAGCATATACTGTGTGGTCAGAATAAGGTACACTACAGGGGAATTAACACGTCTCATGTGATGGACATGTTGCCCTACCTAATGAAACCAAAGTACTCATCTGTTTTAGCTGCCATGTTGCACTGTTGATTTGCCACCAAATAGTCCAGTAGTCCACCCAAATGTTATTTTCCCCCAGATAAACTGGTACGTAATCATACTTTGTCAATCTTATAGTCATACATTTAACTTCTTAGAATCCAGACATATAAATATATTTATCCTTCTTGAGTTTATCTTATTGAATTTGGCCCAACATTTTAGCCTTTTGTTGTTGTTGTTACAAAATCAAAGTACTATTTTATTAAATGAGTTATTTTACACAATATGAACATCAACATAATTATAATTGTAAAAGAAATTTATAACAATGATAGACTGATTTTCAGGATTTCCAAATCAGGGCCCAACTGTATATTTACACAGAATTGTGTTTGCATGAAGCCCAAAAGGGAACAGCATAGAAATGAGAGTTTCTGTAACCCCCTCATTTTTGTTGATGAATAGTTCATTAGAAAAGCAGCTGCAGGTTTGTGAACTAAGGTCTGAGATAGTAGAAGAGTCAATAGGTGCCATGAATTCACCTACAAACAACTTTATGCTGAACATCAGCCAATTTTGGAAGAAGCAGAGTCTTAGGATGTTTGCTCTTAAAGTATTCTTTGCAGGTTTTGGGGTCCAGCATTTGAGTCCTACAGACAGTACAGGTATATATCAAAGAAGCCTTAGCAGCAGCCTTCTGATCATTTCCTTATTTATTTTTCTGTCCAGCTTGGTTTTTTTTTGGCATTCTTCTGTTGAGACAAAATCTTCTGCTGTCCAGGAGCCATACAGTGGCTGGTACAGTCTGGCATCTGAGGCACCATGTAGGGCAAGAGTGCTGGGAGGGCACCGAATCACTGAAATGTGGTGGTTTCCAGACTTCTAAATACACAAACATCAAAATCAACTTGGCAGGTCAGTAGGAAAAAAATAAGTGAAGGCAGTAGTGTTAGTTTTACTTTTAGTGAAAATAACATGGGAACACTCCTGCTAAAATCCCCCATCTTCTCACTGAAGGAGATTCTACTTCCAAGCAATAACCCTGGCCTGGACCAGGGGAAATGGTGCACAGAGCTCTTTTATGTGAGATAATATACACCATTCTATCTCTCCCTTTTTCCTTCTCCCAATAAATTCCTCTCTCATCACTTAATTTCATTATTTTAGATATCATCACTTCATATTCAACTCACCCTGTGCCCTCTGTCTATAGATATGTATATTCCCTTCAACTACCCTAATACTGACAACTCATGAGTTGTAAATATCATCTTTCCATATAGGAATATAAAAAGTTTAACTTTAATCTGATTTCTCTTTCCTATTTACCTTTTCATGCTTCTGTTGATTCATGTATTTGAAAGTCGAAGTTTCTATTCAGTTCTGGTCTTTTCATCAAGAATGCCTGAAAGTCCTCTATTTCATTGAAAATCCTTTTTTCCCCTGAAGTGTTATACTAAATTTTGCTGGGTTGGTGATTCTTGCTTTTTATCCTATGTCCTTGGCCTCCAGAGTGTCATATTCCTAGCTCTTTGATCCCTTAAGGTAGAAGTGGCCAGATCTTGAGTTATTTTGATTGTGTTTCCACAGTACTTGAACTATTTCTGGCTGCTTGCAATATTTTCTCCTTGAACTGGGAACTCTGGGATTTGGCTACAATATTCCTAGTAGTTTTTCCTTGTAGATTTATTTCAGCAGGTGATCAGTGGATTCTTTTAATTTCTATTTTACCTTCTGATAATATCAGGAATATCAAGGCAGTTTTCCTTGACAATCACTGAAAGATGTTGTGTAGGCTCTTTTTTTTGATCGTGGATTTCAGGTAGTCCAATAATTTTTAAATTATCTCTCCTGGATCTATTTTCTGGCTTCACAAACATGTGATTCAAACCCATGTAAATTAGGCTTTCCCTTGAGGTAAGCAGGTCATCAAAGACACCTGAATGATTTCAAAATCCTTTTTGAGCTCTTCCATGACCTGAGACCAATTCAAATTTTTCTTGGAGACTTTTGATTTAGGATCTTTGACTTTGTTGTCTTCTGGCTGTATGTTTTGATCTTCTTTGTCACCAAAGTAAGATTTTATAGTCTGAGTTTTTTAAGCTGTCTGCTCACTTTCCTATCCAATCACTTGACTTTAGAACTCTTTGTCAAGGTATGACTCTGCTTCCAGAGTGGAAAGTGTTCTATCCCAACCATCAGGGGTTTTATGCTGCTATTTTCTGAGTTACTTGTGGGCACCTGTAAATTTTTCATTCTTCTGAGGTGGTATGATTTAAGGAGAGGATTTTACTCCTCTACTATCCTGTGCTCTGGTCTGTGAGTGACCTCAAGTACTCTTTTCTTACTTGGAACTGTTAGGAGGACTCCCTCTCCACAGCCATCAGAAGCTCTGCCACATCAGTGTTCCTTCTCACTCCAGACCTGTGCACCAGGACTGCAACCCAGATCCAAGTAGGGCAAAACAAGAGAATCCTGCCTCAGCACCAGGAAAGAGATCCCTGCACTACCACTCTAATCAGCCATTTGATCCACTCATAGTCTGTGGGCCTGGAGCTCTGGAAATAGCCACTGCTGCTGCAGCCACCTCCAAAACCCCAGGGTTGGGGCCAGATTGCACCCGACTTTCATCCAGGTCCAACAGAATTTTCCCACCAACCTGCTAAGTTGTCTTTGGTGTTTGTGGGGTTGAGAAGTCCGGAAACTGCTACAGTGATTTGTTGCCCTGAGGCAACCCTGAGGTCTTCTCTGGCATGGTCTGTGCCTGCATGGCCCATGCTGGGCTGTGCTCCACTACCAGCATGGTGTGATAGACCCTTGCCAGTGATCATCTAGGCCATCTTGGGCTGGAGACTTGTTTTACTCTGTCATCTCATGAGTTCTGTAGTTCTGGAATTTGTTTAGAGTCATTTTACCAATGTTTGGAGGGATTTTGTCGAGAGCTCAAGCAATTCCCAGCTTTTCCTTTGCCATCTTGACCCATCCCACATTTTCAAGCTTTCTTGATGAAAAGGCCTGACCTGAATAGAAAATGTGTCTTTTAAATCTGAGACTCAAGAGAAGCATGGAAAAGGTAAATAGGAAAGACTGATTAAAGTTGAATTGCTAACATTCCTGCATGGAATTATATTTTTAACTCATGAAACCTTTCTCAGTATTAGGGTAGTTGGAGTGAATACACACACGCGCGCACACACACACACACACACACAAACACACATGGCACAGGGTGAGTTGAATATGAAGAGATGATATCTAAAAAATAAAATTAAGGGGTGAGAGAAAGGAATGTGCAGGGAGCAAGAGAAAGGGAGAGATGGAATGGAATAAATTACCTCACATAAAAGAGGCAAGAAAAAGCTGTTACAGTGGAGGGGAAGGGGGAGAGGTGAGAGGGAATAAGTGAATCTTACTCTTATTGGATTTGGCCTAAGAAGGGAATAATATGCACACTCAATTTGGTATGGAAATCTACCTTACCCTACAGGACAGTAGGGGAAAGGGGATAAAGGGAGGGAGTGATAGAATGGAGGGCAAATGGGGAGAGGGGGTAATTAGAACCAAATACTTTTAAGGAGGGACGGAGACAAAGGAGAAAATAGAATAAATGGGGAGGCAAGATAGGATGGAGAAAAATATAGTTTAATCTTCCACAACATGACTATTATGGAAGTGTTTTGCATGACTACACATGTATAACCTATATTGAATTGTTTGCCCTCTCAATGAAGGTGGGAGGGGAGGGAAGAAGGGAGAGAATCTGAAAGTCAAAGTTAAAAAATCATTTTTACATGCAACAAAAAAATAAAATACACAGGCAATGGGATGTAGAAATCTATCTTGCCTTACAAGAAAATAAGAGGGAAGGGTATGAGAGGGGTGAATGGGGTGATAGAAGGGAGGGCCAACTGGGGGAAGGGGTAATCAGAATGCATGCCACCTTGGGGTGGGAGAGATGGGGAGAAAATTTGAAACTCAAAATCTTGTGGAAATGAATGTTGAAAACTAAAAAATATAATTTTTTAAAATGTTAAAAATTGTTTTTACAAGCAAGTGGGAAATAAGATATACAGGCAATGGGGTGTAGAACTCTGTCTTGCTCTACAGGAAAAATAAAAGGGAAGGAGATTAGAATGGAGGGGCAGTGATAGAAGAGAGGGCAGATTAGGGGAAGGGGTAATCAGAATGCATGCCATCTTCGTGTGGGAGGATGGGAGAGATGGGGATAAAATTTGGAACTCGAAATCTTGTGGAAGTGTATGTCAAAGACTAAAAATATATTTTTTGAAAAAAAATAAATAAAATCTGCTTCAATTTTGAGTCCTGGAGCCAAAGGATTTGTTGTTGCTCTTGGCTCTACATCTTCTGAAAAATGTATAAGCATGTTATGTATACCTTTAACAAAGTCATTTATTAATATGTTAAATAGCCAAAGACCAAATTCAAGATCATAAGACCCTGTAATAGAGGGCTTGTGCATCTTGACCTTAATCCATTAATGATTGGTCTTTCCGTCCTGCTATTCAGTCAGTTCTAAATCTACCTAACACCTACCATCTAGTCCACATCTCTGTCTTGTCAATTTAAGTCAACAAATTTATTAAGCAAATATTATGAGCAAGTCTATGAATTATGTGACAGATACAATGACAAAGCAAAATTATAATCTTAGCCCTCAAAGATCTAGATAAAGTGTTTATACAAGAAGTAAATACAATACACTGCAATTTGATAAGGAAAAAAAAAACTATTATTGTTGGACATGACAGAGTAGGACTTTCCTGAAGGTGATACCTGAGTTAAGACTTGAAAAACTCTAAAAGGCAGAGTTAAGGAGAGAATAAATTCTAGGCATGCAGGTCAAGCTGTGTTAGTTTCCACTATGTTGTTCAGGCCATTTCTGGAATTATTTATTCTATCCTGGGCCCCACATTTGAAGTTGATACACTAGACATAAAGGGATGGTCACTGGGATGATGGAGGAACTTGACACCTAATGACATGGGGAGATTTTTTAAAAAGGAAAAGGGGAAAAAATGTTTGGCCTGGCGAAGAGATGAACTGAAGGGATGGATACAGTTGCAATGACCAAATATTTGAAGAGCTGTCACATAGATTAGCGAGTAGACTTGTTCAGAATATTTCCAGGGGCTAAATGGAAACCAATTTGATGGAAGTAAGGGTCAAATCTGAGCTCAAAGTAAGGAAGAATTTGATAACAACTGGAAGGAACTGAACATGTCATGGACTTCCTGGGGTCTTAATACCTGCAGATTTCAAGGGAATTCTAAAGTACAATGTGTTGGAGATATAAATACAGAAGTCTTTATGTTCCTTGAGAGAATCAAAGTCAATCATTTTTAAGGATGTAGGATTAGGAGGTCTTACATCTGGAGTCAGAAGAGAAATCTGATGTCATCTCACTGAATCCCATTTTCTTTCAAATGAAGAAACAGGTTTTAAGGGGTGAAATGATTTCTCTCAGGGCCAGCCAGTAATAAGCCAGCCATAAGGCATTGCTTAATTGAACTCAAGCTCTCTGCCTCTCTCCAATACTGAATTTCTTTGATGGATGAGTGTCCCATTTCAAAAGACCAAAATGTTTGCTGTTTGCCATATATTTTGTTGATATGTGTGTTTATCCCAGGAAAATTTTGACAACATTTAAATGTATCATATGTAGGGATTCTCTATGTTGTCTAAAACATCCAGCTTACCAGACAAACTGAGGAAGGACAAGTGTTTTCCCATTAAATGGCATCTAGAAAACTTATATTTGTAGACATGTTTTATTCAATTAGTGAGTTTATTAAATGTCTATTATATGTGAGGCATTGTACTGGGTAACATGAATACCGACACAAAAACTGCCTAGTTGACCCTGGGAAGGTCGTTGTCCTCCGCAACTCTTTAGTACTCTGAAGGTATAGAATGCTCAATCCATATTAAAGAGTTTCCTTACTGGGAGTTCCTTACAAAAAAGGGAAATCAAAAGTCTAGACCAAAATAAAGTCCCAAATCAAAAATATTGACAGTATGATATTTATTTAGTAATATTGAGTATTCTCAATATTTGACTAATTTGGCAAAGCACTAGAATGTGAGTCACATAGATGAGTAGTATAGACAGCAGCACAACAATCTTTTTATGCTGCTGTGTATAACTTGTTCCATTCTGACTGCAATAAATAATCCTTTTGTCAAGATGGTGTATTTATTGTTCAATAATTGAGTAAAACATATCTACAAATACAAATTTCTTTTTACTTATTTCACTCTCTTATATCATACTTATTTATGTATCTGTCCCTAAAACAGGGATAGACCTGTGATTTCAATGCTGTATAGATCTCCCAGATGAAGAAAGTTCCTCTATCAATAGAAATCAATGAAATACATCATTTTAGATTGCTGCAGGGAGGGGGAGCCAAAATGGCAAGAGGAGCCAGGAAATTGCCTGTGCTTTTCCCAGTTTCCCACAAAAACAACATTAAATCAAACCTCTAAATGGATTCTGGAGCCAAAGAACTGACAAAAAGACAGAGTGAAAAATTTTTCTAGTTTAAGATAACATGGACTTTAGGGAAGGTCTGTCTCACTTGGGTAAAAGGAGAGTGCAGCCCAGCATGGACAGTGTCTGGGCAAGTCCAAGAGAGGTTCTTAGCCATGCACAGTTCAGCAACTAAGGCCTCTCAGTCTTGGGTCAGCAGACCAGTGGCACTGCAGGCCAGTGGTGAGGCCTCCAGTCCCAGCACAGAAGGCAAACTGTCAGTCATAGAACCCAGGCAAAAAGAGGCTTGACTAGATGAAGTCACCACAGTTCAGTGAGCATCTGAGAACCCAGTGCACAGAACAAGTGACCAGGCCCCTGGCTCCCAACATGAGAAGCATAGGACATTGACCCATATGCTCCAGGAGAAGAGTTCATTGTTAAAAGCCATGAGATAGTTGGGAGGAGAGGGAAAGAAGGAATGAGCAGAAAGCAAAAATGAACATTGACCATAGAAAGTTACTATGGTGATAGGGAAACTTAAAACAGAAACTCAGAAGATGACAATATTGCCAATATACCTATAACCAAAACCCCAAAAGAGAATATTAATTGCTCTCAAGATTAAAAGTCCTGCTTGGAAGAATTCAAAAAATATTTAAGAGTCAAATAAAAGAGGTAGAAGGAAAATTGTGGAAAGAAATAGAGGTATGTAAGAGAGAATCAAGAGTTTGGAAAATGAAGGACAAAAATACGACTGAAGAAAACAATGCCTTAAAAAATACAGTTGGTGGAGGCAGAGCCAAGATGGTTGAGTAAAGGTAGGGTCTCACCTAAGTTCTTTCCCAAACCCTTCCAAATACTTTTAAAAATGACTCTAAAGAAATTCTAGAACATCAGAACCCACAAAAAAGTGGAGTCAAACAAATTCTCAGCCCAAGACAACTTGGAAGGTTAGCAGGAAAGGCTTGTTACACCAGGGTGAGAGAGGAATGCAGTCCAATGCAAGCTGCAACAACATAGCCCCAGCCACAGCAAACCTGAAGCAGGACTCAGGGTGACTGAATAACGGAACAGTGCCAATTTCCAGACCCCTCAGCCCACAGATGCCAAAGACAAATTGGAAGGTCAGCAGGAAAGGTCTGTGGCACCTGGGTGACAGAGGAGTTCAGTCCAGTGCAAGCTGCACAAGAAACAGCCTCAGCCACAGAAAACCAGGAGGAGGTTTGGCGAGTGTTTGAATCAGCAGCAGCAGCAACAGCAGCTGCTTTCTGGAGCTCTCAGCCCACAGATGGTAATGGGGCTGAATAAACAGTTCAGGAGATTACTGGGGTCTTTTTAGTAACACTAAGGCAGGACTCTGTTGCTTTACCATACTCAGATCTGGTTCCCAGCCTGGGTGGCATTTCCAGGGTCAGGAGAAACACTAGCATAGCAGAGCTTTTGGCAGAAGTGGAGAGGGGATCCTCTTCATAGTTCCAGAGCAAAAAAGAGTACACTGTGAGTGGTCACTCAACAGAACAGAGGACAGGCCAGGAGATTAGTAAAACTTCTACTTAGATCATAAAACCTTGGAAGAACTGGAAACTTAAAGGTCCCTAGAAGTGTCTTTGAAAACAGCTGCACAAAACCACTGAACTTTGGGACAGTACACTCTCACCCCTTGAAGCAGAGCTGTATTTTAAACAGTTAAAAATCAAGAAAAAGGGTGGGGAAATGAGCAAACAATGGGGAAAAAAATAAACTCTGACCATAGAAAGTTATTGAAGTCACAAAGATCAAAATACACACTCAGAAGAAGATAGCAAAGTCAAATCACCTATAACCAAGGCTTCCAAGAAAAATAAGAAATGGTCTCAGGCAATGGAACTGCTCAAAAAGAATTTTGAAAATCAAGTAAGAGAGATAGAGGTAAAATTGGGAAGAGAAATAAAAGCAATGCAAGAAAATCATGAGGTGGAGGGCTGAGCCAAGATGGAAGCTGGAAAGCAGAGACTAGCGTGAGCTCCCCACCAAGTCCCTCCAAAAACCTACAAAAATGTCTCTGAACCAATTCTAGAACTGCAGAACCAACAAAACAGCAGAGGGAAGCAGGGCTCCAGCCCAGGAAAGCGTGGATGGTCTCTGGGTAAGGTCTATCCTGCATGGAGCTGGGAGGGGAGAGGAGCAGAGCAGAGCCCAGCATGGGGGTTTGCTGACCAACCAGACCAGGAGCCGGGCGGAGCATGCCCTAGTGCCCTGAATCAGTGAGCTGTGGCAGTTACCAGACTTCTCAACCCACAAACACCAAAAACAACAGAGAAGGTTAGTGGGAAAAGCTGCTGGGGACAAGGAGTTTGCTGGTTGGCCACCACCCTTGGGCAGTGGAGGTGGGGCAGCTACAGAAGTACAGCTGCAGTTGTTTCTGGCCCCAGGCCCACCTGGTGGGAGGAATTAAGTGGTGGATCAGAGCAGGAGTGCAGAGCCTGCTGAAGATCTAAGTCCAGTTCAGGTTAGGGGTTCTTGGGGATGGAGGAGTGCTGGTGTGGCAGAGCTGGCACATCCCCCCAAGTGTGGAACATAGAACTCTGTACACTACAAGCAGTCACACCCTGCTGAAAAACTCAAGGGTCAAGTAAGTTGGCTGGGAACATGGCCAGGCAGCAAAAACACACCCAGATTCAGTCTCAGACTCTGGAACCTTTCTTTGGTGATGAAGAAGACCAAAACATACAGCCAGAAGAAATCAACAAAGTCAAAGAGTCT
>CM053624.1:235534633-235550509 GCA_028646595.1 Phalanger gymnotis | reverse complement strand
GGAGTGGGGGGGGAGGAAATGGGGAGAAAATTTGTAATTCAAACACCTGTGAAAATCAATGCTGAAATCCAAACATGTCAAAAATAAATTAAAATAAAAAAATAAAAATGAAAAAAAAATTGAAATAAAAAAAAGAATCAATCAAACAAATTCAAAAGAATGAAAAAAAATGGAAGAAAATGCAAAATACCTCATGGGAAAAGCAGCTGACCATAATCATTAGACTACCTGAAAGGCATAATTAACAGGAATTATTAAGGAAAATTGCCTTGATGGCCTGGAACCAGAGGGCAAAATAGGCATTGAAAGAAGTCACTCTTTACCTTGGGAAAGAGATCCCCAAATAAAAACCTCAAAGGACATTATAGCCAATGGTCAGTATAGGCCAGGGAAAAATACTATGAGTGGGTAGAAAGTAATAAGTCAAATATCAAGAAGTCATAATCAGGATCACACAGGACCTGGCATTAAGGGATCAGAGGTCATAGAACATAAGGGTAAAGGAGAACATGAGGTAAAGGATACAACTAACTATTTTACCTGGCCAAAATTAAGAATAATACATCAAGGGAAACATCTTCATTCAATGAAGTAAGAGTATTTCAAGCTTTCATAAGGAGAAGACCAGAACTAAAGCAAAAATTTAACCTCAAATATCAAGATCCAAGAGAAGCATAAACAGGTAAAAGAAAACATAAGGGATTAAATAAAGTTAAATTGTTAACATCTCAGGGGAAGATGATACTTGTAACTCTTAAAAAAATATGTCAGTAACAATACAGGGAGAAAGTATATATATATATATATATATATATGTATATATATACACACATACATGTGGGTATGTATATATATATACATGTACATATATGCATATATATACATATATAAAATAGAGAGACAGACAGATGGATAATATAGTATAAAGTGAATTATTTGAGGTAATGACAAAAAATAATGGATGAAAAAGAGAAGTGCAAAGGTTCTAAATGAAGGGAGAGGTAGAATGGGGCCAATTATCTCAAATGAAGAGGTGAGAAAGACCTTTTACAGTGGAGGGGAACATGGGGTAGTGTGCAATGGGCATTGTTTGAACCATTCTCTCATCAATATTGGCTCAAAGAGGGAATAATATACACAAGAAGTTGAATATAGAAATCTATCTAGCCCATTGTAGAAGTAGGAGGGGAGGAGATTAAGTAAAGGTGAGGGTTGGGACTGACATAAGAGAGGGCAGATCTGGGAAAGTGGTAGACAAGCAAACACTGGTGAGGTGGGAAAGGGTAAAAAGAGAGAGAACAAACAGAAGGAAGCATATTACAAAAGGAAATACACAGATAGTAATCATAATTGTGCATGGAAATGGGATAAACTCTCCCATAAAACAGAAGAGGATACCACAATAGATCAGAAACCAGAATCCTATAATATGTTGGTGTAGTAGCGATTTTAGATTTGAAGATCTTTCCCACTCATTAATAGGCCATGTGATCAGCTTATATAACAGGAAGCCTAAGTCACATGCGGTGGGAGGTGCTTCCTGACTGGACAAGGAAGTTAAGTCAAAGGAAATGGAGAGAGAGAGAAAGAGGGAGAGAGAGAGAGAGAGCAGTTATGGCTTCTGCTACTGGCTGCTAACGGCTGTTGTAATACTTAGAACTGAACAGATTGTGGCTTAGCTGTACAGTGAGTTTGTTTTTGGAAGACCCCACCAGCAGGTCAGTGAGGTTTTGGGATAGTGAGGCTCCATGTTGTGATATCATTTATTGAATGTATTAGTTCTCTGATAGATTGGGTAAAAGGCTTGTGGAATATGGTTCTGGTGTCTGAATAAATGGTTTACTTTTTCTACCTTCTATGTGGAGAGTTTCGTATACTTTGTGATACAGAACCACATAGGCATTTTGACAATTTTCATCTACCTTGTTATTATTGCCTTACTGATATAGTTGCTCACAAGAAACACACTTAAATCAGTGGGAAACAAAAAGGGTAAAGGTAAGGGCCTGGAGCAGAATCTATTATGCTTCAGTTAAAGTATAATTTAAAAAAATGGGTAGTAATCCTGATTTTAGACAAACTAAAAGCAAAAATAGACCTAGTTAAAAAGACATAAGAAAGGAAACCACATCTTGCTAACAGGTACCACAGACAATGAAGCAATCAAATTAGAAGACCAATAAATATTCTACCTGTCAGATTTATGGGGAGGGGAAAATCTTATGACCAAACAAGAGATAGAGAATCTTATAAAATGTAGAACAAACAATTTCAATTATATTATAAATTAAAAAGCTTTTGCACAAACAAAACCAATGAAACCAAGATTAGAAAGAAAGCAGAAAGCTGGGAAACAATCTACAGCCATTACCTCTAATAAAGGCCTTATTTCTATATAAAGAACTGATTCAAATTTATGAGAATACAAGCTATTCTCCAATTGATAAATGATCAAAGGAAATTAACAGGCAGATTTCAGATGAAGAAATCAAAGCTATCTATAAGCATATGAACAACTGCCCTAAATCACTTTTGAATATAGAAATACAAATTAATACAACTCAGAAGTGCAACTGCACACTATTCAGATTGGCTAATATGACAAAAAAAGGAAAATTGGAACACTAATGCACTGTGATTGGAGGTGTGAACTTATACAACCACACTGGAGAAACTAAACTGTTATAACAACAATGCTGCTTGCTGCTACTGTGGCTTTGTAAGACCAACAATACCAGCACATAGGAGGGCTGCTACTACAGGTTCTGTGATCTGCTTTTCTAAGGAAAGAAACTTTAAGGGGTTAACAATCTTACTTTATCTAAACATACATATATCATTCACTTAGTTCAGGGAAAAAGGCCATCACCCTGAACTTCAGAACAAGTACAAATAGAAATTACAAACAGATCAACAAGGCTTTTATCTGTCTGAGCAAATCACAATACATATATAGTTACCAGAGATAAGCACCAACAACTGGGTTTTTAAAGCTGGGGCAGGAGAGGGGGTGTGGAGTGGGATGATGCTTCTTCAATGGCTAGCCAGAGTCTTGTCACCAATACTCTTTCAACGAGTGTGCCCCCAAAGGCAAACGTCAACCTTTGAGTTTACATACACTTCTTCAGGCTCAAAGGGCATCAAACCCATGTAAGACTCCTGATTCAATCAAAGGTTCCTTAGTGATGAGAAGCACTCCAAAACAAAGACAACATAAAGTCCACTTTGCTTGCCATTACATTTGAAAGGCAAAATTCATCAAGGGTACTTGATTACCTCAGCGTTCCAAAAGAGAAAATAGTAAAAAAAGTCCCATCCTAATAACCGTTAACACCTGTGTATACCCTTTGATAAAGCAATACAACTTCTAGGTCTGTTTACCAAAGAGATAATACAAAAAAAGGGAAAAGGACCTATATGTGAAAAATATTTTTAGCAGCTATTTTTGTGATGGCAGAATATTGGAAACAGGATGCCCATTAATTGGGGAATGGCCAAACAAGCTATGACATATAAATGAAGTGGAATGCTATTGTGGAATAAGAAATGATGAATAGGCAGATTTAAGAAAAAATCTGCAAAGACTTGTATAAACTGATGCAAAGTGAAATGACCAGAACCAGGAAAACATTGTACACAGTATCAGCAACATTGGGTGACTCAGCTCCTCTCAGCAACAGAAAGATCCAAGACATGTACAAAGGACTCACAAAGGAAAATTCTATCCATACTCAGATAAAGAACCGATGGACTCAGATTGAAGATCAAATCATGTTTTTCACTCATTTTATTCTTTCTCATGGTTTTATTTCATTTTTATCTGTTTCATCTTCCACATTTGTGACAAATATAGAAATATATTTTAGATGACAGCACATTTATAAATAAATTGAACTGCCTACAATTTTCAGAAGAAGGGCTGGGGGGGGGGATTAACTCAAAATCCTGTAAAAATGAATGCTAAAATTTTCTTGATATGTAATTGGGGAAAAATAAAACACTATTTAATTAAAAAAATTAATTTAATTAGATAAAGACTACAAGAAATTCACACCAGAGATTTAAACTAGTCCTTCAAGCTAACCAAATCCTTGTCCCCTTAAAAGAAAACTAGCCTAGTTTACATGAATCTAATGTAACAGCTACAGTCTTATAATATATAAAGTTTGTTTGAAGGACTTGGGGTTATTACAGAAGATGAGACATGTGATACATGGTACATGACTTCAAGCACATGAAGGGATGATGTGGGAAAGATTGACTAATTGAGGTGAAAAGGAATTTTTAAGAACTGATTTGTAAAACCTTAGAGCTCTTTTCTAAGGTTGAGAAAATAGTAGTAGTGAATCTATTTTTGAATAGTCTATAATACCAAACACTGTGTAAATTCACATTTTTTTAAAAAAGGTTTTTATTCTGTTACTTTACTAATCATTCTTAGCTCTTATATACCTGATAGGAACTCTGTAATTTCTATTCCCTCAGTTTTATAGCTAGCCCACTTTTTGGTACCAAAGGAGAAAAACAAATTTCTCCATGGTATGGCGAATGTCCAACAAATTTTGACATGTGAATGTAATGGGATATTATTTCAATATAAGGAATAGAAAATATGAATAATTCAGACAAGTATAGGAGGACTTATATGAAACAGTGATTAAAAAATTGAATAGAAACAGGAAACAAGGAATAAAAAAGCAAAATAAAACACTGTATAATTATAATGACCTACATAGGTTCCAGCAAAGATATGAGAAAATGAATTTCCTTCCTTTCATTACAAAGTTGGATGATGTTCAATGTGGAATATTGCATATATGATCACATATAGTTGATTGTACTGACTTTTTCAGAACTGCTTTGTTGTCTATTTTTTAAAAATGTTATATGAAAGGTTGTGCTAAAACCAACTCATTATATCTCAAAAGAGCTGAATGTTTAATTTTCAGTGAACATTTATATTTCAGAAATTCTCAAGGACTAAAAACCATGGCATGATTCATTGTTTTGTTGATTGTCTAAATTTGAGAACGTCATGTAGAAAATATTAATAATTCAAATGAAACTTAAAAGTGTATTAGGGGTACATTTTTAGTACCATTTGTTAAATATTTGCTAGCATCCTCCAGCTGATAAAGAATTGCGTTTTTGGGTAGAGATGCATCCCAAAACAAATGTGATATCAAAACAAAAGACTTTAATAAAAATAGATATGAAAATCAAAATATGTTAAAGCTTCCCCTTAGAGGGAAGTAGAGAATCTCAGAATATTTTGAAAAGCTCCCAGCTCAGTGCATACAGTGTTAGTTTAGAGCTCCAGTTTCAATTCTTTGATTACTCTGATATGCCTACCCACTTCCAATGTCAACTTGACAAATCTGCTGTAAATTCTTATTCTCTACACTCACATACACACACAAACATATGTACACACACACACACACACACAGAAGCACAATCACAGTTTTAAAAACATATGTCTTTTATGTTTTGTCAGCACATACAAATACACACTCAAATATATATGCATATAGGATTTAGTGCTCATTTTGATGTTCTTTTTGTATCTCACAGAAGTGTGCTTTGGGAAAAGTTTTTACTTAGAATAGCATATCGTACATGAAAAGAAAATTCAAGGCCTTGAAATTACATTTTTTCACAGCAGAAAAAATGAATAGCTAGAAATAAATCCACTAAACAGAAGAATGTAAAGGAATAAGAAAAGACTCCAGACTTCAGTGCCAATTCCTCTTCCCTTCCCTCCATCAACTGCTTGCGTTTTAAAGTCCAACCCCAGAGGCCTGGCTGGAAGAAATTCTGTGATTAAACTTGACAAAAAAATTCAATTTTATTTCCTAGTGGAAGACATTTTTCTTTGGGGAATAGAGTTCTGATTATTTTTCAAGTAGCAAGTAAGGCATATCAAAATGATAGGCTAAAAATAGGGCATAAAATTTGAATTTTTTTTTCTCCCCTGTAGTATTAGTTTCCCAACAGTGACTGTGTGTACAAAATCTGATGACTAGGGAATAGCAATCTAACACTATCTTCACACGTATCTATTCATACACATTAACATCAGCTAGAGATAAATGACAATGCAAGAAAAGGACAAATTGAATTCTAATTTCCCCCCAAACAATTTAAGGGGAAATTGGAGCCAAGGAAAACCACATTTTGAAGGTAGGACAGGAGCTGCAGGCCAAAAGAAGAGTATTGTTTAATCTTTGGGTTTTTAATTTATTTGAGGAGGCTCTTCATTTTTTATTTACTTTGCTTAATTTTTTGAAGTTATAAATATAGTAATGACTAAAGTAAAGGATTATCTCTTGCAATTCTAGTAATCTTCCAATTATGTTGTATGTATGACTTATGGAATATGATTGTCTCCAAAGTATTAGGGTCAAAAGATACTCAAAAGACATTGATGAGCTGCATGACAGAAAAAAAAATAGATTCCAGCACATTAAATATCAAGAATTTTACAAATGAAGTTATTGGAGAAGTGTATTGTGGGACTTGGAGGTGTGACAAGATTAAGGGATGGCCTATGGACATCTTATATGCTCCAATGGCATACATAAAATGTCAAAAGATCAAGATGGCAGACCCCTTTCAAATTGGGGATACTTCCTCTGGAAGATTTCCAGGAAGTAAATTCATTGATTTTTTTTAAAAGACACTTCTCAATACATATCTCCCAATACCTAATGCATAATTAGTGCTTATTAAATGAATAATGACTGACCTATTGCCTGCATCTTTTACAAAAGTGCTTTCTACCTTGTGTTTTTTTCTTTTTTCCCTAGGCATGCTTTCTTTTTTTTAACAAGTAGAATCATGTTAAATATATTTTCATATTAGTCGTTTATTGAAAGAAGAAACAGAACAAAGGGAAAAACCGTGAGAAAAAGAGAGCAAATAATATGCTTTGATCTTCATTCAGACTCCATAATTCTTTCCCTTGACATGGATAACATTTTCCGTCATGAGTCTTTGGAATTGTCTTAGATCATTGTACTTGTGAGAAGAGCTAAGTCCATCAAAGTTGATCCTTGCACAATGTTGCTGTTACTGTGTAAAATGTTTTCCTATGTCAGCTCACTTCACTCAGCATCAGTTCATGTAAGTCTTTCCAGGGTTTCTGAAATCCACCTCCTGATCATTTCCTTTTTTTAGTATTCAATTTTATTTTCCCCAGTTACATGTGAAAACAATTTTTAACATTCATTTTCACAACTTTGAGTTTCAAATTCTCTCCCTTCCTCCCTCACAACCCCCACCCCATTGAGAAAACAAAGAGTTTGATATAGGTTATACACGTGTAGGCATGCAAAACATTTCCATAATAGTCATGTTGTAAAAGAAAACACATACACAAAAACAAAATTCAAGAAAAATAAAGATTTAAAAAGTGTGCTTCAATGTGTATTCAAGTAACATCCATTCTTGCTCTGGGAATTTATAGCATTTGTTATCATAAGTCCTTCAGAGTTGTCTTTTATTGTTATATTTCTGAGAATAACTTAGTCAATCATAGCTGATCATCTTACCATATTGCTGTTACTTTGTACACAGTACATTTCACTTTGCCTCCCCCATGCAAGTCATTCCAGGTTTTTTTCTGAGAGCACCCTGCTCATCATGTCTTATAGCACCATATATTCTATCATAATCACATACAGCAACTTTTTCAGCAATTCGCCAATTGATGGGCATCCCTTCAATTTCCAATTCTTTGCCACCAGAAATGAGCTGCAATAAATATTTTTGTACCTATAGGTCCTTTTCCTTTTTGTTTTTTAACCCTTTTGGGATGCATAACTAGTAGTGGTATAGCTAGCTCAAAGAGTAGTCATGGTTTTATAGCTCTTTGGGCCTCATTCCAAATTGTTCTACAGAATGTTTGAATCAGTTCACAACTCCACTAACAATGCATTAATGTCTCCTTTTTCCCACATCCCCTCCAGCATTTGTCATTGAATTTTTATGTCCTGTTAACCAATCTAATAGGTATGAGGTAGTACCTCAAAATTGTTTTAATTCGCATTTCTCCAATCAATAATTTGTTAGAGGATTTTTTCATAAGACTATAGATAGCCTTGATTACTACTTCTGAAAACTGTACTTTTGATCATTTATCAATTGGGGAATGACTCATTTTTATAACTTTAACTTAGTTCACACTGTGTTTGAGAAATGAGGCATTTATCAGAGAAACTTGCTTCAATTTTTTTTCTCAGTTACTATTGCTAACTGCATTTCCTTACAACCTATTCTTCCCTGTTTATTCTTTTTTCTCTCTTTTCATCCTGTCCCTCCTCAAATGTTTTGTTTCTGACTACTCCCTCCCCCAGGTTGCCCTCCCTTTTATTACTCCCTCACCTTCTATTATCACCTGCCCCTTTTACTTTCCTTTATGGTAAGATAGATTTCTATACCCAATTGAGTGTGTATGTTATTTCCTCTTATAACAACTTCTGGTGAGAGTAAGGTTCATTCACTCCCCCTTATCTCCCTCCTCTTCCCTTCTCCTGTAAAGCTTTTCCTTGCATCTTTTATCAGAGATAATTTACTCCATTCTGCTTCTCCCTTTCTCTTTCTTCCAATACATTCCTGTCTCATCCTTTAATTTTATATTTTTAAGATATTATCTCTTCATATTCAACTTCCCGAAGTCTATGTATGCTCTTTCTAACTACCCTAATAATGAGAAACTGCTTTTGAGTTACAAGAATCATCTTCCCATGTAGGAATGTAAACAGTTTGACCTTATTAAGTCTCTTATGATTTTTCTTCCCTATTTACCTTTTTATGCTTCTCTTGAGTATTGTATTTGAAAGTCAAATTTCCTATTAAGCTCTGATCCTTTCATCAAGAATGCTTGAAAGTCCTCTATCTCACTGAATTTCCATTTTCCCCTGAAGGATTATACTCAGTTTTGCTGGGTAGGTAATTCTTGGTTTTTATCCTATTTTCTTTGCCCTCTGGAATATCATATTCCAAGAACTTTGTATTTTTCCCTAAGATGTTCAGAAGTTTCTGTGCAGGGACAGAGGCAAGATGGAAGTATACAAGTTCAAAACTGCCAAATCTCCTCAACAACCTTTACTATAAAATGAGCACCAAAAACATGAAACAGAATTTTGAGCAGTAAAACCAAGAAAAAATACAGTGAATCAATTTCTAGCCAAGGGCATCTTGGGAAAACAGAAAGAGAAGTCTAGAGACACCAGGAAGGGGGCCAGCCTATAGCATGCTGAAGAAGAAATGGCAATGGGTGATGGCTATGGCAGACAGCAGCAGGTGATGCCAGCAGCAGGACCAGTGTACAGGGATAGTAAGTGGACTGAATACCTGGTCAGCAAGAGATCCCAGGGGAACCTGTGTGTTCTAGCACTGAGTTGAGGATCAGGGGCCATTTGACAGTTCATCCACCCATTGCCTATCTCCAGATCACTATTCCAACATGGAGCAGAATGTTCTTAGCCACACAAAAGCAGGGAAAAAACATAATACACACAAGGGGGACAATTAAGAGATATTTCTCTGCATCATACCACTCTTGATCTCACCATATCAGAAGCCTACAGGCCCCCAGATTGAGTTATGAAATAAAAGCTTGCAATAAAGAGAAGCTCAGGCCAGTCATTCCCTGCCAAAGGTGATCAAGGTTTAACTCTAACATAAAGTCAAGGAGTAGGCTGAAAAAGTGTTCAAACAATAAAGAAAGGACCTGCCTACAAAAAAGCTAGTATGATGACAAAGAAGTTCAAGAAATAAGCTCAAAAGATAGTGACTTGAAAACATTTATAAGCCAAGTTTCAAAAAATGCAGAAGAGATACAGGAAGAGACAAATTTATTAAAAAGTTATTTTATAACCTGATAAGAGTAGTAGAAGTAAAAAAATGTGTAAAGAAATCAGACATATGTAAAAACATGTAAAGAGAATTAATGGCTTGGTAACAGACACAAAAATAGTGAAGAAAATAACCCCTTAATATCAGAATTGGCCAAAAGGTACAAGACATATAAAACCTCACTGAAGAAAATAACTCCTTAAAAATTAGAATTGGTCAAGAGGGAGCTCATGAGTCCATGAGACATCAGTAAAAAATTAAACAAAGTCAAAAGACAGAAAAAATAGAAAAAACATGAAATATTTCAGAGGGGGAAAAATGGACTTGGAAAAAAGATTGAGATAATATATGAAATACTAGTCTACCAGAAAATTACAAATAAAAAGAATCTAGACATCAGATTTCAAGGAATTACAAAGGAAAGCTGCCAAAATATTTTAAAACCAGGGAGAAAAGTAGAAATTTAAAGTATCCATTAATACTTCTTGAATGATATATCAAAATGAAAACTACCAAAAATAGTATAGCCAGATTTCAGAGCTCTCAAGTCAAGAAGAAAATGCTGCAGGTGACCCAAAAGAAATAATTCAAGTATCATGGAACCACAACAAGGCTCACAGAACATTTGGAAGCTACCAACTAAAGTTGTGGAGGGCTTAGAATATAATAGTTTAGAAGGCAATGGTGCTAGGGTTACAAAAAAAAATCTACCCATTAAAACAGAATAATCCTGGTTGGGGGGGGGGTTGGATCAATATTTAATGAAATAGAGATCTTTCAAGAACTCCTGTAGAAAATACTAGAGCTAAATTGAAAATATGACTTTCAATCACAAGACTCAAGAGAAGCATAAAGAGATAAAAATGAGTGAGAAAAAATAACAATTTTTTATTTGAAATAATAACAATTTAAGATGGTTAAACTTTTTATGCAAAAGTAAGAAATGTCACCCTTATGAACATTTTCATTATTAGCCTTAGTAGAAAAAAATCTAATTAGATGAAGAGCAGGGGGGCAGAACTATTATGCTATCAAGAAGGATGCAGGGTGAGAAGCAAGAAGAAACTGGAAGATGCTAGAACTTCATATTCATTTGTACTGATTTATGAAGGGAAGTTTAGATTCACACACACACACACACACACACACACACACACACGCATGCATGCACGCATGGAAAGAGTTTGGTATTGAAATTCATTTACCCAAGAGTGAAGTAAGAGGAGTAAGAGAGGCAGTGGAAAGAAGAAAAATGTTTCAAAGAAGGTGACAAGGTGAAAAAATAAAGTATAAATAGAAAAGATAGGATAGAGGGAAATACACATTTAGCAATAATAACTGTGAATGAGAATGGGGTGAACTCAGCTGTAAAATGGAAGAGGGTAGCAGAAAGTATTAGAAAGCAGAATTTGGGGTGGGGGTGGAGCCAAGATGGCCACTGGAAAGCAGTGACTTGCTTAAGCTCTCTGCAAAATTCCTTCAAACACCTGTAAAAATGGCCCTGAACAAATTCTAGAGCTGCAGAACACAAGAAATGGCAGAGGGAAGGAGGTCTCCAGCCCAGGACAGCCTGGATGTTCACTGGGAAGGGTCAATCACACAGTTCTGGGAATGGAGCACAGCCCAGTGCCAGCAGTGCCAGAACAGACCAGATGAGGAGTTGACAGGGCAGTCCTTAGGGCCATGAGTCATTAAGCTGTGGAAGTTACCAGACTTCTGAACCCACAAACACCAAAGAGCATAGAGCACATTAGGGGGTAAACTGCTAGATCGGGTTAGAGAGTTGTCTTGGCCACAAGCCCTGTGGGTTGCTGAGGTGGTACAGAGGTGGAGTCCCAGCATCAGCTGCTCCCAGAGTCCCTGGGTCACACAGTGGGACAAATCAAGTGGCAGACCAGAGCGGGTGCACAGGGCTTGCTTTGCCCTGCTTAGATCTGGGTCACAATCCTGGTTGGCAGTTCTTGAGGGAGAAGGAGTACTGGTGTGGCAGAGTTTGCAGTGACGGTGGAGTAGATGTATCTCTGAACACAGCAGCACAGCCCATAAATCTTTGGACAAAGCACTCTCTACTCGACAAGCATTCATACCCTGGCAAAAAGCTCAAAGATCAAGTAGTTGTCTGGGAACATGGCCAGGCAGTAATAAAGGATGCAGACTCAAACTCAGACTCAGAGTCTAGAATCTTTTTTTTGGTGACACACAAGATCAAAACATACAGTCAGAAGAAGTCAACAAAGTCAAAGAGTCTATGTCAAAAGCCTCCAAGAAAAATATGAATTGGCCTGAGGCCATGAAAGAGCTTGAAAAGGATTTGGAAAGGCAAGTAGGAGAAGTAGAGGAAAAATTGGGAAGAGAAATGAGAGTGATGCAAGAAAACCATGAAAAACAAGCCAATGACTGGCTAAAGGATACCCAAAAATTACTGAAGAAAATAACACTTTAAAAAAATAGACTAACTCAAATGTCAAAAGAGCTCCAAAAAGTCAATGAGGAGAAGAATGCCTCAAAATGCAGAATTACTCAAATGGAAAAGGAGGTCCAAAAGACCACTGAAGAAAATACTAGCTTCAAAATTAGATTGGAGCAAGTGGAAGCTAGTGACTTGATGAGAAATCAAGATTTTATCAAACAGAACCAGAGGAATGAAAAAATGGAAGACAATGTGAAATATCTCATTGGAAAAACCACTGACCTGGAAAATAGATCCAGGAGAGATAATTTAAAAATTATTGAAATATATGAAAGCCATGATCAAAAAAAGAGCCTGGACATTATCTTTCAAAAAATTTTCAAGGAAAAGTGCCCTGATATTCTATAGCCAGAGGGCAAAATAAAAATTGAAATAATCCACTGCTCACCTCTTGAAAAAGATCCCCAAAAGAAAACGCCTAGGAATATTATCACCAAATTCCAGAGTTCTCAGGTCAAAGAGAAAGTATTGCAAGTAGACAGAAAGTAACAGTTTGAGTACTGTGGAAATACAATTAGGATAACACAAGATCTAGCAGCTTCTACATTAAAGGACTGAAGGGCTTGGAATATGGTATTCCAGAGGTCAATGGAATGAGGATTAAAACAAGGAAATCACCTACCCAGAAAAAGAGTATAATGCTCCAAGGCAAAATATGGATTTTCAATAAAATAGAGGACTTTCAAGCTTTCTCAGTGAAAAGACTAGAGATGAATAGAAAATTTGACTTTCAAATACAAGAATCTAGAGAAGCATGAAAAGGCAAACAAGAGAAATCATAAGGGACTTACTAAAGTTGAACTGTTTTGTTTACATTCCTACATGGAAAAATGACATATGTAATTCACGAGACCTTTTTCAGTATTAGGGTGGTTGAAGGGAATATACATATAAGTAGACAGAGGGCACAGGGTGAGTTGAATATGAAGGGGCGATATCTAAAACAATAAAATAAATTGAGGGATAAGAAAAGAATATATTGAGAGAGGGAGAAAGGGAGACATAGAATGGGGTAAATTATCTCACATAAAAGTGTCAAGAAAAAGCAGTTCTGAAGGAAGGGAAGAGACGGCAGGTGAGGGGGAAAGAGTGAATCTTGCTCTCATTGGATTTGACCTGAGGAGGCAATAACATGTACTCAATTGGGTATCTTACCCTACAGGAAAGTAGGGGGAAGGGGATAAAAAGGGGGGATGATAGAAGGGAGGGCAGATAGGGGGAGGAGGCAATCAAAAGCAAACACTATTGAAAAGGGACAGGGTCAAGGGAGAAAACTGAATAAAGAGAGACAGGATAGGGTGGAGGGAAATGTAATTTGTCTTTCACAACATTATGGAAGTGTTTTGCTTAATAATACATGTGTGACCTATGTTGAAGTGCTTGCCTTCTTAGGGAGCATGAGTGAGAAGGGAAGAGGGGAAAGAATTTGGAACTAAAAGTTTTAAAAGCAGATACTCAAAAAAGTTGTTTTTTCACACAACTGAGAAAAAAGATATGTAGGGAATGGGGCATAGAAATTTATCCTGCCCTACAAAAAAGTAAGGAGAAAGGGGATGGGGGGTGGGGGTGACAGAAGGGAGGTCTGACTGGGGAATGGGACAATCAGAATATATGCCCTCTTGGAGTAGGGGAGAAAGTAGAAATGGGGAGAATATTTGTAACTCAAAATCTTGCGGAACTCAATGTTGAAAATTAAAATATTAAATAATAAAATGATAGTTAAGAGAAAAAAAGAAAGAAGGTGGTAGTGAAAACTCTGGATCTGAGGATGACTTAAAAGGAAATTCAGGAACCCAGAAGTTTCTATGCAGCATGTGAATTGAAAGGGGACAGAATAATCCAGATTCCAAGATTATATTCATGACTAAATCTGTGATCCTATGATCTAAAGCTGATTATTTTTATAAGCATTTATTTTCTTGTCTCCCCAAATGAACAATTGGAAAAAATAAAATAAAAATGAAAACAAGAGAAAAAAAGAAGCAGAATTCAGCAACCGTTTTGAGAAATGCACTTGAAACAGAAAGGCACACAGAGAGAGGTGAAATAAAGTTATGGAGCAGAATCTTTAAGCTTCAGCTGAAGTAAAAGAAAGGTAGAGGTAATCATTATGATCTCAGTCAGACAAAGTAAAGGAAAATAGAACTAATTAAAAGATATATTCAGGGAAATTATATTTTATTAAAAGGTACCATAGGAAATAAGAACATCAATACTAAACATGTATGAATGAAATGAAATAGCATCCAAATTTTTGATGGAAAAAGTAACTGAATTACAGGAGGAAATACATACAAAATCTATAGTAGTGGGGGTCCACAATTTATTCCTCTCTGACCCAGATAAATTTAACCATAAAAAAACAGAACAAGCAAGAAGTTAAGGAGATGAATAGAATTTAATAATAGTTTGGTATGGTAGACCTCTGAAGAATAACGAATCAAAACAGAGAAGACTATGCATATTTCTCCGCAATGCATGGAACCATCACAAAAAAAGAAAAACAACTACCATATATTAGGACAATAAAACTTCATAGAAACTACAGAAAATCAGAAAAGTTAAATAAACTCACTTTGATTGATAATTCAATAAAATCATCAGCCTTTCAAGTATTGGTTATAAATTAGTTAAAAAATAACTTAAGATCCTTTTCTGGCCAAGATGGCGACTGGAAAGCAGTAACTGGTGTGAGCTCCCCACCAAGTCCCTCCAAAAACCTATGAAAAAAATGGCTCTGAACCAATTCTAGAACTGCAGAACCCACAAAGGGGCAGAGGGAAGCAGGGCTCCAGCCCAGGTCAGCCTGGATGGTCTCAGGGTAAGGTCTGTCCCGAACAGAACTCCCAGCCCCCAGCCGAGGGGAGCGGAGCTGAGCCAAGCAGAGCCCAGTGTGCGAGGCGGCCCGGCGCGGTGCAGCAGACTGCGGACTGACAAGACCTGGAGTGGAGCGGAGGGTGCCCTAGCATGCAGAATTACTGAACTGTGGCATGTATCAGACCTCACAACTCACAAACAGCAAAAGGTTAGTGGGGAAAGCAGCGGGATGGGATCAGAGTTTGCGGTTCGACTTCCACCCCTGAGGCAACAGAGGCGGGGCAGCTTTAGAAATTCAGCTGCAGTTGCTTCTGGCCCCAGGCCCACCTGGTGGGAGGAATTAAGTGGCTGATCAGAGCAGGAGCGCAGAACCTGCTGAAGATTCAAGCCTTTACCGGGTACGGGGGTTTCTGGGTAGGAGGAGTGCGGCCAGCGCATCTGCCCAAGCGTGGAACATAAAACTCTTTAGTCACACCCCGTTGAAATTCTCAAGGGTTAAGTAAAGTGTCTGGGAACATGGCCAGACGGAGAAAACACACCCAGATTCAGTCTCAGACTCTGGAGTCCTTCTTTGGTGACAAAGAAGACCAAAACATACAGTCAGAAGAAGTTAAAGTCATAGAGACTACAACAAAAACCTCCAAGAGGGACATGAACTGGTCTCAGGCCATGGAAGAACTCAAAAAGGATTTAGAAAGGCAAGTTAGAGAAGTAGAGGAAAAATTGGG
>CM053624.1:235510447-235534133 GCA_028646595.1 Phalanger gymnotis | reverse complement strand
CACTTTGTGGGTTCTGCAGCTCTAAAATTGGTTCAGAGCCATTGTTTTATAGGTTTTTGGAGGAACTTGGTGGGGAGCTCATGCCAGTCACTGCTTCCCGGGCGCCATCTTGGCTCCGCCCCCAGAAATGTTATCTTTTGCAGTAAGAGAAGAAAAATAAATTGAAGGAATTGGAATAGGCAAAGAAAAAATGAAGCAATTACTCTTTGCAGAAAACATGACGAAAGAGAATCATAGAGAATTAAGTGAAAAACCACTTGAAATAATAAACAGCTTTTGAAAAGTTTCAAGATATAAAATAAACTCAAATAAATCATCAGCATTTCTATATATTATTAACAAAGATCAACAGCAATAGGTAGGAAGAGAAATTCCATTTAAAGTTACTATAGAAATTATGAAATATTTGGGAGCCTAACTGCCAAAACAAACCCAGCAACTATATGAACACAATTGAAAAATATTTCACACAAATAAAGTGACAAAGGAAATTGAAATAATTGTAAAAAATAATTGGAAAACCATCAATTAGGATAACAACTAGATATTTAACAAAAACCACTGGGAAAACTGAAAAATAGTATGCCAGAAATCGGGCATAGACCAACATCTTACACCGTGTCAAAGTCAAAGTCAAAATGGGTACACAATTTAGATATAAAGGCTCATACTGTAAGCACACTTGGACAGTAAGGAATTGTTTATCTCTCAGATTTATGGAGGATGAAAGAATTTATGAATAAACAAGAGATAGAGAACATTATGGAATGCAAAATGGATTAAAGTTTTTGGACAAACAAAGCTAATGCAAACAAGATTACAAGAGAAACAGAAAGCTGAGATGCAATTTTTACAGACAGTGTCTCCTGATAATGATATTTATAACAGGAATGAAGGACTGGTTCAATATTAGGAAAACTACCAGCATAATTGACCACCTCAATAAAAAAAAAACTAAGAAAACTCATATGATTATGTCAATAGATGCAGAAAAAGTGTTTTGACAAATACAGTACATATTCCTATTAAAAATGGTAGAGAGCACAGGAATGAATGGACCTTTCCTTAAATTAATAATTAACATCTCCCTAAAAGCATCAGCAAGCATTACATGTAATGGAGATAAGCTAGAAGCATTTCCCAAAAGATTGGTGGTGAAACAAAGATGTCCATTACCATCACTGTTGTTCAATATTGTACCAAAAATGTTAACTTTGCCAGTAAGAGAAAAAAAAAAGAAATTGCGGGAATTAGGATAGACAAAGAAGAAACTAGGTTATCATTCTTTTCAGATGACATAATGACATACATAGAGAATCAAGTAAAAAATTGAAGTTTTTGCACAAACAAAGCCAATACAGCCAAGATTAGGAGGGAAGCAGAAAACTGGGAAAGAATTTTTATAGCCAGTGTCTCTGATAAAGGCCCCATATCTAAAGTATATAGAAAAAATTTTTGTTTTTGCACAAACAAAGCCAATACAGCCAAGATTAGGAGGGAAGCAGAAAACTGGGAAAGAATTTTTATAGCCAGTGTCTCTGATAAAGGCCCCATATCTAAAATATATAGAAAAATTCACAAAATTTTAAGAGAACAGAAGTCATTACCCAATTGATAAATGGTCAAATGATATGAACAGGCAGTTTTCAAGGGAAGAAATGACAGCTATGTGTACTCATATGAAAAAATGCCCTAAATCACTATTGATCAGAAACATGCAAATCAAAACAACTGTTACATGCCACATAACACCTACCAGACTGCCTAACATGACAAAACAGGAAAATTATAAATGCTGGAGATTTGGGAAAATTGGAACAGTAATGCATTGTTGGTGGAGTTGTGAATTGATCCAACTACTTTGGAGAATAATTTGGAACTATGCCCAAAGGCCTATAAAAATGTTCATACCCTTTGTCTCAGCAATAGCATTTCTGTGGCTATATCCCAAAGAGATCATAAAAATGGGGAAAGGAACCATATAGACAAAAATATTTATAGCAGCTCTTTCAGTGGTAGTTAAGAACTGGAAATAGAGGGGAAGCCCGTCAATTGGAGAATGGCTGAAGAAGCTGTGGTATATGAATGTAATGGAATACTATTATGCTATTAGAAATGATGAGCATATGGACTTCAGAAAAACCTGGAAAGATTTACATGAACCAATGCTAAGTGAAGTGAGCAGTACCAGGAAAACACTGTACACAATAACAGTCACATCATGTGATGACTGACTTTGATAGACTCAGTGGTTTTCAGCAATGTAAGAAACTCATTATGGAAAATTCCATCCACATCCAGCAAAAGAAATATTGAGTCTGAATGCAGAGCAAAGCATACTGTTTGCTGTCTTTTTTATTTTATTTTTTTTTGTTTTTTTCTTTCTCATGGTTCTTCCCATTCATTTTAATTCTTCTATGCAAAATGACTGGTTGAAAATGTGGCTAATCAGAATGCATATGTAGAGTCTATATAGAATTGCATGATATTTTGGAGACATGGGATGGGAGGTGGAGAAAATTTAAAACTTAAGGAAGTGAATTTTGAAAACTAAAAATAACTTTTTTTTAAGAAAAGAAAAGATTTCTTTACAAATATAGTAATACAGGATAAGCAGACTCTAGGGTTCTATGAATAAAAGAATAATAATTAAGCTAGATGAAGATGAAGGCACAGATGAGTCAACTTCCCTTGATGCTCAGTGAATAAGCCTATGGTTTCATAAGTCACTTTAGCTTTTTATACCTTATACTTTGTCTATTCCTCCCTCAGGGAAGAGGTTTAAGCTGAGCAAACTGCCTTAGGGTACTACAAAAAATGAATTAAGATAATAGTCTTCACTGAAATTTTTGAAAAGGTATTTCAGTGGTATTGTAAAGGGATTCCTATTCAAGTAGCATTTGAACTGATGCCTCTTAAGTCCTTTCCACTTCCTACGTACTACAAAAATAATAAATCACCATAATAGAAGACTTTGAGATTTATATTTCCCACAACAACCTAGTGAGATAAGTAGCATACTATAGTCATCCATATTTTACACACAAGATAATAGAAACTCAGAGAGGTGAATCCAGTTGAGTAAGCTCATATAGTCATTCAACAAGTCCATCAGTGATCGTTTATTAACTGCCTACTATACGACATGTGGTGCAGCTGAGTGGTGCAGTGGATTGAGTACCTGGCCTGGAGTCAGGAAGACATATCTGTCTGAGTTCAAATCTGGCCTCAGAAAATTGGTATCTGTGTGACCCTAAAGAAGCCATTTAACCATGTTTGCCTGAGTATCTTCAGCTATAAAATGATCTGAAGAAGGAAATGGCAAACCACTCCAGTATTTTTGCCAAGAAAAACCTCAAATGGAGACACAACTAAAATGACTGAACAAAATACAATGCTTGACACGGCATACAAAGACAAATTTAGACTTCTCTAAAAGAGTTTACATTCTATCAGGGGAGATAAAATGTACCCATTTAAGATGCAAGTTAATTTGGCAGGAGTGAAGGCACTACGATCTGTAGAGACCCAGCAAAGACCTCGTGTAGGAATAGTTAATGGTAAGGAGAGAATAAAGTTCATGTATGAGAGACAGCCTATGCGTAGTCACATAAACAGAAGATTGAACCTCAAGCCTGGAAAACACCAAGAAAATCATTTTGGCCCTGCCATACAGCATATAAAGAAGAATGTTTGTGGCTTGTTCAATTTATTTTTCTAAAATAGATTATTTAAGTATTCTGTTTCCTCTGGGAAATTTTTATTTTTGTAAATATCCATTTCACTTAGATTGTCAGTTTTTTGCATATAACTGGTCAAAATAATTCCTAATAGTTGCTTTAATTTCATCTTCATTGGTGGTGCAGTCACCCTTTTCATTTTTGGTATGTTTAATTTTGCTTTAAATCTTTTCTTTTTAAATCAAATTAACCCACTTTTATCTATTTGTTTTCTTTTTAAATTAAATTGGCTCAGTTTTACTTATAAGTTTGATTTATTGTTTCAGTTTTTAACCTCTCCTTTGATTTGCAGGATTTCTGTTTTGGTATTTAATTGGGGAGAAAAAAAAGAGTAATCTAAAATAAGCCTGTAAAGGTGGGTGGAACCAGATTATGAATGGGCTTTAAATGTCAAACAGTGGAAGTCACCTTTAATCCCAGTGGCAAGGGTAAGTCCCTGGGTTTTTATTAAGGATTTCATTTTTATTACAGTCGAAACTCTAGTTTTAGGAAATCACTTTGGTGACCATTTGAAAAAATTACACTTCAGTCTTCTTACTACAATAACAATATTCTACCTCTAAACATGCAGTTTACCTTCCAGGCACTGATAAGAAGAAATTGGCAGTCTACTGGAGTGACAGATGCTCAGTTGGATAGTTTGGCCCAGTGCCTGGATGGTTGGGGCAAGCATTTAATAGCAGTAGATAGCTTAGGAGGAAGCCACCTGTTATAGCACATATGCCAGCCTAAATCAGGTCCTTTTTATTCTTCCTTTTTAGGGGACATAAACTTGGGACAACTGGAAAAAGGGGAAGGGGATATTCCTCAATTCTCCGTAATAAAGGATTATAAGTAATTGAAACAATAGAATTTAGTATTACTCATAACCTGGTTTTAAATACTTAGCTTTCTATCCTAGACTAAATATACCCTAATGCCATACATCTGTCTAATTCATCTAGAACAGGGACTTAACTTTTTTATTGTCATGGACAGTCTGGCAAAATCTATCAACCTCTCCTCAGAATAAAATAAGATACATAGAATTAAAAAAGAAAACAATTATATGAAATGAGGATATAATTTTCCCCCCACAAATCTTCATATACCTCAGAAATCCATTCAAGTTAAGAACTCCTGATTTACAAGTTCTTATTAAATTATTATTAATAGACAAGTGAATTACTTACCAGATATTTGGAATTTATTGAAACATCATAGTTACTGAGAAATGTTTGTACCAAAAATAATGAAAAAGCAGATAAAATACAAATGTCTGAGTTAGTGCTAAATACTAGGTTGCTGTCAAAAAGGCATAGTTGTGAGTATTTGCATATTCATTTTCTATGGGAAGTCTTTGAATTGGACTCAACAGGATTAAATCAACAACTGTAAACTAATTAGCACACGAAGTTGTTGGGTGTTTGCACAATTCCAAATGTTGCAATAATTTGTTTCAACAATCCGGCTAGCAGCTGTTGTGGGGGTGAAAGCCCAACAACAAGAATGCTACCAGCACACTGCAAAAGCACAGGTTCTTTTGATCTGCTTAACTAAGGAAAGCTATGTGAAGCGGTTGACAAGCTTACTTTAATTCATCATACAAATATCATTCACTTAGTTCAGGGGAAAAAGACCAGCACACTGAACTTCAGAACAAATACAAACAAATGCCAAACATCAACAGACAGACCTTGTCTGATTCAAATCCCAATACATAGTTACCAGAGTTCAACAAAGTCTCAGCATCCAGGTTACAAGCTGCAGGGCCCTTAGCTACAGCTGCCTGGAGTCTCTGCATCAGCACCATTACGAGTAAGAGCCCCTAAACAAATTACAAACAGACAGACCCAACACAATTCATAGTTACCAGTATCTAGGTTCAGCTCGGGAGCTCAGAACAAGGGCTGGCCCAGAGTCACTAGCGCCACCACTGCTGTGGGAAAGAGCTCCAAAGAAAAGAAGGCCAACCCCTGGTTTTATATCTTTTTCAGCGTCAGGGGTGAGTCATACATGCGACTCACCCATGTAAATCCTCATAAAGAGGCGACTTAAACCCACATGGTCTAAGAGCCTCTGATGTCCCAAACCTATCACTCAAACTCATTTGTAAACTAGGCCCTCCCCTGGGGTTGCCCCACCTTGGGCCCCACCTTAGTTATCAATCCACACCCACATAGGTTTTACACCTAATAGGGGTTTGGGCCTGGGGCTTAGCACCTAGTAAGGCTCAATGAAATACACTGAATTACTCAACGGAAACAAACCAAACTCTTGAAGGGCACTTGTTTGAACTAAGTGCTAAGGAGCCCATTTTGCTTACCAACACATAATTTAAGGTAGCTAAATTTCTGATAAGCTTGGTTCTTTCAAATGAACTATTCAGCTGCACTTTTAATTTACTAGATGTTACTTTAATAGATATATTTCACTTTTACCTTCTTCATCCAATTCCTTTTATTTTTAACTACCCAAAAATCTTGAAAGGAAACGAATGATAGTGCATAGGCAGAGCATCTCTGTTTTTCTATCTATAGATGAAGGAGAACATTAGGCAGTGAAAATAATAATTAAAGTATCTTTTACCTTTGAATGAAGGATGTTATAATTTAGAGGGAGGGACATTGTCCTACATATCACTCAAAGTTAAGGCATAATGGTAGATTTTTTGACCTAAGTAAGCTTTACATTTTGCATTGTGTGGGGGATGGGGAAGGCAAGGTTGAATGGGTCTATTGCTAATGTATTTTTGCTTAATTTGAAGATCTTCCCATCCATTAATAGGCCCATGTGACCTGCTTAAATCACATAGAAGCCTAAGTCACTTGTGGTGGGAGGAGCTTGCTGAACAGGTAGAACAGGAAGGGTGGAGTAGGAAGTTGGTCAGAGCAGTTAAAGCTGAGAGAGAGGGAGCAAGCAGGCAAGCAGCTCTGTGAGTTTTTGTTTGTGGGAAGGCCTGAACAGGATGAAGGCTTTGGGATGGTCCCTGCTGTGATAATGTGTATTAAGTATTTTGTTGCTATGATGGATCTGGTTTACTGCTATTTGGATTTGTCTTTCTGGTGTCTGAATAAATGTTTCATTTCTGTCTTCTATAAAGAAAATCTGTTATATTTTGTGATTCCAAACTATGCCAGCAGATTCATAGTCACTGTTGACACTATGTGTTGGTGATACAGTGGGTTTTTGCTATCTTTTTCAATCTAAGTGTTTTAGGATTTAGCCAAACTGAAGTCAAGTAGATTTAGGTAGTTTTACAACATTGGTACAGGATTCAAGCAAATAATCCATACTTTTGAGAAGATTACTGAACAATTGGCTGAAGTTGACAAAGGACGTTTACCTTATTAGCCAAGACATTGAGAATATGCCTAAAATTCAAAGTGTGGGTAAAATCTATATTGCCTAGTAAGCTATTTACTTATATTCCTTAGGCCCTGCTAGATGTTTATTAAGACCAAGTGACTCATGATTTAGTCACAGGCATGGTTTTCTCAATACTATACTGTAAAATTCTCTGTCTCTTATAACAGAAGTGTTCGATGAATTGTGCCACAGCTACCTAGAAGTCATTTCAGTTCATTTTAGCCCCTGGAACTGTTTATGGTACATTTTTTCTTTTGCCTCTAGCTCCCATGGTCTCGACTGTCATCTAAGTTGTTAAAAAGTAAAGGAAAGAAACAGGATTTAGCATTTGTTAGTGAGGATCAGAGATTAGTCATTTACATAACAAATCTTTAACTACTTAATACATACAAACCACCATACTAGGTTTTCCATGGGGAAAACAGAGAAATTTAAATTCCTTCCAAAAGCTTACAGTCAAACTAGTAGAAATGAAAATAATTTTATATAATTATATAGTATTTTATAACTTACAAAGAACTTTCAAAAAGTTCAGTGGGAAGAACACTGACTCTGGAATCAGAGAATTTGAATTCAAATCTCACCCCGGTACTTATTACCTGTGTAATGTTGCATGAGGCATTAAACTCCCTAGGCTTTAATTTCTTTATCTCTTAAGTGAACAGTTGGGTCTAAATGGCTTCTAAGGTCCCGTTAAGCTCTAGATCTATGATTTATTACCTCATTTGTTGTTTACGATAGTATTGAAACAGAGACACATTTTTAAAAATGAAACAAAAACAAACATTATGATTTCATGGGTATTAGGAGGTTCCTATAAATTCCTATACTAAAATAAATCATCAAGTCCTCTGGCATGTGTGGTCTTAAAGAGTTGCCTAGGAACACTGAGGGGTTAAATGGCCTGCCTAGATCCACAAAGCTGCATATATTAAGAGCATAGTCTTCCTAACTCTGAGACTAGCTCTCTATCGACCTCACCACTGAGGTGTATGTTACTAGATCCATTTTATAGTTAAAAAAAGCTGAGCCCCAAAGAGCTTAAGTGACTTGGTTAGGGTCTCATGGCTGGCAGAAGAACCAACATGAAAATCCAAGTATTTCTCAGCTCTTTTCCTGTACACTTCCATTCCATTTAGCCATGATTCCATGGGAAAAAAATGTGGAGCAATAAAGAAGTATGTAGATGTGTACATAAGCATATACATAAACATATGTATTATATATATGCATTTCAATATACATGTATATGTATACATAAACATGTTAATATATCTGAAAGTATGATTAACATAATTTTTATTGCCACTCTCATCTCCATCACTGTATAGTGTGGGTATAAAGAGGTGAATAGGAAGTTCTAAGAAATGGGGAAATAAGGAAAGCACACCATTAAGCTGAGTCTTGAAAGAAACTAGAAGTTCCAAGAAGCAGGTGAGAAGGAAGAACATACCAGGCCTGGTTCATAGTCTGTACAAAGTCACCAGGATAGACAATGGAACGTTGAATGTATATAAGTAGTTCAGACTGACTGAACTATGGAGTGTATTAGAGAGAGCAATGTGTAATCAATTCCCATAGATATAGGATGGAGTCAGATCATGAAGGGCTTTCAAAAGGCAATCAGAAGACATTATAGTTGAACTTAAAGACGATGGGGAAACACAGCCTTTATAAACAGAATCATGACATGTTCAGATGCATACTTTAGGAAAATCCATTTGGCACCTCCCTGGTAGAGAGATTTGAAGAGAGTAGATAATGAATACAGGAAAATCCGTGAGATCCTATTGAAACATTCTAAATCAAAGATAATGAGGATTTAGACAAGGGTGGCTTTATTATGAATAGAAAGCAAAGATATCTGAAAGAAAATTGGATATGGAAAGTGAAATACAATTGAGGATGATTCCCAGGTTTTCAAACTGAGGTAACTGGAAGTTTGTGGTACCTTCAACATAAATACACAAGTGTGGAAGAGGAATTGCTTTAGGGTGAAAATAAGGAGGGAGTTGTATATTTTAAGTTTCAGAAACCTACATTATATCTAAGGGGCTGTCCAGCAGACAGTTGACTACATGATAGTGAAACCTGAAGGCTCAGGACAGAACTCTGATGTATAAAAGGTAGGACATGAATAGTATAATTTATAAAAAAGACTAAACTACATCAGTATGAAAAGTAGGAAGAGAACCATGAAAGAGCTCTATCATAAAAGCTAAGAGAGAAGAGAAAATCCAAAATGGAGATTTAGCTAAATCATTTAAATATATCTGAGTACTCAAATAATTGCTTGATTAAACAAAGATAGTCAGAATTTTATTTTTCCCATTGTTTACCCTTTCACAAATTATACTTGTTAAGTTGCAGAGAACTTCACATTTATGTTCCAAAATGGGGAAATTACCCAGGGTGGTGCCAATTTTAACATGGTTTATCATATTAATAACTTAATACCCTAACATCATGCAAAAATCAGATTTCTAAGCCTTCAGACCATAAATGTAGTTGGAAATGACTATATCCAAAACCATGTTCAATTAGTATCATATTACCTTTTCTAAAGTCTTTTTAAATGTTGATAAAATAATTGAGGCAACTTTATATATGCATAGTGAATAAAATGCTTCAATTGTTTGGTTTTATTACTTTGAATCTTTATACTCCCTTTTTAAAGAACTTTCTTAGTCTCAATTTTTCTGCCAAATTTTGTGACCACATTTAAGTACATAATGTTACCTCTGATTCTTAAAAAAAGAGCTGTCTGCCTAAAATAACTATAATCATATTTCTTTTTCTAAGTGATTAAAACTCTGAGAGCCATATGCTCATTCTTGACAAAGTCAAATCCTTTGGGGGTTTGGTGTTAGTTTCCCTTGTTGTTTGCAAACAAATGATAATTCTTGAAATTCCCAATTTCTCTAATGCCCAACCTCTAGACACACCCCATGAAACTTGTAACCTGAAATGTGACACTCATTTTTACTTGTGGATTTAGTTTTAATTTACCTTTCAAAAGTAGGTAATATCTCAGCTCTCTTTGACATTTATTTGCCAAGTTGGCCACTTTCTTTAGCGTAAGCCTGGTTTCTAGGATTTCAGAGCTACAGATGGAGGGGAGAGATAATAACAAGAGCTTGTTCCTTTAAAGTACTGCCAAGCAGAATACATAGGACTCAAGTAAATTCAAATTTTATGAATTTGTTCTCGATTTGTTATTGCACATCTTGACAAGTAATTTACAAAAGAAAATCTACTTTCAGGTGTACTGCTTTTATTTGTTCTGAAAATAAAAGAAAAACATTTCTTTCAAAGTAAGTCATGGATCAAATTGCTATTAAGGAGATAAGCATAAAAGAGAATAAAAGCATAACGTATTTCCAAATAATTTTTTTTTTATTTTATCACTATGGTATATGTTTCTTTAACATTTCAGTCACAAATTTCATTTTTGCATTTAAACATTCCTTCTTTTCCACTTAAAATAATAATAATCATTTTTCTTATTTCTTTCCTTTTCTTCCTTCCTTCTTTTCTTTCTTTCTTTCTTTCTTTCTTTCTTTCTTTCTTTCTTTCTTTCTTTCTGTCTGTCTTTCTTTCCTTCCTTCCTCCTTCACTCTCTTCTTCTTCCCCCCTTTTCTAAATTGATACACAGAGCTGTAGAAAATATAAACATGTAAATGATATAGATATAGATGATATACATACATACACACACACGTGTGTGTGTTTGTGTGTGTGTGTATACAGAGATAGATAGATAGATAGATGGAGAGAGAGAGAGAGAGAGAGAGAGAGAGAGAGAGAGAGAGAGAGAGAGAGAGATGGCAGACAGGTAGATAGATACATAAAATCAGTCACATGTCTTGGAAACCTAAAAAAAAATCAAAAATATGTCAGTCAAGGTCAAGAAAAATTTGGAGGTAGGGTCCCCAAAACTAGTGATTCTCATGCATTCTGGGGACAGAAATGCAGAAAATAGATATTGTAGGCACATTTTGGAATGGTAATCAGAGCGGGGGTTTTTGCTGTTTTCATAATTGCCTTTAATGATTCTGGGCTTTGTTTGAATAGGGCTTGTAAAGTGGGATCTTGTGTTGGAATGTTTCTCAGCACTAAGACAACTGGGAATAATTGACTGGAAACTCTGTGTATGGTAGTACCAGGGATTAACTAACTTTCCCACACCCTGAATGGGACTTTTCAATGTTCTTTGTTTAAGTGCTTCTAGCACTGAGGTAATCAAGTGCCCCGAGGCCCTGAGACAGGTATATAAGATTTGAGGTTGGGGTTTGATGTTTGGGAGTACACTTACTGAAAGCATGTGTGTGACAGACTCTGGACAAGCCATTGAACACCCCCTGGCTTTGTATCCCAGATAGATCTTGGTAATTCTCTGGTAACTATGAATTGTGATTTGATCAGACAATTTCTGTCTGTTGTTGTTTGTAACTTGTTTGTATTTGCCTTGAAGTTCAAGGGGCTGATCTTTTCCCCCTGAACTAAGTGAATGATATATGTATGTTTGATTAAACTGAGATTGTTGACCCCTGAAAGTTTCTTTCCTTATAAAAGTAGATCTAGGAACCTGTGTTAGCAGCCTTTCTGTATGCTGGTGTTATTGGTCTTTCACAGCCACAGTAGCTGCTAACCACATTGTTGCTACATGGTTATGCAAGGAGATGATGAAGTTCATCCTTGTGAGATGGCAATATTCATTTCCTTAGGCCTGGGGAAGTTCTGAAAGAGGGTCACGAAAAATATGAGAGTAGTGGCCCAGAAGCAGCTGTACCATTTGGTACTTCTTATTAAAGAAGGACCATAAAGTGTGAGAATTGTATTCCCATGAGGAAAAAACATGCATTTAACACCACCTTGAATTTTGCCACCCTAGGGCTAAAATCCATTTACTCTGCTTAAATTCCAACTATACCATAGGTGATATTTTATTCTTTAAAGTTTTTAACAGTCAAGAACAACAGTTCATAAATAACAACTTAAAATTCTTTTAGGACCTTGGAATGCTGCATATCTAGAATTGATCTCTCCAGAACAGTTCATGTTCCACTTTCTGAATAATATTATCATTAAAACAAGACCAGAATTTAACAATTCCAACTGTCTCCTGCTTATCAAAGATTCTAATGACTCCCTAACTATTTTTATTCTAGCCTTTCAATTATGGAGATCTTTTTCTACAAGAGACAACATAAAATAAAATAAAAGTTTAGCAGTTGTTTCTTCTCTGTATTCCCTATTATCATCATCTCATCAAACCAGAATAGCAGCCCTATCATTTCTTCAATCTTCTTCTTTATTTCATCCTAGATTATTTTTTTTAAAGAAACTTGCTTAATAGTTCATGATATTCAACTTAAGCTTGTTCCAAACTTTAACATTCTTTATATTAGGTGTGTCATAGGAGGTATCGGGTGTTCACAGATACATCTTAAAATCTCCCACCAAAAAGTAACCTTGCCTTTGATTAAATCACATGATAATCTAATTTCTTTTTTAAGCATAAGTTTACTTATATTATGTTTTAGCATAAGTTTTTACTTAAGCATAAGTTACTATATTATGTCTAATTTAATTACTGTTTGGTGAACAAAATAATATTCTTTATCAATTTTTTAAAATATTGCTTTTAAATACATAAATAGCTGGATAAACATCTTGATGAAATTTGCTGAGAACACCAATAGCCTAAGAGTTTTTTTGCTGCTCTTTTATATACTTTAATTACCTGCCTTTGATTCCATCTTGTGTACATGTCTCCTTAAAGCTAAGTTGCTTGATGAGTTTTCCCCATGCATACCTATTGATTACAAAAGGAACATCCCCCTTTTTTTCCTTATCAATTGTATTTGTGTTTCTGTCTTCAGAATTTTGTTCTTATTTATACTTTGTATTTATACAGCACTTTAAGGTTTTTGCAAAGCACTTTACATATATAATGTAAGTCCAGTCTCACAACTTACCCTGTGAGGTAGGTGCTACCTTATTTGCCTCACTAACTGACCCCTAAAATTGGAAAATTATTACTTCTATATTATAGAAGAGGAAACTTAGACTCAAAAGATAAGTTAAATTATTGTTCTGGAAAGGGTCACATGACTAGTGCCTGAGGTAGGATGAAAATTTCAGTTCTTCCTTACTCAATGTCCAGCATTTTATCTACTTTACCATCAAGCTCCCTTTTTTGAAAGCGTTCCATCAATCCAATTTTCTCCATAGAATTTAGGATGCAACATTCTACGTAGCCTTTCTCCAATATTTTTTTAAATTCATTTCCTAATATCTAAATGGAATTTAAGATCACACATGGCATTCTACTTCCTATGCAGAATCTGGGATAAGAGCCAGTAAATTAATGAAGTCTGGGTAGGGAAAAGGCAGTAACTCACTTAAAAACTCTCTTGAATCCCTTTGAGCAATGCCATAAAACAAATCCCACAAAAGAATGTGGTGAAACAATTTTCCAGTTCAAAACAACATAGAAGTTTAGCAATAAAGATCTGTAGAAATGGAGCGAGAGTGGAGCAATGGATCTTGGATGACAACAGTACAGAACACGACACCAGCAAACCAGAAGCAGGCCTTGGGAGCAGTTGAATCAGCTGTGGTAGGGCCCGTTTCCAGAGTTCTTGACCTGCACGTGGTATGAGTATTGAATAACTGGTCAGAAGGAGATTACAGGGGTCTCTTTGCTGACACTAGGGCAGGACTCTGTTGCTTTGCTCATACTTGGATACAGGTCACAGTCCTGGATGGAAGTCCCAGGGCAAGGAGGAGCATTAGCACACCAGAACTTGCAGATCCACTGTAGCAGAAAGCTACATCATCACAGCTCCAAGGTGGAAAAGAGTTCTTGTGATTGCTTATGTACCAGAGCACAGGCCAAGGGAGGAGTAAACATGCATCTCCTTTCATCATATCACCATGAAAGAACTGAAGAATTACAAGTTCCTAAAAGTATCTCCAAAAATGGCTCAAAAAAAAAAACAATTCTGAAGTTTGGGGCAATGCACCCTCCACCCTGGAAACAGAGCCACATTTTAGCAGAGTTGCAAGTAAAGAAAAAGGCTGGAAAATGAGCAAAGAACAGGAAAAAATGACTATGAAAAGTTACTATGGTGATGAGAAAGATCAAAATATACATTCAGAAGAAGATAACAAAATCAAAGCTCCTACATCCAAAGCCTCTGAAAATCTGGAAGAGCTCAAAAAGGATTTTAAAAATCAATAGAAATGGAGAAAAATGGGAAGAGAAATAAGAGTGATGCAAGAAAATCATAAAAAAGTTAATAGTATCATAAAGGAAGCAAGAAAAAATACAGGAAAAAATAACATTTTATAAAAGAGAAGAGGCCAAATGATAAAAAGCTACAAAAATCCAATGTGGAAAAAAAATACCTTGAAATCCAGAATTGGCCAAATGGAAAAAGAGGCACAACATTTCACTGAAGAAAAAAATTCCTTAAAAAGTATAATTGGCCAAAAGTACAAAGAGATCCAAAAGCTCACTGATGAAAACAATTCCTTAAAAACAAAAATTGGAGGGGAGGGGAGTGGAGGCAAGAAGGCAGAGTAAAAGCAGGGACTACCTTGAGTTCTACCCCGAATTCCTCCACACACCTGTAAAAATGACTCTAAACAAATTCTAGAGCTAAAGAACCCATAAAGTGATGAAGTGAAACATGTCTCCAGCCCAAGACAGGCTGGAGGGTAGACAGTAAGTACAGACCAAGCAGGAGTAAACGTGGCAGATCTGGCCTCAGGACACAGAATCACTGGCAGCTGTGATGATTTGCAGAATTCTCAACCCACAAACACCAAAGACAACTTAGCAGGCCAGTGGAAAAACTTTGGGTGGCAGAGGTGGTGGGAGCAGCTGCAGCAGCAGCAGCTCAAGCCCATAGACAGTGGGGGTAATCAAGTGACTGATCAGAATCAGAGTGCAGAGATCACTTTGCTGGGGCTGAGGCAGGATTCTCTTGCTTTCCCCTGCTTGGATCTGGTTCTTAATCTTGGTTGGCAGTTCTGGCATGAGGAGGAGAACCGGTGCAGCAGAGTTTGTGGTAGCAATGGAGGGGGAATCTTCCTTACAGTTCCAAGGCAGAAAGAGTGTTTGAGTTCAGTCACAGACTAGAGCATAGAGCAGGAGAGGAGTAAGCACCTCTCTTTGGATCATACCACCTCATAAGAGCTGAAAATTTACACATGCCTACAAGTTGCTTAGAAAACAGCTGTGCAAAATCCTTCAACTTTTGTACAGAGCACTCTCCACTCTGGAAGAAGAGCCATACCTTTACAAAGAGTTCAAAAGTAAAGTAATTGCCTGGGAAAATGAGCCAACAGCAGAAAAAAATCAGACTATAGAATCTTACTTTGGTGACAAAGAAGATCGAAAAATACAACCAGAAGAAAACAACAAAGCCAAAACTCCTACTTCAAAAGCTTGCAAGAAAAATATGAATTGGTCTCAGGCTATGGAAAAGCTCAAAAAGGATTTTGACAAGTAAGAGAAGTAGAGGAAAAATTGGGAAGAGAAACGAGAGTGAGGCAAGAAAATCATGAAAAATAAGTCAACAGCTTGGTAAAGGAGAACCCCCAAAAAGAAGAATATAACTTTTTAAAAAATTGATTAATCCAAATGACAAAAGAAGTCCAAAAAGCCAATGAGGAGAAGAATGTCTTAAAAAACAGAATTGGTCAAATGGAAAAGGAGGTCCAAAAGCTCACTGAAGAAAATAATTACTTAAAAATTAGAATGGAGCAAATGGAACCTAAGGATTTTATAAGAAATCAAAAAAAATTATAAAACAGACCCAAAAGATTGAAAAAATAGAAGACGATGTGAAATATCTCATTGGAAATACCGCTGACCTGTAGAATAGATCCAGGTGAGATAATTTAAAACTTACTGGACTACCTGAAAGCCATGATCAAAAAAAAAAAAATAAAAAAAAGCTTGGACATCATCTTTCAAGTAATTATCAAGGAAAACTGCCTTGATGTTCTAGAACCAGAGGCTAAAATAGAAATTTACATAATCAACTGATCCCTTCTTGAAGAAGATGCCAAAAGAAAACTCCTAGGAATAGTGTAGCCAAAATCCAAAGTTCTCAGGTCAAGGAGAAAATATTGCAATCACTCAGAAAGACTTCTATTATTGTCGAAATACAATCAGGATAACACAAGATCTAGCAGCTTCTACAGTAAGGGATCTAAGGCCTTAGAATATGATATTCTGGTGGTCAGAGAAGCTAGGATTAAAACCAAGAATCACCTAACCCCTTTCAAGGCACTCTTGATGAAAAGACCAGAGCTGAATAGAACATTTGACTTTCAAATCCAAGACTCAAGATAATCTTGAAAAGGAAAACAGAAAAGAGAATTCATAAGAGACTTATTAAAGTTGAATTGTTTATATTCCTACATGGAAAGATGATATCTGTAACTCATGAGACTTGAGACTTTTCTCAGTAGTAGGGAATTGAAGGGAACACACACATACATACACACACATATACATATATACATGTACATATATACATATATATATACATGTATATATATATACACACACAGAGGAGATATACACACACACACACACACACACACATATATATATATATATGTATATATATATATATATATATATATATATATATATATATATATATATATATATATACACAGAGGACAAAGGGTGAGTTGAATATGAAGGGATGATATCTAAAAAAAAATAAAACTAAGGAGAAAAGAATACACTGAGATAAGTGGAAAGGGAGAGATAGAATGGGGTAAATTATCTCACATAAAAGGGGCAAAAAAAACTTATAATGGAAGGGAAGAGGGGGGAGGTGAAAGGGAATGAGTTAACACTATTCTCATCAGATTTGGCTTAAGGAGGGAATAATATACACACTCTTTCATATCTTACACTGCCGGAAGGTAGGGGAAAATGGGGTAAAAGAGAGGGGATGATAGAAGGGAGGGAAACTTGGTGGAGGGGGTAGTCAGAAGCAAACAAAGGGAGGGCAGACTGGTGAAAGAGGTAATCAGAATGCATGCTATCTTGAGGTGGAGGCAAGGGAGAGAGAGATGGGGATTAAAATTATAACTCAAAATCTTGTGGAAATGAATGTGAGAAAACTAAAAATATATAAATCAATGTTAAAAAAAACTAGAATTGAGAAAATGGAAGATATGAGAATTCATGCAACAATAAAACAAAATGAAAAAATAGAAGAAAATATATTTCTCACATTGGAGAAACAACTGGCCTTGAAAATAGATCCAGGAGAGATAATTTGAAAAATTATTGGACTGCCTGAAAGCCATGATCAAAAAAAGATCTTAGAAATCACCTTTCAAGAAATTACCATGGAAAACTGTTGTGCCGAAAAAAAGTGAGTGAGACCCGGATATAAATTTAGATGTGGATTTGTTGAAGCACGCAACTGTTCGGAGTAATTACTCAAATCGAACAGCAGTGAGCAAGGGAAGAGAAAGAGTATTTAAAGGGAAAGAACACAATTAGATTTCCGTGGAGATGGGGACACAAACAATGGGACAAGCTGAGGCAGGATTATTACCGTGGAGAAGGGAACACAAATTGTGGGGTCCATGGAGATGGGAGTGTAGTGGGGTCTGTGGAGATGGGAGTAAAAACAGTAGGGTGAGCTGGGGCAAGATGGAAAAACTGAAAAGGGGGGAGGGTAGGGCATAACAAAACTACCTTGATATTCTAAAACAAGAGACTAAAAAAGAAATTGGAAGATTCCACAGATCACTTCCTGACAGAGATTCCAAAATGAAACCTCCAGTAATATTACAGCCAAATTCCAGATCTCATAGGTCAAAGAGAAAACATAGCAAGCAGACAGAAAGAAACAATACTAGTATTATGGAATCACTATCTGATTTACACAGGACCTTGCAGCTCCTACATTAAAAGATAAGAAGGCTTGGAGGACAAAAAACAAGATTACAACCAATAATCAACTACCCAGCAAAACTGGGTGCTTTGTGTAATCCTTCAGAGGTAAAAATAAAATATAGGGCTTTCATGTATTCTTGATGAAAAGACGAGAGCTGAATAGAAAATTTGACTTTCAAACTCAAGATTCAAGAGAAGGATAAAAAAGTAAACAGAAAAAGGAAATCATAATGGATTTAATAAGGTTAAAATATTACATTCCTACATGAGAAGATGATACTTGTAACGCAAAAGAACTTGTTCATTATTAGGGCAGTTAGGAGTATATGTAAACTGAGGGCACAGGTATGACTCCAATATGAAGGGATGATATCCTAAAAATAAAAAAAAAATTAAGGTGTGAAAGAGGAATGTATTGGGAGAAAGGGAAAGGGAGGGGTAGAATGGTATAAATTATCTCAGGTAGAAGATGCAAGAAAAAATCTTTACAATGGAAGGGAAGAAGAGGGCAGCTGAGGGTGAGTGAATGAATCTTACTCTCATCAGAAGTGTCTTAAAGAGGGAATAACATACACACCTAATTGTTTATGGAAATCTATCTTACTGTAAATGAAAGTAGAAGAGGCAGGAGATAATAGAGAGTGATTAAAAAGAGGGCAGACTGGGGGAGGGAGTAGTCAGAAGCAAAACACTTGAAAAGGGACAAGGTGAAAAGAGAGAGAACAGAATAAACAGGGGTAAATATGTTGGAGGGAAATATAGTCAGCAATAGTAACTAAGAAAAAAAATTGAAGCAAATTTCCTTGTTAAAAGCTTCATTTCTTAAACTTAGAACTAAATCAAAATTTAAAAATATGAGTCATTCCCCAATTTATAAATGATCAAAGACATGAACAGTTTTCAGATGAAGTAATCAAAGCTATCTATAGTCATATGAAAAAAATACTCTAACTCACTATTGATTAAAGAAATGCAAATTAAAACAGTTTTGAAGTTCTACCTCACACCTATTAAATTGGCTAATAAGATAGAAGAACTAAATGACAAATGACGCAGGTGATGTGGGAAAAAATGAGACATTAATGCTCTGTTTGTGGAGTTGAGAACTGATTCTACCACTCTGTAGTGCAATTTGGAACTATGCCCAAAGCCTATAAAACCAGGCATACACTTTGGCCTAGCAATATCACTACTAGGTCTGTATCCCAGAGAGACAAAAACCAAAATGGTAAAAGGTACATATGTTAAAAAAAAATATTTGTAGCAATTATTTCTGATGGCAAAGAACTGAAATTAAGGGTATGCCCATCAATTGGGGAATGGCTGAACAAGTTGTGGTATATAATTGTCATAGAATAATATTGTGCTATAAGAAATGATGAGGAAGATACTCTCAGAAAAACATGGAAATATTTACATGAACTAATGCAAAGTGAAATGAGTAGAATCAGGAGAAAATTGTGCACAGTAATAGCAATATTGCAAGATGATCAGCTGTGAGTGACTTAGCTATTCTCTTCTTAGCTATATACAATGACTTAAAATAATTCTAAGGGACTTATGAAAAATGCTATCCATTCCCAGAGAAAGAAGTGATGGGGTTTGAATATACCTCTAAGCATATATTTTTTAATTTTGGTTTATGTTTTCTTTTACAACATGACTAACATGGAAATATGTTTTGCATGACTATACACATATAACCTATATCAAATTGCTTGCCTTCTCAATGAGAAGGATGGAGAGGGTGGGAAGGAGAGATTTGGAATTTAATTTTAAAAATGAATTTTTAAAAAATTGCTCACATATAATTGGAGGAAATAATAAAAAAGAAAAACACTAAGAAATAAACAGACAAAACTAAACATGATTATTCAAAATTATTTTAAAAATTAATTCTAATTCACAGTTTTCTCTCTTTGTATCTCCCAATATCTCAGATAAATATTATTTTGTTCTTGAAAAAATATAAACTTCCTGTTTCTTGACCATTTCTCTGGATTTCTGATGGTCTTCTTGTATGATGTCCTCTTCAGACAGCCTTCTTTTTGGTACTTTCTCCTGAATGTCCATATTTCTTATACCTGTGCTGGCCCTGCTAACTTTTTTGACACTTAAATGTAATGAGATTATCATATTTATATTGACATCATACTTGGACTACCTGCCTAATTTTCTGATCTGCTTTATTCATTCATCGCCTGCCCCAAATTACCTAGAGTATACCAAACCTTCTATACTTCTAACTTGCTCTGATAGGGTCACAGTCCTTGTCCTCTACCTGCTTCTGTCTTGTTGGCACATCTGGTACTGACACTGTGAAACAAGTGCTATGAAGCAAACTTCTCTCTTTGAAAGCCCTTAGGCAAAATCTATATTTCTAATCATAAGACTCGTTACTCCCCTTGATTCATTCATTCTATTGTCTAGTCAAACTGGACCCTTTTCTATTCTTCATATAAGACATAGCATCTCCCATCTCAATTCTCTTGTGCCCTAATTAGGATGTACTATTTTCTCACTTGCATATATTAAAATCTATAGTTCCCTTCCAAACTCAGCTCAAGTGCTGACTTCTTTGTACAGAGGCCTTTCTTGACATTTTCCAGTTTTCCTAGCAGTTTCGAGCTTGCATTTATTATCTTGCCTGCATGTTTTTATGTTGTAAGGATAAAATGCTCTTTATTTATTTATTTAATTTATTTAATTTATTTATTTATTTATTTATTTATTTTATATTATTTATTTATTTATTTATTTATTTATTGTCTACAATACAATATTCAGTTCCAAGAGAGTCTTTCAGTTGAAATATTTTCCTCCTTCCCTCCTTCTGCCTCTCTGCCCCTCCCCAAGATGGTATGGAATCCAATACAGGCTCTACATGTACATTCACATTGAACGTATTGTCACATTTGTCATGTTTCAAAGAAGAATCAGAACTAATGGAATGAATTATGAGAAAGAAGAAGCAAATCAATAAAGAGACAGCAATTAGTATGCTTCGATCTGCACTGAGACTTCATAATTCTTTCTCTGGATGTGGATAGCATTTCCATCATGAGTCTATTGGAGTTGTCTTAGAACCTTGCATTACTGAGAAGAGCCAAGTCTATCAAAGTTAATCACTGCAAAATGTGGCTGTAACTGTGTACAATCTTGTCTTCTTTCTGCTGCATTCACTCAGCATCAATTCATATAAGACTTTTGAGGTTTTTCTGAAGTCTGCCTGCTCACCATTTCGTATAGCACAATAGTATTCCATTATATTCATATATTACAACTTGTTCAGCCATTCCCCAATTGATGGGCATCCCCTCAATTTCCAATTCTTGGTCACTACAAAAAGAGTTGCTATGAATATTTTTGCACATGTGGGTCCATTTTCCATTTCTATGATCTCTTTGGTATACAGCCCAAGAAGTGATATTGCTGGGTGAAAGGGTATGTACCTTTTTATAACCCTTTGGTCATAGTTACAAATTGCTGTCCAAAATGGTTAGATAAGTTCACAACTGTACCAACAATGCATTTGTGTTTCAATTTTCCCACATATCCAGCATTTATAATATTCCTGTGTATTGTCATGTCAGCAAATATATTCACTGTGATGTGCTAACTCAGAGTTGTTTTGATTTGTATTTTGCTAATTGATAACAATTTAGGGCATTTTTTTCATATGACTGTAATGGCAAGTGGGACTTTTCTCATCTTTTGTTTTGGAGTGCTTCTCAGCAGTAAGGCAATCAAGTGCCTTTGAGTCTTGCCCTTGTTTCAATAAAGCCTTTGATTGTATCAGGAGTCTTTGATAACCTGTTTAAGTCAGGGGAAGGCCTAGGTCACATGGCTTTGAGTCACATTGTTGTGATGCCTTCTGATTGTGAAGTGAATATATACTCTGAGGTGAGCATTTTGCTTGGGACTCATGTTTCAACAATCCGGCTAGCAGCTTCTGTGGGGGTATAAGACCCAGAAAGCTGCCAACAGCACAGGTTCTTTTGATCTGCTTAACTAAGAAAAGCAAGGTGAAGGAGTTGACAAGCTTACTTTAATTCAGCATACAAATATCATTCACTTAGTTCAGGGGAAAAAGACCAGCACACTGAACTTCAGAACAAAATACAAACAAATTACAAACATCAACAGACAGGCCTTGTCTGATTCAAATCCCAATACATAGTTACCAGAGTTCAACAAAGTCTCAGAATCCGAGTTTACAAGCTGGAGGGCTCCTTAGCTACAGCTGCCTGGAGTCTCCTCATCAACACCATCTGGAGAGCCCTGCACAAATGGCTCTGACCTCCCTTCTTATAGGGCTTCAGACGTCATTAAACATCATCTGAATGACCAGAATTTAGGCTGCTATGATTGGTTCTTGAGTTAGCCCCTCCCCTTAGGACCCTTGGAGGTTCACATCCACATAGGTTAGGTTAACACCTAATGGGGCATGGCTCTGGAGTTAGCACCTCCCCTTAGCCAGCCCCACCTTGGTCCCCACCCCAGTTATCAATCTATGCCCACATAGGTTCCACACCTAATAGGGGTTTGGGCCTAGGGCTTAGCACCTAGTAAGGCTCAATGAAATACACTGAATTACTCAAATCAAACAAAAGCCAAACTCTTCAAAGGCACTAAGTGCTAAGGAGCCCATTTTGCTTACCAACACAGCTCACTCATTGGAAGAGTACTTGTGTGGAGACTCTGGGTAGCCATTAAAGAATCCCTGTTTCAACAATCTGACTAGCAGCTGTTGTGGGGGTGAAAAACCAACACAAGCCCAACAACAAGCATGCTACCAGCACACTTAAAAAGCCCAAGTTCTTTTGATCTGCTTTAGTAAGGAAAGCAACATTAAGGGGTTGACAAGCTTAGTTTAATTCAGCATACAAATATCATTCACTTAGTTCAGGGGAAAAAGCCAGCACCCTGAACTTCAGAGCAAATACAAACAAATTACAAACATCGACAGACTGACCCAATACAATTCATAGTTACCAACATCTGAGTTTCAGCCCAGGAGCTCATAACAAGGGCTGGCCCAGAGTCATGCACACCACCATGGCTGTGGGTGAGAGCTCTGAAGAAGAGAAAGCCAACCCCTGTTTTCATATCTTTTTCAGGGTCAAGGGTGAGTCACACATGCAACTCACCCATGTGACCTAGAATGGTAACAAAGAGGTGACAACCCCATGTTTCCACAATCTGGCTAGCAGTTTCTGTGGGGTGTCCAGATCCACCCACAGCCAGCACCCAGAAAGCTGCTGGACAGCCAGAAAGCCCAGGTTCTTTTAATCTGCCTTAATAAGGAGAGCAAGGTTAAGGGGTTGGCAAGCTTACTTTAAGTCAGCACACAAATATCATTCACTTAGTTCAGGGGAAAAAAGCCAGCACCCTGAACTTCAGAACAAAATACAAATTACAAACAGCAACAGACAGATCTTGTCTGATTCAAATCCCAATACATAGTTACCAGAGTTCAACAAAGTCTCAGCATCTGGGTTTACAAGCTGGAGTGCTCCTTAACTACAGCTGCCCAGAGTTTCCTCATCAACACAATCTCGAGAGCCCTTAAACAAATTACAAACAGACAAAACCAATACAATTCATAGTTACCAGTACCAACATCTGGGTTTCAAAGCTGGGGGGCAGT